>CM051832.1:109595181-110795181 GCA_028451465.1 Erethizon dorsatum | reverse complement strand
GATGTGTTGATGCTGAGGAAGACACCTGTGAGGACAAAGGACAGAGAGTCAGTGGAGGAGATGCTGGAAGACTTAGGTTCACTTAGAAAACCTGAGAGCAGAGGTTGGCTGAGGGCGAATACCTCTGTGAAGATCCAGGTGAATGCTGAGTGACCACCACATTGCCCTCGCCTTTGGTGGGAGAAATTGAACTTGGGAGAAGCTAGAAAGAGATGCGGTATTGCAGTCTTAAAATCAGGAAAAAGGAGATGACAAGTCATCCTTGGAGCCTCAGCCCAAGCGTGGTTACAGCCACTGCTGTGGCCATGACAGCAACCTGAGGTTGTGTCCACTGCATTAAGAGCTTTGAGGGTTGTGCATAGCCTCAGTTCCTTTCCTAAGAAGAGTCCACACGTCCTCAACCCAAATAAAACCCAGATACCAGGGGCTCAGTCAGTCTGATGTCAGCATGAGCTGACTAGTCACAGCTTGGAACTAAGAAAATGGCCTCCAAGGACTGGCCAGAGAAGAGTGACAGGGATGCTAACGCACAGGCCTGCAGGCTCTGAGTAACAAGCCAGGCTCAGAAGTACTAAGGCATGTTTTCCAACTGGCAAGCTTTCACCAGAGAATTTACTGGAGACAGAAGGAAGGACAGCACTGAAGACATTTTTCTGATTACTTTCTTCTCTCCTGTCACTTAACACTGGGTGAGAACAGCCTTGCCCCTGAACAACTGGTGCTCAGTGATGCCTGGGTAAAAAATGTGTCAATATGTTAATTAGCAGAAATAGCCCTTGTGTGTTGGTGAAGATGGAAATGCTTTGAAAATTGTGAAATTGTAACATCAAAGCACAGGGGACATAGGTGCTGTACTGAATCAGGATTCAGCTTGGATGACAGTTGTGGTGGCATTGATAAGACTATTTTATCCTCTCCAACGTCCTGGTACATTATTCCAAGAGTAGGATGGTAAAAAACAATCACCTTGACTACCAAAAGTCTGGGCATAAAAATTAAATAATCAACAATCTTTTCCTCCTGAGCATCTCTTTAGAAGATCTCAGGAATTGAGTGCACATAGCTCTTGATGGTGGAGAGTCTTCTTACACAGGTATCAGTAGAATATATCAATGTAGCATTCACAACTAGGGTTACTGTACTTTATCAACATGAAGTAAAAGTTGGCTGCTCACAAGGCAATATATCGAAATGTTAAATGACTTATGGAAGTGTTAGAATACATCTTGCAGAATTACATATTTAGAGATTAGTAACCCAAATACAACCATTACAGAACCATTGGCTAAGATTTGGCTGAGGAGTTATTAAAGGGTGCCAGTATTTAAATACCTCACCAATTAGAAAATAATTCTGGAAAAACCCTGTGAGTGTGTGCTTACTATAATACTCTTAATTGTCTATGTAAGGCTGGCCAAAAATTAGTAGCCTTGACATTCATGCCAGGGAAGATAAATTGTTTGGCTTGCTACAAAATTAATGTTTTATACTTAAAATATTACCAACTACCAACAGATCATAAGGAGTTCCTTTGTCACTCTCATGCCTTTAAATAGGTGCCTCTAGATGTGCATCAGAAGCCCCTACTGGGATTCATTAGTTAGTGAAGAAGGTGGTCCGAGGTGAGACCCAGCTGGAGGTCCAGGGCTACTCCAGCAGTGGGCAGTGGCAGTGACATCAGGTGTAGCTTACTGCAGCAGCAGCAGCTGCAGTGAAAGCATCCTTGGCCCAACATTGCAAGCGTGTGTCAGGATGCAGCTTGGCTGTCCATGACCAGCAGGGAAATTGCATGTCTGCACAGCCTGGTTCTGCCATGTGGGTTTGGACATTGTTTTTCGTGTGCATCTTCTGAGGCTGACGCTCAGGTGCTCCTTGGAAATTCTCTGAATCCCCTACTTCTCCTTTTCAGCTTAAATTGTAATTGTTATTTCTCACTAATGGATGATTATCTTCTGCAAGATATTAGAGTCATCCAGAGCCATGAAGTCTCTTTGGATATCTCTCTGGAGAGGGACAGTGCGGGAGTCGTGAGACTGCAGTCCAGGAGGGGTGAACGGTAAAGCAATCAGAAGCGATGTCTGACCTCCCACGCGTGCCCAGTAGAAGCAGAGTGGCAGAATGAAAAGATCCCAGTGGCCTCAGCATCAGAAACTCTACTATACACGAGATCTGTAACCAATTTACCTCCCTGGAAAGTCTTTTAATTTTTTTTTACTTGTATACAACAATGATAGCCTTTATTTTGCAGCACTGTTACGAGAGTTATAGAAAATGAATGTGAAATCGTGAGCCAGATCTCGGAGGTGATGAAGAGATAACTAATGCAGAAAGGAGGAAATGAGTTGAACCTGAGGACAAACACCCCAAGACTGGCAATCACGACGTAGTGAAGTCTTTAATGTACCATTCGAGGCTGTGATTTCTTTCTAGCTGTCTCGCATGAGGTGGATTCATAAGTAATTCTCTCTACAGTGTCTGTCACATGACCAGTTATGGTACAAATCTCTGAGTGCAACACTCCTGTGAACAACTTCTTCCATGGCATCCCCATTTGTCTATTTCACATGCAGTTTAAATTTCTTATGTCTAGAAATGAACTCTTCATCCCCCTCCCATGTACAGATATTCCTCCCCAGTCTCCTATCCCAGTAAAGGGCATCAACAGTAACTCAGTTATGTCCAATAAACCAACAGCAGTAATTCTTGAATAGTCCATTGCCAGCATCCAACCCATCAACAAGTCTTGAAAGTTGTTCTACAAAATATACAGAGAATCTCCGAGCATCTCCATGTCTCATTGATAACCTAGTCCCACCCATCACAATTTCTCAGCCAGACTAGAGGCTGATAATTTTCTCTATAAAGGACCAGAAAGTAAATGTTTTTGCTTTGCAGGCCATACATTCTCTGTCACAGCCATTCAACACTGCTGCTGTGGGATGGAAGTGTCTACCAGTAAAATGCATACCAGTCCTGCCTGTGTTTTACTGAAAACTATTTACACAAACACGTGGCAAGCCAAGGTTGGCTCATGGCTGATACCTTGGCTATACCCCACTAAGCCTACCAGAGGCCGCCTTCTAATTTTGGTTTCTGCATCCAAGTTTGACGCTACTATACTTCCACATAATTCAAGTTTTTTAAAGCACAGAACAAATCAGATGTTCCTGTTACATAAAATCCTTTAAAGGCTTTTTATTACAAATAAAATATGAGCCATGTATCTTGGCCTGGAAATTTCAGAATAGCTAGTTCTTGCCAAGCTCGGTCCAACTTCAGTCCCATCGTTCTCCCCTTTCTGGCTGGGTTCCAGCCACCGCCAGTCCATTTTCCTTATTATAAGCCAGTAGACTCTCTATTGCTTCTGACTCATCCTTCTATCCTTCTCCCTGGGACTCCTCTCTAGGATCTTACCTGGCCTGTGTCCACTTACAATGCTGGTATCTCTGGCCACTGCTCTAAGGTAGGTATCCTCATCTCATCTCATGGTACTTTTGAAGTTGAGTATCAAGTTTTCTGACTTCTTCATAGCAGGCACACATAGTCACATCTTTGCCTCCCCTGCTAGATTATAAACTCAATGAGGACAAAGTCCTCGATGGCTCCATTCATCGTTGGATCTTGAACTCTTACAATAAATATAAATTGAGTATTTGAACAAATAAAATGAAAAAGACAAAGCTGGGCCCAAATATAGAAGAGTCTGGAACCCAAGAAACATGGATTGAGGAGGTTTCTGCCAGAAAATGAGAGAGAACTTGGAAAGATCAGGACCTGGAAATGTTCAAATTATTGCTGAAGGGAACAGGGAAAGAGCGGACCAAGAGCAGACAAAAGGTTTTATCTGACATGTAGTCAGCAGAAAGAAGAAATTAGAGAACAAGGGTGCTGTGATCTGAGTGGTTCTGTGATTTTTAGAAATTTGCTTAACATGGGGCAACCAATATAATTATTATGTTACAGACTTACGAAAACATTTCATTGTTATGTAGCCCTGTAAATATATATTCTAAAGCCCTGATGGGAGTAGAAGCTGGGGAGAATATTCTAAGGATTATTCAGATCATCTTTTTTTTTTCTTTAATCCTTTAGAATATTTCTTAAATATTAGCGAGTGTAAGAGTCTCCAAAAGAGTTTGTTAAAACCCATGTTCCTAGCAGCCTCATTCACTTAGGCTGAATTGTTCTGAGCTGAGCTGAAAAATTTTCTTCATTAGAAATTCAATAAAATTCAAGCTTTTGACTGTGCCATGAGTGACCCCAGCATAACTGGGGTGGGCAGCCAGATGCCCACTCAGAGTGGACATGATTTAAAAAAAAAAAAGCAGGAGGGGCTCACCTGCAAACATATCACTGTCTCCAGGGATGGAGTTTGGGATGCTGAAAGCTTCTTTTGCTTCCAGCGGGGCACCAGGTCCCTTCCGTGGAGCGTGCCATCTTGGGTTCAGTGGGACACCTGGGTCAAACCCACTATAGATAGGGCCAGCAGGTTGATGCCTGTGGCTGGGACACAGGAGGAGAGGTCTGGCTGGTGAACCGTCACATGCTGACCAATGGACATGGGGGGAGGCAGAGTGGGCAGTGGTGGCCAAAACAGGCCCCTGCCCCTGTACTGGTCACAATCTAGTGGATGGGGAATGTTATTAGAATTTGTTGTTAGAAATAGCTTATACTATAAGTAACAGAAGAATGGAAGAATTCTTTAAATGTCTCTTTATTATGGTATCATACATGCAAAAATATTCTGTGTACAGACAATTTAAAGAATAATGTCTATTTACTCTTCAGATGACCAGAGGGAAAAAATTACTAGTAAATCTGAAGCCTTTTAGTCCTCCTTGCTGAGGTAACCACTATCCAGAATTTTGCTAAATCTAGCCCGTGCTATTTATTGATATATATATGTGTATATATATATATATATATATATATATATATATATATTTCTAAATAATATAGTGATTAATTTTGTATGGTTTTTACTTTGCTTATTTTGTTTGGGGTCCATTAAAATTTCTTTAATCTGAAGGTTTATAGTCTTAATAAAATGTAGAAAAAAATTTTTAAAGTATTTTATGTGGTTTTTGGTATATTCACAAAGTCATGCAATTATATCCATTTTTTAATTCCAGAATTCTTCATTCCGTAAATGTATACACATTAGCAATCACCTCTTATCCTCTCTTGCCAAGTTCTGGAAACCACTAATTTTTTTCTGTCCTATGGATGTCTATTTGGACATTTTATATAGATGAAATCATTTAATATATCACTCTTTGTGCCTAGCTTCTTTCACTTAGCATACTCTTTTCCAGGTTTATCCATATGGCAGCATAAATCAGTACTTTGATGGCCAATGTCCCATTGTGTGGGTATACCACATTTTGTTTATTCACTCACTATTTGATGGACATTTAGGTTGTTTCTACATTTTGGCTATTATAGTAATGCTGATATGAGCATTAGTGGGCCACTTTTGCATAATATTTTCAATCCTTTTGGTTAAGTACCTAAGATTGGGATCGCTTAACACGCCAAGGAACTCTTAAACTGCTAAGGAACTATTAAGTACTTAGCCACTGGACCTTTTTATTATAGCCATTCTAGTGGGTATAAAGTGGTATCTCATTGTGGTTTTGATTTGTACTCTTCTAAGAAATAATGATGTTGAACAATTTTTATGTACTTATTGGCCATTTGTACATCCTCTTTGTCTTTTTTCTTTTTTTTTTGTGGGAGAGAGGGTACTGGAGACCCTTTCCATGGTGCCAGTTATTGGAGACCCCAGCAGTGCATTCCAATCTCCTGCCCGGGGTTATGGCACATGGCAGAAAAGGAAAGAAAGAGCAAGAGACAAAGTAGAGGAGTGTATAGCAGGAATCTGGGACCACAAGTTGCTCTCTAGGAACAGAAGACCCCTAATCTCCAGCTAGCCAGCATTTTATTAGCCAGTGTAGGGGAGGGGGTAGGATGCTTTTCCTGGAAGAGTGTAGAAGCAGTGGTAGAATGGGCAAATTTAACATCATAAAGGAAGCAAGCCAAGATTTATCCCCACACTTGGGTGCTAATCTCATTGTCCTAGAGAAAGCAGGATTTCCACATTCCACAACCTGCCCACAAAGCAGGCAGGGTAAGGAGACCCTAGGACAGATACCATGTCAATTTATAATTTGTGGTCCCCAACAAGAAGGGGTTGGAAGTAGAACCCAAGGTCCTGTACATGCTAAGCATGCACTCTACCACCAGGCTACACCAGGCCCTCTATCTTTTTAGAAGAAATGTATATTCTAATACTTCTCACATTTTTAGCAGGGTTGTCTATTTATTGTTGTGTCATGAAAGTTGTTTATTTATTCTGGATAGTAGATGCTTCCCATGTATAAGATTTGCAAATATTGAATCCTATTCCTTGGGACATCCATTATACTTTCTTGACAATGTCCTTTGAAGTATAAATTTTTTGAATTTGTTTTCTTTGGCTTCTTGTGCTTTTGCATAATCCAAGGTCATAATGACCAATATTTCTGTTTTCTTCTATGAACTTTATAGTTTAAACACCTGTATTTAACTCTTTGATGTATTTTGAGTTAGTTTTTACGTATGGTATAAATCAAGAGTACAACTTCACTCTTTTGCAGGTATATATACAATTGATTAGCACTATTTGTTGAAAAGACTATTCTTTCTTCCACTGAATTATCTTTGCACCCTTGCTGAAAACCAAGATCATATATTTATGGGCTTATTTCAGATTCTCCTTAGTACTACCTTGGCCTATTTATCTCTCTTTATGCCGATACTACATAGATTTGATTATTGTAGCATTGTAGTAGGTTTTGAAATCTGGAAGTATAGATTTCTTCCAATTTGTTCTTCTTTTATAAGATTGCTTTGGCTAGTTTGGATACCTTATATTTCCATTTGAATTTTAAGGTCAGGTAATTAATTAGACAAACAATTTAACTCCTCAGACTCTCTGGACGTTGTGGAAGGAGCCACACAATTTAAGATTTTGGTGCATACCTGATAGAAGGCTGCTGTTGGCTGATGATACTATACTTTTTGTTTTCACACTGATATTAATTTTGAAGGTCTATAAAGTTCCTCATATCAGAATGAAGAATGACAATTTATGAATTAAAAAAATGTATCAGCTTGAGATCCAACATGCCAGAATTTCTTGCTCTGAGAAAAGCAAACACACATGCAATCTGGGGGAATATGTCCAGGGTTATGCTGTGTGAGCTGAGAATGACTTCTTCTCTTGCCTGTGCTTTACCAGAGCCAAGAAAAACACAGTTAGAAAAGGTAGCTGTCAGGAAAATTGCTGTAAATTGAGTAGGTACTGTGAGTCAGACAGTGGCAGAAGGAATGTCGAAGAACTCTATCAATCAAAGAAGGTTCTCACAGATAGTCACATGAAAAGATTTGGGCCAAGATAGAATAGAAAAGGACTAGAGAAAAACATTTTAGAAGGATAAAACCTAAATTATTGAATAAGACTGTTTTAATTACTTTTCTCTCATTGCTGAGACAAAATAACTGACACCCAAAGTTAAAGGAGGAAAGGTTTATTTGGCTCACAATTTGTAGAGGTTTCAGTCCATAATTGGCTGGCTCCAAAGCAGGGTGGCACATGGCAGAGGGGCAACCGTTCATGGTGGTGGAAGACAGCAAAAGAACAAGAGAGAGAGCAAAGGGGCAAAAAAAGCACCTCTTTTTGCCCCTTTTTTCTTATCCAGACCTCTGGGATTAAGGCGGTGCCTATCCAATCAGTGGACTGATCCAGCAGTCACTCACCCTCAATCCCAGCATTGCACTGTGAATCATTCACAAACTCTAGATTCAGCTGCCTCCGAAAAAGGCCCATCTACAACTGCATGAGGGTTTGGGGGACATGTAGACCATAACAAAACTAAAATTTTAGACAGATAAAGTAGGACAGATTTTGACTCCAGAGATATTATCTTTGACAATATTGCTTTACTTTCTTCAATTTCTTTACTGGAAGAGAAAGAAATTTAAACTCATCTGAATCCAGGTCTGCCTGATTATTTGGTTGACTGACCAAAAATGATGGAGTCCTCAACTGCAAACCATACATTAAATAAAAAATAGGAAAGATGTAATGAGATTTTGTTAAATAGATTAAATACGTGAAAGTCAAAGTTGAAAGATCATGAAAGTCAGCAACAGTAATATTGCTATGAGCTTACATAACAGGATGTTTTGAAATACTAACTCATAAATTCCCCTCTTACCCCTGCACAAGAGCAGAGTTAGCAGATTTTACCCAACATTACCACTGCCCCATGCCACATGGTACCGAACCTAAAACTCACAAATCATTCACCCCCACTCAAATAAATGAACACTAGGTATCGCTTTTGTTGAGAAGGTGTCTACTTTCTTCTTTCTACTGAAGATCTATCCTACCAGTATCCAATGTGCTACCCGCTGAGTATGAATTAAACATGAGTACATATATTCATCTAAACTTTGCCCAGGTTGCTTTCTAAAGATGGCATGCAGATGCTCCCTGTGTCAAGGCCCTGCTTATCTGTCATCTTCACAAAACAGAAAATAAAATCTTCTAAAGAGTCAGTAGTAATATTAGAGGAAAGCAGGAACCTGTATTTGGTGGTACTAAGTAGAAATTAACAGACATTATCCCCACCTAAGCCACAAAAGTGGTACTCTCAATTTATAAGCGCATACATACTAACCTATAATACTTGTAATTCTTCTAATATTTTTGCCACTGGCTTTGTTGATTTTTTATAAATTTTGTTAAGGGTTATGCCTGCTTATAGACATGAGCTTTGGAATAGACACTCTAGAAGCTTCATTCAATAAAGCTAAAATAGGAAGGAAACATCCAATTGGCCAAGGCCCTTAGCTAATGTACTAGTTAGTTGTTAATGTGCAGAACCAAATGCAGCAAGACAGGACCAGGGAAGCTGGATATTCACACCTAGACATTTATAGACTCTGAGGACTCCTAAACAGGCATAAAATAGATAACTGTTGGAAAATTCAGCATTCTTAGTCAAGGTGTGGTGTGGTGTACTATGTATAATAAGTAGGAAAAAATACACATAATGAAGTTTTCTTGCCAGTGAAGTACTTCTTTGGCAAGGATATGAGATGTTTCCCCAAGGAGTTAGAAATTTTTGAAATACAAAAAGCCTAAAGCAGCCAAAGGAAAGGAGCAGTTCCTGTCCAGGTACCTCCACAGACAAAGGAAGAAAGTTACTCTGAGCTATCAGGGCAGCTCCCTGTCCACAGGCTGGGCTGGGCCCCCGGCCACAGCCCAAGGCTGTGAGGACTAAAAAAGAAGGGCTTCTCTGTGCCCAACACCAGGACAGTGACGCCAGAGCTCATGTGGTGCTAGGAAAGCCAGAGCACCAGCCCAGGAAGAGTGAAAAGACCGTACTGCGTGTCTCTGGTGTTCAGTTTAGGAGACACAAAAAAGCTCCTCAAAGTGAAGACCATACCATAGGATTAAATTCAAGATGAAATAGGAAAATAGCCAAGCTGAAACAATCAGAATAATCTGCTAGTAATGTAATATTTGCTAGAACAAAAGTTCATACCCTTTATAAAAGAAAATAACATTATCTCAACCTCTGACAAGATTCAATACACAATATTTTGTATATACCAAATATTGCTAGATAGATATATATGAATATGACTCAAAATCAATAGAAAAAATAAGTCATTAAAATTAAACTCAAGTTAAATCACATGTTAATTGACAGCTAGACTTTAGATCAACTATTATCAATATTTTCAAGGATTCACAGTAAAATATCATGAAAAGTAAAGTAGTAGACTGAAAATAAGTTTATTACATGTTCAATGACTAAAATGTCAATGGAAAGGCAGAGATTTTCATAGGAGGCAGACAAAGCAGAACACAATCAATATTATCCATAAGAAATTCACTTTATGTAAAAACACATATGGATTAAAAGTCAAAGGATGAAAAAGACTTACCTTGCAACAAGTAAATTTCTGGGCCTAGAGTGACTTCATAAATATTAGAGGAAATAGACTGCAAGGAAAGGAGCATTTTCAAAGATAAAGAAGGACATTTTCTAATGATAAAGGGCCAATTCATCAAGAAAGCATGATCCTAAATCTATCTATCTACATATGTATCTATGTATCTTCTAACTGACTTTTAATTATATAAAAATAAACTAGTAACAGGCACATCTTTAATCACAGAAATTTTATGTCACTCAGTAATTAACAGAAGTAAACAAAGCTATTTTTTATATTTTAAAATCATTATGATTTAAACAGCGGTATCAGATAGCTTGCCCTACTTTAATGACAACAAGATAATTATTTTCATTTTCACAATTTCAACCTACATTATGCTAGAGGTTATAGCCAAGACAGTAAGGCAAGAAAAAGAAATAGACACAAAGATCAGGAAGGAAGAAATACCACTATCTTTATTTGCACATAAAATAATCCTTTATGTACAACACTTCAAAATCTACTAAACGTTTAAGTGAATTCAATAAAATTTCAGAAGAGAAAGTCTATGTGTTAAAATCTATTTCTGTATTGTAACAGCAAATAATTAGAAATGGAAATTTAAAATGCCACTTACAATAGCATCAAATTATAATATGTTTAAGAATATATTTTACCAAAGATGAACAATAATTCTACATCATTAATGACATATTATGCAGAAGAAAATAAAAAGACATAAATAAATGAAAAGATACCTATGCCATGTTTGTACACTGGAAAACTCAGTATTGTTAAGATGATAATTCTCCCCAAACTGATGTGTACGTTCGGATGAGATCGGAAACAGGGTGGTATGGCGGTAGACTGATACGTACATTTAATGCAGAATCAAACGAGGATCCCAACAAATTGTTTTTTGAGAATTTCATGCATCACTTTTAATATTTATATTGGCTATACAAGGAATCATAACAAATCAAACAACAGAGTTGGAGGAATCACGCCATCTGACTCGAAGACTCACTAGGAAGCTATAATAATACGGACGCTTGATGTAAGGAGAGACAAATGGACACGATACCACACAAAGTCCATGATTCAGAAGTTTCCTGTAACATTAAGCGCACACTTGTACCATGATGTACCAGTTCTATTCTTGTACATTTGTCCACAGGGAATGAAAATATGTATTTTATTCATTTCTGTATAAAAAAGCTATCCCCAGATGTACTGGCTTTACACAATAAGTGTATACTGCCTCAGGATTATCTGGGTTGACTGGGTATGGGACTCATCTGAGCGATTCTTGGAGCTCCAGTCACCTGAACTTGACTGGGCTGGAATGGACGAGAGTTCCCTCACATGACTGCCAGCGGGTGCATTTCACTACGTAAATTTTACCTCAATTTTAAACATTATTTAAAACATTTTTCATAGCCCTCCCATGGGTTCCTCTCAATAGCCTTATAGGGAGGAAGGATGGTATTTTCATTTTAAAAAGTGGTAAACCAAGATCATACAGAAAGCTTGTGGCATAAGAATATATAGATATAATACCTAGCGCCCACAGTTTGAAGGATGACAGGCTGAATTTGCTCGTGGTTTCAGGCCATGCTCCACTTGCTGCAGGCAGACATTGTGATGGAAGGGTGTAGTGAAGCAAGGCTGCTTAGTTCTCCTGCCAGAGAGGAGAGAAAGAGGCCATGCCTCCAAGACCCACCTAGACATTAGACACACCAGGAAGTGTGCCCCACCGGTCCTGGGAGTTGATATGCCATACTAACCTCCACAAAGGTGACTGGAACCCAGGCAAGGCAAGCGTCCATGCCTGAAGAAATAATTTTTATTTCTAATAATCCTTCAATTTAAATAATGATTTATTTTCAAATCATCCCAGAAAACTGACTATATACTTTATGTAAAACTTTCACAAGTTTTATTACCGAGAATTGTCTTGTACATAGCCCGACTGTGACAGATAGTAGCTGTGGTCTATTCTAGTACATTAACCACTTTTCAGTGGCATAATCCCTGGCCACAACATTCTTCACTCTGGTCTCAGATTTAATTAGGTAAAAAATAAAAACCATTCCACAGGGACATTCTGTTCCAAAGAAAATGACTTTTAGTCTGCTTTACTAATGCTGGAATATTTTGAAACCAAAATGATTCAAAGTAAGACATCTTGTTAGAGCAACTTGATCAGTTTACTCTCCAAGGGAAGCCACGCTTTAAATCCCAGGTGGTTAGTAAGGGGCTCGCAGTCCAACGTGAGCCAGAATTTCTAGGATTCTCTGACTCTGGGTTTGGTGTTGCAACATATTTTATGTCAGTGGTAGCAATTTCTTAATTCCTGATTCTTGTAAAAATATTTTCAATGTGCATGTAAGTAGTTACTCACTAGGAATTCATAATCAAATTTAACCAAAAAAATGGTAATGAGTCATCTATAAGACATGTTTTATTCTTACAAGTTCATGAACATTGTCTTGGATACTTGTCAAATGTTAAGTTTTTGCTATGTTTTTCAAGCAGGCATAGGGAGACAAACAGAATTCGACTGTCTACAAAATATAAATAGCACATATATAAATACATTATGACTCTTCCTAGTAAAGCAGCAAAGACAAAGTTCTACCTATTAAATAAGAATTGTGAGGCTATGCGTACATGAATATTCTGCTAAAGAAAGATACACCGTGTGAAGGTAATTGTGGTCAGAAACAATATAGCAATTGCTCATTATTAAGCACAGTGTTAGAAGTCTAATTCCATAAAATATCTGTTGCAGTTCACACAAATATCTTCTCAAAATTATCTAAAATAGCTAACACTAAAAACTTTATTTCTCTTATTTATTTATTTTCAGATCAAATTTCTGAAGAAAGGAATAAAGACTTCGTATTTCTGAGAAGTCCAAGGATTTTTGCAAACATTAAAATTTGAATGCTCATCTTTTCTTCCCCTTGTATCATCTCTTCTTGTCAACACTTTTTTTTTTTTTTTTTTTTTAGTTTGCACAGCTGTGGTTAACTAGAGAGCCATACAGCCAGTGAAAGCCCAGGTGTGGTTATTGGAACCAAGCTCAGTACGGCTTCAAGGATCATTGGTTCATTCCTTTCCCAAGCAGCTTTAATCTGACACGGGCTGTAAGAAAAAATGGGTAATAAGGAAAGGGAAGGAGAATATTCTCAAAGTTGAAGAGTAAAGGTAAAGAAACTCAAGGGCAGACAGATTCCCTAAATGAGGCTGCCTCTTCCCTGGAGAGCTGACCCCCATGTGGAAGGAGGTAGAGATTTGCACTGATTTGGCAAAGTTATCCCAAGAGTTACTGGTTTTTCCTTTTCTTTTGTGTATAAACAAATGAGTCTTCCCTCCACTTAAACTTTTTATTTTTTTCCGTACTTTGATATCCTTGATATGTTTAACTGTATACTGATACGTTGACATCCCTAAGTAGTGCAGTCGTACTGTATTCTTAGGAAACATATAAAGAGTAGTCAATACAAAGGAAAACAGAAAATGAGAAATGTATTTGAAAAGGCCTGTACCATACACTAAATCTCACAAATAAAAGCCTCTCTGATTTGTTGGGAGAGTTTAGAATGACATTGCCTTATTGTCAACATTCAATGCAGTATAATCAGATTTTCCTCTACTCCTTTGTTTCCAACAATCTTCAAGTCACAGAAAATATGTAACTTGGTCAATACTTCAGTTGTATAATTTTCTTTCCTTTAATATCAAATATATTGTTGGATTCTGAACATTCTTTTGGATAGTTCAGATTCCAAAGTTTGAAAATATTGCTTGAATTTTCTCTAAGAATAACCAAGATACGTTTTCCAACACAGGAGAAAGCCAAGTCAAAATAATGGGGCTCCAAAATATAGGGGGGAGGGCTGGGGATATAGCTCAGCAGTACAGTGCCTGCCTGGTAAGCGCAAGGTCCTGAGTTCGATTCCTGGTACCAGAAATATATATATGGGGGGGGTGTGAGGACAGTTAACAGCCTTTCCCTTTTCTCCTTATCTTTAAGATATACTGTTAGGGTAATGAAGTCTATAAAATAAAAGGCAGTTATGAAACTGTATATCATCAGATGCTCTCGAACTGCTGAATACTGAACCT
This sequence comes from Erethizon dorsatum, assembly GCA_028451465.1. NCBI lineage: Eukaryota > Metazoa > Chordata > Mammalia > Rodentia > Erethizontidae > Erethizon > Erethizon dorsatum. Next base: position 110,781,054 of record CM051832.1, on the reverse strand, counting down.
AGAACTTACTGGAGATTATCCAAGAAATATAAGACATCGATGCTGGCTCAGAAGACTTTCCAGTTAACTCAAGGGAGGCAAAAGCAAAATTAAGGAATAACTAAACTTGGCCTCAGCAGGGATGTATGGTAAGCACATTAGATGTTCAAAGACCAAGGGTGAACGGAAAACATTTCTAATGGCTTTATTGGAAAAGCCTTCTCAGAGCAGACGGGACTTCTGACTTGTCTTGAAGAAAGTGAAGTACAGAAAGTAGAAGATGGTTTCAAGTTGGGTAACCCCCGAAAGTCTCTAGGACCTTTGATAAATTGTGGCCCCAAAGACAGCAGTGGAGAGACTGACTGGGGCTTTCCATAGTTTAAATCATGGTTGCTGGGCAACATGACAAAGTAGTTAACCGTGTTGTGGAGAGGCCCTGAGGTGTTTGCTGGTGGCAGGGAAGAAAGTGGAGTGTGATCTGGGAACCATTAAGAGTGTCCTGTGAAACATTCTTCCAACCCTAGAGTCTCCGCTTCCTGAGTCTTTCCTGGCCTTGCTTCCAGTAGATCACTGGGGACGAGGGCTTCGTAGTACATTAGTCTGTATTATTATGGCTAAAACTGGGTTGCTTTTGACAGGCAGTAACTCTCTTGGGCTCTCGAGACGAAGATGTCCTTTTGTGGATTGTTTTAGTACAGTGAGGAAAAACAACATAAGGCTCTTCTCTGTCAGCTGCTCACAGTGCAAGAAGACAAATGTCTTTCTGTAACTGGCAATAAAGCAGCGATCGCTTTTAAAGCACTCTGTTTCCACACCGCTGATACTGTCATTCTCCACCATAGGGGATCTTGCTGTTTCTGTGGAAGGACGATATCAACAGACCGCCAGCCACGGCAGGGGACCAGGAGCCCTTCAATGAGAAGTTAGGTTGCACGCTGCTTCCTGGTGAGGTAGTGCCACCCAACAGCCCACCTCTAGTGGGCATTTTCTACTATCTGCAGCCAAGTGGAGAAACACCTTCTCCCCTATATCCTGCAAATACTTCATGAGAAGCTGAATTGGAGTGCAAATCAGCTGAGGCGTGTATGAGACCGTCAGATGGAAACGGCTCATCTTGTGACTCTTATCTAATCTTACCATTTGGTGCCCCAAATTAATTCACACATTCACTTATATTTAAAACAGCTTACTTGGGAGCCTTTCCCTCTCTCCCTCCCTCCCACTCCCCCCCTCTTTAATGCCATTAAACTTTTTCCCACAGAGTCTTATTATAGTGTGGTTTCTCTCCTGTGGTTAGGTGAATTTAATTGCTCAAGATCTTCAGTCACATTTTTGAAGTTTTGTCTTAGCCTCTTCAGGGAGGCTTACGTTTTGTCTTTAAACACATTCTAATCTCTACAAAGTCAATATAATGAAACTTCGGGCTGCTTTCTGCAGTTCGCCACACCCGGTAGGATGAAGGATTACATTTTCTGAGTCAGGCGAGATGCTGATGGTATCAGGAAGCTGTGCAGGATCACAACTTCCCATTCGGCTTCCCGCAAACTTCCCAGCCTTCCTCGGCGGACTCGGTTTCCTTCCAGAGCAACAGGTCTTGAGGTCCATGACACTTCGTCCTTGCTCAGCGATGGAGGTGATGTTATTCCAAGAAAGACGGGTAGAGGAACTAGAAAAATTCCCGAGGCTCACAGGGGAGGAGGAAAAGTGTTTCATTCGGTGAGGCGCTCCTGACTGTCATCGTGACTTTGAGGCCAAGGTCTTCAGAACAATCCAAAGAGGATCTCGTTAGAGCCCATGAAAGAAAGTCTGTGTGTCACAGCTACGACTGCCGAGGCCTGAAGAGTGGTCGCTGGAACTCGGCGATCTAACTGCCTCCAGCAGAGGACAGAGAGGGAGAGGAATTTGGGCGCCACCTCACCCTTCAATTGCAGAGGCAGCTCTGGGCTTGAGAATAGATCCTGGGATTAGCACTGGTCATCCCTAAACCACGAAGCTGGCAGGTCGCAAAAGCTGGGTGGGAGGAACCGCCCACCCCCACGCCATGAAGTTGTTCGGGGAAAGCCAGAGCAGGTGCTGTCTTGCTGCCAAATTGATTCAAACCCTCATATCAAACTTTCAGATTGATCAGTTGAACCCAGGCCTGGCTGGGGGCCTCCAGTGCCTCTTTCCTCTGCACTCACCTAGCCTGCTCAGCCCATGGAGACCAAAACTTCTAACTCAACAGTGCAGTGTACTGCCACGAGAAAAGTATCACCTTCCAGGTTAATCTGTTGGGTGATTTTTGAAGGAGTTTTTTTTCTTTCTTTCTGTCTTTAAACCACTTTGAAACACATACAGTTGCTAAACTTCACAAGTAGGATTTTCAGTAAGCAGACTTGATTTCGAAGCCTGTTCCTGCCGCTGACTTGAGTTGGAGGAAAAGCCCTCTTCATGCTATTTGCTCTACTTGGGAAGCTGGCTGGAACCCAGAGTCCTTGAGCAATCGGGAAGCCTTAGCATGACGCCTGCAAGGAGGAGAGGGGTCTGGGTTTCGCGCACTGCTGCCAAGCACAGATTACACTTCTTGAATAATCACAATGATCACAAGAATCAAAGGCCTCCAAAATCTCTCCAACAGCCACTTCGGTGGTAGCGTTGCTCCCTAGAAGGTGGCAGGGGCCCCTCCCCGACTGTGTCCTCACCCGGGCCGCCCAGGGCGAGGTCCCCTGGGCTCAGCCGCGGTCCGGGCACCAGGGGCGGGGCCACGCGCGCTCCTCCCCTCCTCCGCCGACCCCCAGCCCCCCAACACCCAAATCTAGAGAATTCCCGGCGCACCCCACGCTGCGGTTTCCGGCCGGGATCTGCGCGCGTGCAGATAAAAAGAGCGCGGAGGACTGGAGACGCACAGTGCTCGGAGCCTCCACCCGCGCCTCCTCCGCTTCGCCTAGCTCCACGTCCAAGATGCACCCCGTGCCCGGCCGCGCCTCCCGCACCCCCGGCCTGCTGTGTGCTCTACTCGCGCTGCTACTGCTGCTGCCGCCGGAGCCCCGGGTGCACGGTGAGGGCGCGGGGACGCCAAGAATGAGGGGGGCTCCCGTGCCCTGCGCCCCGAGGGAGGGGGGCTCCCCATCCTCTGCGCCCTGTCCCCAGACCCTCCTGTAACGGCGGCGTCTCTCCCGCAGCTGGTCCTGTCGCGGCGGTGAGAGAGCTCCGCTGCGTCTGTCTGACCATCACGCCGGGTGTCCACCCCAAAATGATCGCCAGCCTGCAAGTGACGGCCTCGGGCCCGCAGTGTCCCAGGGTGGAAGTGGTGTAAGTGCCGCCGCGGCCCCGTGCTTCGGGAGGGGCGACCCTTTCGGCCTGTCCGCGCTGGAGCCCGGCTCACCGGCGCGTCCTCTTCTCTCCGCAGAGCCTCCCTGAAGAACGGGAAACAAATCTGTCTGGACCCAGAAGCCCCGTTGATCAAGAAAATTGTCCAGAAAATGCTGGACAGGTACTTGGCCCTGTGGTCTTTGTGGGTTTTTCATCTCTTCCTCGGGAACGGAGACTGCGCAAAGCCCTTACTCTAGGGCTTGGGTACCTCGCTCCAGACCAGGTTAAGGATCCAGAGGTTGCCAAGAAGGGGTGGCGGATGTGGAGCGTCCGGGGCAGCTTTTGCCACCACTGTGACACTGTTGCCAGCGCAGGAGCTCAGAGCTCGTTACAGTCACAGATGCGTTTTTGTCCGAGCTTTGCTTTTACTTTTGTTTTTGCTTGTACCTAAACCTCTTCAGCACTGTATTTTGAAAACAGGGCTGCAGTTGACCAGGGTATGGAAATTCCGTTAAACTGACATAATTCTTTTCTCAGCAGTGCAAACAAGCAAAACTGATGCAGAGGAAGGACCGTGTACCGGAAAAGTTGTCCAGTCTTCAGCAGAGAGCGGGGGCTCTGCTTCCGTGGAAGCTCCAAATTCGAGAAAGACAAGAAAGAAGAGTTGATTCTCTTAGTTTATGGAGTGTTTAGCATAACATTTCCTGGTGTTTGCTGTTCCTTGGCAGTTAATCGTACTGTGAGCAAAGAATCACTGGTGGTTAATATTTCTGGGACGTATTCCTAGCAGAGTTAGTAAAAGGCCGAGGATTTTAGATGAATTATGTTTTGTTAGAATGCTGTCGAGGCACAGACATCTTATTCTCACTCTTCTCGTGAAATAGAAAATCTTTTAGTGTTGTTTCTGAGATAACATGTTACAGAATTTCTTACTTTTGACCTGGTATGCTCTTTAAGTAATCGTATATATATTAGAAAGTTGGGTATGTCATACAGTAACCTATGTTAGAATATATTTCCTTATTTAGAATTTCTAAATATTTAAATTCTATAAGGAATAATATATTCTCTTCCTATAACTTTAGACATTTGATGTCTTCTTAGTATGGCATAATGTCATGATACTCATTAAATTTTGATTTTATATGCTATTTATTAACTATTTTATTAGGTTTATTATAATTTAGATCACTAAATATATGTTTTGAATAGATGAGGAAGATAAAAAAACAGATATATTCCTAACTTCTAGTCACTATAGAAATGCATTTGCTTTTTAAATAACAAATTTAACAATGATCGGTACTCTGAAAGTTTGGAAAACACATCTGATATATTGCATATAAATTCATCATTAATCTTTCAGAAGTACACGGCATTGCTAAGACTTCTAGATGTCTATAATTTAAAGATTTTGACTATTTGTTATAGGTTAAAGCATACATGTATCACATCCACTGTATTAAAATGGCACTTTAAAAAAAAATATGTGCCAGGTTGGCTTATAATATTTATTTGTGTTTTTGGAGAGAAAAATAAAAGATTTCTAAACTTCACTTGTGTTAGTTCATCTTTCTTATACTGTAAGAATGCGTTCTATATATCAGTAATTCCACATCACTTTAAACACTTCGCTCTTCTCTCTGCTTGTAGAGGAGTCCACTTCCCGACGCCATTGAACCCCTCAGCCTTGCTCCAGGCGCCTCCCCTTCCAGTTCCCTCCACAGCTCTCTGGGGTCTTCAGGAAACACAGAGAAGACTCCCCTGTCTTCAACCCTCATGACTCCCAACCGAGATTGGGATGGGGAATGGCCCCTAGAGGTCCGGGTGTTGAAGGCTGAGTCTCCAGCCTGGTCCATTGGGAAATGGTAGCTCCTGGAAGTGGGGCCTTGGGGGAGGTCCTAGGTTGTCAGAGTCCGGCCCTGGAAGGGGATCTTGAGACCCCAGCCCCTGGCCTTCTCTTCCTCTTCCTTACTCTTGGCCTCCTCCACCCCTTGCTCCTGCATATGTATGAATTGTGCCCAAACCAGCAGGGCCCATTGATCACAGACTGATGGGGTCTCTCAGCCAAAATAAACGCCTCCTCTTTTTCGAGCTGATCACCTCTAGTCTTTGTTTTAGGAGCACAAACTAAGTATCACACATCCCATTTCATCAGCATGGAGAGTGAGACTCTGTCTCTGCTCACTGCTGATCACCTTGACAGCGTGTCTGTCACACTCCTGTAGCCGGGCGTTTATTCCCAGCCAGGCACGTCCTTTCCTGGGCCCGAGCTTCTGCATTGACTGTAGCTCTGCCTGGAAGGAACTGGCCCCATTTCTGTGTATAGGAAGAAAATGACTCATCCTTTAGAACTTGCCTCGGAGCCTTCTCTTCCTGGAGTTGCCTTAGCACTCCCAACAGAAAGCCTGCTTTCCATTTTGATGTTTCCATGGCATCTTCCACACACCCAAATTATAACCCACAGCTCATTGCAGTCATTAGGTTCTAGGTTTCTCCGCCCAGTCTAGTAAGAATTTTCTAGAGCATCGACCATATTTCCAATTCCGCATCTCCAGTGCATGGCACAGAATGACTGTGAGAGTTCCTAAGTTATCCTGACCCAGGTTGTGAGACAGCTTCCTAAAATCGATTACCTGCCTCTTTCCTGCTCGTCAGCAGGTAATCCAATGACAACTTTGGTACCTGTGACCCCCTCATCAGTAACACCTACCCTCACTTTCACCAGGCTGACTCCCATCCTTCCTCTCCCATCCTGGAGCCAACCTCTCTGACATGTCTTCCTTCCAGATTATGGCTCATTTTTTATCCTTTAATAGTGCTTTGTATTTTTCCTGTGTAACATTTTCTTGCCAAGGTGACTATAGAGTTTATAGTCTATCTACAGTGATCATTAGTTTAGTGTCAATTTATTCCAACTTCACTGTAATCCGCATGCAGGCAAGGACAGTACTTATCAGATTCACCTCAGTTGCTAAGACAGTGCCTAGTATACAGGAGGCGTTTAAATTTATGAGTGACCTAGGATGAACAAGCTCAAAGTCACTCTTGCATTCAGATAGGATTTCAAAAAATAGCCCATTCTTAGAAAAAAAAAAAGGAAAAAGACTAATCTAACTAGTATATGTATTTGCATATACTAGCATGCTAATGTATTATTAGCATATCTATGTCTAATTTAGGTTTTTGTGTATCTTCTGATGTCCCTCATACCTAAAATATCAATTAGGTTGATATATTTTCTATTATTATATGTCGATATGTATGTATACAACAGAAAGATAGAGAAAGAGATACAAATATGTGGAAAAAACTAGAATAGCATCAAGAATATGGGTTTACCTACAAGTTTTTCAGCAATACAGAAAAGTTCAAAATATCTCTAAATGTTTAAAAAACATTAAGCATGTGTGATCTCTCTTTGCTTTCTTTGCTCTACCCTTTTTGAACCTATGAACTATAGAAAGCACTAAAAAGCAAAATTACCATAAATGTTGCACACTAAATTTCACTGTTTTAAATGATCGCTGATGTGTTATATCAGCTCCAAAATAGTTACTGACTAGTTCCTGATGATACTAATAAGGGAAAGCATGTTAAATGCCATTTAGATAGCAAAGTAAAAGAAAAAATATGTATTTTTTTGGTACTGGGAATCGAACTCACAACCTCACGCTTGCCAGGAAGGCACTGTGCTGCTGAGCTATATCCCCTGCCCACAAAGTAAAAATTTTATGAACAAATAAGCACAACTGGATACCTCTTGCTTTATTATCATTCAAGATCTTTGTTTTTTCTGAAGCAGGACCTAGAAGTCTAGTTTGTTCGTAGACCGAAGAATCAGGCCTTCTCTGCAATATCCTTGCAATCCTAGCGGCCATGCCTGTTTTACAGTTGATCATTCTATAGAGAAAAGATATATGACAGTGTATTTCCAAAGTGCAACCCATCCATGGACCTCAGTGGCAACTCCTGGTCATCACTTCTACCATCACTAGTTGACCTTTCCACTAACAAACGCAAGGTTGGATGAATCTGGGGACATTTACCTAAGGTGTATTCTAGACATATGTCTAATAGTTTGCTCAGACTAATCCATATTATTCCACTCTCCTAGCCACCTGAAACTCCCTCTCATACATGAAATCACTTGGAATCACTTGGATCAGCTAAGATCCACTTTATGTAATTAGTAAAATTCAGACAATTTCCAATGTATAATGGCCTTCGTTCATTCTACCAGACTTTCCTGCTTGCTTTTGGGTGTGACACACTCACTGATCATTTAATTCCTGAAGGTATGACAAGATCTATGGCAAAATATGACCAGTGGCTTTGTTTTTCTGTCATAGTTTTAATTCTTGAATAAGGAAAAGAATTGCTGTGGGTAACTCTCACGTATGTAACTTCAAAAGTCCTTCCTGGTTGCCACGAAGTGAGAAATTTACCAGACAGCTCAGGCACCTGGGAGTTCTCGTCATTTCCATGACTAAATGGAGGAAGAGGAAAGTGTAGTGTGATTCTAATTCTGGCTGGGAGCCAGAGTTCACAGAATTAATATTATATTCCTAGGAAACACTGTTCATACTTCAAATATGTAGAAAGAGACAATGACACAGGAAGACCTATAGTTTAGATCTAAAATTTTGTTTCTGCAGACTCTAGAGCTCAATTTTTTAAATACAGAGAAATTTCACCCCCACTCTTGCCCTTGGAAAACACCTTCGATGGATGCGTTTGCATGGCCGTATACATTTATGATGTCTGTTTCTGATCCACCTCCACGGTTGGACACAGAGAACAATGATTGATTTCCAGGAACAGGCCAGGGATTCTTGCACTTTGGGGTGCAGTACAGAGACAGACCTGTGCCTTTCATATCTAGTTCTAAGTATTTCAAGCTTTGAGACTTTGACAATTTATTTAACATCTCCCTTCCTCATTTCTCTCTTGTAGACCTAGTAGAATAATACCCATCTTAGGGCACTAAAGGCTGTCCTGGAACAGAGTATATGCTTCATATCTACTTTCCCTAGTAGATATCCTTTCCCAAGGATATTTCCTTTCCTATGTCTCTTAATTCAAATCCCCCTTGCAGTAAGAAAATTGAGACCTGGATATTTTCAACACCCTTAGTTTTTTCAGATCTGTTCATATTTTCTCTACCTATGTCTGAATGATTTTTAGTGCATCTAAAAATTTATTTCTGATTCTTATTTAAGAGGCTTCTGGAAACTACAGAGTCTGCCAAAAAATGTATACACACTTCAGCAGTTCACCATACTAGTAAATGTCTGGAAGCTAATGGCCACCACTTTGAGTACCTTTTGTAATCGTAGAGGCCATGGGTAACTTGTACTAATCTATGATGTCTCAATAAATTTAGTATTAAAATATTTACATACGTTTTTCTTTTCCTGATAAACACATTTTTTGTTGAACTCTCTCTATATACCTATATATTTCCTATCAATTTCTGTGTATTTTTTATCAAGATGCATGACCCACCATCCTTCCTATGAACATTCATCAATCAAATATCAGTCAAATATCAATTTATTGACATTTACTGATAGTTTTATGCAAGACTCTGTGCAGGACCCTTACGATGTGGAGATGACGGTGTTAAGGAGTTTTCATTCTGAGTGAAGGTCTTTTCGTAGCAAATATCCTCAGTTGTCCCATAAGACAAAGATTCTCTTGAAATCAGAGAGGATGGGAGGAGAGGAAACAGGAAAGAAAAGGTGGCAGGAAAGAATGAAGAGGGGAAGGGAGGGAAGAGGGAAGACAAGGACGGTGTCTTTTCTTCCTTTTCCTTCTCTTCTCTCCTCCCTCATCCTCACCTTTCAGTTTATTGCTCAGAAGCGACACCACTTAGAGGAGGAGGAGGATGTGGAGGGGCCTCAGGGACACCTTGCAGCCAGCAGCAGGTGCCCCACCATGAAGAGGACCTTGGAGTCCTTTTAGGCTAACTAAGCCCCCCAGAAGTGAGCATAGGGCAGAGAAAGAGCAGATCATCAGAAATAATTGGCTATTGTTTTAAGCCACCAAGTTTGGGGCTGACTTCTTACGCAGTAAAAGAGGGCAGCAATTTAATGCATTCACAAGTTCACAAACAGCATTGCATTAGAATTTCCTCAAATGAGTGACTATGATGTAGTCATGCATTTGATATTCAGCAAACACTATTCAAATACAAATTCTGAGGCCCGCAAACTCTCAGGACTCCTATGCTGCAGCACCCAAGAGGCTGTCTCCACCCCCCAGCCCCTACACAGTGCAGCAAAACTTCAGTCTGACTGCCAGTTCCAGAGTCTGGACAACTGTTGTCACCTCAGTTATACAGAAAACATCTGGTTTCAGCACTTAGGGAGAATCTTTTGTTGCCTACTGTTTTAATTTCTTGCCTAAGGAACTTTAACTAAGGAACTTTAACTGAACCAAAATGTTAACTCTAGGAATTCTGTACCAACTGTTCTTATTTCTTTTATTTATTTCTTTTCTTTTTGTGGGTACCGGGGGTCCAACTCAGGACTTCGCATGCCAGCAGGTGCCTGTGCTGCTGAGTGATATCACCGGCCCTTTTCTCATATGTGGGTACCGGGAGTTGAACTCAGGACCTCACGCTTGCCAGGCAGGTGCTTACGCCACTGAGCTATTTCACCAGCCCTTTTATTTCTTTTATACTTAAAAGAAGGGTTTGAGAGGCACCACTTCAAACTGTTCTATGGAAAATAAAGTTAATGTATGTCTTAATTTTCGTGGTCCTCCAATGTCTCTAAATATTTTATTTAAAATAACTAACATATAATTTCTAATTTAGGTCTTAGAAAACTTGCTTGTTTCCTCAATGACTCTGCTATTTATAAGGTAATTTAAAGGGAAAAGATAAAATAACTTACCACAAAATTTTTTTTAAATGCCAACCACAATGAAGATTCACAAAAAGGGTGCTAAGTTGTTTAAAAACTCCAGAACCCTGACACTTGCTTCTACTCCTAGCACTAATTTGTCATAATTTTGTATTAACTAGCTGCTTTTAATAGAACAACTGATTTTAAAGTCTTTTGTCCGTTTTTGTACAGTTTATCACCATTTGTATAGTGATTCTAATCATGGAGATGGAAGGAAAACACACAGATGAAAGAAATAGCAATTAAGAGCAGAAGTCATGGTAATTATAGCAGTAGCAGTCTAAAGTGTTATTTATACTCCTTTGTTCTCGGCAATTACTTCAGTCTTGCTTTTAAAAGAAGTAGTTGAATAAGTCATACGAGAATTTTATAATGTATAGCACACAATAGATGCTTAATCAATATTTCTTGAATAAATACATAGTAGCAAACAGTTCTTTTATCTCAAATGCTGACTAATGGGCTTGTGAAATTTTAATAACAAGAAATTTGTTACTACTTCCTCACGAGACTTGCTGATGATGTATTTTTGTGACAAGACACTTTTTTTGAGTAAGACTGACTTCATACAATTGTGGTACACACCTACCTCTTTCCTGGTACCAACCAACTCAAATAATATTGTCTCAGAAGAGATTCTATACACTTACCTTACTAAGTGCAGTAACTAATGAAGAGGTTTGAATAGTGTTGAATATGGGGGAAAAAGTGTGCAGTAGAGCCAAAAATATCACCAACAATTTGTTTTGGACAGTTACAGTGGATAAAAAGAGAAAGATATTATTAATAATGTCAAAACCTGCATAATTCACTCACGTTTTTGAAAGACAGTTGTGAGCTATATGCACTGATCTCATTTGTATAAAAAAACCTATGTCTATCCCCATGCATATATGAGTATATCTCTGTATACTATGTCTGTCTCTCTGTCTACATATACATGAATGTATATAAATGCAGATAGAATAGGAGACAAATACCAATTGTTGCTGGTGGGTACATTTGAAGGACAGTAACGTGAAGTAATTTTGAAAGGAGTGTGCACATTTGATTCCCCATGTAACTGCTGTGTGTGAATCTTGTACAACACATTAATCATCTGTCTTTGTTAGACTAAAAACAAAAGAAAAATGTTGGGTCTTGCTTTTTTGGGTACAATGAGATGGTAGAAACAAATAGTTTATAATACAAACGGGGATGAGTTTTCTTCTGCTTTCTAGATGAATTTACAAAAGACAAATCATTTGGAAGGAAGATGCCCATAAGCTAATGTCCAAAGTGAGTGTCTGATGGTAAGCAGCTTATAGTTCACTGATACACACCCAACCGATGTTCATCACAGCCAGCCAGGGCAGGGATGTCTGCTTTCTCTGCCATTTGGAAAGGAAAGGTAACTCATTTTCAAGGGCCACATAGTTATGTCTTCAGGTGCTCATAAATTTCTACTAAGCCTAGGAATGCATTACAGAAAAGTCATGGCATATAGTTACCTGGCCACACAAAGAAAATACATGTAGCAGTTCAGTCTAACTTCCCTATGTAGGGTGCTTACCCATGGGTGAGGAGATGGTGTTGAGAAAGGGAGTTTAGGAATGGGAAATGATGCATAAAATGTAACTAATTTAGCAGGAATTCTGACTTGTGTGGCATTTATCTGGGTTGGGCACAACTTGACCACGCTTGTATGGGTATATCGCCACATACCCTCACTTCCCCTGCCAGGCTCTTCCGCTTCACTGACCACAGCACAGTGGGATCAAAGCCAGCTGAAAGGCATATAAAGCTGCTTGCTACAGACCTCTAGGCAGTATCCGCCCTGTGGTTGAGGTCTCCAGCTCTGAAACAGCTCCAGCTCAGTCTTCTCCACCATGAGTCTCAGACTCAAGGCTACGTTCTCCTGCCCCAGTGCCAGGCTGCATCGTGTCCTAGGGGTGTTGCTGCTGCTGTCACTGCTCCTGACTGTGCTGGTTCCCTCTACCAATGGACAACGTAAGAGAAATTTAGGGAAAAACGAGGCTAGAGGCTTTGCTTCCCTGCAGGTGCATTGTGGGGGGTGGGGGCGCTCCTGGGGCTGGAGAATGCTGTTACCCAGCAAACTATAAGTGCTGGTCACATGTGTGCTGGGCATTTCACATGCATGCGCTGGGCAATCTGCTTGGCATGATACTAAAGGTTCACAGATCATATTAACAATGGCCTCATGGGGGAGGTGCAATTACCTTCCATTTACAAATTTTTTAAACTGAGGAAAATAAGCATGACCCCTAACACAGTCACACGTTCTACCATAGCTGAAAGTATAGAGACGTTTGCTGAACTGCGCTGCCTGTGTGTGAAGACGGTCTCCGGAGTGCATCCCAGCAAGATCTCCAGTTTGGAGGTGATCAAGGCAGGAGCCCACTGTTCCAAAGTCCAAGTGATGTAAGTCCCTGCTTCTGTATTATTCGGGAAGCCCTCCACCTCTGCCCCACCGTCACTGTCTCCTGCAGCCGCCTGGGTCTATTCCACTCGCCAGGCTAGGATGCTCACTGATGATTCCGTCCTCTCTTGCAGAGCCACGCTGAAAGAGGGGAAGAAAGTCTGCCTGGATCCAGACTCTCCAGGAGTCAAGAAAATGATACAGAAAATATTGGAAGGTCAGGGATCAGCTGCTTAATCTGCTTACTTCCTGCCAAAATTTTTCTACTTGCCTGGAAGGGCAGGATTTTGAAGCCTTAACTTTCTACAGTTCTTCTTTATCCAGGACACCTGTTCCTACTGTATGAAAATAGGGATAAACTCTATTTAGTTTTAAAAAGTTACATTATGTTCTGAGAAGGCTGGTTAAGAGATGATAGAAGGTGGAAATAAGCAAGCCCAGTAATAAATAACACATAAGTCATGGCTTATTTTCTAATTCTTGCTTAAACATTGTGTTGCATTTCCTTTTTTTTTTTTGGCGAGACAGGTTCTCACTGTGTAGTTCAGGCTGGCATTGAGCTTACTATGTAGCCCAGGCTGGCCTCAAGCGTGTAGCAATCCTCCTGCCTCAGCTTCATGAGTGCTGGGATTACAGGTGCACCCTACCATGCCCCATTGCATTTCTTTGTCTGAACATTCATTTTCAAACCCATTTGTGTTAATTTTTCTTTCTTAGATTTTAGGCTAGACATGCTCATGATGACTAATAGATGTCATGACGGCCAGTGATATCAAGGACCCCAAAGAGCCAAGCATAGAATGCTTCTCAATAATTTTTTTATATGCAAGTATAGAGTGTTCAGTGTCTTAGCTTTAAAGTATCTGATTTCAAACTTTCCTTTGAAAAGTTTTTCTAACGTTTATGTTAGGCTTCAAACCCTAAAACTAATAGTTGTAGGACGTAAGTCTTGTAAGCAGTGATGACAAAGTGAATAAATATATTTTATACTAGTAGAGCAAACAGTGCATGATGAAAAAGCATTAACATATTGACAACAAAGAAAAATGACTTTTTTTTTTTTTTTTTGAGACAAGGTTTTGCTATGCAGTTCAGGTTGGCCTTGAACTCACTTTGTAGCCCAGGCTGGCCTCGAACTCACAGCAATCCTCCCGCCTCAACCTTCTGAGTACTGGGATTACAAGTGTGCATCACCATGCCCAGCATGACTGATTTTATTTGATGTTAAATGTTTTACTCTTGCATGTTTGTATATATTTTTATTTAATTAATATCTGCACAATTATAATTTCTGTTAGAACTGAACTTGCAAATAAGTACAATATGGAAACATTGTAAGACTACTAATTATTCTTTAATCTACTAAACCTTCATTCATTTTTTAACTAAAATTAATACTTTCATTATCCTTACAAAATATTAACATCACATTTTGCTACATTGATACATTACCTACTGAAACAGACTTTAGGGAAAGTTTTAACTATCTTTTCTTTATTTTCTTGTTCTGTTTTTTTTTTTTTTTTTGTGGGTACCGGGGGGGTCGACCTCAGGACCTCGTGCACCAGCAGGCGCCCATGCCGCTGAGCGATATCACCGGCCCCCTTTTTTCGTATGTGGGATCCGGGAGTCGAACTCGGGCCCTTGCGCTTGCAAGGCAGGCGCTTATGCCGCTGAGCCATCTCACCGGCCCCTGTTTTTGTTTTTTATGCTTTGTTATTTCACAATATTGCCAATAAAACTCACTGTTGATGCTGTGTGCCATTTTTAATGTAGTATATTGGACAAAAATTATGAATCAGTTTTAAAATGCCATGGAAAATTAAGTGTTTTGCATGTGTACATTAAATGGTTCTTACAAGATAGATATAATCTGGGTAAAAGCCTGTCCTTTGGAGCCAGAGGAAGTAGGGAACCTCGCTCAACCACTTGTTAGCTGTTTAACTTTGGTCAGGTTGCATAACCTCTCTACAGTTTAGTTTCTTCATCTCTAAAATGGGGATCATCTATTGTTCATCTTATGGAGTTGACGTGAAGATTAAAAGAATTAGCAACCTGAAAGTGTTTGAAATAGTGCATGTCACAAAATAATCTATATATAAAAGTCAGTAATTGTGTATTATTACTACTGTCAGCATCCCCAGTATCACAGAGAAAAATCTAAAGTTCAAGAAATTAAGAAATTTGTCCTGGGGTGGGAGCGCAGATCCTGGTAAAGAGTTTGCCTAACATATGTGAGGTACTGGGTTTGATCCCTACCTCCTCAAAAAAAAAAAAAAAAAAGGAGGGAAGAATGGAAAGAAGGAAGGGTGCAAGGGAGGGAAGAAGGGAGAAAAGGAGGGATGGGAGAAGAGGAGGAAGGGGAGGGAGAAAATTGCTCCAAGATCAGATCCCAGGGGATGCAGGGATTTGAAATTGTGTTCTTAATCACTGCACATCCCCTTTCCTTGATTCTTTCATACCTAATGAAATTACATTACATAGGGTTATTAGCACACGAAATAGAACTTCATACAAACACACATGCACAGCATAGCGAATACACTGTACTGGCAACAGACGAGAAGAAAATTCACCTTCGCCAAACCGTCCAGGACTTTGGAGACATTGACCCACTCAGCATGCAGTTCACAAACTGAATTATTAAAGGCTCCTTTTACTGTCTCCTCACCATCATTGGCCCAATCCCCTAAAATCTTTTGTCTACAAAATAAAAATGTTGAAGTAATGAATAACAAACAATCTATACATAAACATGCAACAAGCAGCAAATAGAGATTGCAGTTATTTTCATTAGTTTGTCTTCAATAATTAAAAATAACTCAGGCATTGAAACAATACCGGGATTCTATCTTACCCCAGAAAGAATGGCCATCATCAAGAAATCAAGTAATAACAAATGCTGGTGAGGCTGCAGGGGAAAAGAACCCTTCCATATTGTTGGTGGAAGTGTAAACCAGTACAACCACTGTGGAAATCAGTATGGTGATTCCTCAAAAAACAAAAACTAGAAATTCCATTTGGCCCAGCTATTCCCCTTCTAGGTATCTTCCTGAAAGAGTTAAAGACATCATACTACAGTGATACATATATACCCAGCTTTACGACAGCACAATTCATAATAGCTAACTCTTGGAAGTGGCTTATATGTCCATTAATAGATGGATAGATAAAGAAAATATGGTATTTACACACAGTGGAGTACTACTGTGCCATAAAGAAAGATAAACTTAAGTCATTTGTAGAAAATAGATGAACCCTGGGACCATAATATTAACCGAAATAAATTGAACACACAAATCTAAATATCATATGGCTTCTCTTACGTGAGAAACCCAAAGTATAAATAAAGAGCAAAGTAAAAGACAGATAATAGGAAACAGGGACAGAGATCTTTTGTAAGTGGGAAGGGGACCAAGAGATGGAGGGAAGGGGAGGAGAAGAGGATGAAAAAAGAGCAGTTTTGTACATGTAACAATTCCCCAGGAGGAAAGGGATCATTATGTACTAAAAACATGTACTAATAAAAATTGAACAAACAAAAGTAAAAAACAAAAAAAAGCCTTGGGTGTCTCAGTCTTGCCTCTAGTGGTTTCCCTTGAAAGCTGGCAGGGCCAGTGTTCGCATGCGCTGTCCCTCCCGAGGTGCAGGCATCTGTCTCCACTGTCTGGACCTCCCGTTTGAACGCAGAGGCAGCCGTCTTGATGGACACTCAGTATTACCTGGGTCCCCTCACTCTCTAAGCAGTGAAGTCTGCAGACGAGGCTGCCTAAATCCACTCTGTGGCCTGTCTGGAGTCAACCTGCACCCCCTCAGATTCGCCCCCTCTGCTGGCCACTCAGCGCGACCTCAAATTGCTGTTGCCTAGACACACAGGAGCTGCACCATGCTTTGCAACCGCTGTTGTATGGGGTGCTGGATGTTCAAAACTATGCATCCCAGAGCATTGCTCTTGATATCACTATGGGGGAGAGGGGACACCCGGAGTAGTCAGATCATTGCGACCACGAGTGGCCAGGTTGGCACAGAGATCTGCTCCAGTCGCCCTGAAGACTGGACACAGGAACAAGCCAAAACCTGAACCTTCTCATTTCCAACACTTCTGGTCTTTGCAATCTGTATCTGCTCTGTCCCTACGCCAGTGACTAGGGGTAGAGATACGACCTCTAGCCACATGGGGCTTCCGGTTTCAAACACCTTTAAAGAAACCACGGGGGTAGTGGGAGGAAGGGGATTAAAAACGAACGAAGATGCGTTATGTCCATAGACCAGCTCCCCACCATGCATGTACTCACCATGTGCTGCAAACATGGACTAAAAAAAATAAATTTAAAAAGCAAAAGTAAACACTCTAAACGCACTGATGCACGTGTGTGATGTGTGAGGGTGTTTATGTGTGCCTGTGTGTGCCACCTGTGATTAACCAAAGAGACAGGGGTGCTGCAAGCTAGGACGAGGGAGCGCAGCAATCGAAGCAAGCCTCAGGGCAGCCCTTCTGAGGCTGCCACGTTTCAGTAGCATGGAAGCTGTGAAAAGGATCCAGCCAGCTGAAAAGCAGCGGCGGGGCCTCGGAGAGAGCCCTCTGGGCGGGGTCGGTGCCCTGAGCCTGGGCGCCAGCGGGTCCTGCAGGGGATTTCTGGTGCCCCCTTGCTCAATGCCCGGCAGAGCCCTGGCTTCCGGGTGCAGGTGCGCCAGCCCTGATCAGGAGACAAGGAGGACAGTCGACTCCGACCAAGCCGGTCCTGTTGGACTCTGCACAGCCTCTGCCTACCCCATATCTTCCCTCACTCAGTGCTCGGTGCTCGGTGTTGGCTGCTCCGTGCTCAGTGTCAGAACCTGGGCGGGTGCAGGCACCGCGAGCCCTCCCGCCCTCTTTTCTGGGCTGCTTGGAGCAGGGAGACGCGGGCCCCGGACTCACTCACTGGCCAGCGGGCCTCGCTCCTCGCTGTAATGCACGACGGCCGCAAGCCTGGTCAGCCCCAAGAGAGACTGGAACTCGCGGCCACAGGCCGAGCCCGAGCTGCGGGCAATGGCGACAGTGCCGCGGCCGCGCGTCTCAGCCACAGGCTGGGAGGCCAAGACGCTGCGGACAGCGACCCGCGGGAGGAGCGCTGTGCACCAGACGCGTGTGTTCTCAGACTCTGCCGGCAGCCACCGCCCTGCGCCCCCGCGGGTGGCGCGGTTCGGGGACACACACACACAAACACACACACGCACGCGCGCGGTCCTCAGCTCCAGGGTCCTGGGGTCCAGGCTGCGCGGGTACCAAGGCAGGGACTGGCTGGTGGGCTGAGCCGCTGCCAACGCGACATCTTGCAGAAGGGGTGTGGATCCCGCCACTCGTGGGACCGCCACCCCACACCCACCTCAGACAGCTGGGACCACGCCGCGCCCAGGCACCTTGCCGGGTCACCGTCTCCCAGACTCTGGGTACTTCAGTCTCTGCCCTACCCAGGGAGGGAGGGAGGTGGCCCGCACCCTGCCCTGAAAGTCACCAGGAGCCTGGGATCCAGGCCCCTGCTCTGCGGCAGGTGGGGTTTGCACTTTCAATGCAGCTGCATAACAGCCTCCTGGTGTCTGGGTCCTTCCCGTCTTAAGCAAATAAAATGAACCAAGCCCTGGTGTAGTCCAAGTATTCTTCATTACAGAACAATAAACAGTGCTTACACATCATATAGAAAAATGGCACTATAATTTTAAGCAAAAACTGTTTTGCGAGAAGGTTTGGTTGAAGAAGGACCAGGCTTGCTGGTGTTGTGCCTTGGGCCACGGCTCAGTGGAAAGTGAAGCTCAGCGGAGAGCGCTTGACTGGTACAACCGAGGCCCTGGCCTCCATCCCAGCTCTGAAAAAAAGCCTAGAATGAATTCTTAAGCTCAAATATGGATACTCTAAGGGAATTGCATTGAAATGTACTACTCCTTACTGAGTCTTTGAAAATGTTAATATTTCACCAAAAATGAAATCTCAGAAACAGCTCTTGGACCTACTTCCTGCCTGCAGGGGATCTGCCACTGAGCACCCTGCTGGATTTGCTCTGGTCACCTTCGCCTTGAACACCAGCACCACATGTCTTGAATAGACTGATTTGCTCAGCATCCTTGGGTTCTCGGGAATTTCTTTGCAATTCCCTACTTTCTAATGGGCTCCCCAACATCAGAAGTGTTCCAGCTGTAGGTGACTTGGGCTACAGAAGCCAGGAGAAGCACGAGGCGGTAATTCCGTTCAGACTTTGGGAAGAAAGGACTCGGTTGCAGTGTGGGTGCATCAGTTACCTGTTGCTTCTGTAGCAAATTACCACAGGCTGTGGCTGAAACAGGAGTTCGCTGTGTTGTGGCTCTCGGTTCTTAAGGTCACAAGGTGAAAAGAGTCTTAATGGGCAGAACTCAAGGCGTCCTCACGGGTGTTCCTGCTGAAAGCTTAGAGAAGAATCCCTTTCCTTTCCCGTCCCAGCCTCCAGAAGCCGCCCGTATTCCTTGGCTGGTGCCCTGTTCCTCAGTCTTCAAGCTGCATCACTCCAACCTCTACTTTTGTTGTCCCCTCTCCCCTCTGACCTCTGCAACTCTTGTAAGGACCCTGTGAACACACTGGGCCCATTAGATGATCCAGAATAACCTTTTCCATCTTAACACCCTGAAACATCTGGGAGGTATTTTTTTTCATCATAAAGCAACTCATTCATAGTTTCCAGGGATCAGGAACTGTTGCCCATAATGCACAAGGAAGCAGAATCCAGTTGAGGAGAGAAGCTACTGCAGACCTTGGATCAGGAGCAATGCAGGTTTCACCTAGTGCTTATGTCATGATAAGATTAAACTCCTAGAGAAAAGAGAATATGTCACAATTTGGTCTCTTAAGGGAAGGGGGTTCCTTGGGATGATGAACTAATTAAAATAAACACAAATCTAGAGGATTAGCAGGTGCCAGGATATCATCTAAAACTTCCGGGCCGGTGAGATGGCTCAGCGGCTTAAGCGCCTGCCTGGCAAGCGCGAGGGCCCGAGTTCGACTCCCGGAACCCACATAGGAAAAAGGGGCCGGTGATATCACTCAGCAGCATGGGGGCCTGCTGGTGCGCAAGGTCCTGAGGTCGACCCCCGGTACCCACAAAAAAAATAAATAAATAAAATAAAACTTCCATGCCCATTTTGCAAGTGCGGTAACATTATTCCTGTTATGGAGCTGAGGTCACAGCCTGAGAAAAGCACTGCTTGTCAGGAGCTGCACATCTGCCTGGCCCCCAGCTCCCTGCTCCAGCTTTCCGGTTGCCCTGACTTTCACACAGGGGAGGAAGCACTGGTTCTCCTCTAGCTCTGTAAGGTAGAGTAGACATTTGCCAAGGGGACAAGGGAAGCCTGGAACCACCACCAGACGAAAAATAAATAGACCGACACAAGACCAGTAAGTGCTCTGCATGCCTGGAGGGGCACTTCCTAGCTCTGCATGCTGGAGACACCTACAGAGAGAGGTCTCCCTGCTGGTTTTACCTACTTGGAGTTTTTCACCTTCAGGACACCTTTTATGCACCATCACCTGAATTACCTTTCTAAAACACAGAAGCAAGCACAGCATGCCTTTCCCTCCATCAAATGCTCAGTCCTGAGTCTTTAGCCTGGCATCCAAGACAGTGCCAACTCCCTTCCCCCACTGCACCTTACTCTCCTCGCCTGTGAAGTGGGGACCATGTAATCGTACACATCACAGGCTACTGTGAGGACCACTAGGGGACATACGCAACGTTGGACATGCCCTTGACCGTAGTCTGTGCTTTGAAACGGGCAGGTATTTTTGCTGTCACTTCTCCTCCATGCACCATCCCAGTAGGTCTGGAGTGTGGAATAAGGGCAGTTAGCAGAAAGATCTTTGGTGGAAAGTAGCAAAAAACACTGAGCTATCACTAAAAGCACTTTAAGGGGGAAATGTTGGGGGTGGGTTTTTTGTTGTTTTGTTTTGTTTTGCTCTTGCTCATTTCCCTTTTGCTTCCTGTCTCCAACAACACACTTCCCTGTAGTCCATAATTACCACATGTGAGTGGAGTGTCGCAGGCCAGAGAACAGTCTGCGGTAACCAGTGCTGGCATCCTGGGGCCCCCTGGCTCCTTGCTTCGGAATCGCTTGGGTCTGTTCTCCCTACGACACCTAAAAGGTGCTGCCTTTACCAGCAAGGGCACGGGAAAAGCCTTTTCCCGGCAGGACACGAACAGTTCCCTGCTATCTAACATTTATGGGATGATAAACTTGAATGACTGACACCCCCTCCACTCTCGTCTCACAGTCCAGCTGATGGGGAGGCAGAAAATCTGCACACAACAGCACTTACTGCAAGGCATGGCTCCTACCACGGAACAAAGCCACCAAAGGAGATTACGCTCTTGGAAATTGTTCACATTTTTGTAATCTGTGTTTCTTCTGTTCCCTCGAAGTCTTTTGGGTCAAAACAACTTCTTCCATAATACATAGACCTTTGAGACTTTAGTTGCTTATACACATATTTTTCTCATTGTAAAAAAATGTTCATTATAGACAACAGAAAATAGAGAAAATAAGGAAAAAAGCATTTAAAATTCTATAGTTCCACCATGCAAACATTTTCTTTTCCTTCTTTAAAATATTAGTCATTTGATATGGTTATGAGGTGAACAGCTAATTTTCAATAGTGTCACTTTGTTGCATACACTCGTGAAGAAAACACTAAGGAATAACTGCCTTGCATTTTAGGTAGTTGGGGAGCACTTTTGTTGCCATTTTACAGATAGGAAACTGAGCCCCAGAATAATAGAACAGTTTTCCCTGGCCACAGAATGCAAACATGGGAAACTCGTGTTATCATAGACAACTAAATTAGGTAGAAATATTATAGGCGGTCAGACAGGGCTAGGCCCTCAAGGAAGTCAGTATAGAGGATGAGAACACATTACAACTGTGGCCAGAGGCTCATCTGCTGGAGGCCAGGCCTCAAGATAAAGACGGAATGACCAGGCCTACGTACCTCCTCAGGGGATAGATAATTGGTATCACCTGGTCCAATAAAGTCTAGATAGACATCAGTCACCTCAGTGGGTGACCAAGACTCACCTGATCCATCCCTTCCTAAAGAAGGTCTTTGTCCTTTCCATGTACACTTGCTACATGACTTGTTTCCCCACTGGATCAATATTACCCAAGTGGGTATATATGTAATCATTTTGTTTGATCATAGTTTTGACCCTTGTTATATCCACCTTGTGATTTTGTATGCACCTCGTGATTTTGCTCTATAAAATTTCCTTTGAGAAGTGGGCTCATTGGCAACCCACTTTTGGGTCCACTCCTGTCTCTCAGGAGCTCTCTCTCTCAACAAAGTTTTACTCTTAATCTCTGCTGTTCCTTAGAATTCATTTTTTGATTTTGCGGAACATGAACTCAGTGTATCTGACACCTAGCAGGCTGAGAGTTGTATTTCCCCTATATCAATGTTTCTGGCATTCATATTCTATGGCCTGAATGCCCCCTTCAAAAACACCTTGAAAAGTGATTGCCACTGTGACAATATTAAGAGAGGGACCTTTCAGAGGCGATTAGGTGATGTGGCCCTGCCCTTATGGATGCACTAATTCCATTATCCCCCTCCGGAGTGGCTTCGTCACAGGGAGGGTGGGTTGTTATGAAAACAAACCTGCTCTCTTGCTTTCTCTTGCTCCCAGCCCTCGCTTTTACCATGTGATACTTTCTGCCATATTATGATACAGCGAAAAGTCCTCATCCAGCCAGTTGTGGCAGCACGTGGCAATGATCCCAGCTCTCTGGGAGGCCGAGGCAGGAGGATCACAAGTTCAAGTCCAACCTGGGCATCTTAGAGACTCAGAAAGATCATGTCCCAAAATAAATTTTTTTTTTAAATAAGGGGGTTGGGAGGGAGGATGTAGCTCAGTGTGAAGGCCCTGGATTCAACCCCTTGTGCAGATACACCCCCTCAACCTTGGACTTCCCAACCTCCACAACTCTATGAAAAAATTCCCTTTCTTTATAAATCACCCACCCTGTTGTACGCTGCTATAGCAATATAAAATAGACCAAGACACAGCCTTGAGTTAAATATCAACTTTGACTCTGTGTGATCTTTTTTTTTTTCATATGCGGGTACCAGGAGTCAAGCTCAGGACCTCGTGCTTGCCAGGCAGGCACTTATGCTGCTGAGGTATCTCACCGGCCCTGTGTAATCTTTAGTCTCTTACATTTCCTCATTTGCAGAGCAAAGGAAATATTGTGCACCTCACAATATTTTATAATGGGACACAGCACGGCTCCTTGCTCAGAACCAGAACCTCGCGAGTGAATACAGTATTCCTTTCTTTCCCTCTCCTTGGAGCTTTACCCCTAGAACACAGTTCACCTGCAAAAGCATGGTAGTTAAATCCTTCAGCTCATAGGCAACTCCTTAAGAACAAGACCAGCAAGCCAGGACTTCCCCACACAAAGCCACACACAAACCTTGGGTGCAGACAGCTCGTTGAAAAGTAGGTTTAACGTGATAGACACCAGCGGTATTTTCCACTCATGGTAGCAACTAAAATACTCAAATAACAAAACCACAATGTTTATCAACTACTATATCTAGAGTACAAAATACACAGGACAACTGGTGATTGGAGCCTGGATTAACTGCTGGTGCAGGAGAAAAACAAACTTCAGATGTAGCAGTTTTAGTGTGTTCCATGCCGCTATCACACAACACCACAGACTGGGCACCTTGTCATGCATGGAAATCCATTTGGCCCATGGTTCTGGAAGCTTGGAAATCCATGTTTCAGGGCTGCGTCTGCTGAGGCTTCGTGCTGCAGCCTGACATGGCAGCAGCACCAGTGGCGGGCGGGGACAGCAAGAGAGAGGCCAGCTCGCCCTCTGTAGGAAGCTACTCCCAGGAGAACGGGAATGAGCCTGCGCTTGTGTTGCTAATGGGCAGTAACCGATGTTGAAACCAAAGCCCTCATGACCTGATCACTTGGTGAAGTCCCCTCCTCTTCACATTGTACCTTTGGGGGCTAAGGAGGGAGGATTCAAACAAGGCCAAAGTAACCTTGCAGTGTTTACTTCTTCTCTGAGGTAGACACAGCACCCACGGTGATGCGCCACAAACTTGACAGGGAGCAGTCACTTACCAGAGTTGGAACAATTAGCTCTTCCTTATCACCTAAGGAGAATAACCCGTCTTCCTGTGCCAGTAATCCTCGAGGTAGCCACAGGGACTCTCGGGAAATAAGGAATAGAGCAGCGCGCCCTTACCTCCGTTATCGCAACAGCTGTTAGCCTGCCTGTGAGTATTCATTTCTCTCTTTCCCTACTTTGAATCAGGAATAAGGGCCAAACCTGTTCCTTCTCTTCATTTCTGGTTCCAGATAAATGCCTGACGAAGTAGTGCTAAATAAACACTGTTAAACATTAACCTCATAGTGAGGAATCATCGTGCAGTTAGCATTGGAGCAGTCAAGGCACCCGGCCAAGAGAAAGACTCGTCAGGCTCAGAGGCCTTGCCAGATTGTTCCAAGATGTTATCGCACACGCACAGCCTTGGCACCATCAGTGGCTTTTTGGATGTTTCAGCTAGGATCACACCTGTACCTATTAGGGAATCTCTGAAGAGTTTTCCTCATCTGTCTGCTCCCATCCTCCAGTCGCACACCAATGTGACAAGAGCGTGCTGAACACCATTTGATCACAGACATTCACACACAATGTACAACATATGCATATGTAAAATGCAAACAACAAAGCCATAATTTCTCCACTTCTGCCATCATTTTTACCAATATGTACTTGAATCTCATGCATCTTTACTGCCTTTAACTGTCTAGAAATGTCAGCCAATGGGCCAGCTCAGATGCACATCAGCAGCTCCACCTCTTTAAATTTGTGTCATTCCGAATTCTGTTCCTCAAATATTACCTGAGTATGTGAATAGAGCCTAGAAGAAAAATAAAAAGAAAGATACTTATGACCAAGAACTTGGAGGATAATTAACATTGCAAAATACTATAGACAGCACAGTTCATACCAAATTTTTATAATGATTCATAATTTTCCTCCTTGAAAACCACATCTTCTATATATGTTATTTTAATTTGTGGTTGTTACATTCACCTTTCAACTTCTTGAATTTTATTTCCATAATATCAAAGTCTAAATGATATTTTAGTCTACAAAACAAATTTCTTAAGTAATATTTTCCAAGAGAAATTCTCTCATTTCCTTTCTTTTATAGTTTTGATGATCCTATGTTTCCTCTTTTCAAACTATAATCACAATGTTATTTATTTAGTAACTATCACTTCCTGATAGTTCAGGAAACAATCATAAGAAAATAGAGATGTAAAGCAATATATAAGAACATTTTTAAAAAACAAGTAGCCTACCCTCCAAGAAAATCTGTGGAAAGATAATATATGGAACATTTCCCAGTGGTAACTAAATCATTCTAAACATTTATTTCAGGTAATTAGATTATCATGCTAGGGGCAGAAACACATATGATCTATCATTGTAGAAGAAAGCACAGATTAAAAGAATTTTACATCAGAAATTGGACTTTATTTAACATTACTTCTACTAAACCTATCACTGTGCCTTATATATGTATGTGAATAAAAATGTATAGGATGAGTAGCTGTCACTTACTCACCCTCTGCCTGGACCTTGTACCCTTAATAACCTGGATCTCCCAATACCGTGAGGCAGAGCTTCATAAACACTGTGCAGGATGCTCCAGACCTTTCAGAGCCCTTTTGCTTTATTCCTGACCCTGCTCTGCTTCACACGGAGACAGCTCAGCTCCTCTGGCTTCGAATGCACTGGAGGGTGGTAAATGCAGAGAGAAGTTACTAGTGAGCAGTAACCTATTTCCTTGGGAGCCCATCATCCTCCAAGTGAGTACGGAAACCGATGTGCACCCCGCCCCATGGCTGATTTGTACCCAGGGGAAAGCCCACCCCTTGGAAGGATGTCTGCGCTTTTCATGGAGGGGCATTTGAAATGGGCCTTGAGTAATAAGCAGGAGCCTGCAAAGGCTGAGAAGCACTGTCTTCCTGTTCAGTGTCTGCTCTCCCTGCCTCGAGGTGAAACTCAAAATTAGAAAACGAAGCTGCTTCCTCTTGCTCTCGTGCCCACCACATCATTTCCAGCCTCTGTACCTTTATTAATTTGGGCCTCTTTTCCTGAATGGGTCCCTGTCCACTGCCTTCGTAGCTTCTCCGAGAAGGGAGTCAGTCACTCCTTCCTCTGAGTCCCAGGACCCCTGGACAGCTCTGAATCTTTCTGTCCTGTCCACACACGGTGTGGTCAGCAGTGGCAGAGTCTGTCTCCTCCCTCTTGGTGACCTAGCTCAGAGCTAAATCTAGTTTACAGACTGTAAGTTGTAGCAACTGTCTCCCAAGTAGACATCTGTCCCACCTCGGGCCTTACCTGTGCTTTCCTCTGGGCTGGCATCACTCTCTGCCAGGTTCTCCCCCAAGAACTGGCCAGACTGTAGGCCCTGCTGTGGTCTGTGTGTGGGAGGGTCCCCAAGGCTCATGTGCTGGAGGCTTGATCCCCAGGGTGGTAAAACAATCAGATGCACAAGTTTAAATCTCCCATGGTTTTCTATATGAGAAACCCAAAGTACAAATACAGAACAAAATAAAAGAGAGACAATAGGAAACAGGGAGACAGATCTTTCTCCAAGGGGGAAGGGGCCGAGATGGAGGAGAGGGAGGGAAAGGAGATGTAGAAAGGGAATCAATTTGGGTTATGTACATGTACCAACTCTGCACAAGGAATGGGACTGTTATGTACTGCAATCACAGGCTAATAAAAATGAAAATTGAAAAACAGCAACAAAAAGAAAATAAAAGCTGGGAGTGGTGGCACACACCTGTAATCTCAGCACTCAGGAGGCTGAGGCAGGAGGATCACCGTAAGTTTGAGGCCACCTTGGGCTACATAGTGAGTCCAGGCCAGCCTGAACTAAACGGCAAGACCCTGTCTCAAAGAAACAAAAACAAAAACAACCCCAAAAAACAAACAAACAAACAAAAAATGAACAAAAAAAAAAAAAAAAAGGAAAAGGTGGGCCCTAGTGTATGGTCCTCAGGTCGTTGGGGGCATACCTACCTTGGAGGGAGGAAGGGAGTTCACAGAGTCCCCTGAGTTAATGCTTACAACAGGGTCATCATAAAAGAATAAGCTACACACCTGCAGCCTCTTTGTCTTCTTGTTATGCCATGCCCCCCCACTCCTTGCCTGTCTACCATATACCACCTGCAGTGAGGTGATGTAACCAAGGGCCCTCATCACAGCCAGCACAATCCTGTTTGGACTCTGAACTTTTTTTTTTATTTTTGTGGGTACCGGGGGGTCGACCTCAGGACCTCGCGCGCCAGCAGGCGCCCGTGCCGCTGAGCGATATCACCGGCCCCTTTTTCGTATATGGGTTCCGGGAGTTGAACTCGGGCCCTTGCGCTTGCAAGGCAGGCGCTTACGCCGCTGAGCCATCTCACTGGGCCATGGACTCTGAACTTTTAAAACTTCTTTAAATAAACCTCTTTTATTAAATAAACAAGCCTCTTTTGTTTATAAGTTACACAGCCCTGGGTATTTCACTATACTAATGGAAAACATACTATTACAGCTTCTGTTTTACCAGTGTACCAAACCTAGGGAGAATTAACAACCTCTTTTCAATCGTTTCAGCAAAAACTCTAGGGCCCGTTCCTAACCTGCCCAGACTTAGGTCAGTTACACGCATCTGGGCTCCGACATGAAGGAACTGAGAAATGGCTCAGGCTCCCTGAACGCCTTGGGTCAAGTGTAGGCAATCTAGGGTGAAGAAGAAAGGAGAAAGGAGAGGGAGAAAGGGGCGCCAGACAAGCAGTCTCTGAGAAGCTGCCCTGATCCTGGTACCCACTGATGCCCTTGCACTGTGGGGTAGGTAAACCCTGGAATTTAACGTCGGGCTCAGACATCTTCATCCTCTTGCCCTCAGGGATAGAGTTGTCACATCAGAAGAGCCCATTTTAGGGAAACAGAGGTGGCGATTCCGTGGGAACACATTCTTTGGGCAGGTTGGGGAGAGCAGAGCTGCCCGTCCTGCCGTCGGCTCTTCTCAGGGTGGAGCAGCGCCGCAGTCTAGGCTCCCTCACCCCCGGGAAAGCGGAGCCTGAGTCCGGGGCCTGCTGTGTGGGTTGTTTCTTTGAGGAATTGTTCCCAGTGTACAGGACTGGCAAGCCGGAAATTGTGAGACCGGAAAAGGGTGTGGGCACCTGGGCTTCATCCAGCTGGCGATCCCCTGAGAAATAAGGTAGACCGTCCGCTAGAACAAAAAGAAGGGGAAACATTTACCCGTGTGCTTCTGTTCCTCACGGGCAACAGAGAAACACTGGACCAGCGAGGGACGGAGACTCCATGAGCTGAGGCGAGGACAGCCAGGGCGCACAGGCCGCATGCTGGGGAGCAGTGGGTGGAAGAGGGCAGCAACCCGGATCTCACTGCTCGTGGAGTCTGAATATCAAAATGAGGATTACAGGACAAGTGGAATTTAACCACTAGCGTCTTTTTTATGGCAACTGTATGTGTATGTGTATTTTATTTTATTTTTATTAGTCCATGTCTACAGTACAGAATGATTTAATCCATCACCGGGAGTTGGAACAGGTACACAACCCATCTTCATTCTTTTCTTCCCCTTCCGTCCCTCCCTCTCCCTCCATCTCCTGGTCCCCTAAGGGTCTTTTTTAAAGATTCTTCAACTTCTTTAAGGATTGTTGCTTGCAGGGGCTTAAAGATTGCATAAAGGTCTAGCATTCAACTCTTAAAAATGGCCTGGAGAAGTGCTTGCTCAAACAGAAGAATGAGTTCGCTCCTTGTGCCAGGCTATATAGCATTGCTACACTTAAAAATTCTGAGTTTTGCTTTATGGAGATTTCATGGATTCAAGTGGCACATTAAGGAGAAAATAACAAAAACAAGTGATCTCAATGGCCTTATTCCCAGGGGTCATGTTCCGCAGTCTACAGATGCTTGCTGCTTCTTGGCGTGCTTCGCTCTTCCGTCAGTTCCTGCAGGACACGAATCTGACTCTCCCTAAAAACTCCCAGTTACGTCAGGTTTGAGTAGATCTGGGGATCATTACAGCAAACACTTTCTGGTTTTCTTCAGTTACAAGAAATAGATGAGAGATTTGGGCCGCATGATTAGTGCTGAAGGCAAACTGCTTAGTCCCAGGAAACAGGATGAAAGGTCCGAATAGTTTGGGATTTTCACACCTGAGTAATCCAAAGGAAATCCGTGAATTTCCTTTCAAAAGCTAGAGATAAAGCACGCCTGTCAGCTAATTTCATTTCAGGGCTATTGGAAATTCAGAAAGACACACTTTTAAAACATAAATATTTTATTTTAGAATAATTTTAAATTTACAAAAGTTATGAAATAGTACAGTCTCTGAACTCTTCAGTCATTGCCCCTCACGGTGAGCATTTTGCGTTCTCGTGTTCCCTTTGTCAAATCTAAAATGGCGACGTTGGCACACAGCTTCCGACTCTCCTGCAGACTTCATCTGGATCTCAGCAGTTCTCTCACTACTGTTCTCTTTTTGTTCCAGGATCCAGTCCAAAGCACCAGATTGCAGTCAGTTATCTCGTCTGTTTCCTGTGGACTGTGATCATTTTTCATCCATTCCTTACTTTTTATGACCTTGACAGTTTTGAAGAATATTGCTCAGCTAATTAATATTTTTTGCTTTGAGTTTGAAGAATTTTTTTCATGATCAGACTTTGATTATGAATTTTCAGAAGGAATACTAACAAGTTTCCTCTCAGACATCACAGCAATGGGTGCAGGACGTCTGTGTGTCCTCACCCTGTTGGTGTGAGCCTGCACCCATCATTTGGTAAAGGGATAGTCTGTCAGGTTTCTCCATGGGAAAGTTACATTTTTTTTTTATAATTGGGCCCTTTTTTTTTTTGTGGGTACCGGGGGGTCGACCTCAGGACCTCACGTGCCAACAGGCGCCCGTGCCGCTGAGCGATATCACCGGCCCTTTTTTCCTATGTGGGTTCCGGGAGTCGAACTCAGGCCCTCGCGCTTGCCGGGCAGGCGCTTAAGCCGCTGAGCCATCTCACCGGCCCCTATAATTGGGCACTTTAAGAAAATGTAACAAGCTATATTCATGCCACAGTAGAGAGTTAAGCTGTGGGTGAAACAAAACTCTGGAGAAGTATGACCATTTAGCTTTGTTTCATTTTAAAACAGGAAATCTGAACCATTCAACTGGGGAGAGGGGCAAATAACAAACAGATTTTAAAAATCACTGCTCTCCTGAAATTATTAATCATGTAATACAGTTTTTAAAAATCATCCATAATGATCAAGAGCCATTTTTCTCTGGATTTGATTCCCAAGCTCAAGGACATACAGTGTTAGGGAAGTTATTTAATCTCTTTGCATCTCAATTTCTTTATTTGTAACCTTAAAGTTTGGCAAAGATAACAATAATATGTACTTGATGGGTTTTTGGAAGATTGATGAGGCGGTGTTTTTGAAGTGCTTAGAAGAGCATAAAATAAATGCTCTGTTCCTTGGGGTGGCTGCAGAGGTTAGTGACTTGCCCCGGGGTGTGTGGCAAATTAACAACGGAAGAGGCAGGTTTCATATTGACCCAGAGCCTGTAAGCCAGTGGTTCCTGACCTTTTTTGGAACCAGGGACAGATTTCATGGAAGCTAATTTTTCCATGGGCTGGGTGGAAGATGGGATGGCTCCAGAATGATTCAATCACATTACTTTTATTGGGCACTTTATTTCTATTATTACATTGTGATATACAATAATTCTACCACTCACCATAATGCAGAATCATTGAGAGCCATGAGCTTGTTTTCCTATAACTAGGTAGCCCCTCTGGGTGTGATTGGAGACAGTGACCCTCAAAGTGTGTTGCTTATGTCCAGTCTACTCTGTAATCTTACTTCGGCCTGTCACCAGCTGCCACTTGTCACTTGCCACTCACTAATAGGGTTTTGATATGAGTCTGTGAGCAATTGATTGTTATGGTCTCCGTGCAGTCAGACCTCTCTGCTAATGTTTGTCTGTATTTGTGTCCACTCCCCAGAGCTAGCATAATCACCTCAGCTGCACCTCAGATCACCAGGCATTAGATGATTGACCCCTCGCCTATGCAGTTCATGCTAGGGTCTGTGCTCCTGTGAAAGTCTAATGTGGCCCTGGTCTGACAGTGGCGAGGTCAGGCAGCAATGCCAGCTGTGGGGAGCAGCTGTAAATACAGGTGAAGTTTAGCTCCCTGGCCTGTTGCTTGCCTCCTGCCGAGCAACACCATTCCTAATGGGCCACGGATGGATACGGATTAGATTAGAGGAAAAAAATCTCTTCATGACTTTCTGACTTTATAAAGCAAGGCTGTGCTACAACTGCAGATAGAAAACAAGACTTACTGTCATATTTCTGACCAGTTTCCCATCAAATCTCAGAGTGATAAAAAGTAACCAGAAAATTCTCAATTATTCATGAGTTAGTCATATGCTTTATAAGCTTGAGATTATTTCTTATTTCCTCCTCCATGACATAAATTTTAATATCCCTTTAATTTTCCTGGTTTCTATCTTAGAATCATAATGAATACTAAAATATTTTTCCAGATCGTCGTCTGTATTGTACATCTTTGCCACTAAATAAGATGAGTAGTCTTTATTCAAACTCTCTTTTTACAGATGAAGTGGCTGAAGGTGGGTGACAAAATAAAAGAATGTTTCATCTCAACAGTTTAAAAAACCCCTTTCAAGTACATCTCCCGATGGAGTCCACCCACATATGCCTTCCTTTCTGAAAGCCGGAAACATAACATTTCACTTTTCATTTTGACACTCTTTTGAATCCAGAAGTCCACAGCATTTACTTGCTGCAGCTTGAAGCTGCTGAAGACCCTTGGGACACTGCTGTTTCTGACTCCTTTGGGTCGGTGCCTTTCTGGTATCCTTCCTGCTAAGGAATTCAGTAATCCTGGAGACATGAGAGAGGAAAGTACTGAAAAGGACTGCAGCACAAATCCTGTCCACGGTAGTTAGGACAGCGCCACATGCCTGCTCACCTGCCCACTCTTGACCAAGGTCACAGTGAGAGCAGCCCGGTCCCCAGGGCACCGCACCCCACGAGCATCTTGGACAATGGGATTCCAGTGTCCTCACGGGCAGTCTGCCTCGATGTTGCAGCGACCTCCACTCAGCTGTTTACGGTTGGGGAGGGCTGGCTGGGGGTGTCCGATACAGAAACCTTAATGCGAAGAGAAAAATAGGAAAACGAGCCTTTCTATTAATATTTTTTTCTTTTTTTCTTTCTTTTTTTTTTTTTTTTTTTTTTCTTTATAAAGGATTCACAAGTTGAGCTTCTGTTCTGCGCTGTTGGGAGAAAACTTCCATTTCATTTATTTAACAGACGTGTTTAAGGTGCTTCCTCTGAGCCGGCTGTTTGCAAATGTGGACTTCCCCCGCGGGGGTCCGCGGCGAGGCGCAGAGAGGTTTACCGGGTGCGGGGACACCGAGGTCCGCAGCCGGAGGGCGAGGTAGGTCCTGGGCCTGGGGCCTGGGGAGTCACACTCAGCCCTCCAAGACCTCGGGGCGGCCAGGCTGGCTGGCGCTTCTCCGGAAAAGCGTGTGCGGCAGGTCAGGTCACAAAACTCCGAAACTCCTCAGCAGAAAGCAGAGACGGCCTTTCCACAAAGGAGGGGACCCAGCCGGGCCACAAAAAGCCCTGTGGTAAGGGGCACGGGGTCCTGCGCCGAGGGTCCCCGCCGCGCCCCGCCCCGGCACAGAGGACGGAGAGGCAGCCGCGAAGGGCCGGGGAGGGGAACCAACTCGCTCGGGGCCTCGCGTCGCTCCTCTCCTCCCCTCGAATCCTCTCCTCTCCTTTCCCCTCTCTGCGCCCTCAGGGTCTCCCCTCTCGGCTCTCTCCTCCAGCCCCAAGTACGGGACTCCCGGGACTCCCGAGGCGTCCAGAGTCCCCTCGCCTTGGTCACCCCCACCCGGGGCGCGGGCCGAGCGCGACCCTCCCAGGCTCTGGATCAGAGGAAGGGCACGGCCTGTGCCCCTCCACACCCCGACCCCCGACCCGGCCGCCGCGTGTCTCCACCCCCTGACCCGCATAACGCCACTGCAGACAAGCCCCCTCGCCCTTCCTCCCCAGCCTTCCGCCCGTGTCCCTGAGCTGCCATACGCCGGCTGCACCCCTAGAGCACCCACAGTGTGGGTGGCGGCCCCGGGGCCCCACTGCGTGCACCCCAGGTCATGTGAGTCCCTCTCCCGGCCCCGCCGCCCCTTTAACAGGGTACCCCGACTCCGTGACCCCACTCGCAGTCCTGTGCTCCGCAGGGCCACGCTCTCTTGGGGCAGCGCGAGGCCTGTCTACACCCGGAGGCCAGAACTGTGCAAAGGATACTGAGCAGGTGCTCAGGGCTGTGTGCACGGGGCTGGGGTCAGAGCTGCACGCTGAAATCTCACCAGGGAACAGAGGTGCAGCTCTGGGGCAGATCCGGGTTGTTCTCTCCATAACTGACCTCACCACCAAGGTCACTTGAGTGCAGCAGCGCCACCGGCACAGTTCACACAGTGCTGTTGTGCTAGGAGCACTCTACTTGCTAAAAAACACGTCTGCCCCTTCTGTCCAGGTCCTACAGATGGGAAGACGGAGGCCACCATGGTTAAAAAGTGGGCTTTAACTCTAGGGGCAACAGTAAAGACTTTGTGGTGACCGTGCGCTGAATCCACGTCTTGGTTCCCACCACCTCTGTAGCCTCAGGATAAAGTCCTGTCTGAGATTCCCAAAGCTCAGAGTCCCAGTGCAGAGTGACAGAGGCATCTGATTCTGGCTGTTAGGAGGCCATCCCAGGATCACAGTAGACACCCAGGACCCCACAGAGCCCCTTTCCCAAGAGAGAGCCTAGACATCGCCACAGCGCAGCCCGCACCCGCAGCAGCCACTGGGCCTGGCTGAAGACACTGAGGAAATGAGAACCCTCTGGGCCTCGGTGGGCAGCGCGGAAGGATGCTGTGCGCCTCACCCCATCCCCCAGTCATCCTCGCTTCACAGGGCGACTCCAGCTCACCAGGAGGAGGACACAGGGCTGGCTGCTCCTGCTCAGGACCTGCCTTCCTGGGAAACGCAGGGCAACAGCTGCCGAGGCACCAGCCTGGCCTTCATACCTCTCACATCTGATGAGATGCTTTTGTTTCTTTATTTATTGTTTCAAAGACCCTATGTTAATGTTTGATTTGTAGAATAATTAAGGGTGTGATTGAATCTACATGTACACTGTCCCTATTGTTAGTTTGGTCAAAATCGAGTTAGCATTAAAAAAAAAAAAAAAAAAAACCCCGAGTTAGCTGGGTGACGATTCTGTTTCAACTTGAAGGTGTGTGTTCCCCAGCTGCTGTGTTGACATCACTCAGGCACCACAGCTGCCAGCCACAGGGGTGGCCCCAGAGCCCGAGTCGTGGACAAGTGACATTGTGTTCAGAGCCGGACATGGTGCACATCTGGCTCCATCACTATTTGGAAGAACGTCAGCTCCCGTTCATTGAAATGGTTTTGCAGTGTGGTCAACATGTCTCATGTTCCTGCTTGGAGACGTCCCACGTTCCAAATACTGCTTGGACATCGGATGTCTTTTTCGTAAGTCACAATGGTTTGTGCAGTGTTGATTTTGCCACATGTCTCTGTGCCTTATGTTTAAGTATTCATTGACATTTCTACAAAGAACGTGATTGTGAAAATAAAGTATTTAAGAATAAACAACATCTGTTTTATTTCCTGAAGGGAAAAATGTTTATCTTTACTGGGTAATCCAATGATTGGCGTCAGTGTTTCTCAACTTGTTTTTTTCCTTCTGGTTATTCAGTTTCATCCATGGATAAATCAAATGGTGAGTCACGCCAAATTTCATGGGATGGTAGTGCTCACTCGTTCAGCCTTCACCTACCCAAGAGGGCCTCACCCTTTCCAAACTACAGGCTCCCGCTTTGTGTGAGAGTTGCAGATATAGATACATGGATAGGTGGCTGTTTTTATACAAAGTTCCTTGCTACCTTGCTACTCAAGTTTAGCTTCTTAAAAATATTTACATTCTTATAGCTATTTTAATAAGGGCTTTTGTTTCGTTGCTTTTGGCAGCTAATTTTTCAAACAGTTAATGACAGTTTAACAAAGCTGACCGTAAAATTGTGGTAAAGTTGGTTTTCTTCTGCAAAACTCAAATAATTTGTGCCTTCAACAGAAGCAGAAAAAATAAGTGGCTAAGTAGTTCACTTGTGAAAAGATCTCACTGAGATTTGGGTTTAAATTTATAACCTTCAAATATAAGAAACTAGCAGGCAGTTAAATGCTGTTGCAATCCTCTACACCAATATAGGCGATATGATGGTTTCAGGATTTGACTGTATCAGTCCCGCCCTTCCTGGCGAGACTCTTCTGGAGCCTGTCGCGTTGTATCTTCCAAAGGCCCCCTGGGCAGCTCAGAATTCAAGGCTGTCCACAGATGGCAGCAGAGCTCCAGGTGTCCAAGACAGAGACAAAGCTGTCATGTCAGAAGAGAAGAGATCTTGATAACTGGGAAAAACCTCCAAATCTGAAAATGTTGAAATTTTGTGCACCTGTGAAGGGGGTTCTTGGCTCTTGGTTAGGACTTGTTCGGGAAATCCCGAGTCTAGACAATGGCGCCAGCAGAGGCAAGAAGGCAGGACTGGCAGCTTGAGGACTCGAGGTCATGTTCGGGCCAGTACCCAGCAGCTGTGTAGATAAGGGCCCTGGGTAGCAAGAAACAATCTGTGCGCGTCCAGACCCCATACCTGAAAAGTCAAGAGTGATCCTCTCTTCATAACTCCAAGGTTATTCATTAATTATGAATGAGATAAGAAAGAAAGATGCTTATAAACTGTACAGAAATAAATGCAAACCATCCTAGGAGCTTTGTACCTGCTAGGATTCACTCCCTGACCCCAAGTTAGAGGACACTGGAAAATGTTTGCAACAAGGAACCCCAGGGCTCTGTAAAACCACACTTCACACCTAAGACCGGTCCTTACCCTCAAACACCAGCTGGAGCTGGCTGTTCTGGCTGCTGGGCTCTTGTCAATGAGAACATGGAACACAACAAGGACAAAGGAGGTGCTCATACGCATAGGGTGGCTAAAAAGGACAGGTTTCAACCAATCCATCTGACTCTGGAGTAAATCCAACCACCACTGTGATCTTGAACAAGTTTCTTGACTTCATTGAACCTTGCTCCCTTTCTGTAGGGTGAGGGTGATAACAGAATACCTTTTGAAATGTGGCAGAGATTAAATATTATTAATGGCTCAGAAAAACCTATTCTTGCCATTGGTCCACCGGCCAACTCCATGGACCTATTTTAGCCTGAATCGTAGTTTTCACTCCAAATTGCCTTAGATTTTGGAACTCCAAAGTGGCCTCCCATTGGGTGTGTTATGGCAGGGAGAGGTGGTGGTCACGGGTGAAGGAAGTATTGAAAGACTACTACGTGACACTTCACAACTTCGTCAGAGGAAACAACAACGGCAGCAAGGGCTGAGGTTTCCTGAGCTGTGCTACCAAAGCAGATGGGAAAGGAGAAGAAAATACGGCTTGCGAGTCCTTCTTTGTGAGTTCTCTCCAGATGTTCTCTTAGAACATTCAGAAGTAACTGAAGACCTGGAGGTAGGGGGACCTCAATAGCACAGGGGGAATAGTCCAGAGGAAGACGTGATAGTATTTCTCTTTTATCTGGCTGCGCATACAAATGATAAGGAGAAGGCTTGGTCCTGCCTTCATCATTAACCCCTCACTCTCTCCTCTCTACTCCCTTATGAGTTCAGCGGTCAGTCACAGTAGCAACAGCTTCTCAGTTTAAGTTCGCCTGTTCTTCTGCTTCCCTTTCTGAGGGCTTTCTCCACCTGGGGATGAGGAAGGGGGCTTGACAGAGAGAGTTTGCTCAAGTCACAGGCAAGATGGCTTATGATTAATGTCCTCATGGGGGACAGAAGTTAGTAGATGAAGCCTCTATCTTCCCAGGCCCTTGATTGGATAGGGCTACAAATTTCTTCTTCTGTCTTTCTATATTGAGTTGATTTTTGCACAGGGTGGCGAGTTTCAACCTTCTGCATATGGACATCCATTTTTCCTAGTACTTTTTGTTGAAGAGGCTATTTCCTCCAGTGGGTTTCTGGCACCTTTGTTTAGAATCAGTTGACTTGTAGATGCCTGGGTTTGTTTCTGAGATCTCTATTTTGTCCGGTTGATCTGTGTGTCTGTTTTTATGCTAGTGCCATTTTGTTGCCATTTTTACGCTAGTGCCATTTTGTTGCCATTTTTATGCTAGTGCCAGATTTTGTTGCTATGGCTCTGCATTGTGTCTTGAAACCAAATACTCTTAATGCCTCAAGCTTCGTTCTTTTAGCTCAGGATTATTTTGGCTATTTAGGGTCGTCTAAATGCTTCCATATGAATTTTAGGATTGTTTTTCCTACTTCTGTGAAAAATGACTCTCTTATCTTGGTGGAGATTGTGTTGAATCTGTAGATCATTTTGAGTGGTGTAGACATTTTAAAGCAATATTAATTCTTCTCATCCATGAACATGAAAGGTCTTTCCAATTGTGTGCGTATGTCTTCTTCAATTCTTTCATCAGTATTCGTAATTCATGTTGTAGAAGCCTTTCACTTCCCTGGGTGACTATTGTGAATGAGATTGCTTTCATGATTTCTTTCTCATCAAATTCATTATCGGTGTATAGAAAGGCTACTGATTTTTGTATGTTGGTTTTGTATCCTGTTACTTTACTAAATTTATCAATTCTAATAGTCTTTTGGTGGAGTCTTTGGGTTTTCCTATTTATAGAATCATATCATTGTGCAAAGAGATAATTCGACCTCCTCCCATCCTATTTATATACATTTTATTTCTTTCTCTTGCCTAATTGCTCTGGCTAAAGACTCTAGTACGATACTGAATAGGAATGGCTACAGTGGATGCCTTTGTCTTGTTCCTAATGTCAAAGAAAAAGCTCTCAGTTGTTCCCCATTCAATATGTCATTGTCTGTGGGTTTGTCATATATAGACCTTATTTTGCTGGGCTTCAATCTTTCTATACCTAATTTGCTTGAGGCTTTTGTTATGAAGGGATGTTGAATTTTACCAAATGCTTTTTCTGAATCTTTTGAGATGATCGTATGATTTTGACACATCATTCTATAGATGTGGTATATTACACTTATCGATTTGCATATGTTGAGCCATTCTTGTGTGCCTATGAGGAGAGCAGTTTGATCGTGGTGACTGATCTTTTTGAGGTGCTGTTGGATTTGATTTGCTAGGGATACAGGAAATTTTGAATTTTATGTTACTGAGTATCAAGATTTTGCTTTCTTCTTTAGACTTTTAGTCTCTGTTCTGTCAAGCAGTTAAATATGAACACATCTGTTTGATCATTTTGGGCTCATTTTGGGCTTTGTATGATTGTCTCCAAGATAAACCACTCCTCATAAGTCTTTGTATCAGAATCTGCTTTGGAGGAACCCAAACTCAGACACTCATAAATTAGACCTTCAGGCAAAGACTTGTGTGCTGCTATTTTATCAGGAAATAAAATGCCAGAGAATCTGGAAGGAGGATAATGAGAAGCGAGGCAGATAAAGAGTGAAAGCTAATAGAAGAATTCACTAACTATTCCAGCCAGGCTGGTTTGCCTGAGCTCAAGGCCTCTCGTGGGGTCACTGTGAGTGTTTGCTTTCTTATTCTACAGAAACCATGAAACCAAACCAAACCAAGAAATAGGAGTTGCTGTTACTTACATTATAATCATATATGACCTAGATGGCCAGGATTCATCTTCTGATTTATCTTCCCAAGCTGCATTTGAACCTGGAAACTGGATCAGCAAACCCCAAATCAGAGGAGAAAGAGTCTCTCAAACCACATCAGGCCCTTATCTTCTCTGTGAGGAAGTTGGCATCCTACTGACATTGTGTTCTGCACTTCAAAGTGATAAATGTTTTCTTTTTAAAGTGAGATGTAGTTGGAATTGTTCCTGATGCTTCCAGCAATCCTCTAAAAAGGAAACCAGATGGATTGAACAGGAAAAAAAAAAAAAAATTAAAAATGATTAGAAACAGATCTGTTGGCATCGAGGCTGAAGTTTATTTCAAAATTTGAGAGACTGAAAAGAAAAATCAATTTTCTTCGCTTACAGATGGGTGGAGCAGGCTGAGGCCACTAAGGCATCACCTGATGTCACTAAGCCATTAGAGAAATGGGCTAGTTTGCAGTTTCTGAAGCTTAGTACAGGACTATTTCCCCTAAAAGAGACTAATCTCAAGACTGCCAAAGATTATCATCTTGAATCTTGGTTATAGGGTTGGCTGTCTAGAATTGATAGAAGCTGTCTAATTGTGCTCATTAGTCACTCCTGGCCATTTGCAGCATGAACCACCTCAGGGTGGTCTGAAAGGAACATGGTGAATATCATGGCCTAACAATTGGAAGTAAGAAATGCATCCAACCACTGTATGTGACCTAAGAGTGACTGAGTTGTCTTTTGACTCCCTCACACGCAGTGACTTAAAACAACCATCTTTTTCCCTCTCCTGATCATCAGTTCAGGGCAGGTAGTGCAGCTGGGCTCAGCTGGATGATGGTCCCCTGAGATGTCCCTGGGGTGGCTGTGTTATGGCAAAATCGCAAGAATCACTCACAGAGGCCAAGTGCGGATGCAAGGAGCTTTCATTTATTGGCCAGCGGATGATGTCCCAGCTTCAGCTAAGGCATCAATCGCACAGTCTTTGTTCTCAGGGGTTTTTATACATTACAAGTTCCCCACAAGTTCCCCCTGCATAACCTTCGCAACCACATTACACCACATCGTCTTTCTGGAATTTCACAGGAACATCACTAGATTTATCACAGACCCTCTCCAAACATCTGGTCTGACTGCTGTAACCATTTGCTCCTCCTTTTATGGGTTTATGGTTAACCAGGAAGGGGTCTGAGGAGTGAGTTCATCTACAGGTTAGTGCCTTACTATCTAACAGGGTTGGGGAGTGAGTGCAACTAGGGGTTAAGTGAAGACAAAAGTCTAAAAACAGAAAATGGAGTCACTTTAGCTAAAGCAGCTGCAGCCCCTGGTGACCTAGGGGCTTCCTCACTAGTGTGTCTGGCATAAGAGCTCTGCTTTCTTCACAGGATGGCAGGAGCAGCAGGTGGGCCAGGCTCCTGGGTTTCCGGGCTTCTTCAGCCAGAATAGCTGCAAAGCTGGTTTTACCACATCCCCATGTGGTAAAGTCATATGGTCAGACAGTTAGGGCACATGGAAAATGGACTCTACGGTACCTCTTAAAGTGAGGAGCTACTAAGAACACATGGCTATTTTTAACCTTCTATAGACCTCCAGTCTTTCTATTTTGTCTCAAACTTTATTTTATTGATACATTTTAGATACACATAGTGGTAACATTCATCATAGGAAATTTGTACCTGTTCCTATATCTTTTTTCTTTTTTTCCCAATCCCCTCCCCTCCCTTCACCTCCTTCCCCTCTTTATTTCTAAAAGTTTTGTTTCCATTTTTCCTTCTGTTCTTTTTTTTTCTTATGCCTTCTTACCCCCCTCCCTTGTTCCCCTTTCCATTTGAACATTTTCTTCCCATTTCCCAATATCTATTATACATTTTGGTCCTTATTTACACTTTCAGTTTCTCACACCAGAGAAACCACGCAATATTTGCATGTGTGTGTCTGATTTATTTCACTTAAGAGTATGGTCTCAAGGTGCATCCATTTAGCTAAAAATGTCTCAAGCTTATGCTTCTTTATGGCAGAGTAGTACTACATTGTATAAAACAAACCCACACCTTCTTTATTTATTCACCGGTTGATGGGCATTTGGGCTGATTCCAAGATTTAGCTATTACCAAATGCACCGCTATAGATATATATTGCTGTAGTATGCTGCTTTTAATTCTTTCAGGAAGATATCAAGAAGGGGAATAGCTGTGTCAATTGGAATCTGTAGTCCTAGTTTTTTGCGGAATCTCCACACTGATTTCCACAGTGGTTGCACCAGTCTACATTCCCACTAACAGCAAAGAAGGGTTCCTTTTTCCCCACAGCCCATCCAGCATTAGTTATTGGTTGATTTCTTGATGATAGAAATTCTTTCTGAAGTGAGATGGAATCTCAGCATTGTTTTAATTTTCATCTCTCGAATGACAAGTGATGTTGAACATTTTTTCGTATATTTATTTGCCATTTCTACTTCTTCATCTGAGAAGTGTCTATTCTTTTCACTTGGTCTTAGCCAAAAGGCTGAGAAGTGATGTGTCTGTTCATTTCAGATGCCCATTTTTGGATTAGGCCTTTAAATTTCGGGGGGTCCAATTGTTTTGAGTTCTGTATATATTCTAGGTATTGGTCCTTTGTCTGAGAAACAGCTGGCAAGAACTTTTTCCCCACTCTGTGGGTTGTCTCTTCGCTCTGACTCATTTTCCTAAGCTCCTCTATTTTTTTTTTTTTATCTGTATCTACTCTAGATATCTTTCACTGTGGTCACCATCTCTCTAGTTATCTGAGAAATTACTTCTGATTTGAGTTTTTCTAGAGCCTCTTTCATCTGCTTTGTTACTCCCGCTGTTACCACTTCAGAGAGTCCACGTGGGTGGTTTTGAGTTTTTCCACCTCATTGACCCCTGGGTTTGCCTTTGGTGAGCTGGAAGTCTGGAGTTGCATCTTGTTTAAGTGTCTTCTCATTTTCAATTTTTGCTTTTTTAATTTAATTCCTGGGTTGATGCTTGTAAGTTGCTTATTGGGAATAGCTTTATTGCTAGTATTTAGAACACTTAGGAAATGACTTCTTCTCAGAAGTATCTTCCAGGTGTAGCTGGCTTTAGGGTTTTGAGTCTGTTGCAAGATCCTGCCTCTTCAATTCATTGGGGATGAGACTTTGCTGCCTACTTGGCCCAGCCCCTTGTTCTTTGGCACTGGTCTATAGTATTGTTTATGACCCTTAGGTAGTCTCAGTCCTGGTATACCAGGAAGAACAACTGATTAGAACAATTATGTCACCTTGGCTAAAATAGTACTATGAGCAATAACAATAGCATCAAACACAGCCTAGAAAATGACAAACTGTGGTAACTATCAATTTGCCACCTTTAACTATATGAGCTAGATTTGTAGTTATACAACAAAATCTAAAATGAACCAGAAAATTGTATACAGTAAATAAGCCCTCAATGTGGTGATTTGACTCTCAGGGGAGAAAATTCAAAAGGAGTTAGGGGAAAAAATAGAGAAATAGAAGAAGAGGAAGAGATTAGAAGCAAGGCTGGAGGATAAATGAAGATTGTGAAAACTTTGGGAAACTGGTGAAGAAGACTGGAGGAAAAGAGAGAAGGAAGAAATAAAAACAAAAATAGAGTAGAACAACAACAACAATGAACTAGAAACC
This sequence comes from Erethizon dorsatum, assembly GCA_028451465.1. Lineage (NCBI taxonomy): Eukaryota > Metazoa > Chordata > Mammalia > Rodentia > Erethizontidae > Erethizon > Erethizon dorsatum. The sequence goes on along the minus strand of CM051832.1, from coordinate 110,738,952 downwards.
ATGTTTACACTCATATAAAAACAAGAACAATCAAGAAAAAAAAAACAAGAAAAGAAAGAAAAAAATAAGAATAAAATAAAAAAATGCCCATTTCAAGACATGTCTTTGCTGTCACTGATAGACGAAGTGGGCAGACAGAGTTCTGCCCGAGTTGATTAATCCCAGCAAGCCAGCTGTAGCTTTACCTCAGGGTAGTGGCTAATCCCAGTGAGCCTGCACCATTTTTCCGATAATGTTCAGGCTGGTTTCTGGCTATGAGGCTGGAACCTGATTTGTTCAGCCTGTAACATTCCATGTGCCTCCTGCTGGCTTGAACTCGACTCCCTGACCTTCTGCTGACTTGAACTTAGCGGCCTCACCCTGGCACTGGGAGCGTCCGAATGGAGCCAGTCCACAGCTGTTCTGAGTTCTGGGCTCAGTTGGCCCCTCTCCAGGATGACCAAGCACCCTCTCCTGAGGGACATCTGAACCTGCATAGCTCACCAATCACTGTGTCCACTGCTCTGTTCCACTGGTGTGTTTATCTGTAGAGGCCTCTGAGGTGGCCAGTAGTCACCAGTTGTCTAGAGGTTTGAGCTGCCCCCACCTCTTTTGTTGAAGTCTCTCTCTGACCTTCAGTCTTTCTGATAATTTCCTCATCTATAATATAGAAATATGAGGTATGATCAAAAAATACAGTGAATGATAACTTAAAAAGAAGTAAAAAAAAAAAAAAAAAAGTAAAAGGGCCGGTGAGATGGCTCAGCAGTGTAAGTGCCTACCTGGCAAGTGCGAGGCCCCGAGTTCAACTCCCGGAACCCACATACGAAAAAAGGGCCGGTGATATCACTCAGCAGCACAGGCGCCTGATGGCACACGAGGTGCTGAGGTCAACCCCCAGTACCCACACACACAAAAAAGAAAAAATGAAAAGAGTACAGTCAAAATCTCATTGTCCTTAATCCCCTTCAAAATACTCCCCTCATTTTGAACATACTCATCATTCCTAGCACTTTCTGAAGCATTTCTACAAGTCCTTTTTCATGAATGTCTTTAGTTGTGTTGTCATGGCTGCCTCCATGTCCTGAATCAATTCAAAATGTTTCCCTTTCAGGATCATTTGACTCTGGGGGAAGATCCAGAAGTCAGAACCAGTGAGTAATATGGATGAGAACACACCATAAATATTTTAAGAGCCTGCCTTTCAGTCGGCTGGCACTCAGCAGCAACATTCACCATATTTTTGATCGCATCTGGTAAAGACACTTGTGAAAGAGGACTTCCAGAGCTGCTCCAGAAAGTGGCAAGAATGATGGGATAAGTGTGTTCAAAGGGAGGGGGAGAATTTTCAGGGGGATTCATGGCAATGTGCCTTTTGCTGTAATAACTTCTTTAAGTTAAACATTCACCATGTATTTTGATCACACCTTGTCTTACCTTGTAAAGTTTCTAAATAATTTACAGAAAGTTCAGAGAACAGTGTTGGCACAAAGCAGAATTTGATAAATGATTTTTTACTATTATACTACATTGTATCTCGGTGTCAATGTATATTTTGAAGAATGAAACAAGATCATAGTTAAAAATGAGATTGTATGAAAATTCAACTAATAAGTCAGATTGTCTGTAAAACCTGAGACATTTGAAATCTCAGATTTTAAGCAAACCAGAAGTCAATTCTGCTCCAAATCTGGTATAAATTTTAGAAGGTCTGCAATTAAACACCCACACTTGTAAGGAAGATCACTATCTTTTTAACACATTCCTTAATAACTATCATGATGTCCTAAGCTTATATTTGAAGCATTCAGAACATAAATTTTCTGAATATTTCAACATTTGGTTATCTTATCTGTGTGTACTTCTTTAATATCACCATGATATCCATGTGTCGTTTTATTACATTTCCTTTCTAAGAAATTAAGGTTGAGTCTGAATAGCTTCTCAAACATATTTGCAGTTTTATGGTTTTTATAAAGACCAAGATCTGATCGGTCAATTGAATGTTAGTTAAAACATCTCATCTTGAAATTGAAGTATATTTTTCTTCCTTAGCATGACAAAATCCTTCACAAAGCCATGCCTTTTTCCTGTCTCTGTCTCAAATGCGTGCCATCCTTTGACCGTGATGAGCTTCCTCTCATTTTTTAACAGCTGTAACTTTGGTCTCAATGCACAGGAGTGCCTCCCTTCACCTCTGCTTCTAGAGTTCCTCAGGTATGCATTGGTTATAACACTGTGTTGGTCAGCTTTCCATCACTGTAACAAAGTACTCGAGACAATCAAGTCATAAAGATGAAAGGTTTATTTCGGCTGACAGTTTTGGAGGTTTTGGTCTGTGACCAGTTGGCCCTGTAGCTTTGAGCCTATGGCAGCATACACAGTGGGGAGAGATCATAGAGCAAACTGTTCACCTTGGGACCAGGGCACAAACAGAGAGAAAGAGAAAGAGCCAAGGGTCCCATAGTCCCTCTCACAGCGCACCCCCAATCACCTGAAACCTCCCCGCCAGACCCCAGGTTTTCATGCTTCACCTCCAAAAATGTCACACTAGAGACTAACCCCGGATACATGGGTCTGGGAAGACACCAGATCCAAGCAACAACTGATACACATCACCTTGGAGATTAGTCTATTTGCCTGTCTGTCTCTCCAAAGAGGCTTCATAATTCCCCAGAACAGAAAATCAGTTTTTATTTCACTACCTAGTGTCTAGCAAAGGCTCTCACAGGTCATAAATACTCAGAGAATTAACAAAAGACCTTCTTACTACTTAAACTGAGTTTACCTTCAGACTATACCAACCCTTCACTAATTACCAGTTCTTCAGTAAAATGCTATTATGGGTTGAACTATTATGATCCCCTCAAATTCATAGGCTGGGTACAAAGCCCTAGTACTTCAGAACATGACCTTAATTGAGTTAGGGTTTTGAAAGAGGTAATCAGGTTAAAGCGAGGCCAGCTGGAGGCTCCAATCCCCTATAACAGGTGCACTTATGAGAGGGGTTTGGGAGAAAGACAAGCACACAGGGAGCATGCCTAGGAAGGCAACCATCAACATGCCAAGTAGAGGTCTTCCTTCCTTCGTAATCCTGAAACCAAAACAACCCTGCCAACACTTTGATCATGTACTTCCAGACTCCAGAACTGTAAGATAAAAAAGTTCTTTTTCTAAGATACCTGCTCTTTTCTATGGTAGCCTATGGTAGTCCTTGGAAATGAAAATAAACACTTTGCTTCTTTGTTAATGTAAAAAAAAATGCAGTCAGTTTAGGGTAATGAGGCTCACCTACTAAACTGTGCTAAGAAAAAAAAATAGTGATCATAGGTCACTGTTACTTGATTCACAAGCCCATGACAACTGCTGCCTTCCAATGCCAAGCAAACTGTAGCTCGCTATTCTTGACAGGAAAAGATTATTATAGTCTGAACTCTATTGTCTTTGTAGTTTAACTATGCTGTAGGTATCATTTCAGCTTGATATATTCTATGAAAAGCTCAAATGGGATGAATGCAAATAGGTACAAAAGCCAAAAACAAATATTTGCCGAGGAAAACCATCTGAATTTCCTTCTTTGTGCAAACAGTCTTTGTAAAACCTCATAAATACTCTTATGACTTCATCCTTTGACTACAAATGGCATTGACCTAGTCACAATTATTCAGTTCCACCCTTAGGAAATAATAGATTAATTTTTCTATTCAGCAGGTTCATATCATCCCGTCCCTAATCCCCATTTAAAACAAAGCTTGAAAAACAAAGCCCATTTCCTTCTTGGCTGTGAGTAGCAGGCATGCCGCTGGATAAACTGCACCTTCCGCTCTTCAGTGGGGAGAGAGAGTAGAAGAGAAACAAAAGTTCTCAGGGTTATAATGAGCACACAGAAGTGGGATGCAGCGTGGACTCCGCCATCCAGACCAGGACAGAGCTGGAAGGCAGACACGGCATTGCTCCTGCTGGCCGTCTCATCCTGGGCATCTTCTGTCAGCCAGATGTGGTGTTTTCTTTACCATATCGCTACTGGGAAATTTCAGAGGAGATTCCAGATCTAATGAAGTTGTATTTTAGCATTAAGCAAAATAGAAACTGAAATGAAAACCTAAGCAGACATATGTTTCAATTGTGGAATATCAAAGAATTTCCTATGGAGTGATATAAAAATATCTTAGGAATATCTGGCTATAAGAGTCTGTGATTTTTCCTTTACAGATGAGTAGAAACATTACCAAAGTAGTTTAGCATGTTTATTTTAATGATGATAAGCAGATGGAAACTGCCACCTTTGACTGATAGAATTCACCCATAAATTTCTCTTTAGAAGGGACTCAAGTGGTTTTATCCTTAGGTATCTTATTGACCATACATACTTCTATCTTCTAACAGTTTTTCAAACATAGTGGTGCTCACAAAATGTTCTTCGATAGTAAAAATTGCCTATCATTAGGTTTGTGTGACTGTCTTCCTTAGTATTTCAATCACTCTCAGTGTGTGAATTCAGTTGAATATCGTGTGGCACTGATTCCTAATTCTGAGTGAAGACTCCAGCATCAAGGCTGTGCTTGCTTTTGCTGAGTGTTTTCCTACTTTAAATTTATTTAAGTGTTGTTCATATTATAAAAATTACAAAACCAGTTCTTAATTAGTACTTCATAAATGCAGTGCTATGGTCCCTATTCTGATGGTCTCATCCACTGTTATACACGGATCAAACCACTAAATTTCCTGAAGTAGGCAGAAAGTTTTATTTATATAAATATAATCATGTGATTAATCTATACACTAGCAATTACCTCTGTGATTCTGCTCTGTGAAAGAAACTTCTCAGGACCACAAATATAAGATTAAGAGTATAAAACTCCAAATGTCAAGAGATAGGAATCTAGCTGATCTGGTTTGAGCTATGCACCCACTCACAGTCGAGCCCGTTGGGGACAGGACGCTGGAGGAAATGAATACTGTCCTTTGGTTCTAGGAGGTTCCAGGAGCAGGGGAGCAAGATAACCTAAACAACTCAACCACAAATCACCTAAAAATGCTGGAAAAGGAAAAGTCCTTTCAAATGAATAGCCTAATTTTCCAGAATGTGAAGAAAACTCCTCCTCTAACACACACACACTCACACACACACCACCACCACCAACAACAAAATCCAAGAATCAGAAAATAAGAGAGAATATTTCATAACTAAATGTCATGGATTTCAGGTTTAAGGTTGAAGATCAACGTATCCCACATATTGATGTTTTAGTCTCATGTTAGGACACCAACATGGTCATGGGTCCTTGTCAGACAGTTGTAACAAAGATCCTCATATGAAATTAGAACCTGTAATAGAAACCTGTCCCTAAGGAACCTAGGAGCATGGCATGAGCTATATCTGCCTCAACATGGACAACCGGTGAGCAAAATCCAATTTTCTACAAGGGTCTGCCCTGAGACAGCTCCAGGATTCCACCATAACACCTGTACAGCCGTGAATCTCCTTGAAGTATAGAAGAGTTCAGATAAGTAGCTGGTAGAAGTAAGATTAAAACTGCTGTAATAGCCATACTGTCAGCATAGACCTCCCAGGAATCTCAAAAATAAAGCCGTGCTAAAGATGAAGTCATCGTCCAAATTCATAAAACTCTGGAGAAATCCTAAACAGAAGTCAAATCCCACAATAAACAGCATCTCTAAAATTTAGTGTTGGGCTGGTGAGATGGCTCAGTGGAGTAAGCACCTGCCTGGCAAGTGCAAAGGCCCGAGTTCGACTCCCGGAACCCACATAAGAGAAAAGGGCCGGTGATATCGCTCAGCGGCACGGGCGCCTGCTGGTGCGTGAGGTCCTGAGGTCGACCCCCGGTACCCACAAAAAATAAATAAATAAATAAAATAAAATTTAAAGTGTTAAAATCAATAAAGGAGTCCATTATAAATGTGTTTCAAATCATTAGATATCAAAGAAGAAATGAAAACATAAGATATTAATAGGATACTAGGAGACCAAGCTGACTTTGGTGGAAAATGTTCAAACAGATAAGAACAACAATAAAAAAAGCAAATTAGGGGGCCGGTGAGACGGCTCAGCCGCGTAAGCGCCTGCCTGGCAAGCTTGAGGGCCTGAGTTCGACTCCCAGAACCCACATATGAAAAAGGGCCGGTGATATTGCTCAGCGGCTCGGGCGCCTGCTGGCGCGTGAGGTCCTGAGGTTGACCCCCGGTACCCACACACACACAAAAAAAAGCAAATTAGAGGGGGAAGGTCTAGAAATAAGAACACTATTATACAATTTGAAATCTCATAGGATGGCTTAAGCAGTAGATTCTATTATTTTAAATTCTATTTATTTTATTTTTATTTTATTTTTTTTTTTTTGGTGGGTACCGGGGGTCGACCTCAGGACCTCGCACGCCAGCAGGCGCCCGTGCCGCTGAACGATATCACCGGCCCTTTTTTCGTATGTGGGATCCGGGAGTCGAACTCGGGCCCTCGCGCTTGCCGGGCAGGCGCTTAAGCTGCTGAGCCATCTCACCAGCCCCAAGCAGTAGATTCTAATAAGCTAGAAAGAGGATTGTTTTGGAAGATATGAAAAAATTATGTAGGATACAGCAGAGAGATACAAATATTAAAAATATAATAAGGAGCTAAAGAGACTTCAAGAGTGGGAAGAGGGAGAATTTCAAAAAATATTTGAAAGGATAATGATTGAGAATTTTCTAAGACAGATGAAACCCCCATGTTTGAGAACCCCTATATGGCTGTCATGCTTAAATGATTAAATGACTAATGATTAAATGATTCTAAGCAGGTCAGAAAAATAAAATTCATGTCCCTCTACTTTTTTTTTTCCGTATGTGTGTGTGTGTGTGGTACCAGGAATCGAACTCAGGACCTTGCACTTGCCAGGCAGGTGCTGTGCCACTGATCCATATCCCCAGACCACCCTACTTTGTACTGAAGCTGCAAGATCCCCATGACAAAGAAAAGGCCTTGGGATGCATCAGCATCAGCTTCCATGTGAAGGTGCTCATGGAAAGGGCTCTAGAAGGAGGATTCAAGAAGAGCCAGACTTGGGCTAGGTTTCTGGAAAAACATGGTTTTTCTAATACAGAATTGCTCTGGATGAATCGGTTGTCCAAGAATATCAAATTGCTGTTTATTGTTTTTTGTTTTTTTAATGCAGTTCTGTACTGAAGAACTAAGGTTGCCAGCTTTGGCTTGTGTTATGCCAAAGTGTCAGATGGTTTCTAAGAGAAACAACTGCTGAAAACACCAGGGCTAGTGATGCATTCATGCTCGGACTAATTTTACAAGTAGTTGTTTTATTTCTTTGTGTTTCAGTTCAAAGCCGGTATACCTAATGACTCCCACGTTTTACATTTTTCACTATGTTTTTTTCTCTCCAGGTTCAGTTTTTGTCAGAATATAAACTGCTGGGTACATTGAGAAAAGTATACAGTACTCGCTCACCTTTCCACCCTGCCACCCATCTGAGTGTGTGAATCTGGGGAAGTGGAGAATAGTCGAGACGAGGTTTGCAGCAGACAGACCCGAGTCCTGCCATTTACCAGTTAAGTGATTTCAGCGAGTAACTCTGTCTCATCCATTGTAAAATTGAACGTTAATATAGACTTTACTGAAGTTGGTTGGAAAGACTAAACAAATAAATCTCTTTCACTAATTTAGGCTCTAGAAGTCAATCAAATTTCTTTCAGTTTTTTTAAAAGTACTATTTCATTTCTTGGCTGAAAGATTTTGTTCATACAGTCCCCTCTACTCAGATTGGACCCCGGTCCCGCTCCTTATCCTTCGCCTGACCTAACATTTAAACATTTGGTTTGTGTACTGCCAACTCCAGCTCCCTTTCCCTCACCCTTCAAGTCTAAAGATCTGTTCCCCATCTACATAAACCACCAAAATTGCAACTGCTTCCCATTTATCATATCATCACTTCATAGAGGAAGCTTTTGAATCAACACAAATTTAAATGACTTGCCAAAGATTTTAAAGCCAGTTAGTGAAATAAATCAGATACACAAGTTTCAGTATCGCATGGTTTCTCTTACATGAGAAACCCAAATTATAAATAAAAAGAAAAATAAAAGATAATAAGAAGTAGGGAGATAGATTTTTCTCAAAGGGGAAGAAGATCAAAAAAGGGAGGGAATGAGGAGGGAGGGGAGGGATAAGGGATGAAAAAAGGAACTGGGATGTGTTATATCCATGTACTAACAGCACACAGGAATGTAAACATTATATACTGCAGATAGGGACTAATAAAAAAATTTTAAAAAGGAAAGGGATGAAGAGATGGGTGGAGTGGGGAGGAAGTAAAGGGAAAGGGGATAAAAAAGGAATTAAGATGTGTTATAGACACGTACCAACTTCCCACAATAAACATTGTGTACTACACACATACACTAATAAACTAAATAAAGTAATGCATTAAAATTAAAAATTAGTGGCAGAGCCTAGGCAAGAAGCCAGGATCCTGATCTTTCTCTCCCCGGGTACCACCCTTTCTTCCTCTTCAGTGTGTAGAACCAGCTCCCTGGTTACGCACAAGCTTTGGTGGGTGCTAAGACCCAAAACCTGCAGAAAGAGGCCCTGTGTGTCAGGATCAGGCACATTTCCTCCCTGTGACCCCAAAATTAACTCCTCAGGCTGATGAAGACATCCTGTGTCCAGATCTGGGCCAACCCAGCCAGCCTCCTTCCCCGGACCCTCAGGTGCTCTGATCCTGGTCCACGCTGATGTCTCCTCTGGTTTCCTTCTAGTACCGACAGAAATACGGAGGTGCTTTTAACTTAGCCAAGTCTCCTCCCAGAACTCACATTCACACAGGGATTTTTCCCTCCCTTGAGCCTCATTCGTCATCACTGACTTAAAGCATTGCCTCCACGCTTCACCCGTACCCCTCCTCTAAACTGTGCCCGGGCACGTATCAACCCAAGAAGGAGAGGAGCGTTCATCATGTTCCCCACACCTGTGACCCTCGGCTTTCCACATCACAGTTCCCCCAGCTGTTGGAGCCGGGGCCCTAGGGGTCATCATAACCGACCTCTCCCTCCGGCCAGGTCAAGCCAGCTGATGTCCTCCTCTTCACACACCCTGTCAACTCTCCTCTTGTCCTCCTCTGATCTCCTCCGCTCCCTTAGCCTTGCTTTCTCCCACTGTCATAGTCCCAGACTCCAGCCTGCCCCTGTCTGTCAGTCTTGTTCTGCAGTGGGATTGTACTAAAATGCAAACCTCGCCAGGTCACTCTCCATGGTGAGATCCTCCAGTGGGCCCCTCAGCTATGAGACGGGCTGCTATGCTCAGAATGTCCAGTATTTCCAAAAGTCATGCATTGAAGCCTAATCGCCAAGGTGATGATGTCAGCAGGTAAGGGCTTCACAGGTGATTCTATGACGAGGGCAAAGTCTTCATGGATGGGATCAATGATTATCTAAAAGAGGTGCAGAGAGGTGCATTGTCCCACGCAGGGACACGGCGAGGAGGCACCATCTGGGAAGCAGAGAGCCGACCCTCCACGGGCACTGGGTCTGCCATCCTTGATCTTGGACTCACCGGCCTCCAAAGCGGTAAGAAATGAATTTCTGCTGTTCGTGAGCTGCACAGTTCTTGGAATACCTTTTGCAGCAGCTTGGATGAACTGAGACACAGATCAGTCATTAAGGAAGACCGTTCATCGGATCCTTTATGAAAATCATCTGCTGGTTCTTAAGATTTGCCTCAAAACACCCTGGATGTGTCCATCCTGGAACCATCCCAGCTAGGGTAATCCCTGGGCCATCTGGGCAAAAAAGACCTGTGGTCCGGTCACGTTTTTACTCATTTTGTTGTTTCTTACCCATGGGCCAAGATTTTCACTAGCAAATAGGCACCAGTTTTATGTTTATTGAGAAAAAAAGTATATCTTCATGGCAAAGATTAACTGGGCATGCCGCCACATGCTTATAATCCCAGCACTCAGGAGTCTGAGGCAGGAAGGGTGCCATGAGTTCGAGGCCAACCTGGGCTCATACTGAGTTCAAGGCCAGTTTGAACTACATAGCAAGACCCTGTCTCAAAAAACAAAAAACAGTGTGAGAGGTTGTACAGTTAAATTTTTCCCCTTACCCCTAAACCCTCAGTTGTCTGGTTCTCAACCCTAGGAATAATGACTTTCACCACTTTCAGTGGGTTAATATTCCCAGAAATGTACGCACAGGCGTATTTCACAGCACATGTAGGAGAACTGTTCCACTTTAGCATATTTAGGGTTTATTATTTATATTATTGTTTTTCCAGGATAGGAGATTGGGGCAGAATGTTTTATTACAGATAAACATTGCTTAGTTTGTTCTGGTGGACCTCTGCATGTTTCTAAACTTTTGCTAAATTACTGTTTTAATTAATGTTTATGTATTCACTTATTCGCATGTATGTGTACAAGTCCATCTGTAGACTAAATACATAGAGCAGGAGTTTTTGAGCCAGAATACGTGAATTTTTACACTCTGGTAAATATTGCCAAACATTTCCAAAGAATGTGTACTAGCTCAACCTCCTATCAGTCTATGAAATGCCTGCTTCCTAGCACTCTTGTGACGGGGCCTCCTGATAAACTTTCTGACCTTTGCAAGCTGCTAACCAATAACTCGTCATTATTTGAATCTGTATTCTCTAACTGTGAGTGAGGTTTAGCTTTTTTCCCTCTATTTGAAACTGAATTAACTGGTTATATAGTCATGACATCTGCAACTCATAACAATTTTTGGTTTTTGTGTGTTTATGTTTGTTTCTTACTTTCCTCACATAAAATTGGTTATAGTCCAGAGCAGTGTCATGATATTAATGACACCAAGCATTCTTAAGATCTTATCCATCCCTTTAATGAGACTCATTAATGTTTTGCCATTAGGCATGATGCTAGTATTGGCTGAAGATTTTCAAAACAAGATTAAAATTTATGCACACAAGGAACACTTCTCTGCCTCTAAATAGAAGTAAACACCTCCATTCCACTCAGAGCATTTATTTTATTTAGTGACAATAAGTCAGGCACGTTCAACACAGCTTTTTTCACCCTCTTAGGAACCAGCTGCTGACAGACAGCACCCTCCTCTGAGCCCACGTTCTAACCTGGGTGTCCCTTCCAGCCCTCTCTCACACCCTATGTGGGCCAGGCCCTCCATCCAGCATTCCTGGTGGCTTGCTGGGCATGGTTAACTAGCTGTGACTCTCAGTGTACTGACCCATTTGTTCAACTTTCTCACCAAACCATATCTTCCACAGTGTTTGTGCCATTTAATCTTAATTGTGAACTGGACTGGATTAGGAGACTGCTATGGAGATGACTGGATCATGGGGCCCTATACTCATTAGTAGATTAAACCACTGATACTTATAGCTGAGTGTGATGTCAGGAGGTGGCCTGTTGAAGGAGTATAGCTGGGGTTGTGTCTTTGGAGGGTATATCTCTCCCTGGCACTCTTCCTCTGTGTTTTTCTTCTCAGCTACTTTAAACTGAGCAGCCTTGCTCTACCAGCCCTTTCACCATCCTGTGTCTGATGTGGAGCCAGTAGGCCATGGACTAAAACCTGGGAAACCATGAGCCAAACAAGTCTCTCTCCCTTCAAGCTGGGAGTGTCAGCTATCTAGTGCCAGCAACCAAAAAGTAACCAGTACCATGTTCCTTAAAAGTAATATGTATTATTGTCCATATTTCATTCTTTTGATTTTTAATTGTTCAAAATGATTCATTATACCTTCTCAGAAGGTATAATACCTTCTGAAGCTCCCAACAGTAGATGTCCAATCATACTTTTATTATGAATTTTAAAATTTCAAATGAAAGTTGGATCTTATCAAATATATTTGCAACTTTGATTAGAAAGAATAAATGATACTACCATAGAAATGATGGTACAGTTTACAGTCCACATTATCCTATGATTTTGGATTTGATTCTTAAAATTTATTCCTTTTAGACCATATCGATTAAAACTACCAATCAGGAACATTATTCAAGTTGTGGCTTCTATCAAGGCTTTCCATTTCCACTAAATACTGTACCAAAAAATGTCTTACGAAAGTAGTCGATATGTCGTGGCTCTCCTTATATAAAAATAATAAAGCACAGCTTCCAAAATGTGTAATAACCTCGTGGGGAGTGACGCATCCAGCAATCACATGTATGAGAATTCAGAATTCCCATTTGATATTTGATACAAGAGTAGATGAAGAAGATAAAGAACCTAATTTTCTTTTGTATTCCAAGTGTAATGCTATTGATCTCTCTTATAAGAAATAAAATGAGGGCCGGTGATATAGCTCAGCGGCATAAGCGCCTGCCTGGCAAACACGAGGTCCTGAGTTTGACTCCCGGTATCAGCATATAAAAAAAAAAAAGAAATAAAATGAAGATTAAATAAATAACTTTAATTAGTTTGAATGCAGCACCATGTAACAATGGCCTTAAAGTGGGAGCAGGAAGACATGGCTTTAAACAGTTTCATGTATATGAACCTTCTGGAGATGAGGTATTTAAGAGCATAGATCTTAGATGGACCTGGGTTAAAACATCAACTTTAGAACACGGTAGTGGCATGACCCTGGGACCTTGACTGAAATTCTCCAAGCCTCAGTTTCTTGCTCTGTAAAATGAGAAGAAAAACAGCAACCCCACACCCACACCCACCACTACTGAGGCTCCTTCATATGTGGGACACTTGGGAGGTCCTAACATGGGCGCCAGACACATCGTAGGTTTTCACCAAGTAATGGTTAATATTGTTGTTATGGTTTGTATAGTAATATTGCTTTTCATTGGCATCATTTTACTCTTTCATTTATCGTTTATTTTTCCTGTACATCTCGGGTTCCTGTCTGTCTCACTGGCTTCGCTACTTAAACATTGGTTAGCAGGTTATGGCTGTGTTGGAGAACAACCTAATGTTCCTTTCCCAGCAGAGCCACATTAAACCTACTGACTCAAGTTAGCTCATCTTAGTAGCCTTTTGGTTTGGTTTTTGTTTTTACTTCGGGTAGATTTTGTCCTCTTTAAAACTCTGTAAAACAGGAATGTTTTGGGATTCTGCACAAGAATACCCACTCCCACTGTCCAGCCCCCTCCAAAATACATACTTTCAGTTAGAATTATTAGAAAATAGGCTTCTTAATGAATGGATCATTTAGATCCCATCTAAGCCTAATGAACCTATGTTTAAAGGAACTTTTAAATCTGGAAATGTTTTGAAGTAGATCATGTTTTATTTTTAGCTTTACTGAAGTATAATTGGCAAAAATTGTATATGTTCAAGGGTGTAATGGGATGGTTTGAATATGTGTATTTTGTAGCACTGCACAATCAGATTAATGAATAAATCCATCACAACCATAGTTTCTCTTGTGAATGTGTGTGGGGTAGGAGGGATGGTCAGTGAAGAGCGAATTTCTTAGAGTATTTCAAGTGAATAAGACAAGATAATTAACTATAGTCACTATGCTGCCAGATGCTCAGAACTCATTTGTGTCCCTGTCCCCATCCTTCACCCCCAGCCCCTGGGTGCCACATTTTTACCAGTTTTGCAAGTTTGACTTTCTCATATAACACATGTAAGTGAGGCCACTCAGCATCTGGCTTATTTCACTTAGCTTAATGTCCTGTGGATTCATCTGTGCTGTCACAAGTGGCAGGACTTGCTTTCTTTTTGTAGATGAAGAATATTCCACTGCACATATGAACTCCCTGCATTCTTTGTCCACTCATAGACTAACGTTTACCTGTCTCTATATTTAGCTATTGTGAACAATGCTGTGGTGAGAATGAGAGGCTGGTTTTCTGAGATATGGATTTCATCTATTTGTACCCTAAGGCAAGGTTTCTGTGTCATGTAGTAATTCTATTTTTAATTATTTGAGGAACCTCCATACTGATTTCCATAAGGCTGTACCAATTTATCTGTCTTCCAGCAGTGTACACTGTTCTCTTCTCATCCTTTTAAACTAGCTAATTTTCATATAGCCATTTGAACAGGTGTGAGATGACATCTCATTATGGTTTTAATTGCTTCTAGGATGATTAGTGATATTGGGCACCTTTGGTATACCTGTTGGGCACTTGTACATCTTCTTTGGAAAAATGTCTACTAGATCCATTGAGAGTATGGTCTACAGACCTATTACCAGGTGCGAGGACAAGCACAGCTTCCTCCAGGTTCCTGAGAGGGCATCCTCAAGATCACTGGGCAAGTTCCTGGCAGGCAGGACTGGCCCTAGACTACAGGGAAAGGAGTTATAACCAAAGGATAATGTTACTCCAGGTCCACAGCCAAAACTGAATCTCAAGTCTGCTCTGGGACTTTGAATTGGTTTGCCTCCTGCTGGATTCCTGGAAAGGCAGGGTTGCCCTCAATGCAGCTGAGAGGACTAGAGCTGAGCTACAGAGCCCTTGAGGACTGAGGACATCAGAACGGCTTCTGGAGGTACAGACAGGCAAGGCTCCACCTGACTTGCTGAGAGGACAAGACGTCCTCAGACCACAGCTGAGAGAGCCTGGGGCTGAGTCACAGGAGCGTCTAAAGGCCCACAGCCAGCGCTAAGCTTGGCGAGCCTATCACCTGTACAAGCGATGTGACTCCAATGTAACCCTTGAGGGTTCTGGCAGTAGAACAAAAACCAAAGGGGGCAGTGGCCAGTTCCATGAGCAGACAAGGTGATGTTAGATCTGTGGCCTGCACCACCACTGCCAAGCATGGCATAGGGCATGGGCCTCCTTGGTCTTGGGTTCCAGACCTCAAAACCTGCTCATGGGTCCCAAAGCTCAGACAAAGGCATTTTTGCTCACAGTGGCTGCCACTTCCTTGTTTCAGGAGAGAAACGTGGGATAGCTCCTGTCCCTCGGCTTTGCAGATGTCCCTCACCAGGGAGTAGGTGTTCTAAAATCAGTCGCAATACAGATTGTTCTCTGATGTACTATGAGGGGGTTAGGGCCCAATAAACCCATCTGAAGTTAAAGCGCATTTAACACAGCTGTGCTGCAGACCACACGGCCCCGCACCTGTGCCCCACAGAGCACCCACTGTCGATGTGGGCACACGGCCGGCCTGTGGTTTGCTGCTGCTGTGCGACCTCACAAGAATCTTGTTCCACAGATCACTAGTCCAGGAAAAGACCAAAATTCAAGGTTGTTTCTCGTGAACACATATTGTTTTCACTCCATCAAAAAGTTGAAAAATCATAAGATGACCCGTCCTACCTCAGAGACCATCTATGTTACGGTAATGTCATCCCCTGAGAATAATAAAGACAAGTTCAAACTTTAAACACACACATACACGTGTTTGTGAAGGAATATATATTCAGTAAACATTGTATTAAATGTACAAGAATGTACATAAATATTTTGTATGAGAACTCTTTATACATATATACGAAATATACCAGATAGCAATGTAATAACATCTCAGTATACTTTGGAAAATAGATGAAAAAAGAATAATCCATGCCCTGTTATATTAACAAATACTGCTGTCATTCTATTGTCTCTTCTTCTAGTCTATTTTTCCATGTGTGTGCATTTTAACACAGTTATAAATATAATGGTACAAGTCATCTTTAAGGTTCATCAAATAAAGAGTCTCCCACTGATGTTTCCTTCCAGCAGGAAGAAGCCATGAGGTGGAACCAGTGGAAAAACCTGGGGAGTAGGAAGAACTTGGGAGAAAAATTCACAGAAGTAAGGTGGAGGCTTATCCACCAGCCCTCATAAGGGAATGGAGTGGAGCAAAGTATTTTTGTAAGGGTATTTGGAAAAGAAGGGTAGATCTAACCAACATACTCATAAATAACTAGTATTCTGCTACAAAGTAATGCATGGCCAATGAGTGTCAGCCAAGAAAAAACTACAAATATTACCAAAAAAAAAAAAAAAGAGTTTTTGCCTTCTTTTTCTGTATCTCTCTACTTCTGTTCTGACCCTAGAAGATACAGAAGCAGCACACTGAATGGGGGAAGAAGAGAAAAAATTCAAGGTAAAGAAAGAGAAAGATAATAGGCCTTGGTGATTTAATCCAGCATGATAAATTTAAGTATCATCTAAATATAACTGCACCTTTGAACTTTCTCCTGAATTCCCAACTTGAGTATCTACCTTCTTATACCATCTCTACAAGTATATAACAGGCATAGCGAAGTGAACCCATCTGTAATAGCACTCCTGATCAGCCTGCAACAATCTCATCAGTTCTCCCTATCACAGTTGGTAGCGACACTGTCCTAATTGCTCAGGCCAAAAACCTTAGATTTTTTTCTTGACTTTTCTTCAGGAAAAGTCTCAATATCCAATCCCATCTTTAGTCTACAAACAGTACCTCATGCATAGGAAGCACTTTACAAGTATTTGTTGAATGAATACATAAACAATAATGGACCACTATTCTTTAAAGCTAGAAGCCACAAAATCCCTTCATGTCAGTTAGGGCAAGGAATGTGCTTTCCTAGACTAACTTTGATGATACTTGTGCAGCTGTCATTAACCACCTAGCTTTTTCTGTTAAAATGTATGGATATGTCTAATGGGAACCAAGTGGGCAACCCAGAGTTACACTAAGATACCCATTTTCGTTAGTTTTATCATCCCTGCAGAGGCAAACAACTAGGTCCCAGAGAGAAGAATAATCTTAGATATAACAATGGCCTGTGGCCTTCCAAAGGGCCATAGTACGTGAACAGATACATGGTATACCTGTGGTTTTGAGGTTGCATGGAGGGTGTGGGAGTTGACTAGGAAAGATACTTCAGGAAAATTTTTCAAGGAGGTGTATGTGGTAATTTTTAACACATTGGGAAATACTGCATTAAAATGTGAAGAATCAATACCCAATATCCAACTCTCCAACAATTGATATGCACTGTGCAAACCTCAACTTTGCACATCCTGGGAGATATTCCCAGGAGGCCCATGGAGGCCCAGAAAGGTTACCGAGGAAGAGAGCAAGTGCTTTTCCTTTCAAAACTCCAATAAAAGATTGTTTTATCTTTATGAAATACATAAAGACAAAAAAAAAAGAAAAAACACCACAAAAACTCTTTTGCTGTTATGCTGACAAAAAAGACAAGCGCAGCATTTTGACGATGTAGAATGAGTATCTTCTTTCAGGTTTATCTTTGTTATGGCTTGTGTCTAGATGTTCCCGCAAAGCCTCATCCGGCCATAGGTGGGGCTTTTTCAGAGGTGGCTGGATCTAGAGAGTGTGATGCTGGGGTTAAGGGTGTGTGATTACTAAATTAGTCCACTGATTGGTTTGGCACCCTCCCTAAGCCAGGTAGCCTAGATAGAATATAAAAGGGGCAGAAAGAAGCTGCTATTGTCGCCTGTGGCTTGTTGACTGCCTTGCTACCTTCTGCCTGGCATGAATGGTTTCTCCTCTGAGATGCCCCTCTGCCGAGCCACCCTGCCTGGGAACCAGCCAACTGTGAACTGAAACCTCTACAAACCGTAAGCCAAAATAAACCTTTTCTCTTTTAACTTTGGGTATTGGGTATTTTGTCTCAGCAACGAGAAAAAGTAACTAAGAAAATCTGCTTCTGACGTATAATCCTGGAAACGGTGCATAATGACTATTAGCCTAATGAATGGCACTCCTTATTTTGCATGTTCTGGTTCCAATGTGCACAAACTTTAGTTAGTAGAGTTTAGTTGGCTAATTCTAATCTCCCAACACAGGCCAAATTTCAGTTATCACAGCACATTAATTGTGAGTGATCGCATGAAACACAAACTTTGCTGCCAACTCTTCAGCTGCAAATCACTGTGTACACAACCTGTGAGCATCACAATTTGTAGCACTCCCAATGGGCTAGGGATTGGTGTGCTACTCATCACACACACAGACAGTGGCCAGGAGAACACTTCCTTGTACAAAATATCATGCGATAAACCCACATGATATTTAAAAAAAAGAAAATAGATCGTTGAATGTGAGAGTTGGCTAACCATGAAGAAAGTGCAGCAAATAAATGCAAAGTGAAAAATCTGGGTGCGAAACTTAAATCAAGAAAGTAGAGTTCTGGAAGCAATGCCTGACCATAGGCTATCAACACTGCCACCATCAGACAGACTCAAGTCATGCAGCCAAGGGGCTCAGTGATCCCTAACTTGTAGATATCGACTGACTTTGAGGATATTGTCACAGCTTGTAGATGTGACAGAGAGGATGAGGGTGCCCCAGAGGAAGGGACTCCAGAAAAAAAAATTACATTAATTTCAGAGATGTTTCATAACATTTCATAGTGAAGTGTCATTTCATAACACTTTCATAGTGAAAGTGCAAAGAACAAAATGCTAAATGCTGATTCAAATTTAGAAATGAATCTAGCCTAGGCATAAAAGAGAGGTTCAGTGTTCAATTCATAGCATAAGTTACACAGTGAGAAGGAGGAGGCCAGTGCTATCAAGTTACACGTGGTAAGGTTTTCGGCAAAGAACAAAACATTTTCAAAATTTATAATATTTAAAATTAGCATATAAAATAAATTTTAGTCATACTATTCTCATTCTCTATACACTTGAAACTGAGACTAAGACATATTTTTATGTTTTAACAAAAATGTTAAAAGTCATGGGAAAAGCATAGTTTTCCGGTAATTATTAAGTGTGCTTTGTACACTGAGCTTCCGCAGTCACTTTTGCGGCCAACACTTACTCCCTTGCCAGCGAAGACAGAACAGCCCACAAGAAAGCAAGACACTAAGAGTGAGAGCGATTCACTTCTAGTTAGAAATAGATAGGTGGAAACCCTAAATACAAAATAATATTCAAGTTAAGAGATATTTATTGAATACATGCTGCATTCCAGGCATCTTTTAAAGCACTTTTTAAAAACAACTTAATTTTGCAGCAACCTTACAAGGTAGGTACAGTTATTATGCCCACAAGTAGGAACACAATCAGAGGCAGAGATTTAATAATTTTGATATATATGATGAACAAAGTAATTTTTTTTTATGTTTAACCAGTTTCTAAGGGCAAATTCTAGAAAGTAGGGAGAAAATACAATACCTCACTTTCTAGCTCCCAGCCAGCTTGAAGCCTATTAGTGAATGCAAATTCCATTCAATGTAAATTAAATGCTAGGTGTGCTTATGTTCATTCATTCATTAACCCCTTAGTTCAACAGATAAATGCTGAGTGACTACCATTTGCCTAGCCTTTTTCTAGAACAGTAAAGTTCATCCTTATAAAGTTAGACAAAAACAAGTAAATATACTATGGAATATCAGGTTATATCTTGGTATTTCTACCGAAAAATGAGAAAGAAAATGAAGAAAAATAAGTGGTCAAGAACTTGCTAGGATGTTCTAAAACTACGTTTTGAGGATAAGACATTCAAGCAGAAACCCAAATAAAACAAGGGAGCAAGTCAGGTGACTACTTGGGAGAAGAACCAAGCAGATAGAAGAGCAAGAGCCTCATTCCTAAAATGAGGCTGTAAGTAGCAAGTTCTAGGAAAACCAAGAAAGAAAAGCTTGACGTGGTGCAGTAATGAAAGGAAGGATCTAGAAATAGAGCTAAAGAAGTAGCAAGGACTACTACTACGAGAGGACTTTGCCGCCATGGGAAGGATTTATTCTTTGTTCTTGCAGCAGTGGGAAACCAGCTGAGGACTGGGAGAAGAAGAGCAAATTTTTCACTTAACTTTAAAACACCGCTTTGGCTACGCTGTAGAGAACATTCGGGGAGGATGGCTCGCAGGAACAGAGGCCGACAGACAGGTTTGGTGACTATGAGTGGTGCACTCCAGACAGCGATGGTGGTTGTGACTCAGGAGAGCCATAGAGGGTATGAGAGGTTTCCAACAACTGTGTGTCCTAAAGACAGAGTAGAGAAGATTTGCTAACAGATTTGGTGTTTGCTGTGAAGAAAACAGTGAAGAGTCGAGGTTGGCACCATAGCTTTCATCTTAGCAAATAAATGAATGTGGTGCTGTTCACTGAAAAAAGGCTAGAGATAAATGGGTATGTGTTGGAGAGTGATCTAGATTTCTTCTTTGGACATGTAATATTTGAGATGCTTGTTAGACATCTGAGTGTGTGATATGCTGAACGACTGCACACATGATTCTGATGCTCTGGAACGGGGAGGGGGCTTTATCAGTGGAAATGCCACTGGCTCAGGTGGCAATGAAAGCCAGGGCTTGATCAGAGACAAGTTTAGAAGAGGTCACAGGATGGGCACTCCCTGGCAATTAGGGATTGGAAAGTCCAAGGTGGTCTAGAAAGAAAAGAAAAACTTTGGGTTTTATACTGTACTTGTATTTTAAAAAAACAATGGCACTGGTTACACCACAAATACACTTTATAATTGTTCAAATAATTGAGGGGAAAAATTCCTCCATACTCTCTGGGAAACCTTTCTTTAAATTCTCAAAGGACATTGATTCATGATAAGTATATTTTGAAGACAGAAATTCTTTGCAATGATTCAATATTTTCAACACGGAATAAAAGAAACTATTTCATGGCAAAAAAAAAAAAGATGAAAAGGTAAAATCTGGAACTGGAAATTCTTGACTTACGTATCCATCTAGTCTATAATTTGAGAAAACTATAAATTCAGGCATTAAAGGAGCCATCTAAGAAAAAGAGTAATTGCTATAATAAATTGTCAATTTATATTGCTACCAAAATATACACATGTACAACACACACACACACACACCCTTATAAATTCTGTTTCTGCAAGACCGTGTTCTTATTCTATACCACAAATAAAGCATATTGAACTTGATATGCTGCTTATTGCCTTTCTCAAAGTTAATTTGTGCTTCAAATCACTGCCAGTGAAAAAGTTTATTAAATCTTGAAGTTTCAGGTTTAATACTACACAGACTTATGATGTAACATGAAATGCGTTTGAGGGCTGGTGGCCACCTGCTTCTTTAAAATGTCCCCTGTAGCTTTCTGGATTTTGAACTTACAGAAAGCAATCTTCTACTACACTGGCTGTCACATGTGGCCAATCAAAATTAAAGTCAAATTTGAAGGAATTAGACAATGTCCATAGAGACAAAGTAGCCTTTCATGTACAGTTTTTCATCTGGATTTCTGACTTTATTTAAATCTTAAATGGTTCTTTACATTTCTTCATCTACAACTTCTAAAAGATCTTCAGAAATAGTATATAAAATATTTTAAAGTATTTTCTCTGGGAGTGTACCTCAGAATAACCTAGGCTGTCATTATTGGCACCCAGAAATATCAGTCCTAGCTCTACTTGAGAAAACATTTTCCCAAGCTTTCTTTTTTTTTTTTTGTGGGTACTGGGGGGTCAACCTCAGGACCTCGTGCGCCAACAGGCACCCATGCCGCTGAGCGATATCACCGGCCCCTTTTCCGTATGTGGGATCCGGGAGTCGAACTCGGGCCCTCGCGCTTGCAAGGCAGGCGCTTACACCACTGAGCCATCTCACCGGCCCTTCCCAAGCTTTCAAAGCTTTGCTGTTGCTTCCATGGGGCATCAGATTGCCTTATGCATAGGTGATTTTCTTCCTTCAGCATGATCACCTCTCTGAGCCTCTCTCATCTCTTGTGTATCGTCAGGAGTGATTCCTAGGGCTGTTCATGACAGGTAGCATAATTTATTCTCTGAAGCATCTACCATAACTCACACTTTGCACAAAATAGGCACAGCAGATTTATTGAATTAAAAAGATTTCAAAGAAGTATTGCTCTAGAAACCAACTATTAAGCAGAATATCACTCCAGTTATTTCCCATATTTCTCAATTGCAAGATGAAGTGGTCTTGAGCAATAAAAAAGTTCCCAGGCCTTTCCCCTTCACATCCACTTAAGGATTGAGTTTACATAAAGAAACATGAGTGGCCCTGGCTTGCTTTTCTAATAAGGCCCAGCTGCAGAGATAGTCAGTCACTACCTCTACAACTCATGATAATAAATGTTTTTCATCAGCCCACTTTAACAGAAATCATTAAGCAGCCTCAGTTCACAGGGTGACAAGGAATTTGGCTCCTAAGGAGCATAATTCTATACAGATGTGGTCAAATGAAATGCAGAACCCCAAACTGCATGGCAAAACATAAAATGGCATGGGGAAAGAAGGAAATGATTTCCATATCATATGCGTGTGTGTTCCCGTAATTGCTTGGATCTTTCAGGTAAAAGTTATTGTTGGCCATCTGTGAAAACAGCTTTGTGAATGGGGAGGGGAAGGGGGTTTGAAAGGAGGGGATGGGAATGGGAAAAAAAGAGGAATCAAGATATATCATGTATAGGTACAAATTCCCTATAATGAATGTGATCGTTATGTATACCTAAGTCATACCAGTAAACTTAAATAAACAATAAATAAATAAATAAATAAATAAAACAGCTTCTAGTCACTAAGAAAAAAATTATTGTTGGCCAGAAAATAATATGAAGTTTGGAATCATATACTCCAGGTGACAAATCCTAGTCTTGTTATTTCTTCATGATTTATTGAATCTAAGGCAGTGTGAGTTGTAAGATACTGTCATTATTTTATGTACCATAAAGAAGGGGGAAATCAGCTAGCTATTCTATGTTCCCCACCAGTGGAAAGCCATATCCCAATGTGTGAGATGTTAAAATGTGAATAACATTTTACTCACATGTATTTTGGTGGAATATACTTCTTAGAATCACTGAAATATAGTACAGCATGTGTCTTAACATCTTTGAAGTGGTATTTCTGCATTTAGTGAACAAGTGGGTATAAAAAAATTTCTTCACAAATGTCTGTTTCCTTGTTATTCTTCACCAGGTGCAGGGCACATAGTAGTGGGCAGGTTGAGCTGCACGTTGTACTGCTTGAGATGAGCAAGTCTTTTAGCTACAAACTGTTTCTGTCCCCTCATGCTATATCTTGTGGAGAAGCAGCTGTGTTTTCCAGTGAATTCATTGGATCTGCCTGCTTCTGAGAAGGTTGACTTGTGAAATCTGATGAGCTTGCAGCAACCAGCTGGATTTGCATAACATAATATCTCCCCTTTCCCAGGAACTGCCTGCCACCTACACAGCAGATGGTCTGCTTTGAGGATAATGACGTTTTCAACCCAGCTTGTGACTGGGTAGGTAAATCTGCCTAACTCTGGGATCAGTTCACCTGCTCACAGGTGCAACCAGTCTCCATCATCAGCTTCATTATTACTAGCGGTGGCATTTTGGTGTCTCATCTAATTTTGTTTCTTCTCTCAATAGGGTCAAAACTCAGAGTAAAGACTGCCGTTTGTGGGCTCCCTAAAATAATAAGCAGTATATTGTTGTAGGCCTTGGTCTAGAACACAAAACTGGTATAAAAGTGGTCTATTCGAGATGGCTTGGGAGTCCAGTTCATCATACCATCACCCTCTCTCACCCTGTTTAACACAGGTGTGCTTATAACCCCAACCTGCTCCTCCATGTATCTCTTATCTATCAAGGGGACCCTTCCTTTCTTCTCTTTTCACTCTCCCATAGCTTTCCTCAGCTTCCTCTCATTGGAAACACTCTTTGAAGCTTTATCTGTGGCCTTTGAGGAACCTGGCTGCCTTCCCTTTGCCATCATCTATGAAGAAAACCCACGGTGGCACCATCGAAGCCAACCAGAGAACATGAATGTCATGGCTGGAGGGGTACCTTTGCAGGTGAGATCCCCAGAGAAAAGAATGCACGTGAGGCAGACATCAGTTCAAAAGCAGGCAACAGCAAGAAAGAGCAGCTGCATCTGTATTGTTTATTGCTTACATAGGCTGTTACCACCTATTTACATGCTTCTATGCTGGGCTCACCAATGCATGTGTGGTTTGCTACAAATAAGTCAAGGTTACATAAACATATTCTGGCCTGCGCCTGCACTAGACAGCAGGTTCACATCCATAACATGTCCTCAGATGACCTGAGACCCTAGCTTTGAAGCCACAGTGTCCCCCACATCCCACCCCCTCAAAGGTTGGGGAATAATTGTCTCTTATGAGCAGCCCATAGAGCTGAAACCCTGTGCACAGAGACCACAACAACATGGAGAACAACAGAACACTACCAACTCCATTGCCACCACAGTGCAGCTTATGGCTGTCCAGCACCAGGTGGACCCCAAGGATTTTCACCATTGGGTGAGAGGGACTTGCTGCAAAGCATGGGTTGTGGATTTCCTGCATGGCTTCTTGTACCTGTGTCTAGTAGTCAGGGATAAAAACACAACATGCCACATGCAAGAGGGCACAGGTGCCTCCTTGCACTGCAGCAAACTGAGAGCCATGCAGTTTTGCAAAACCACCTTTCTCATTTGAGACTTCTCACCCATGAGCAGCATCAAAGCCTGCTGTGTAACATTCAGGGCTTGGGCCATATGCTAAGCAAGGGCTTCAACCTGCAGAGCTAGGTCTACGGTCCCTGACCCTGGCAACATCAAGGCCATTGGATGAAACCACCAGGCCATGCATTTAGTACAGTGCCACCTGTGACACACAGCATCCCAATTGTGGGGTGTGTCTGTAAGGGTGGGTCTGGTAGTGCTCTTGACATATGGAAATCTGCAGGTGCAGCATCCTGTCCAATGTGTGGGTAGGTACAGCCACCCCATGTTGCCACAGACCTATAAGGCTTCCACAATGAGCCAATCGGTGGGTACCATACCAATGAGCTTCTGGCTCTCCCACCACTTGTTTGTGTCAGTAATCAGCAATGTATGGTTACAGAGTGCAGGGAGTATCCAACCGTCAGTTTGGTTTGCTGCTGACACATTCATCTGCTGAATACAAAGCAGGGCTACACCCAGCAATGTTACTGGAGTTCCCGTCATCCAACTCCAACCATTGTATGTAACAAGTCCCAGTCTCTGTGGGGTGCTCATGCTCTTTCAGATCAGCACCTCGATGGTCTGGCATCATTGACCTCAGGCACAGCCAGCCTGGCTTTGTTGCTGCCAGTCAGTCCAATTGAGCAGGGACACCGCCACAGCTCTCCAAAGGAGGCCCTCAGCTGTGTCAGTCAGGAGTTCAGTAGGCACCCAACAATGCAATTGTTGGTGTACATGGGCAAACGTGTGTGCCCAGGAGACAACGCTGTTAGTGTGACTCATCCTGGCTGGAAGGACAGGGCAGAAAGAGAAACCATTACAGGGAGATCCCACCCTTCCAGGAGGATGTAGGCCACATATTCACCCTGTAATAGGATTGTGGCTGTAATCGTCTTACCCCTCTGGCTTAGAATACCACACCTGGGTTCCCATGACTACCAGGGGTAATGGGGAGTCTGGGCTAGGTCCACCATCTCCAGGGGGATGGGCTGAGCAGCCACATGACTCTCTTTCAGAACGGTGGCTCTGGTATCAGGTGGAGAGCACACCAAGGACTTTAAGGGCCATGTTGAAGCCCAGGGCTGTACTTCTATAGCATGTTTCAGTCCTTCTCCCCAGGGTTCCAAGAGGAACACCCAGTTCCTAAGGGAGATCCATTGATAATGGCCTCCTGGCTGTATCGGTTCCAACGAAGGGAGGATTAAGGCCCTTTGTATTACCTTAGGGCCTTGCTTTGTGGGATGGATGTGCAGACAAACCAGTTGTGCTTTCACAAGGCGATCCAATGGGCGGTCACCCATACATTGAGCAATTGGACCGCCTGAGGCAAGACCTGCACCCTGCACCCACACCACGAACTTTGGTGCCAAGGAAGCCAGTTTGGTTTTGAGGAACCTGTTGTATCTCTCAATCATACCAGCAGATTACAACCTGTAGGGCCCATGGAAGTGCCATCTGACATCATTGTCTTTGGCTCATTGTTGCACCTGAGCTCCTGTGAAATGGGTTCCTTGGTCAGGCGCTATTCCTAGCAGCATCCCATACGCAGCCATCAACCATTGTAATGCCTTAATGGTATGGTCCTGGTCAGCAGAAGGAACAGGGTAGGTGAAGCCTACACCTGTGGCTGTATCTACAGCAGTCAAAGCGTATCTATGTCCCTGTGAGAGAGGTAGGGACCCGATATAATCCGCCTGCCATTGCTGTAGAGGGTGGGTGCTCATGGTATTGTGCCAAGCTGTGTGGGGACCCTCCTTCTCCAAGGGCCGAATGGGCGCAGTGGGGACACGGCTGTACTGCAGCCTTTGACTCAGCAGAAGCCAAGTCCGGGTGCTACTGCTGTGCTACGGCTTGCACAGTACGGGTCCCTACACGTCCCGGTTTCTTGCGGAGCCGAGGTGCCACAGCAGAAGACAGCCCGCAGGGAGCAGCTACCCTCACTAAGGCATCTTCTAAGTCATTCCCTGGCGAGAGGAGGGGCTTGTGCCCTGATACCTGGTAGACTACATGGTTAGTTGTTTGGCCACACTCCCATAAGTCTCGCCATAGGTCAGCGCCCCACAAGGGTCGGTGCCCTACCTGCCAGTCCTGGGACGCCCAAGCTGGTAACCAGAGCATCAGCCCTCAAAATACAGCCCAGCTGTCATGAAGACCTGTAGGGGACCTACTTCGTGCATTACAAGCAGCCACACTGCCCACAACTCTGCCCATTGGCTCGAACTGCCTGTTCTGATTTCGAACTAGAGGATTTCTGTACTAGGCTGGACAGTGACTGCTGTCCACTGTGGGCCTGTGCCATGGCTAGACCCATCAGTATACCGGGCATCAGCCACAGGTCCCTCTTTCCCCTCTGCATAGGGGCTGGCTGTCATGACCTGTAGTCTGTAATCCTACTGTAGTGTTTCCTGTGCTGTGTGTGTCATGGCTCCCAAAATTGTCGCCAATTTGGCTGACAACAGGCTAGCTGAAAAGGGGTCCTGCTGCTGCAAGTATGTCCCCCAGCATGTGAGGGTTGGGGCCTGGGCCACTCCTCTTCCTGGGACAGGATGTCTATCTACAGACCCAGCCCTCTATAGAGTATTCAGTCTGCACTTCCACTGTCTGCTGCCCTGTGATCCCCTCACAGCCAAAAAAGTGGCATACACTGCTACCAACTGTTTCCCAATTGGGAATACTGACTTTCAGCTCCCTTATGTAACTGTGACCAAAATCCAATAGGATGCTTAGGCTTCCCTTGTTACTGCCATAGGCCCCAGCCAAACCCAACATCATCTACACTCACAGTTAGGGTAAATGGCAGGATGGGGTCAAATACCTGGAGGGCTTGCACCTGCACAACTGCCCTCTTTGAGTCCTAAAAAGCAGCTTCTGCTGCATCTCTCCACTCTCATGTACCCTTTGTGGTCATCTGGTATAAGGGATGCATCAGGGTATCTAGGTACAGTATAAATGTCTGCCAGAAACCTAGCAAGCCCACATATGCCTGTAATTGGTGTACTGTCGTGGGCCTTGGGTTGTCTGGATCTTATCAGTTATGACATCAAGAATTACATTCATCTTACCTGACCAGATAACACCCAAGAATTGGACAGACAAGCCAGGTGCCCGGACTTTGTCTTTGTTCATGGCCCACACCCATGCCAGCAAAGCTTCCTTCAGACTATACACAGCGGCTTCCAAATCTGCAAGGCAATCAGAAGTTAATATGATATCATCAGATATAATGAAACAGTGACAGAGTTGGGCTTGGTCCTGGGCCACCAGGCCATGACACAAAGTTGGGCTATGCAAATAGCCTTGTGGCAACACCTGGAAGGTCCATTGCCTGCCCTCCCATGTGAAAGCAAATTCGTCTTGACTGTCTGGTGTGATAGCAATGGAGAAGAAGGCATTGACCAAATCTACAACATGATGGTATTGACCCAGCATCAGGGTGAGATGGTCCATCAAGTCAGCAGTACTGGGCACTGCCATATGCAATGGAGGAGTCACTTTATTCAGTTCCAGGTAATCCATGGTCTTTCACCATGTCCCATCAGGCTTCCACCTGGGCTATACCAGGGAACTGAAAGGGCTATGTGCAGGGCGTATTACCCCTGCTTCTTCCAATTTCAAGATAGTTTGTACTATTTCCTCATGGCTGCTAGGCAGCTGATACTGTTTCATGCACACAACCCAAGTAGCCTGTGGGAGAGTCAACAAGGACAGTACCTAAAGACTCCCAGTGACCACAGTTGACTCACTGAGAGCCATCAGATAGGAGCACAGGGGACTTTGTTGATGGACCCACAATACATTTTGCTTGGTCACATTGTCAGAGCCCAGCAAACAAGGACCAAAAGTAACTGTGCAGAGATGTCAAGAAGAGAATTGAAGAGAGCTGGAGCAGATGCTGGCCTGGGGGAACCTGCCCAGCTCCGTGCTCATCCTACTTATTCCTCTATGTATGTTCTGATTGAAATACATTCCACTTTATTCTTTGCATTAGTGATGATTGAGCCCAATGCCTTGCACATGGTGGGCAAACACTCTACAACTGACCTACACACATCTCTAGCCTTTTTAAATTTTTATTTTTATTTTATTTATTTATTTATTTATTTATTCATTTATTTTTTTATTTTTATTTTTTATTTTTTTGTGGGTACCGGGGGGTCGACCTCAGGACCTCGTGCGCCCGCAGGCACCCGTGCCGCTGAGCGATATCACTGGCCCCTTTTTCGTATGTGGGATCCGGGAGTCGAACTCGGGCCCTCGCGCTTGCCAGGCAGGCGCTTATGCCGCTGAGCCATCTCACCGGCCCTATTCATTTATTTATTTATTTATTTTTTATGTTGGTACCGGTGGTCGAACTCAGGACCTCATGCTTGCCAGCAAGCGCTTGTGCCACTGAGCGATATCACCGGCCCATTTTTCCTTTTTATGTGGGTACTGGGATTCAAACTCAGAATCTCACACTTGCCAGGCAGGCGCTTATGCCGCTGAGCTATCTCACTGGCCCTAAATTTTTATTTTGAGAGAGTATTGCTAAATTGCCCAGGCCAGCCTCAAATTTTCCATTTTCCTGCTTCAGCCTCCTGAGTGGCTGAGATTACAGGCATGTACCACCATGCTTGTGGGAAATAATTTTGGCACATTTAGGTCATACTCTGGATGTTGATATTTTTTGGAACATCATTTGTGCTGCATACGAATCCTTGAAGTGCTCCTATCAATGTGCCGATACCATGGTGAACACAAACAATAGCAGGAAGACCTAAGTATCATTATCAAGTTGCTGTCTGTGTTGTTCAGCTTAAGCCAATGTGCTTTTTCATGCATGTTTTGAAACAAATCTCCTGGGCTAAGTCAGAGAAATCACTAAACTGTACCTAACTAATCCTGTGGTCAGTGTACCCATTGGAGTCCTTTAGTCAGTTCATTCAGGAGTAGCCTCACTGTGAGAAGAGCCTCAATTTCCTTCCTTCTCAAGGAAATCTGGCTTCAATAAAGATCGTTTATTAAAAGATCGTTTTATTTTACCTATGCAAGCTCCTAAACTTTAGCCGAATCTTTGGACAAAATAAGCGCCATGTGCTCTTAGAAGTAAATGAGAGCAAAAGAACAAGTTAGTGACCGATGGCTCTCACAGTGTGGTCTGGGGACCCCTGGAGGCTCCAGAACACCCGCAGAGTACCCGTGAGGTCAAGACATCTGAGGTGACTCTGAGATGCTTTTACCTCTCCCCTCCGGCGCTTTGCAGGGCCTTCCAGGGCTCTGTGTGCGAAGCCACAGGGTAGAATGATAGAATGCAAATTGAATTTTATATTTTGTGAGTTTTAATTTCTAATACAGCAACTAGCAATGGATATAATCCATATTTTCAAAAAAGCTCTTTAAGTTTCCTTAACCATTTTCAAGAATTTAAAGGTATCTAGCTGGATGCGGTTGTGCACACCTGTAATCCCAGCATTCTGGAAGAATGAGACACGAGGATGGAAAGTTTGAACCCAAATTGGGACTGCCTTAAAAAAATGACAGACACGCATCTCAGTGTGAAGGCTCTGGGTTCAACCTCTAAAAAACAAGTCAAAAGTATCTCGAGTATGAAGTTTGAGAATCGCTGTTTAGAGCAGTGCTGCCCGATAGAATGCAT
This sequence comes from Erethizon dorsatum, assembly GCA_028451465.1. Taxonomy (NCBI): domain Eukaryota; kingdom Metazoa; phylum Chordata; class Mammalia; order Rodentia; family Erethizontidae; genus Erethizon; species Erethizon dorsatum. Next base: position 110,709,048 of record CM051832.1, on the reverse strand, counting down.
GGCTGTGATGGAGGTGGATAAACCGCACTGTCCCATACCCTAGCCGTGAACACTTGACTCTAAGCATCTACACTGTGGCTAGTGCACCAGAGGAGCTAAGTCTTTTATTTCATTTAACTGAAATTTAAAGGTAAATATCCCTGTGGATGTGTCTACCACATTGGCCAATGCAGGCTGAGACCTTCAGCTCTTACTTAACTCCTGATTTAATATTTTCCCCAGTATTTCTTAAAGTTTAATTGCGATTAAAAACAGATTGTTCTTCTGCTAAGCATTCATCTCTTGGCTGAGTTTGTGTGGTGTGCAAGGGAGATGGTTAACCACAAACATGTAGTTAGAGAATGATCATGCATAGTCTGGAATATGAGTAAGATTCAGTTCAAATCTTTGACTCAAAAATGAGAAAAAATAACCTTGTGGCTGCTGCTGTGGGAATTATAGAGAGTTCAAAAGAATGCTTCTGCATGCTTCATTTTGAATTATCAACTCACTTTTGAAATTGTTTTAAAATTATAAACAGTATTTTAGCCTTTCTTTCTGCGGCAGTTACGGAGAAGAACGTAAGTGCCACAGTTACCTAAGAGAGCTGGCTGGTGTTCAGAGGTGGCATCACTGAACTGGCCTGCCCGGAGCAGTCACTCTTCATGAGGCTCTGAATCCGCATGGGCAGCAATTCTGGATTTCATCTGCAGAACCGTCCAGGTATTGCACACCTGACTTTTGGCTGACCATGCTCCTAAGGGACATGTGAGCTCTTGACTCGAACCTGCAAGCTTTGACTGTGTGACTCTGCTGGGTGATCATACTTCTCTAAGCCAACTGTTTCCTATAAAATGAGATAGTAATGCGATTTGTGGCTTTGCTACATATTGTTGAGATGATTAAATTTATGAGATAAAGCACATAAAACACTTAGTAAAACTCCCGAAATATTGTAAATATGTAGTAACAGTCACTGCTTTCATTATTATTGTTGTCTATGCTCACTGAACATGTATTTATTGGGAACCAATGATGTACCAGCATGTTCATGCTGGTGGGCTAGCACTATGTTCAGGGAGCTTCCAATTTACTGAGGGAGAGACAAAATTGGGATTTATAAGTCATGCCAAGTTTTGTAAAAAAGAGGAGTTGATTTCTAAAATAGGACATTGGGCCGGTGAGATGGCTCAACGGCGTACGCGCCTTCCTGGCAAGTGCGAGGGCCCGAGTTTGACTCCCGTGAACCCACATACGAAAAAAGGGCCGGTGATATCGCTCAGCGGCACGGGTGCCTGCTGGCGTGCGAGGTCCTGAGGTTGACCCCCGGTACCCACAAAAAATAAATAAATAAATAAATAAATAAAATAGGACATAACAGGGAAAACTATTAAGATTGAGGAGCTAGGAAAGGTCTTCCTGGGGAAGCTGAGACCTGAAATACAAGCAGGAATTACTACTGGTAGAAAGGTGTTCAGGGTATATCAGTTGGTGTAATAGCTAACACATAGGCCCAGACGTTCATGGACTACATGAGACAGAAGTGTATTTCTTTTTCACTTCAGATGGGCAGGCAGGCTGTGTCCCTGAAGTTACCAAGGGATCTGGTCCAAAAGAGTGTCCCCACACTCCTCCATTCTGACCTTCATGATGACCACGGTGCCCTCCACTGTGACTACAACATCTCCATCTGCAGCCAGCTAGAAGGAGAGAGCTGGACATCCACAAAGAGCTCCTTTAAACAGCTGCCTTGGAAGCTACTATACAAGGAAGGTCAGTAGGTGCGATCTGGCCTGCCCAGTGTCCTTGTCCACTGGGGTCTGGACTCTGAAACATGCGTGAAATATGGAAATTCTGCATTCGTATAGATGCCATTCACATATGTCGAATATATGCAATTTTGATTTACTCTGAAAGTTAATTTAGTCACTAAATGCTTAGAACTTCTACTGTTTTCCACTCAAAGCTAACAACACCTTCCATACTTCCCTTCCCTCACACTCCTTCAGCAATGTTCACTGAATGTCAACAACCTGGACAACACATCAGTTATTTTGAGAACATTAAGGAAACACAGATTTGACCTCAAGAGATCCAGGGTCTCATTTTGGATGGCAAATGGGACAAACATCACAGTACTGTACACAGTGAAAGATATGATATTATATACATATGAATATGACCAAAAGAAGGAGGAGCCGTGTGCACAGAGAGAATGAGGAATGCTTTGTGGGAAAAGCCCTAGAGTAAACGTGAACGTTCCTTTGGATTCTAAAAGGCAGAATTGTTTTGAGAAAATTCATGGAATGCTGCGTGTGAATGGCAAATCATCCAGAGAGGATGGAAATGATAGAAGGAGAAATGAAAGCAGAATGTTAAAAGAGAGCCAAAGTGCGAAGAGCTTCTAATGTCAAGTCATGTCTTCAAATTTGTTTGTGAATAGTGGGAGCTCATGGAAGTCTTTGATGGAGGACTGGCTCTGGGGCTCCACAGACAGAAGAGGCAGCTGGGCTCAGTCAGTGTCAACGTGTGGCATCTGGAGTGAACCCGGCCTCTGGGTGCCTGTGTGGTGCTGAGCAAGTGATCAGCCCACACGTGCCTTGTTCTCCCAGCTGCGACATCGGGTGATAATAGTCCAGTAGTTCGTAGAATTGTGGAGAAGGTTAAATTAAGTCTAAGCCAGGGGTTCAGAAGAGTACCTGACATTTAACAAGCACACATTAATGTTTGCACACACGAGTGCTCACACACACACTCACACGTTTGTGTTGGAAAGAATCGGGGACAAAGTAGGAAAAAAAACATGTAGTCAGTGCCAGGCCTCTAAGGGACAACTAAAGGATAGGAGCAAGGGGTCTGGAAAGATTACCTGGTGTCCACTCCCAGGCAAATTCCTTTTTAATCTTTCTAAGCTTTTTTTTTTCTTTCTCTGCAAATTAGAAATGATTGCACCTGTTTTGCGGGATTAAATTAGATGACACCTGTGAAGTCCTCATCCAGGAGTCTGGTGCGTAGCGGTCACTCACACAGGGTGGCTGATGATCAAAACGGACTCATTCAAGGACTTGTAATCTTCTAATTCTTTACTTCTAGCTAACACCTGCCCTTTGCCATATTCTGTGCAGAGAGCTTATAATCAGATAAAACTGAAGTAATTTTTGTTCTGTTCCTTAAAGCAGTGTGAACTTGGGAATTTTTCAGAAAATTAAGATCACTGTGTGTCCTCCCAATGCAACTATAATCCCTCCCCCTTCACTGCATGCAATAATTTACATAAAGTAGCTAGACAGTGATTGCGTGGCAGAAATTAAATTCCCTGTTTCTTCCTCCAATTCCCTCTCACACCTGCTCCAGAAGATGAAAAATCACATATCCTCAGCCTGGTTATTATGTTTAGCCTCACTAAGACTGAGGAGAAGCCCATGTCAGTTGTAGGAAGGTTAAGCACTGTTTTGAGTCATGATTTGTGGGTTCACATGGGAAGGGACAGAAGTACAGCCAAACCAACCCAACTCCTTCTCTTGCCAGACCTCATGTCATCTGAACCTCAGTAATGGCTGACCAAAATTAGCCACAGGCCACTGAGGAGCCAGGGAGCCACTGTACAATGATTTCAATGGTTAAATCATGGAAGAGTGAGGAAAGGAGAGAAGGAAAGACTGGCAGAGGGCAGCTGGGAGTTGAATGACAAGGGGAGATTTAACAAGTCTGGGAAAGGGACGATTCGTCCATTAACTCAGAGATAGGTCTTTTATGTTCTCTTCTATGAAAACATGCAGAATTAAACCACCCAAGAGAGTAAGTTTTCACCATATTGGGAGTCTTTATGACAGAACAGTTAAGAAAGCTGGTTTAGGAATAGTGATGGTGCCATTCAAACTCTGGCTCCACCCATGCGAACCACATAGCCTTGGGTAAGTTATTGAAAATGTCCTCAATAGTTCCTAAATCATATTCATGCAGTGATCAAATACCTTTATGATCCATGAAGTGAAGCAGGATAGAGCCATGGTACATAGTGTTAAAAAAATGCTCGCAATTGTAACTGTAATGAAAGCTTTTTGCTGAGTCAACAGGAAAGGCAACTGTCTGCTACAGGTAGTCAGATAAATCAGGCATCCCCCTGACAGTGTTAAAACTCTGATTCCTTATACATACTAGGCACTTTACTAGAATTACCCAAATTACTTTCCCTAGAATGACTTTCCTTCTGACTTCCACTATCTTTTCCCAATTTCTTCAGATTTTATTTTCTTTAATTCCTGAAGTATGTCCCCACCCCCTTTCCTTCTTTTTCTGTTGACACCAGGATTGAACCCAGCTCCTTCAGATGAAGCCTCTCCTTGTTAACCACACTCAAGCACCTTCGAGAGTGGCTATTGCTCACGACTTTCACCTAGTCATTACCACTCCTCAAGTGTGGTTCAGCTCTTCCTGCCTCTCCTTCTGCCTCTAATCTGGATAATCCTGGGAGGAAGCCAGCGTGTTTTTACCTTCTAGCATGATGGCAGCCTTCTCTTTACCTGGAGAGGCCCACTCTCCTCTGCTTAGCGTTGGCCTAGCACCCATTCTGTGTGTGGGCTCTGCCGCGTACTTTCAGTCCTCAGGTGCAAACTTTGGGTTTCTCCTCTAACCAGCTTAGAATTTAATCAGAGAAACAAGTCTCATATTGACAAAGATGCTTTGCTCAGTCAAACTTTGGGCAGGCTCCTCATCCTTCTCATAGACTCATCTGTGCACATCCTTATAAAATCCCACTTCAGCAGAGAACTCTGTTGATTAAGTAAGCAAGGACTCCTCGCCCCTGCCTGACCACTACCCGTACCTTATCAGTGTCCTCACCCTCTACCGCTCCCCATGAGATGTCTGATCGCTCTGGCCTCCCCGCAGCAGCAGTCCAGCTAGGTCAGCTTTGCCAGAATCCCCCTCACTCATGATGCTTCCTCTTAGTAATGTTCCGTGCAGTGACCTCCAGACTACTCTTTGGCTGTAAAGTCCCACTTTCTCATGCTGTATTTCAATTTAAGCCCAATCTCTCTCCCACCTGCAAAATCTCATTGCCTTGATCCCGCCTGTAGTGAAGGGTCCTGAATAATGTCTCTCTTATGGTACTTTCATAAGTATCATTGAATATTTTTTTCTTCTTCTTTTCTTTTTTTTTTTTTTTTTAACACTGGGGATTGAATCCAGGGCCTTGGCACCGAGCTACAACCTCAGTGCTCTGCACCCCCGCTTTTAATTTTGAGACAAGATCTTCCTAAGTCATTGAGTTGCCCAATCCCTCCTGCCTCAGCCTCCCAGAGTGCTGGATGGAGTCCAGACGGTTACTGGACTAAGAGAGATAATATGCTAAAAATAATATATGGGGTCACTGGAAGAGTGGGAAGAGACATAGGTTGCTTTCTGGGGTACAGCAATCATCACATCTGGGAAAGGGAAAGGATGAGGTTAAGAAATCTGTTGTCCAGATGTGTTGGAAGGCCCCACTGCAGCCAAGCAGTTGTGCTTATGGGTCAGCTGCAGTCTCTTGTGCTGTGTGATGCATTCCTCTCACTAGAGATAGGTAAGTGGCACTTAGTGCACACAAGTGTTCACAATTGACAGTTTAAGTCAAATAACAACTAAACCATAGAAGGCTGGAGCACATAAGTAAGATTTTTGTAGCATATTTCAATGTAAAAAGGACTTTTCCTTACATCGCCCTACTTAATACAACGACTCTATAACGTAATTATCATTTCCATTTTTGAATAAGTAAAATAAAGTCAATAGAAATTAAGCAAATCTCCTAAGGTCACTAATTTAGCTCCTAACCATTGCTGGTAGGTTATTACCATGTTCTAGCACCATAGCATTGCCTCCCATCTGGGATTAGAGTGTAGGGTGCAAGTGTACGTGTGTGTGTGTGTGTGTGTGTGTGTACAGGAGCTATTAAATATTCAATAAAATAATTTTGACATTTAGAACATTAGTCTTGTGAAGGAAACATCCCAAATACTAAAATATTAACTTGAAAATAACCCAATTATAAGTTGGAAACTGATGACATAAAATGCAAAACCTGGACCTTCAGTCTAATATTTTATTACCTTGTTCCCTGTCAAGAAAAAAAGTATGGATTTGGATTTCCCTTGTAGCATATTTTTTCATGCGCTGATTTAATAGGCCATGAAGATCTGTTCAGATAGATCTACTTTTCTCTTTCACGTAAGAATAACAATTATCATGCTAGAAGTGAAAGAATTTCCTCTATCAATAACATGCTTCTTTGGCTAGCAGTTTTTATTCCCAAAGAATTTTCTGCTACAATTTCTCACTACAAAATTGTGTTTATGGTGTATTTTATTTAGTCTATTTGGCTTTAAAGTCCAGCATATTCCATTGTTCCCCTTTGCTTTCCAGTCTTTCTTACTCAAAGTCAAGTTTTTGGTTCCAATCAAGTCGCTTTTGTTGCAGCGAAACTTGTCTTCCAAGTTCTTGGCCTCTGTCCTTTGATTCCCCTTCTCCTCTCTGTTGTAGTCCCAACCACTTGTGCTCAGCTAAGAGGCTCTCTTTGCTAAGAAATGTTACTAATAATTAGACGTAAATTTTAAAAAGTGTTTTGCAAGACTGTATTCCCTTTCCTATGGTTTCAAAAATCTGTCAACATGAGGTTGATAGAATGAGTTCTAGTTTTCTTTTTATGGCATGTAAACATCTAAGGGATGCAATGTCACTGAATAAAATTTCCATAAGGCTTTGACCTTTTGTAATGCCTCCATCAGCTGGCCGACATTTTGGGATTACTTCAGGTAATATGTGCTACAATGTGGTAATGATTTTTGCCTTTTTTCCAAACTGCCCCCCCTTGACGAAGATGACAGAGCTGTAAACTGAACAGTGATTTACTTCTGTTCCTACCTCTTGCTCAGATAAACATGACCTGGATGGATTCCTTTATAATTTATATGCTGTCCTCGTAGTTAGCTCTTGCTATTGAGAAATAAAAGTTAAAGTAACTTGTTCAAACATGCAAGGTTATTCTCAAGGTTGTTATTAGACCCTGGGTTTTCTGATTCCTCTCCACTGGTCCTGAGCTTGTCTGTACGCCCTCAGATTCCTATTTCTAGGTCCGATTCCAGAGTTTCTCCTCTGCAGGAATCTGTGGTGGGCAGTGCCTCTGGTAGCTGATGCACTCTGAAGGCTCCCATGGTCTCCTCTGCAGCTCACTGAGCTCTTCCTGGTCTTTGTTTAAATGTTATTTGCTAACTGACTAATTTCTGTTAACCGGTTTTCTTATTTGCAATGTGGATTTAACAGTGAGTATGGAATTGAAATGTGGAACTCTTATTTCCACAGTGAATTTACTACAGATTGAGCTACTGTCAGTCGTAAAATGAGAAGAGTTCAGTCCTATTTATTTCTAGATCTTGAATTCTTTTCAAGTTAGGCCTTTGAGAGACTCTGTGGTTTGGAAGATTTCCCCTCTCCCTCCTGCCTAGCATTATGTGTTACACAACTATTCCAAGGAAGGCCTTTACCAAAAGCTCTCAGCACCAAGGAGAAGGGGCAGGGGAGTCAAGGGGTGTGGGAGCACACTCAGTTGAACTGAAATGCAAAATGTTGGGGCCTGGGAGAAAGAAAAGAAGCAGCAGCAACTTTTTAGAACCAGAGAAGCAAAAGATCCAGCTGGAAGCAAGAGGTAGAAGCCATGTTTGCCTAACATAGGACCAGAGAATGCAACAGACCAGAGGAAGGAGGTGAGACGGCATCCAGGAAGAGTTGGCTTCCTGTCTGGGTGAGCAGCCTAGAGAACTCTGCTTCCAGAAAACACTGAAGTGTCTAAAGCCTCCACTTCAGGCTTGGGAGAAAACGGCATAGAAACTGCAAACATTGTATTAGCTTGTTAAACCAATAACATGGCTGTGTTTGGAAATTCATGACTGGAAACTCAGAATACTTCAGGGAGTAAAGGTCACTACATTAGAGTAAGGAAAGGGTCAGGACACAGGAAGAATAGACAGAATGTCTCCCGTGAGAGTCTAGATAAAGTTTTAATCAAAACATGTTGGAACTTTACAATAAAGCATGTCCATGGCATAGGAACTATACTTCCAGCACTTCATCCTGAAAGATAATTTTAAATAACTACACAAAAATTTCAACACAAAGATGTCAATATTGTATTTTTGTGGTAAAAAATTATCAATTGAAAATCTAAAAGAAATACCCATAGAATAAATAATGAAGATGCGCCATAGGTGTTAGTCAGCTTCCCTGTTCCTGGGACACAATGCAGGACACCCACACCTTACAGGAGAAGAGGTCTAATTTGGCTCAGGATTTTAGGGGATTCAGTCCATGGTCAGCAGCTCCAAGGCAAGAAAATCATTGTGGAAGGGCCTGGTGGAGGGAAGCTGCTCAATTTCATGGCATCCAGGAAGCAGAGCAGGGGAACAGTGCCAGAGACGAAGGGGGCCAGGAACCAGATACAGAGCCAAAGGTCACACCTCATGACCCACCCAGACACACCGAGACATACCTCATGACCTAACCCAGAAGCAGACGTTACTAACCACCTAGGCATTTCTTAAGACAATCAATTTGATATCACAGAAAAAATCATCATACTATTTGGAGAATTTTTAAATATTTTAATTATGAATGATAATGAAAGTGAAAAGCATAAACTTTTAGTGATGGTTTAATATCCTATAGTGCGCAGACCTTTAACAGGATAGATAATGGTTTTCTTTTAGCAATGCAATTCAAGGTGACATTCATTTTCTCAGTTATTTTCAAAATTCTCTATAGAGAGCATATATTCCATATTCTCTATAAAGGCCAAATTCTCTGTAAAGAACCAGTATAAATACAATGTTTGAAGAGTCAAGATCTATATTTGGCTATTTGGGCTCTCATTTTTACTAACTTTGTCATTGTGGACATTTTATTTAAATTCTTTGGGCCTCAGTTTCCTCTTGTGTGAATATGCAAAGTAAAAATACTTACCTCACAGAGCTGCTCTAAAGAATAAATAAAATAACCAAGAGTGTATAGAACAGTTGTGGTACACGATAAATTTTATCTGTGCATTTTTTTTTCAATACTGAGCCTTCTCCAGCCCTTTTTACTTTCTATATTGAGACAAGTGCCCACTAAGTCACTAAATTGCCCAAGCTGGGCTTGAACTTTCGATCTTCCTCCCTCAGTTTCCTAGATTGCTGAGATGACTGGTGTATGATACCACAACCAGCTAGCTATGCATTACTTGTATTTTAAGAAGTGATATATCACAGATATGAATATTTAAATACTAAAACAATAAAAATAAAAACAAGTGTTCATTTAAGAAGACAGCTGGGTATTGCATTCAACCTAATTTAATCTCACCTTGTTTACTCTGAGAAAAGGCAGTTGGTCAAGGAGATGAGGGTAGGTTCTGCCTGAGTGACACCACCTCCTCACCAGCACGTGCAGCTTTGTTCCTGCAGATATGCTCGCCAGTCCTCTCCTGATTGCCTCGTGCCTGGGAATAATCGTATTATCCCTGTGACATGATACACCTGGGAATGCAGATGTTTCTGCAGATCATCGAATTTGGGAGATGTACCCTCAAACACTTTTTCTCCATTCACTGAGGGTTACAAAGTTGTCTTCTCTACAAACAAGATGGAAAGAGGAAGAAAATATGAGAAAAGTGCACTGAACTGACTTCTTGAGTGGTTTCAGTGTCCTGCAGGTTATAGTGCATCTCTACTTCAGTGTCTTTCTTTGCTCCAAAGAACAGCAAGGGGTGGAACAAAAGTCGAGCCCCTGGAAAATAAAGCAGTTTCATCCCAGTTTTCCATAGTGCTTTCTACCCCTAAGACTGTAAGGCTGTAGAAAAGTATAGTTTGAATCTTTGCTCTGCAATTGCTGGAGCCAAAACTGGGGAAATTATTGAGTTTATGAAAATTAAGTTTCCTATCTATAAATCAGGATGAATAGTAATGACTTCAAAGAGTTAGGGGAGGATTAGATGAAATGTTATTTGCATAAAATATGCAGCACATGGCAGGCATCCACTGACTAATAGCTACTACTGTCCAACAACTGAGGAGAAAAGTGAAGAGTGGTTTTCATAGTGATAGCAACGGCCAGCAGTTAACGTGTGCACTTCACATATCTGGTCAGCTAACCCTCACAGCAGGCTTACGGGTTTATGTCCTAGTCACTCCCTCTCACTGAGACCCGACACCTGACCCTGCCGCGTGAGAGAGGTGCACGTTTTAGAGTTTTCTGTCCACAGTCAGGAGGCTCCCAGTGGGAAGGCACAGTGGAAGGGCCTAGGTGGAAGAAATGGAGAGAGGAGGAACCAGGGAGGGAGATGCACCCTTCCAGGCCCCATCCCTTGTGACCGACTCTTCCCAGCAGCGCCCGCCTTCCTAACAGCACATTGAGCTAGAGAGCTCCCCTGGTCCAGTCACCTTCCAAAAAGCCCCGCCTCTGAGCACATGCGGGCCTTGAGGGGACATCAAGATATAAACCCTAACACTTAGGTACCATTACTGTATTTGCTTTGTTTACAGGGTGCTAATAACAAGTATGAAGTTTAATTTGGAGTAGCTTTGGAGCTCCTTGAAAACCTATTCACATTTGTGTTATACAAGACGCTCTCTTGTGAGCTCTTCAATGACAAAAACCAGTTCTGCGTATTGTTTCCTGGCTCACAGAAATGTGCAAAATATGCACCCCACAGAAACACTGTCTGCCTCAGAAGGTGTGAAATCAGTGCCATACCAAATGGAAATTCTCTATGTTTAAGACTTCAGTGGCTACAAAGGAATGAATTAATTTCACGATTTACAATACATGTATTTTCACACTTGGAGGTCAATTTCATTGTGATCATCAGGATCACCCATGAGTTTTTTTGTTTTTTTGGTTTTGTTTTGTTTTGTTTTGTTTCAAGACAGGGTCTTGCTATGTAGTTCAGTCTAGCTTTGAACTCACTATGTAGCCCAGGCTGGCCTTGAACTCACAGCGACCCTCCTGCCTCAGCCACCCGAGTGCTGGGGTTACTGGTGTGCACCACCATGCCTGGCTCCCCTGAATTTCGTATTAAGAGCTAAGTGCAGGTTTTACAGAGAACTATGGACAGTGTTGCTGCATGTGGGTCTCCACGGCCTGCTGACCTTGGTTTCCATTGCTGTCTGCTGCTTCCCTGACCCCATCAAACTAACCGCAATGCAGTCCATTCCTTTCATCTGGGTTTGTTCAAGGCTTGTGTCCACAGAACAAATCAAGTCAAATCCACAGAAATCTGAACAAACCATTGGACAGTGGAAATCATCAGGGGCCAGCTGCGGTCTGAGGAGTATGATTGAGTGGCCACAACAGGGCTGGACTCAGACACACTGGAATTTATAGTTGGTAAACTGTGAGCCCTGCAATAAGATGTCTGACAGAAAAGCCTTCCCATTACATTCTCTTCTGCACTAAGAAATCAAATACCAAAGAATGTTTAAAGTCATTATGATGAGTCTGTTTGAACCACACTAAAAGTCTCCTTTAAAATAGCATTTCTTTTTTTTTTTATTTTAAAGAGAAGAAAAAACAAAACAAATCAAAGAACAAATTTTCAAAACAACATAATAGGAGGGTAACAATGGTTAATGCATTACGTATTATTATCTTTAAGTTAGTTATTCAGGATACCAGATATTAGCATTCAATTGTCCAAACATTATTGGCACAAACCTTACTCTTCAATGAACTAAGTAAAATTGGTAGTGTATCTATCTTAACCATCATATATATATATATATATAATTTTTTTTCCTTTCCCTTCTTTCTTTTCCCTATTCCAGTCTCTCTTTCCTTTTGACCAGTTTCTTTTTGATTCACCGTGTCTATTGTATATTTTGGATCTTATTTACTCTTTCAGTTTCTCATACTAGAGAGACAATACGATGCTTATACATGTGCGTCCGGTTTTAAAATTCTTAATTTATTTCTTAATTTATGAATTATCTTGAGACTTTCCAGGGACAAGTCAGGGGTTCAGTGACTGGCACAGGATTTATTTTTTCTAATTATATAAACTTCAACATTATTTAAAACAATTATATACAGTTGTTCTATGGCCTAAGGTGTTTAATCTTCCAAGGAATCATTTACAGTAATTGGGTTATGGAAATATGAAGTTCAGGATTGTGTTTCAATATTGCAACACAAACATAGAGTAGTTAGAAAAATCCATAATTTCCCTTGGACTCTTCAGTAATACAACATGACTTTCATTTAAAAATACTCAGCCTATTTTAATTGTTGCCAATAAGTGCCTCCTTTGGAATAAGTATGTGACATTTCAAGGGAGCAATTTTTTTTTTTTTTTTTTTTTTTGTGGGTACCGGGGGGACGACCTCAGGACCTCACGCGCCAACAGGCACCCGTGCCGCTGAGCGATATCACCGGCCCCTTTTCCGTATGTGGGATCCGGGAGTCGAACTCGGGCCTTCACGCTTGCAAGGCAGGCGCTTACACCGCTGAGCCATCTCACCGGCTCAAGGGAGCAATTTTGATTGTTGTGCACAAGAACTATCAATGTTTGTCTCTTTCCTTTTGCAAGTCTGTTTTAAATGTCTTAATATAAATTTGAAATAAATGTTAATCAAATACTGACTTCAAGACTGAGGTGAGACAGGGAGACTCTGTGATTATGTTACGCATTTTCTGTTAGAATCCTCCATAATTAGCGTGTTGCCCTCCCAGGAACACTGAAAGAGAAGAGTCTATTTAGGGGAATGTTATTCTTTATTGAGTATCAGCTTCTCATCCCAAAGTGAATTAGAGATAGTGGACTTCAGACATCTCTTCATGACCAAGATAACAATACACAAAGTGAAATTAGGGTATTCTACACACTACGTGTGTGTGTGTGTGTGTGTGTGTGCAATGATTACCATGTACAGGAGTAGCTGGAGGCTACTCTTAAATACATAGATAAAGACAAAATCATCTTGAACACCACTTTCCTGACTGTTTAGACACGCATTCATCTACTAGTAAATCAGAAGGAAAATAATTAAATAACCTACCACAGAAATATTAGACAAAGATAGGCTAATAACCTACTTTGGAGGGAGGAATCTACATCTGTTCTGTGGAAGAAAAGGAGAACTCGTCTGCAGATAGAAATTTAAAAATAAGTGATAAGCTCTGCAAAATCTTCTTTGTTAAGAATATTCATCAGGAACTTGTGGAGCAAATTTGAGTTTCTTAAAATCAAGGGTGACCTACAGCTTCCCAGGACCTTCAACACCTGGTGTCAGCCTTAGTCTGGAGATAAGCGGGTCACCATCTGAACCACAGGAAGGTCAGCCTGCACTCTGAACATACAGAACTCACTGGCACCACGTTGCACGAAGTCAGGTGATTACAAAAGTCAAAGAAATAGAAACGAAATTTCCACACAGAAGGACCAGTCGTGGAAATGCACGGGGCTTGCAGCATGGGGCTTTATCTCCGTACTTGACAGCTGAGGTGCGAACATCCCTACACATTGTGGAGACTGGGAAGGGACAAGGTCTGTGGCACAGTTAAAAATGCACAGGTAATGCTGGAATGAGTGCAGCCTGTCCATTAGCATTGGTTTAATTCTCAATTAACTACCAATTCAGTAACACAGTGTAAGGTGAAATGGCTGAAATTTTGGTCTCTAACCACAGGTACGCATGAGACATACCTGTATTTTCTGTAGTTCAGATCAATTCCTACTATAAATCCTTCTCTGCTAGGGTGGCAAACACAGTCTCTCCTGTGATTTGGTCCTTCCCTTTCCTGCAGATTGCTTTTAACTCAAACAGAACTGAAACCATGGGGCTCCTCTGGATGTCAGTGCCATTCGTCTACTTGGCATCTGCAGATATGAGCACATTTCCTATATTCCTGAGCTGCTTAGGCACAGTGGCTCTCTCCATTCTCTGCCACAGGACTGAGAGAAAGGACATTTTCATGTTTCTCCCATATCACTGCTGAGCATAGGACTGTTGTGAGAGGCCACTGGAGGCCTCCTCTGCCCAGCCTTCCAGTAACTGCTTGTGTCAAGTCTCGCAGACCTAGCTCACTTCAGCACTATTCTGAGAGAGAGGGCAGAGGGGCCCCTCTCTGGAGCCCACCAGCACCTATTCTATACTGTCCTGTTCTCCTGTTCCACGCATATTACCCCTACTCCAGAAAAAAATGTTTTTCTTGTCTCACAAGAGGGTTCCTCAATTTCAGCACTGCTCACCTTTTGTGACAGGACCTTGTTGGAGCACATGCCCTGTGCATTGAAGTGAAAGGGAAGAACTCTACCAGAAAATTTGTTCTTTTTTAAAAAAAAACTTTGTTCTTTGGAAACTGCCTAGCTCTGTAACTGCTTTATGGCTCTGTAATTACTTTCTTGACCCCTGTAACCATGAAAGTGTAACTGAACATGCAGGATGTCTGATCGCACCAAGCTTCATGATCATTAATCTCACCTTGTCACCGATGATCTCACCCTGCTAGTTAATCAGAGAACTGCCATGATGTTCTGTCTCGCCTTTGTACCTCCTGCTCGTGTATCATATAAAAGCCCTAGACCACCAGAGATCAGGGCCTGATATTTTGAGAATGATCCCAATCAGAGCCCATCAATGTAAAATAAATCTGCCTCCAAATCCTGGATGTTGTTTCAGTGTTTCTGTTTGCCATAGCAGAAGGATACTTAGCAGCATTTCTGGCCTCTACCCAATAGGGGCTGATGGCCCCCCACTCCCCAAGTCCTGACAATCAAAACTGTCTTTGGACTTTGCCAAATGTTCCATAGTGGGAAATTTTCCCCTGTTGAGAACAATCATTCAAGAAAAAGTCCCCTCTTCAAACTTCACTTCTTTCAATGTTTTGTCTGGGCTCCAAATCCTCAGAAAGCCTTGGGTGCTCATCCTATCACGCCAGGTCCTAGGGCAAGAGAAACAACACATAAAATGAGAAACAGCATGATGTACTAAAAAATGAAGCTTCCAGAATAGCACAACATTTTTATGACCTGTAGTAATTCCTTCCTGCTAAGTAAGCAAACTAGTAATCTTGCATGAAAAGCCCATAAGAACAATCATATTGCTTTACTAATTACTGTTTAGAAGCAGATGGAGAGCTAAAAAGACATCCTCAGTATGTACAGGTAAATAATCATGATCCCTTATTGAGTAGTTTAAAAATTAAGTTATAAAATAGTTCAGAAATATAAAACACCCTAAAACAATATGAGGCATAGCTGCATGCCCTCCCTCCTCTTTAGAAACTAAACTGACTATAGTGAAGGCTCCTTCCTGATGGCATCCAGGTATAGTCACTACCTTGAACTGGGTAGTGAGTCCTACGCAATCACATCCAAGTCCTCTGCGCTGGGCAAGCATCAGGACTTGTGTAATTACTCCAACAGTCTGCACTTCGTGTCTTGCTATTGTAACAGGAGGGTTCGAGTTCAAGACTATTCTGAGAGTTTTGGGATAATAAGCTTTGACTCATTCAAAGTGAAAACTCTGCCAATGTGCTAATGAAACAGAGAATAGTAACTCAAAAACCATTCAAGATAACTCGATGTTTCTTTGGTCACAAGTAAATTTCAGTCTTATTCTCAAGATCTTGTCTGCAGACTCCTCCCTGGCCCAGCTGCCTAAAGAAGGAAGGAAATGTCCTAGGTTAGGAGCCTGAGGCCACAGAAACCTCAATGCTCTCTGTATTTTTCTCCTTTATCTCTGTTTTTCCCATGCTGTTCTCTGCAATGAAGTTATGTTGTGGCTTTAATCCAAACTCTTGTAAATGAACAGAAGAGAGATACTGCAGAATAATCATTATAAATACTCCATCCATTTATAGTTTACAGGAAATGCTGTCAAAGGATATTTACGTGTAAAGTGACACAATTTCTAGAAAATAAAAACACACGGAATTTGCAATGGTATAACCCACAGACTATGGGGATGGAAAGATCAAAAAGTGGCCACTTTGACTACTGCTTCAAGAGGGAGTTTAATGGTGAACCAGGGAAAGAAAGTGACACTGTGAGAAGAGAATGCTTCCAACTTGCCCTTTAAGTAGGAATTGACACTTCTGGCCACCATGATGCTGAGAAGTCTTGTCACTCCCCTGAAGAGAATTTAGAGAGGTTGGGCTAGAGAAATGAAGAATTAGAAAATTACACCATTATTTTCCATAATAAAAAGTATCATGTACTATTGTGAAAGTTTTACTGAAGGGAAGCAAAACTTTGTGAAGAGATGGAGTAATAAAGACTCGGTATTGAAGTTTGATCTGTGCATGTGCATAAGCACTAGAAGAGAATGATGAAGCATTAGTAACACAGGCCTGGAGGCACACGCCCAGCCTTCCTGCAGCTCGCGTGGGAAAGAAGCGACAGAGATCTTCAGCCAGTGGGTCACCACCAGCTTCGGGGCTGCTCTCCTTTGATGCTCCAATGAAGGGGCGGCATTGCTTCCTCAGGTAGGGAGGTGTGAGAATACCTAAGAGGTAGGTACTTCAAGTACCGTGTACTCAAGAGCTTTAGGTGTAAATGGACACACAAGAATGAGCGTGTTTATGAGCAGCTCTTCGCCATGATTCTTCCTTTCTCTTCCAGCTATGGGTGCAGTTGGGGAATCCCCAGGTCTTCATTACACTGGCTCGGGGAGAGACTGCACTGAGGTTTGGAAGGAGCCAAAAACCTATATTAATTTAATTTAAAAATACAGAAAAAAAAGACTTTTATTAGAAAGTATACCCACAAAAAGTCTATTGAAATCAAGAACCAAAGGAAGGGATGGATAAAACAATTTTTTTTTTTTTTTTTTTGTGGGTACCGGGGGGACGACCTCAGGACCTCGCGCGCCAGCAGGCGCCCGTGCCGCTGAGCGATATCACCGGCCCCTTTTTCGTATGTGGGTTCCGGGAGTCGAACTCGGGCCTTCGCGCTTGCAAGGCAGGCGCTTAAGCCGCTGAGCCGTCTCACCGGCCCTGGATAAAATAATTTAAAGGAAAGCTGGGGGAGGCAGAGTTAGTTTGGGGGTTATTTTAGAAAGAGGTTTTGGGATGGACAAGAGAAATTTTGGAGAAGGGAGTATTGAATGATTTTAGAGAGATAGATGAACAGAGCAGATTTCTATAATGGTTACTCTGACCCAAATCATGTAATACCTCATGGTGACACTGCAGATGGACTCTGGTAAGCACTGGCATTACTTTCCAGCTGCAATGCACCTGCTCAGGTGTGACACTCAAAGGTTTGGACTCCATCCCGAGGATGTGGTGCACACATTCAAGCAATGGCTGTTACATGGTGCCAGGATACATGCATGGGCCTGGGAAATCAGGCAGAGAAGCATCACTGCCTTCTCTAATCACCATGCCCAGTGACCACCTGCAGAGTTCCTGTTTCCAAGACTCTTTCTGCCTCGCTTGGAGATACAAGTGTTCTGGTTCCAAGGAGGAGAAAATCAATACCAGGGCACACATAAAGTGTTCTGATGCACTTAAAGCAGCTATTGCCACCTGGTGAACTTGAGCTCTTTGTACTTACAGACCAGCCCACAAATAATAAGTAAGTTATAACTCCAGATGATATAACCAATTCTAACTGTCTTGAAGCATTAGAGTCACTAACACTTGTGACGTTTGTGACTGTGATGTTTCTGTGCTAAAAGGAAATGATCAATAAGCAATCTCAGCAACTGTGGCAAAGCAATGGCAAGACAACCCCAAATTCAAGCCCTGTAGGGCCCAAAGTCTAGACACCCCACAAAGTAAGCCAGTTAAATCAGCTCAGTTTCTAACTGAAGATACTGAAAATCTAGACGGGTATGAAGGAGACAGCAAACACTGATGATGGTTCTGGGACTAGCTGTGGTAGTGGTGAGTCTCAGTCTCAGGGGCCAAGTGTTCTGGTGTAGATCTAAAAAGACCCCGAAAGTCTTGTGCATTCAGAGGTGGGGCTTTGGGCCCATGTCTGGATCATGGGGGTGGGCACTGACCAATGGGTTCATCAGTTGACTCATTCAGTGGGTCACTGGGGAGGTGCCCCAGATGGATGTCTCTCCCTCCCCAGTTCCTCCTTCTCTCTCTACTTTCTGGCTGCCATGGGATGAGTAACTGTCCTCCATCTTCCACCTTGGAGCCAGCTGATCATGGACAAAAACGTGAGCTAAAAATTAACTTACCTTCCTTTAAGTTGTGGCTGTTGGATTTTCCTTCCAGCCATGAGGAAAGTAACTGAGAACACCAAGAAAACTTAGAATACAGCTCCAGTGACCCTAAGTTATACGAGAGCCAGATGGTGGTATTTATGTATTGTTCTTCATGTCACATATCCAAAACTTCCCCCTGATTTCAGTCACAACAGAAAAGCTCCTGCAAGTTCAGATTCGCCTTGTCCTGGTAGCTGCCCACCACCAGCAGGTGTCTGGCATTTTGCCTCAGAGCCACTCGAGGCAGTGGAAGCTGGCTTAACAGCTGTGCAATAAAAGGCACAGGGGTGGGAGTTAATGCCCCTGGGGCAATTCTCAGTCACGGACAGCAAGAGCTGAGGGTCCCAGGTTCCAGATCCTAAGCCATAGGCAGAATACTGTGGGAGGCATGCAGGGCGCTGCCAGGAAATCTCAGGGAACCCGCTGCCCGGTGCCCACCGTGGTAGCTCAGTAGGAGGCACTCACATTGCTTCTGCTCCTCTCTGTGTCACCTCCCATCCCTCGTGTGTGTCCTGGATCTTCTCATCCATCAACTACCAGGACCTAAATCTTTGTCTTGGATTCTGATTTTTGGAGAGTGAATATTATGGAAATTCTTTTTAAAAGCAAATTATCTTCTCCCTATTTCTACATCCCCACCCCCCCACCAGTGTTCTATAGATTACTAAAGTATTTGTTTTCCATCTTTCAATTGCCCATTTTAAAATTTTTTGGTCTGCATTTCTTTGGTTCAATGCTGTCTTTTCTTTGGGGTAGCAAATTAGCTCTCCCAAACACTGCTTTGAGTTCAGTCTCGAGACGTGAGAGTCCTGTCCCCAGTGCTCTGCACTTTGTTGCCTTTACGATACAGTAAAACAAAGTTAGCACACCACCATAATTCCGGGATACGCTTAACAACCTCTCAAGCAGCTCAAGTTCGTACAGCTTTTCCCCAAGTGGCCTGACTCCCTCTTGGTCCCTGTGGTTAGTTATGTTTGGAGGTATTTGGCCATGAATTTAAACACTGGAGTGTGGTCTACCTTTGGTAAACACCAGACAGTGAGTCAGGACCCTCGATTCATTTTCATGTCTCTGCCTGTTGTGTTGAGAAACCTGCTCGCCTCCCTCGGCGCTGTCTCAATCCCTAACGGAGCCGCCCGGCGCTCTCCCGTTTCTCAGAGCGAATAGCACTTAGAGCCTTCGGGTAGTCAGGAATAGGCTTGACTCCGTGACACGTTCTTACATTTAAAATCTAAAGGACACCTATTAGTTGTTGTATTTCAATGCAGTTGGAAATATACCTAACTACAAAGGAAGAAAGAATTATCTTTTGTATTTTTCTTTAATAATAAGTTCTGGTACATAGATGTTAAGGTACTTCTAATCATTTCTCAAAATATTGAATGGTAGGTATTACTGTACGTGGCATGTAATACCGTACACTTCTTTCTGAACCTCATTCTGGGTCGAGTCAATATTATGCATGCTTTCCAATTTTCCTTTCAATAAAATAAGGTATGAATCCACAGGGCACCCCCAGGAGACGCGGAATGGCATGTGGTGGTTCACAGTGATAACCTCTCTGCACAAAAGCTGTGTATAAAACTGCAGTTCAGAAGAAAAAGAAGAAATATGAGAAAAAAGGTTGCTTATGGCTTCAAAGCTCATTTCTTGTCATTTTTCTTTATAGCACGGGAAAGTGTGTGTGTGTGTGTGTGTGTGTGTGTGTGTGTGTGTTCTGGGTCTGGATATGTGTTGTTAGGGTATTGTTAAGAGGTGGCCTGTAATAAGAATATAACCCCATCTACTTTCCTATTATAGACAGCATTTACTTCTGCAAATTTTCTTTACAATTCTTTGATAAACTTTGGCTCATTTGTATCTTAGGATCAGATAGTAGAACCAGATCAATGACTTATTTTGTCTGCAGCACCGAGGTGGAGAGGAAGTAATTTTCATTAGGAAGTAAGGTAAAGACTGTGGGGACGGGCTCTTCAGAGAACAGTGACGAAGCTCCAGGTCCCAGACACGGGAGATGAAATCAAAGCACAGAAGCTTTGGAATGAAGCAGAAGATGACAGAAAGAAAAAACTGTGTGACAGTTTATGACTTTGCAATGTTTCCTGGGGAACCCTTCCAGGAATAGGTCCAGGTTATTATAAAGATGATACATCCAGGTCAGTGTACAAATAACACATCCATGTTAATACAGAGATAGCATGTCCAGGTTCATATAGAGATAATATGCTGAGGTTCACATAAAAATAATATGTCCCAGGTAGCATAAAAATGCTAAGATGTTCAGGTTAGTGTAAAGATGACAAAATTCCTCTCTATTGATTCACCACAGTTTTCCTAGTCAAGACTGGTCCCCAACTAGAGAAATAAAGGAAGGGTTTAATGGAAGGGAGCAAGAAAAGAAAGGGTCTGTGCATTGCTACATACACAGGAGCATTTGAACTTATTTCCTCCTCTCTTTCAGTCTTAGTTTCCTGTATATTTAACATATTAGGATTTATTTCCCCATATTCATCTTTTATTCTTGTTGTGAAATACATCAAGAAATTGATGATTTGGGACAAGAGAAATGCAGCTATTATTCAGTGTTAGCTATAGGAGAAGATGAATTCTAAGGCTTTGATATAAAGGTAAAGTACTTTATGAGGAATTTCCTAAGCTGGTAAATACCTACATTTGAAGTTAAAGGCTTATCGTCAGTTCTCACGAGTTTTGCTTCTCAGTAGTCTGGACCCAAGCTGAGCACTCCCACTCTGGTGCCTGCTGTGCATCTCCTCGACGGTGTTGCTGTGGACACATCCCCCACCTCTGTCTCATCCATGTCGCTCAAAGCCAACAGGGAACCTTGCTGACTCTGCCTGCACAGGGTGACCACTTGCAAGATAACTTCCTGACCTGGGCCGCCACCTTTCATGGCCTGAATGACAGCAATGGCCTCTCTCCCATGTCTGCTGTTCACCCAATTCAATGTTGACTCTTGACACACTCGCCAGTACAGTCCTTCCCAAATACGAGTCAGACCAGCAGGAGTCTTGGCTCACAATCCACCAGCAGCTTCCTGGCTCACAACCCACCAGCAGCTTCCTGGCACCATGCCTAAGGATTGATGCCCAAATCCTTAGGCATGGATCACAAGGCCCTGCATGCTGGGTCCCCTGTACCTCTCTGGCAGCTTTTGAACCAATGTTTGGTACCTTGCTGTCTCAGTCCAGCTACCCTGGCCCTCTAGTGCTCCTTGAGCTCGCAGCAGCAGCTGTGCTTCCAGAGAGGATGCTGTTCTGCCTGGAACACTCTCCCACAGGACTCATCCTTCCGGCCCTGCAGTCTCCGCTGGCTGCTCCTTTAGGCTGGCTCCTGTGCTCACAGACTGACCTGTCAGATTTTGAGCACGTCCTTACTTTCCGGCATAAGCAGCTTCTTCGGGCTCACCTCCTCTTTTGCTTTCAGCTGTACACCTATAATTTCTACACTTGCAGCACTGACCATCCTTCAGCCATGGGGATGACACAGGAAAGGGGCACGTGACAAGCTGGCCTTCATTCCCCCATGCCCATCTGCTCAAGGCAGCAGCTTCCTAGCACAAAGGTGGTCATCCGAATCCCAGGAACCCACTGTGTGAACAACGCCGTTAGGACTCCATTTGTTTCTGTGAATGTTTAAATGAACAATGAGCATGTCCCTGCTTGTCCTCTTACTACTGCGTGATCTCCTGACCTCCTGGGTTATAGCCTTTTGTATTTGAAGGTTCAGACTTGAGTATAGTTTCCAGAAGTTGATGGGAAATCAATATATATTTGATTAGGAAATGAGGGTGGGGCCATCTGATCAACCCATGAACAATTCAGATGGAAAATATTGAAATACACCAGTCTCCTACACATGGCAGGTATAGACAAGGGTAGCCAGAGTAAAAGCTGAAAAGATTTCTGTGAACTGCTGGTTGTCAGAGGAACAGCAGAAAACAAATTTTAGTTTATTACATTTTTCAACATACCCATTGACAATAACATGGCAAAAAATAAGGGAGCATGTTTCTTATTATTGCTGTTCAACCTCAAATTTCGACCAGTTTTAAGATAACTACTTTTACAATATAATGCTGAATTGAGCTTTTCTGATAGAATCAGCAGTCAGTGATTGTTGTGAAATCATGATTAGCTACAAAATTAAAACCACAAAACCAGCTGCTGAACTCTGAGCAGAAAGTGTAATATACGGGAATGATGCTGACAATGTTTATTTTAAATCTGTGACTGTCAAAACATTGACATCATTTTATAAAACTAAATGAAGACTATACACAAATTAATCTGTACACTAGTTTTGGAAAATAGCTGTACTCCTCATGCATAGAATGAGTCAAAATTTAGGATTTTAATTAACTTGCTTGGGAGCAAAAGGAGAGACTAGTATAGGTGCACATAAGATGAATAATGGAAATGTCTGGCCCTAGCATTCATGCTGCACATTAGCGTGTACTTTTTTTAATTGTGCTTTCAATTCTGCTTCATTCTTCTTATTTTGGTGTTTCTTTTGCATGTATCAAGACTTCATAATAAAACCATACATAAGCAAACATTTTGGAAACTTCTAATCTACAATATCAAACTCTTGGAACCTCATCTGTTAAACAGGGATGATAATAGTGGCTGTATTATAAAACTGCTGATAAAATTAGATGAAATTATATGTACAAATACGCAGCTGGACTGGAGATGTGCCCAGAGGTAGAGTGTCTGCCTATCATGCCCGAGGTCCTGAGTTTGATCCTTAGTCCAAATAAATAAATATGGCAAAGTGCTTGGTGTATATGTGTATTGATAATTATGTACATAAGGAGATAGATAGGTACATAATCACTTATATAAGTCTTTGTTCCAATTTTTAGTCATCGAAAGCATAACTTAGTTTTTGGTACATTTCAAAAGATCGGGTATAAATATCGCATTTGAATCCACCTTGAAACTTTTCAGGCATACAATTACATTCCTGAGAGAGGCACTGTGTCTAAACTACACGTTTATCTTGGAAAATCAGCACAGTACAGTTTCCAAAATGTGTAGGGAATATCAGGTCTGTGCCATCCATCTAGTGTCACGAATTCTAAGTCTCGACGGTTAGCTGTAAAACTCTTGCTGTCCCTGACTAGACAACAGAAGTTTAACAATTTGCATTGAATAATAAGCTGGAAATTCTGCGCATAAGGTGAGTTATTTGATTATGAGTTACAATTATCTATGCTACACGCAGATCATCTAATTTTATCTTCCTCTTTATCAGACAGAAGCAGGAAAGACTTCTGAAGATTACTAAACTCAACAATTCCATCTTTTTGTTTGCTTCCTGAGATAAAGATCAACCACATAACATAGTGTACAGTCAAAGCAAACCTCTCCAGAGTTTTATTTTGGTTTGTTTGTTTGTTTTTCAGTGCTGGACATTGAACCCAAGGCCTCTCACATGCTAAGCAAATTCTACCATTGAGCTACATCCTAGCTATTTGTTTATTTTTAAAAATCAATGAATCTGAAAATATATAATGCTCTATATTTTTGGCTAAGATACATACCCAGACCATTCTACTAACTTCTGTGCTGGTCCAGAGTTGAGCTATGACTTCTGGCCACTCCACCCTCCACACAAACAAACAGGCCAATTTGGAAGGTAGGGCACCATGTAGAGTGGGCATTTAGGCCGCAGTTCAGAGCAAGGTGAGAAACAGCAGGGCTGTGTTTGGATCTGTTCACTGAAGATTAAATTAACTCTTTCCATTGCATCATGAGTGAAAATAACTGTGGCAATGAAATGCAGCATTAAGGCTCTGCCATGTGTTTGGTGCACTATGGAGGCTATGTTGCTTAACACACACACACACACACACACACACACACACACACACACCCATGAAGAAGCCGGACTGTCTTGTCCAAGCCACACTACCATTAAGTTAAACTAGAACACTAATGTTCTATGTTAACTATTTTACCTTTGATTCAAATATTGCACCTCAGTTGCAATCAATTGCCAGGCATTTCTTCTAGCATTGTGTTAGTAGAAAAAAAGGAAATCTTTCATTGTCTGGGAAAAAAGATTTTTTTTTTTTTTTTGAGGCTCCTTCTTAAGACTTTAAGGATTCTAAGATAAGAAGAAGAAGAAGAAGAAGAAGAAGTAATGAATTAGTCATGATCCCATAAGACGTTTAATCTAAGGCTTTCCTGATCCGGCAGGCTCTTACATGATTTATAATGTATAGTTTTCCTTATATTTCACTTTTAAGAGGATAAAGAGAATGGGGTTTTGAAACAGTTTTAAACAATTTTCAAGTAAAGAGAAAATGAAATAATTGTTACTATAAAAGAGGGAAAAGGTAAAGATTGCTGGTTTTTCTCAGCCAACCCTGCCATGTACCAACAAAAGGGTAATGTGTCAATGATATGATTTATTTACTACTCGTATTGAGACTAGCTTTAAAGAAAAATGTCTACATGTGTTGAAGAGCTTTCTGGCCCATTGAAACAAGCAAAGCTTGCTTTTTCCTTCTTTTCTAGCCAATTGAACAACTGGTTATTAAGTGGGTTGCCTGAACATAGCATTATTGTCATTGTGTCACTGTGGGTTTTGCTGCAACAAACTTCGCGCTGTATGAATTCCATTTCTGTGGCCACAGAGCTGTGTAGAATGTGGATTTGGGGCCACCTTGTGACAAAGTGAGAAAGTGCTGGGGCTCTATGGCAGAGTTAGTTTATGTCCCTTCTGGGGTCATGTTACTCTTCTAGAAAGATGTTTTGTAGAAGGATATCATATGGTGATGGCTGATTTTTACTAAAGGAAGGGTGGTTTGCTTTATCACAATGCAGTCAGTTGTAGGTGTTGACTTGTTTCTAACTCAACTCAGGGTTAGAAAGAACAAGTGATTTATTCAAGTTCATGAAGAAAATGAGTGCTATCTGAAGAAGCCTCAAAATGTTCTGGCTGAAATGTAAAGAAAAAATTATGGATGTTCTGTATGAATTTACAGTAAAATATTAACAAGCAAATAAACATATCTGCCATTTAATGAAATTTTAAAATTTTTAATTTCATGTTATTAGCAGATTCTGTATTGGAGACTTTTTATAATAGTATAGAATAACAGAAAACCATAAAAAACCTGAAAGAAAATTATAAGAACTGATAATCTTCTCAATAAACCCAGAGTAGAAATAAAAAATCATACGTGTATTACATTTCCTTTTTTTACCAGTGCCCCTACTGTCTTAGTCTTGAGTGACTCTACCAGAACCCTAAGACTGGTAAGTTCACAAGGAACAGAAGCTTAGCTCTCATGGTTGTGGAGAATGGAAAGTCCGGGACTAAAGGTGCAGCTGGTGAGGGGGACCCGCTGTGTTGTAACACAATAGAAAGCCACACATGGATGAGAGGAAGAGAGAGGCGCTGAACTCACATGCCTGGGACTGTGAACTGACTCTTGAGAAGGGTGTTAACCCACCCAGAGAGCGTAGCACTCATGACCTAGTCACCCCGTGCAGGTCCCAATTCTCAACACCGCGACACTGCAGATCCTGTTGCCACAGGTGAACTCTGGGAATCACACACCACAGCACCAATGAGTGCCTGCTTGTCCTTTAGCTATACCATGTTAGACGTTTTGTGCCTGTGTATGAAAACAAAGGAACAGACAGAATCCAATCAGTGCTGGAGTCCTCCCTGAATGGGCATCCTCTATTATTCCTTTATACACTCACAAGCAAATTGTCCCTTCCTCTGTGATGCCTTTGGTATTTCTTATCTCCAGCGATGGCCCCTGGGGTAGACGTGGAGGCTGCTCCCCAGATCTCCCTTCAAGAAAGAACCTGACTGCCTCAGCAGCAGACAGCTATCTGGCAAATTCATACCCTTCGGGGGAAGCCTGAATCTGCTAACCAAGGCTGGAAGAGGCTGAGGAAGGAACGCAGCAGCTTCCTGAGTGGCCAGGGACACCATATATGGCTGCAGTCCTGGAAAGGGATCCTGCTCATGGCAGCGGTGCCTGCCCTGCTGCAGGGCT
Source organism: Erethizon dorsatum (assembly GCA_028451465.1). Taxonomy (NCBI): domain Eukaryota; kingdom Metazoa; phylum Chordata; class Mammalia; order Rodentia; family Erethizontidae; genus Erethizon; species Erethizon dorsatum. Next base: position 110,682,798 of record CM051832.1, on the reverse strand, counting down.
CATCTGAAAAGGGAGGTGTCTGCTGCCTCTGCCCCACACATCACCGGTCACTCTGCTCCTCGAGGTGAGCTTCAGCAAGACCATCTTCTGACCAAGTGTTAAAATCTGTAGGACTTCCCGACAGAAGCCTGGGAAGCATCTATAGAAATTAATGAAAATCTCACTGTGCAAGGAAAGGAGGTGTTCTCTTCATGTTCATCACCTCTTTTGCTCTCATTATCATTTATAATCTAACATTGGCTTCCCAGCAACGCACAGCTGGTGAGGGGGCAGGGACACTAAACACTTGCCAGCCTGAGTTGGCCGACCCCAGTATGGAAATTCACAGTCATATTTTTTTTCTCAGGATTATTTTTTGTTTTGCACTATGAAAATTTGCAAAGCAGTCTGATGATCAGATCCCATAACACTTAACCTGATGTTTTATAAATGTTCTTACACCCTTGGTTTGTAACAAACAGTTCTCCCAGGTTTACTGCCTTGACTCTCAATGCTGTGTCCTTTTGTCTGGTACCTAAGAAGCATCCTTTTCCTCTAGAAAAAGTACCTAGACACTAGCAGATTGTCTCTTCCAATCTGCCCTTTGATTTCCAGGTAACAGAGTTTCTCCTAAATGAAAACTATTTTATCCAGCTCATAGCACTTTCTATAATGATGCAAAAACTAAAGAAAAAGAGTGTGCATTATTTTCTTTTTTGTATCTCTATCTTCTACTGAGATGATTAAGTTTTGCTAGACTGTTATGGCTTTAAAGAAAGCAAAGAGTCTGGCCAATGCCCTTCTTTCCTGCCATAACCATTAGATCCATGTGACCAGAGCAGAAAGGTTCATCTCCTTCCCTAACGTCCCAACTTATTCAAGAAATTGTATTTTCTGCATAATAATGTATGTTGGGATTTAGAGCAGAAAGGTGCTTTTCTTGACTCATTCATTTGTTTATTTATTCATTTAATAACTGTGGGGCATTGACTGGATTACATGCCAGTCCCTAGGTTTTTCTTTCACGATTTGCAGTGATAGAAAAATCAAATGTTTGTCATTAAATGGCTTTACAATCAAATTTATCTTTAAACCACGATTTAATATAGAACTTTAATTTCCTTCTAATATGTCTACCATGTATGCCTACAGGTCCTTTTTTTTTTTTTTTTTTTGTGGGTACCGGGGGTCGACCTCAGGACCTCGCGCGCCAGCAGGCGCCCATGCTGCTGAGCGATATCACCGGCCCCTTTTTCGTATGTGGGTTCCGGGAGTCGAACTCGGGCCCTCGCGCTTGCCAGGCAGGCGCTTAAGCCACTGAGCCATCTCACCGGCCCTACAGGTCCTTTAAAGAGTAAATTACAGCAGACTTTTTAAACTTTGTGAGTCTTGGAGGGCTTGTTAAGTAAGACCCAAGCTGTTTGATCCTACCCTAGTGGTTTGGGGGGCGTCTTGAGCTTCATTTCTAAGGGGCTTTCAGGCATGTCCTTACTGTGCATTCACTGAGCACACTGTGACCCCAAACTAGAGCCTCTGACTCTAGTTTGTCATTTTGCAGTCCCATTTCAGACCCTTGACCTCACCCACACTGGCTGACAGCTCTCTTAGAAGGTGACTTCTACCACTTTACTCATGGTGACAGTGGCCATGTGCATTTCAATGGGCCTTTAGTCTCTGCATAGGAGTGAGGGTGGCTCAGCCCATGGAAAGGAATCCAAGGACACACAATCCCAAGACCCCAACCTGTGTCGAAGCCATTTCAGTGCCTCGCACCAGGACCAGGGTTCAGGAAAGACTCCGTAGTCTGGTCCAGCCTCTTTCTTTGATATACCTCAAACCTCACCTCTCTCTTCCTTCTCCAAATTCATACTGTTAACAATAAAAATAGGTGTCAGGTGGTCACGCAGCATTCCAATCCATTTACATTTCCACAAAACATTTAGTTGTTACTTACATCTTTTCCTTCTTATTCTAAGTGATTAGTATTTGCTAAATTCTCCATTTTTTAATCTCCACTGCCTGAAGGATAACTTTTCAGCATCAAAAAAAAAAAGCATATACACTTATGTAATTAATTATATGTGCATTTAAATTGTTATGGGCCCGGTGAGATGGCTCAGCGGCATAAGCGCCTGCCTTGCAAGCGCGAGGGCCCGAGTTCGACTCCCGGATCCCACATACGATAAAGGGGCCGGTGATATCGCTCAGTGGCACGGGTGCCTGTTGGCGCGCGAGGTCCTGAGGTCGACCCCCCGGTACCCACAAAAAAAAAAAATTGTTATGCACAATAATTATATAATTATACAATATAAATTTACATATAATTATTAATAATAATTATTATATTATATATAATTATTAATAATTATAATTAATAATTATTATAATTGTATGATTATATAATATAATTTTTTGTAATTATATAATTTATAATGTATGTTTACTTATTTGTATACATAATTTTATATATTTTTATGAAATGTATATATTTCTTATAAATTTTATATAATGTATCATGTAAGTAACAGATTTACATGTAAATTTTAAAATTTTAGGCAATTTAATGGAAACTATAGCTTCCAAAATAAGTTAATGTAATGATAGTATACAAATGCAAAAGTAAAATCTTTAGGAATTTTCATTCATTTTAGCTTTGATGCAAAAATCTCAAGTATGATATCAGTGAAATTTATCTTTGAAACCAATTTTGCACTACTGTAAATGCTTTATCACCACAAGGATAAAACATACAGAAATGTTTTAACTCAAGCCTCCCCAAATAATTGAATGTGATAACTTTAATTAGAAGTACTTTATATGTGTATAATAAAGCAAAATTAATTCTGATAATTAAATTATATTCAATATGTTCTTACACTTTTAAGACTATTTTAGTGTGGTGAATTAAATGGAAAGAATTTCAAATATTAAATCAACTGTGGGTCCCTTTTTATATTTTTTAAACTACTAATTCTTAGTTTCCTAACATTATGTGTTTAAAGAATTTTTGCATTTACTGTCATAATCACAATTCACATGAGATTTTTATTCTGGAAATCATGTTTGTCCGTTTTGATAGCAGTACACAGCGCTTGTACGAAATGAGTTGGAGAGGACGCCACCTTTCCAATCCTGGAGGAAGAAAAGTGAATAGGGCCAGAAGTGAAAAGTCAAAGTCAAAATGGAAAAATAAATCCCTTGAATGAAAGTGCTTGGGCTGGGAATGCAGATTTGCTTGCAGAGGCACCAGTGGGGAAGTAGAGGTGCAAGGGGTGACTGGTTCTTGGAAGAAACTGCGTCAGGAAAACAGCAATGCATTCTCTGTGCCCCAACTCTGCTGTGGGGAGGGCAGCTTGCCCCGTGACCCCCTCCAGGCAAAGCCTGTAATTGCTTATGATTGAACCTGAAAAAGTATATACTGTATAGGATTTCAGCTTGGATCTGGTGCCTCAGCTACCAACTACCAGCCCAGAATCCCATCACACTACTTTCTTGGCTTAAGGAGGCTTCGTTGTTGTTGGGAGTTGTAGAGTTCATGAACTCAGCCTGCAAAATCATGTGACGGCTGAGTGTGATTAAAAACTGAGGAAAAATTTGATTTCTGTCCTCTCACTGGCAATATTCAAGGAAGGCAATTTTCCTTGCAAGGCATGAAATTACTAGATCACTTAGGTTAAGGGCAAAGTCTATTTGCTGTAGCTTTTGTAAGGGAAGGTCATGCTGCTAGATTCCTTCTTTAGGTAGGTGTTGGACATTGTCATCTTTATTCTTACACCTAGGAGAAAGGGAAAACTGATGGTAAACATTTGATCGATTTGGTGGTTGCCCAACTCCAATAGTCTATTGATCTCTTTTCGATCCTACCTGCATTCATTCCATAGCTCAAGTCCTCCTTATGCTTTAAGAGTTTATTGAGGGATTTAGAAATACTTTTCAATAATATTTAATGTAGTTCTTAAAGTGATTTCAGAAGCCAATCTTGTTCCACTTAAGGGAAAAGGAGACCTATAGATTTCCATTTCCAGCCCATAATTGTGTACTGTATTTCCTTATAATATGATAATATCTACTCTTACAACCTATGGGAAAGTTCATTTATCTTTTGGATATGAAAAGCATTCATGAAGAAAACTGTTATTTTTGTTACTGGACATGGTTACCAATTCAGAGCCCTCTTAATCCTACCACTCAATTCCCTTAGGCTCGGGTCTCACCTGGGAGAGTAGAAGTAGTAGTAAGACCTCTCCCGAGGGGACACCCTGCCCCAAGCAGGCTGTGTGGTTTGCTTTGGTAGAATGAAGAGGTCTCACACCTAAAGAAGAGCGGCGATCTCTTTGGAGCTTGTGTGTCAGCCGACGCTACCACATGGTCATGTGTTTAGAACTTGGTTAAGCATAAGTGTAACCTCATTAAACTCTTAAAAATAAACAGCAGCAGAAAGCAGTAGGGACCCAAGTATTGTGGACCCAAGAGCATCAGGAAATCTCCCACCCTGGCCAGTCCAACCTTACGACATCTACATCACACCGTGTACCGGGGCAGGTATCCTGTGGGAAATCGAGCGGCTCGTACTTAGAACTACACATCCCGACTAGAATTGACCTTTATCTTTTGTCTGTGCTTCTGCATGGCCTTACTGTTTAGTTTCTCCTCAGGCAAACTTCACCAGGCCAACAAGGACAGCAGAAGTTCCCGCTCATTCACCCTGCAGTCCTGGAAAATCAGGGCCTTGACTTGTGCTTCAGTGTGCTCATTGGTCTATAAATTCACTCTTCAGCAGTTCTGTGTTCTTAACGTAAAGGCTTAAAAATTTCCATAGCAGATTTTAAATTTCATAAGCTAAAATTTGACTGATAAAATAAGTTTTTAGGAAAAGTCTAAATTTAAAAAGAAAAAAAGGAAGAAAGAAAGGAAGGAACCGCAGGAAGCATAAAGCAGACATTTATTTCCCAACCACCAAACTAGTAGGGAGGAAAGAATCTCTCTTTAGAAGCAACTGTATTAAAAGTAGCATTAATAAAATTTAACAAAGTGTTCATTTAAATAAAATAATGATATGGTGCATAATAAATAAGCATTACCAACAAGCCGTGACATTGAGTGCATTATTGGGTGAGCCTCTGCTATTTTGTTTTACAAATATAACGAAACAATTAGAATGGTTCTGTTCCAGCACAGGAGTCTAAGGGTTCAGGCTTTAAATGAAAAACGAGAGGCAGAATGAGCAATGTACTGGCAGAGAAAAGACAGAGCAGGACTGGACGCCCCCTATAGACCATCACCGAGTGTCTAAAATAAATACGAATGTTACACCAGGCTATTAAAATGTTCTTCAAGTTTTTCTAATTTGCCTACGTTAGCAGTTAATCACTCTCTCTATATAAGCTATATTGTGTAAGCAATATATAATATAATTTTTGATTATATACAAATTCATATATATGTTATATCATTTTCATTATACCCTTTATATAATATTGTAATTATATAAATTTGAAAATAATATTTGTATGACTATTTAAAAACTTAAAACAACTTTACATGTCCTCACAAACTACTCTGTGGTAAAAGTGTCATATTTTTGTCCCATGTAGAATGGCCGCTGGACCCAGGTGTTTGCTGAAAGCAAGTCCAGGGTACCTGAGTCCAGCTGTGGGGTTGGCCCACGCCTCCTAGAGCTGCTCCACTTGCCCAGTTCCCAACTCAGATTCAGCTATCGTTTTAGCAACTTTCTCCTGGCTCTCTCGTTGCCTTCCCTCTGCAGAACATCAGCCCACCCAGCTCCCTGGAGTGTGTTTCATCATCTGCTTATGTCAGGTAAATGAAACCACGGCTCTGGACCTCAGCAGCAAGGGGGTCCTGCAGCTAAAATACACAGATGTCAGTGCCGTGTTAAGTTCTTTGACGCTGTTTTCTGACTGGTCTTTTCTCTGCTGTACATCGGAGCATGCAGGCAGTCTGCATCTGCAGAAGCGAAGTAACACAGCACTTTTGAAAGCATGTACGTGATGTCTTGATCTTTACAGAGTGATCCACTCTGAGTCTCTCTCCGTTCTTTCACAGACTTGGCATGGGAAGGTGTGGGAGAATGTGCCCTTCAGTGCTGGCGGGGTATGCGGTATTGTGCTCATTCTTGGCCCATTGGAAGCAGCAAGAACAAGATGGAAACAGAGACTGAATTCACTGAAAGGTACAGCTCTGCTAATTACTTTTAAATTCAAATATGATGGTTTCGAGGACTATGGGAAACTTCCTAATTTGGAGAAACAGATGACTGAAAATACAAGACTTAATGTCAGGCCATCTCTTGCATTGCCTTTATCTTTGACTATTTTGAATAATTTTTGCATAAAGATTAATATTCATAGTTTTTAAATTTTACATGGAATCTTCGTATGGCATATTTTCTTCTGACTTTACAGTATCGTCTGTGATAATATAAACTATAATGTCATCAACAGAGAGATCATTTTCAGAAAGAATCAGTAGAAGCATTGACTATTTCACAGAGATGTCCTATATTTAAAAAAAGAAAAACTTGAATGCCAACAAAGAGGGGGAAAAAAACAAGTACAGAAACTCCTTGGGCAAAGAACAGTATTCTGATAGCCTAAGCTCTTGGGATGCTCTGAGGCCATCCAAACAGATAGGAAATGATCTTTGCTTGGGTCTCTCTCAACAGATACCAAGGGAAATGCGCAGGCTGTCTGGTTCAATGTTAATACGCAAAAATTACCGCAATGGAACATGTTCATCGTAAGTGAATATGAGCATATGTCATGGTATAAGAGGTTTGTAAATTTGACTAGCACTTGGATATGTAAAATATATGTGTGTAATTTTACTAACCAAATGCCTACATCAATTCAAATATTATATTTTCTTTAAAGATGTAGAGATAGAGACTAAATAATTCAAAACAATGCATATCAGGGCTGACTATGCACTACATTAGGCAGAAGGCCTAGGGCACGCATTAATTTTAGAGGCCCGTGAGGATGCTTGAATGTCTTTTGAAATCAAAAGGAAAAAATAAAGGTTTAGAATCAAAGAAAGAGTTACTTTTTCTCTCACAACAGAAAAAGATCAAACTTTTAAGGTCCACAAGAATCTCTTAAATTTTGCCTAAAACCAAAAGAGAAATTAAAATATTTAAAGTTGTACAGAAATAATTTTAAATATTCATATTATGGTGGGAAGCCCCCCCCAAGTGGTAAGAGTGTCCAGGGCCCACTAAAGTCCTTTTGCTTTCTTGCCAACACTAAACAGAGGCACATAGAGAATTTTTGTTTTTAATGAGCAAATATCAAAGCATTTTGGGTACCCTTACTCCCTGTAAATCATGGACAAAAGAAAACTCTACTGATTAAAAGAAAAAAAAAATGGTGCCTACCTTCCCGGAGTGCTAGAGAAAGCAGGAAAGTGCCAAGAGCCAGCCAGGAAGTCAGAGTTACACTGGACAGGCTCCAGGTCCCGACAACGCTGACACCAGGATCTGAGCTGACTGGAGCACCCTGCGGCTTTTCATATTACTGCACACTAAGGTGTGTGACCTTCACGTTACTGGAAGTGACACAAAACCCAAAGTGCTCTGTGCCCTTTGTTCCTGCAGCTCGGCCAGCCCTGACACACACATACCCTCCCTGGGCTCTTGGCCAGTTTCCACCGTGCATCCATTTCAACCTGATTTCACAGAATGGCTGTTTCGTTAAAGGTATATACCTCTCCTTTTGTTTTAAAATTATATCCCTAATTCTAATAATGCTTATATTTTGAAATAACTTTAAACATAGGAGTTTGAGAATAGAAAAATTCCAAAATACTTTTCACCTAGATTTCCCAGAATTTCCTAAGAACAAAAAAACTCTCTTATAAAATCAGAGTATACATAGAATTAGAGAAAACAATCCTAAAATTCATTTGGAACTGGAAGAAACCTAGAATAGCAAAAGCAATTTTGGGCAACAAAGGGAAGCAGGGGGCATCACAATCCCTGACTTGAAATTATACTACAAAGCTACTATGACAAAAACAGCATGGCACTGGCAAAAAAACAGACCCAAGGATCAATGGAACAGAATTAGAAGATGCAGAAACAACTCCAAACACAACCTCTTATCTTTGACTAAGGGGCCAAACATCTTCACTGGAAGAAAGATAGCCTCTTTAATAAATGGTGCTTGAAAAACTGACTTTCCACATGCCAAAGACTAAAACTACACCCATATCTCTCACCATACACTAACCTAAAATTGAAATGGAACAAAGATCTAAATATTAAGACAGAAACATTAATTCTACTGGAAGACAGAATAGGTAAAACTCTTGAAGATATTGGTGTAGGCAAAGACTTTATGAGCAAAACCCCTATAGCACAGGAACTATCCAAAGAATCAACAACTGAGATATCATCTTATTAAAAAGCTTTTGCACAGCAAGAGAAACCACCAACAGAGTGAAGAGACAACCCATAGTGTGGGAAAAAATTTTGCCAGCTCTTCCTCAGATAAAAAACTAATATCTAATGTATAAAGAACTCAAAAAGATCAACCCCCCCAATTTAAAGACCCTATCCAAAAATGGGCATCTGAAATGAACAGACACACCAAGTGAAATGAATAGACACTTGTCAGATGAAGAAGTAGAAATGGCAAATAAATATATGAAAACATGTTCGACATCACTGGCCACTTGAGAGATGTAAATGAAAACAACACTAAGATTCCATCTCACCCTGGAAAGAATGGCTATTATCAAGAAATCGACCGATGACAGCAGGGCTGTCCCTGGTGTCTGCTCTTCTCATGAGGATCCTGGTAACTGGATTAGGTCACCCTCGGCCTGACTTCAGCTGGATGTTATTTAACCCTTGAAGACCTCATGTCCAGACCCAGGCCACTTCTGCATTGTGCTGGGGGCTCAGACTTCAACGCGTGACTTTTCGGAGGTGCACGATTCCATCTGTAACACCCAGCATATCTCCTTTGCTCCAGCTCCTCTACCATTCATGGTGTTTTTCTGTGACACTGACTTCAGTGTCTGGGTACCGACGAAGAGGCCGCGAAGTTGCTGCAATGTGTGGCTCTGTTTGATGGAGCCCCGCTCCTCTCTGCACAGACTCAATGCGGTGACGAGTGGCTGCCCACACAGGACACGGGGGGGGGGGGTCTGTATCCATTTGCTCACAAGGAGAGCAAAGCAAATGTCTGTTCCCTAAGTACTTAGTTCCTCACGATTTTGACTTTCTGATCTTTCCCAAACAGTCATTTATTCATTGAGATGATGATGCTACTTAATAGAATCAGCGGTGCTGATAACTTAGTAGTTCTTTTTCAGGGCACTGTGTGCCGAACACCGCAGCCTGTGTTGTAAGTGCAGTGGTGAATGTAATGTTTTTTCCTTCCTAGATCTCACAGCCCCCCGATGACGCAGCCAGCCCAGTGTTAGCACACAGAAAGGAATAGGGTCGGCAGGGACAGGATGGGACTTGTCACCTGTCTGCGGAAACTGATTGAGAACCTCAGAGCACAGGGCCTCTGAGGCCAAATAGCACAGGGAGCAGAGGGCACTGAGCCCGGGCTCTGTTCTGCAGGCCTCTGGGCCACAGAGGGCTCCCTGCCGGACTTGCAGCCACCGTGGGACTCTTCTGGGAAGGATGATGCCATGCGTTCCCGCGATTGCATCTGTCTAGACCCTCTGGCAAATCTAGGGTACTGCCCACTTTGTATCGTCGGTGTCATTATTATTCCTAGTGTAATTATGCGTATTACAGTTCATTTTTCAAGTGGGAAAAGTAGACAGCCGTCCAGTTAGTGAATGACAGATAGTTACCATGGTGGCCAGTTCCACGCTTCCCCTTCTTGCCACGCACACACAGCCCAGGCACAGAGGGCTCAGGATCAGGGAAGCAGAGATGAGGGCTGGCTAGGGCCTGGGCAGGGCTGGAGCACCGTCCTGGGCCCGACTTTAGCAGGACAACAACCACCCCAGACCCATGCAGCCTCAGTGATACACATCACCCCCCCAGCAGCCAATGAAACAAGGGCCAGGCAGGAGGACCCAGCCTCCTCCACTTCTCCCTGGGCCCCTCGTGAGATCGCCCCCTTCCACCATGCCAGGTGACACTGGACACCTGTGGTCCCTAGCCTGTACTCCCAAAGGCTCTGGGGAACTCACGACTTCATTGCTCTCTCTTCATTGCTCTCGTGGAACCTTCTCACTTCCCACCTGCCCTCTGCACATCTCCCGAACAGCTTTCAAATCTGCCATCCATCCTTCCTTCACCCCACTTTTCCCTTCCCTTCCTTCTGTCTTTTTCTTTTTTCTTTTCTTTCATTACTGGAGCTTGAACCCAAAGCCTTCACACTAAACTTCACCCCCATCCCTATTTTAATTTTAATTTTTGAATTTTGAGACAGGGTCTAACTCACAGTCCTCCTGCCTCAGCATCTCAGAGTGCTGAGATTGCACTTGTGTGCCCCTACACCAGGCCCCTTCTTTCCTTCTTAACATTTTTTGTAGTTCCTCATGAGTGTGATTCAGTTTTTAGAAAAGTATAAAGAAGAAAATAAAAAATTCAGTCAGCTCACCATCCAGAGATTTCAGGTGCTACTAAGTCTCAGTGTACTTCTTCTCGATGTTTCCTGTCCTGTGTGTGATACAAATCGGGATGCTACCACGCATGCAGCTTCGGGTCTGGTTCACTCCACCCTCCACTGTGCCGTCAGCATTTCTCAGGATCCGCCAGCTCTTCTACTTCACGATTGTCCCCTCAGTATTCCTGTTCGTGTTTGCATCTGAGATGTATCTCGAGAGGTAGCTTCGCCTCGTCTATTTTCTGTTGTTAACTTTCTAGTGAAGTTCTTCCCCGTTCCTGGCCCTGTTGTGCTGAGTTGGGTCCTCCTGCCTCTGCCCAGATCACCACGAAGTCTCCAATAGTCCGTTCCTGAGCTCTCCCTCCACCGTTCACTGGCTTCTCCAGTAGACTTTCCAACACGCCAGGGAGCCCTGTCTTTCCCCAGCCTCACCCTTCTGTGTCTCCCATTCCATCTTTCGGACACAGTTTTTCCTCCTGACCTGAGGACAGCATTTCTTTTCCTGGCCCTCCTGGCCTTTCCTACCTCCTCTGGCTCCATCTGTCTCCCTCCCATGCTCAGCTTTAGTCTCTCAAGTTCTTCTACCTCAAGTCTTTGATCATGCCCTCCCCTCTGTCTGGCATATGCCTCCCCTTCTTGTATCAGTTAATGTACATGTCCTCTAACATTCAGTGCTCAGGACACATCTCTGAAGTTCATCATTTCCACCTCGGTCTCCTGTGGATGAAGATATACCAAGGTCGGCTTCCCCAGCCTGGGACCCTCCTGCAGGTCACAATACCTGTTCTTAAGTGATGCCTTGGGTTTTTGCCCCTCAACAACTGGAGCTGAATGGGAATCCAAGCTCCTCACACCTACAGGCCAGTCCAGAAAAGTCTGTGAAGCACAGTTAGTTTTTCACAGTTGTTCCGGCTCGGCAGCCAAGAATTCCTGTGTCTGTGCCAGCTTCCTTCTGTGACTTCTGTCCTAACCTCAGCACGCCTGGTGCATGACTCACTAATCCCTGGACATGGTCACCATTGAAGTGTGCTGTGCGGTTCTGTTCTAGTCCCTCACGGACTTTCCCAAGGATTTCAGAATCTCCCTTTCAAGCCTCTTCCCTGAGCTTTGTCATCACAGATGCTGAGAGAGAGAGAGAGAGAGAGAGAGAGAGAGAGAGAGAGAGAGAGACAGAGACAGAGAGAGAGAGAGAGAGAGAGAGAGAACCAATAAAGTATTGTTACTCAGAGGCTGAACTAGAACAGGTCCCAGCAGAACGTCATTGTCCTAAGGAGTTACAAAAGAGGGAATCAAAGGCGACAAGGCTTAAAATTTGATGAAATGAAACAACGTGCAAATTTAATGGCACAGGCACAGGACTGGTTTGGTGGAGATGCAGAAAGACAGATGGAAATCAGTCTGACTAGCTGAAAATACCACTCTGGAACCAAGAGAAGAAAAGTCTCTTCAACTCCGAGCTAATGGAAGCTGTCCGTAAAATCGTTTTGATGACGTAGGTCTGATTCACCATTCTGGCCATACAACAGGATGTCCTTATGTTTGTCACGGTTACCAGTTACTAGGGACACAGTTGTTAATCTATACGAACATATTTACATATTTAAGCAACAGTGCCGGTCGGATGGGTTAGAACTTCGTCACGGTCACGGGGAAGGGGAAGGTGCCATGACGTGAATGCCCATATAGTGTTGTGAAGTTTGCTGAAGTCGCACATGTCATTCTGTGTGAGCAGGACTGTTGCACTCTCCTCACTTTCACTTCCCTGCTCCGCGTTTCTCCTTTGGTGGACTGACGTTGGAGTAGCTGTGACTATTTTTACCATCTGGCCGAGGGGCAGTTGAGTTGAAGATCCTCAAATTCAGGTTCTGTCCAGTGACATGGCTTTTACCAGTCCCAGTCACATTTAATTATTTTTTCTTTTTGTTTAAGAGTATTTTTTTCTTTAATCAAATTTATTGGTACTGTTTAGGTATACATAATGATCATATTCATCTTAGGGAATTTGTACCTGCGCATGACATATTTTGATTCCTCTTTTTTTCCCAATCCCCTCCCCTCCCTTCAACTCCTCTTCCCCTCCCTATTTACAAAGCTTTGCTTCTATTTTATCCTTTTTTTAAATTTAAAATTTTTTTCCATCTTTTTGCTTCCCCTTTTCCCTTCCTTCCTTCCCCCTCCCCCACCCTAGCTCCTCTTTCCTTCTGAACAGTCACATTTACGAGTGGCTCTGCTCTTACTCGTCATCCTGGGGAGCACAGTTTCTAGGGACGCCTTTGTGCTTACTCTGCACCATCGCCCCAACAGGGAAGTCGGCATGAGCACTGACACACTCACCACAGCCTCTCAGCTCTGGGAGAGCAGAAGCTGAAAGAGCCACAAGCTAATGTGGGGGAAATGCTTTCAATCATCAGAGGAAACACTGGTGTACTGTAGAGGGTTAATCCTAAAAACAGAAGATGAGTTCTTCCATCTCAAAAGTGTTCCCAATATCACAGGGTCTTTGATTACAAATGCTTTATACTTTTTCCAGTTCAAGTGGGATGGCCCTGTGTGATTGGAATCAGGTCATGTCACGTAAAATCGCCCCCATGCCTGTGTTTACAGAGCATCCCCATAAGTAGCATGACAAAGAATAAATTTCTACCGACATCGCATGCTTTATGTAGCCAGCTATCCATGGCAGCCAATTTTTCACTGGTAAAACATGGTGTAATTGAAAAATTAAAATTTACATTATTAATGAATAAGATAATTTCTTATAATCCACAAATTAACAAACAATGAAGAGCGATGCTGTTAGAGGAACAGAAAAATTTTGGAAAACTTTGTTGTCTGAAGTAAAAGCAAGACACTCTCAGACTTAACTCCGACTCTGCCTGTTGTCCTCCATTCTTTGTTTCCGGGAAGTAGTATTATAGTGAACACTTACAGTAATGGTGCCACTTAGTGGGCAAGGACTCCAGCCTGGCCCAGGTAGGAGAACCCTGGCTAAATCATAATGCTCTGACTGCAGAGCCCAGTGTCTCTTGCTGCATGCGATTGAAAACAATCTCGTGGAGTCCCAGCGACCTCGTCTACCTGAGGCACGTGTTGGTCGCAATGGACATGGTTTCCCAATAAAAGGATGGTCCGGGCCAATTCTCTCTCCATCTCCCATGTTTACTTGCCCTTCCACTGTGTTGCCATGCACCAGGACATCCTCGCCACAGCCAGCACCATGCTCTTGGACTTCTCAGCCCCCCGAAAAGCGAGAGACAGAGTTATTTATAAATGACTCAGTCTCTAGGATTCCGATATAGTGACAGAAGACAGAGACAGTCTCCAGCTTACTGAGCCATCTCGATACCAAACGATTCACTCTATGAAATTCCAGACGCTCCCAACACAGGTCAGGAGCTGTTATCACACAGCGTAGGGGAAGGGGCTGTCTGGTCTAAGCGTCTGAACTCTCAAAGAATCTTGGAACGCACTAATGAGAAAGGCTGGAGTGTATGGATTTATGATCTCAGAGGAGAAAATTCCCTGTCTTGTAACATTTCATCCCTAGAACCTTCACACTAAAACATGCATCTCACTGATCTGTCCACTGAGAGCAAACTCCTGACAAGCTTTGGTGCATGAGAGTTGCCGAATGTGAAGTTAGGAAAAATCAGAGTGAAAAAGAAACCCAAGTAAGGGGGAAAATTTGTCCAGGGGATCCCAGCAGAGGACAGTGGGGGCAGAGGACAAAGGCAGTAGTTACAGGGAGAAGCTAGGAGGAGTTACATTCGTGCAGGGAAATAAACCTTAGTGTGCCGGGAAACCAGCTCAAAAAAGAGTTAATAAATAGAAGAAGCCAAGAGTCACCACATTCACTGATTTCCTTGATACCAACACTCCACCATGGCCAGTTCTTGCTACCATCAGTTCATAAGTGGCTAACAAGGTTCCTGACAGTTTAACAATCTGCCCTTGGGAGGCCTTGTGAGCTGGCTCCAACACTGTAGTGACAAGAGGTGATGCTGAGCAGCTCTCACTGATGGTGGATGACACCATAGGACCCTGGGGACGTGACTCTCCTGTTACTGAATACTCACTGTTTTCAAGGGTTTTCTTTTCTCTACTTTTCCGTGAAAGAAATGGTCACTGTTGTACCTTCGGGAGTTGGTATTCATCTCCTGTGAGTCCGCAGGGCTCTCTGAGTAAGACTGTGGGTAAGTGAAGTGGGCGCCCTCCAGGCCCAGGCACACCCCCGCCCCTTGCCTGCCCCAGCCAGGCCACTCTGAGACGCAGGACCTGGGACAGGGAAAGGGAGGCCAGGGATGCAGCCTCCAGTTCTCACACCACCCTGGGGCCTCACTGACTCCCACCGCACACTTAGGCCTTTCCATGGAATGAATGGCCCTTGGCCCTTGGCCCCAGCTTGTGAGGGAAATGGGAGGCTAAAGTCCAAAATAAACTAATATCGACTGTCAGCCAGGCCACAAGAAAACCAGGAAACACGTTGGCACAAAGACGTTGCTTTCAAGGGCTATTTTCTATGTTGGATTTGCATCCATTTGTCACGGGCCTCACCATGGCAGGACAAGGGGAGCAGGGGGACCTTTGTCCCTGGCTCCTGTGCAGCCAAGGTCAGGCCTTTTCGCCCCTGCGTCAGCTCTGCTTCTCTCAGGGGACCCAGGGCTGCGATGACTTACTCAAAATCCTGTGTGCTGTGAGTGAACGGCCTGGATTGTGCAACACAACCTCATCTGGTCAAGATTTCAGTTTGCTGAGTCATCAGCCTGATGAGTAGCTGCAGCCCGTGAAGTGGTCTCCTGAGTCAGTGCAGGTGCACTGGGAGGGGCAGCTGAAGGCTTAGCACGGGGACCCCAGCACCAGCACCTGACCCCATGGCCCTGTTTGCCAGGACACTGATTCCTGCAGACCCAGCTCAGTGGCTTGGGTTCCCATGCATTCAGCGTGAATCTCGACCTTCAGGAGTGAACCCAACACCCAAGTGAACAGCGGCTGGTGTCCAGCCTGCTCCCGCCCTAGCTGTGACCAAGACCCACCAGGAAATGACAGTGGCTGTCAGTGTAATGCATGAGGCATTTGATGCCTCTTACATGGTAAGTGTAAGTTGAGAAATGGATTTCCTGTCTTCAGATTCCAGATCTTGCAGTATTTCAAGAAACTGAAATAATTAACCAATAATGAAAAAGATTTGCTAAACACCAGACCAAGTTAACTCTTAGAACTGGGAAATAGATAAGGCTATGCAGCTGCCCCTCAGTGCACAAGATTTAAGGATACTCTGAAGAATCAGTAATGGCAAGACAGTGACTGTTTTTTTCCCAATGATGCCATCCCATAATGTGTCATCAATAATTGATTATAGTTAAATGGTATTTTATGAACTGGCTAAGAAATTATGCTGGAAGGAAAAAACACATGCATTTCACCTCAAGTGTGATTTTCCAGCCTGAGAGCAGAAGTACTAATACAAGTTATCTATAGTCCATTTCAAAGTAGAAAGCAATATTTCAATTTTACACTTAAGAAAGCAATCTCAGAAGCCTTACACAGGGGCCTCTGTGTGGCCTCTGTGTTCTACCCAGGGCCATGGGCTGCAGGAGGCCCCGGACAGCTTGTAATGAGGCCCCACAGGATCATATACTTTTAACATTATTAAGTGTTTTCGTGGATAATTTTCACAACTCAGTGCCATGAGCACAGAGATGTAGATGATGTTGAAACAGCTCCTTAAGGAAGGGCATGGTGTGGTGCCAGCTGTGCCACCTACAGGCCACACAGTCTGACTGAAACCAATGCGTATCCGACCATCACAGGCACCTGCACACACAGCAGCTACTGACTTCCGCAGCAGTGTCTGGAGCCCCATGTGGGTGCGTGCCTGCAAGCAGACATGCTTTTTTTTGCTTAATTATTGAACTTACGTTTGTGTTATTTTGTAAAATAGTTTAGTAAATGAAAATGTTTAAGAAAGGAGATTTTGTTACTTATATACAATTACTGTGTTGAATATGTTCTGTGCCTCCCAAGACAATCCTCCTCACTCAATGTGCCCAGGCACCAAAAGTCTGCACGCCCAGGACCTAAAGAGCCTGCTCCAGACCACGCAGCACTAAGAAGCAGAGCGAAGCTGGCTGGTTCCCGGCCCCTGCTCCTACAGGCAATGATGAGTGAATAATGGCTGCAGGGCATTGCCAGCAGGTGGACTTGGTCTTGGAGGAAGGGGGGGGGTTTGCTGGTGGGCACGGGAAGAGCAGACCTGCAAGGAGAGGGTGGAGCGCCTGGGAGCCTGAATGGCCACTGTGCTATCAGAGGAGAATGTGTTATTCTGTACACCTAGAATATATGCAAGAGGCGGGGCTGAGGTGTGTTAGAGCAGGCCATCATTTCTCAGAGTTTTACCCCTTTTTGAGTTTTTCTTCATACATTTTACCTTCAACACTACAAGATTTATTTTGTTAAAATACAAACACAATGTCACTCACCTGTACAAACATTCAAAGGTTCTCTTTTTCCTACTGTATAAGACGTGAACTTCTTAGTAATGTGTATACATTGCTTTTGCAATCTATGGAACAGGTCTACGCAGAGTATTTATTTCATGGGGTGTTGTAAGGGATGTTATACTCATGCATGTACAAGCTTGGCCGAGCTTTGTACATAAAAATGTACAAGAGTATGCTTTTATTAAATGTTAGTGATTATTAATATTCATTGCTATCATATTGGTATTACTGTGATTTTGTGCTAACACACACAATCTGGTGGATTGAGTAAGCCATTTAGCAAAAGTATTTTGGCAGAAATAACAAAGAATATTGAAATGAAGTTCAAGTACTTCATGGGTTTTTGAAGAATTAACATGCTAGGAAGAGGGGTGCAGTGACAAGCTTTGATGGTGTTACAAAAAGTAACATTTCCTTCTGTGTCTGCCACAGCAGGGTCCTTAGTCGGATATGACAATTAGTAGGTTCAGCCTGCCTGGCCCAAGGTCCAAAACCAATTCTGCCAGGCCAACCAGTGGGATGCCAGCTTCTGAGCCCTGGGGAGGACACTGTTAAGCAGCACCTTTATCAGCAAGCTCATGAGAGCCAGGCACTCCTACCCGGAAAAGCCTAGGTTGTACAACAATTTACTGTCCCTCTCTGTTGTGAAACTTTCAGGGAGTGATGAAATCAGAATGGAATGTGCTTCAACTTTTTGTTTTCCTGACTGGAAATTCAGCCCAGATACAATCTATAAACTAGGAATTATTATATAGTCACAACACTAATCTAGGTAATGAAATCATTAAAGGGACAATTTTGACCCTGAAGCTTCATTTTTTCTGCGTCTGCATCGAGTGTTTAGTTTTACACAGTTACTCAGGTGAATAAGACACAAAAGTGTTACACAATAATAATCTCACAGCATGTGATGCATTATGATATTATCTTTTTAAAAAAATATTCTATCCTATTGTGTTTTATTCCATTATATTTTAAAGACTGGTCACAGCCCGCACAATTGACTTTATGACATACTAATGGGTCACGACTTGAAGTCATAAAGTATTCTTCTCAACTCTTGGTGGCAGAGGTAAATCTTGACCCTCTGTGCTGGAATCAGTTCTCTTAGAGTGCTTTCCCGGATACTTTGCAAGCCAGGAGAGGTGAGAGACATGGACCAGAAAGAACTTCAAACTGAAGACCCACCCTGCAACGCCAGGGGTGTTGAAAGGGTAGAAGAAAGTGTGTCAGTCTTCTGTCATGGTAACAGAATACTAGAGATTGAGTAATTTACAGAGAAATTTGTCTCTCGCTGTTCTAGACATAGCAAAGTCCAAGAGCGTGGTGCTAGCAGTTGTGAGGATGTCCTGGTACGTGGTGACACGGCCGAAGGGCAAGTGAGCATGGGGGGCAGGGAGAACTGGCCTGCCTCATCCTTTTATCAGGAACCCACAGGCACTAAAACGAACCCACTTCCAAGATAAGGCATTAATCCATTCAAGAAGGCGTGGCCTTCAAGACCTAATCACTTCTTGAAAGCCCAGTCTCTCCACACTGCTGAGTGGTGATTAAATTTTGACATGAGCTTTGAGGGAGACCTTTAAATTGTAACAGACTCCCTGTGATGTTGCGAATTTGGGGGCAACCAGTTGTCCTCACCTCTACATTTTTGTTTGGTTCCTAGTACAAAGTCGACTGAAATCATTTTTTTTTTAATGCGTTGTTTTCCAGGAGGGCTAAAAAAAGAAGGAAAAATCCCTAAAATACACTCCATAGAGTTAAAATTTTTGGATCTGGTCTTTTCTTCCCTAGTCTCTTCTTGTCTGAAGAAAGCCATCTTTAAGCCCTGGATTTCTGATTCAGACAGTCTTGCATTTCAATTTAACTCTACCTGTAAGACCCTCTACTCCAGTTTCCTCCTGTATAAATAAGAACCATGATATTAACCTCCTAGCATTCTTGAAATTAGTGAAATCACATCACGGAAAGCTCAGGCACTGTGTTGATCAAGCACTGCAACCTGGAGAGGAAATGTGCCTTTCCTTCCCTGCCCGTGGCCCTTTACCCCAGAGCAGATGTGTCACCTGCAGAGGCTGCAGTCCCTGAGCCAGCAGGTGACCCACTAAGGAACAACAACAGGCAAGTGAGAATTTATGCTTGACCAGCAGGATGATAGCTCAAAGCCGGGGTGCTACGTCCAGTAAGGAAACATTCAGCACAATAAACAGAAGGTATATTCCACACAAAATCAGATTTTAAAATCCCACAAAACTTGTAAATGTTTGTAATTCCATGAAAGATCCTGAGTATCTGGTAACTGAGAAGCTGGCTGAACTCTTTTTTAGTGAAAAACCAGGAAGAAATAAACACAACATTCAACTTGGTCAATTATTTATTTCTTCACTGGGTCAGACATAACTAAGGGATTAACTGCACCACCACTGTTCAGTTTTGTTTGGGTGGGAGCAAAACTTGGAAGCAGAAATGTCACCAAGCACAAACAGAGTTAAGACTCCCAAAGCTGACCTGTCTTCCTTTCTACTGCTCCAGAGCACCACGCGCCAGCCCCATCAGATTTACTCTAGGATCTGTTGTAATTATTTTATCTTTCTAGTCTGTTCCTCCAGAGGAACAAACTTTATGCTCCCTAGTATCTAGAAAATGCCCGCTCAGTAGATGTTAAAAAAATTTTTCATATGTTTCTTGTAGGGAGAAATTGTGGTTAATGTGAACCTTTTTTGTAAGGACTGTTTTTATTGCTCGGTTAAGCAACCCAACTGAGAATTAATTAAGAGGAGTAATGCCACGCATTGCTTCACTGCTTCCATGATCTGGTTTTCATCTCTCATAAAACAGAATGCAGATAAAACAGGCACCATCTACATCGTTACCAACAGCAGGGTCTCCAGTCTCTGTCAGTTACAAGAACATCTGAGAACTGTCAGGGACCTGCCATAGGTTCCCTCTGTCTGACCATCCACTCCCTTCAAACACAATCACACACTGTCACAAAATGTGCTCATTAAATATTATTTCATGGTATGTAACGTATCACTAAGTCTTCCTCCTTCTCTTTTCTACAGTGTCTGCCACTCATCTGTCCCACATGGATCTCATGACTCCAACCTCCTCCCCTCCAGAGCCTTTGAATGACTCCGCCCCCAACAAGTAGAACTACTCTCGACACCAGCACCTTCAGAATGGCGCCACAGTCGGGATCATGGACAGGAAAAGGCCTTTCTCACGACCTCCTTTCCTTCCAGCTGCTCCACTCACAGATTTATATTGAACACGTTCAGCATCCAATGGAGAATGGAGATCTCTCTGAGACGCCTCGCTTTCCTGTATATCGTATCTTCTCTTTCTTCATTTGCCTTCCAGACCCACCTGGACTTACTGGTGATCATTTCAGCAAATTACTCTCCTTACCGTTTATACCAGGCTCATCTGCAACCCTTGTTCCTTCTCATTGTTTTATTTCTCTTTCTATCCTCAAGTTACACTGCTGGGGAAAAGCAATCATGTGGATAAGGTTATCAATATCACATAATTCTTCTTAATCCTAGTTGACCTCTCTGATATTTTGTCATCCTTTGGTTCACTAACATCCACTGCCTTTGGACTTTCGCAGCTATTTCCCAAATCCTAGCCACTCCTCTCATACACAAAGCCAGTCACCAGCCCTGACCACTCAGGAAACAACTTGCCCTCCTACTTTACTATGATCCCTAATCTCACCTTTCTTCATCCTCAGCATCTCTCTACATCTTCATTTTTTTCTATTTTTTTACTGAGAAAACATTACTCCACCCTGACACCATCTGCTAAATATAAGCAATCAATAAAACCGATTACTTAACCTCGACTACGGAAGTACAAATTTATGTATGGCTTTCTCTTCACATTTATTGGCTATTTTTGTGGTGGTAAAATATACTTAAAATATGTCACCTTAAGTGTACATTTTTGTGATATTAAAAATATTCATATTATTGCACAACCATCACCACCACCCATTTTCAGAACTCTTTCATCTTGCAAAACTGAATCTCTGTTTCCATTAAATAATAATTCCCTCCTTTCCCTCCTCTGGGTACCTCCATTCTGCCTTTGTATCTATGTTATTCTCTGTACTTTTAAAAACGACTTTTAATTTTAGCTATTTTATTATTTTATTATATTTCTTTACTTAATATTTTTATGGCCCCTAGTTTCCAGGACACTTTACAATTGTTAATTGATTTTACTTCCGTAATTATACTAGGAGAATAGTTTTCAAGATTTTAATTAGAGTAAAAATGTTTAAGTTGACTGTAAATTGGTAGGATGCAAAATAGACCAAAAAAAAAAAAAAAAAAGACACAAAAGGAGAAGCTATAAAAAGCAATTGCATAGCCAAGAGAAACAGAAAAAGATATATTCTTGACCTTCCATTTCTCAATTCCAGCCTTGAATAATGGTTGCTACTCTTTCCTGCCCTAGCAATCAATTCTCTTCCTTTCTGGCCTCCTATGTGCTCCAGATCCATGGATACCACCACCCCAGCACACCTACCTTTTGTCCACTTCAGCTTGTTTGATGAGGTTTCAATTTCTCACTCCCAAATAATTCCTTCATAAGACAAGTGTCACAAGTATCGACATATCAGTGAGAATTCTGTAACAACCTAGAGTATACACAATATGAAATGTAAAGGATGATTATATGCATATATATTGTATATATTTTATATATATTTATATATACACACACACATACAATGATTAGAATGTTTCCTGCCCAACTCACGTTGAGATTGGAATGTGAAGCCCAGATACCAGAGCTGCTTGAGCTCAAGTGCACAAAATGCTTGTTCTGTCTTCCATCTTTTGCTCCTTAGGGTCTCTCCTGGAATTCTGTCCTCACTTTTCAACCTCTCCATTTACCTGGGAAAATTCTCTTGTTCATTGTAAGACTCAGATCTAGAGGAACCTTCCCAAGAGGTGTGTCTCTGTAGTTTCTTTCTTTCTTTTTTTTTTTTTTTTGTGGGTACCGGGGGGTTGACCTCAGGACCTTGCGCGCCAGGAGGCGCCCGTGCCGCTCAGCGATATCACCGGCCCCTTTTTCGTATGTGGGTTCCGGGAGTCGAACTCGGGCCCTCGTGCTTGCCAGGCAGGCGCTTAAGCCGCTGAGCCATCTCACCGGCCTTCTGTAGTTTCTTTGTAGCTTTTTCTGAGATTTCTGCCCACTCCTTTAAGAAGCAAGGTGAGGTGTCCCACCTCTGTGCTCCAGGAATACCCAGAACCTGTTTTATTATGGAGCTTGCCAGACAGTCTCGTAATTTTTTCTTCACTCACTCATCTTTTTTATCAGACTGATAGTTCTGTGCTAGTTCAATTCATCTTATCCCTTTATTTATTTCTAGGACCTCACTTGATTCCAAACACATGCCTGTTAACTAAATAGTGAGTAAATAGAGAAAGGAAGAAAATGAAAGATTTAAACAGTGAGAAAATCAATGTGTGTTGGAAGACTAATATAAGCGGTAACATGTAAAGCGGAAGTCATGTCTCTCTCGCCATGGATGATGGAAACACAATTCTAACAGGCTGAATAAGAGCATCTATTGCTATATAACAGTGAAGGTCAGCAGGTTACATAGGACAAAGCTCAGTTCAAGTGTGCCAGCAATATCCCCAGTAGTTCTACCTCTGCGTAGTTCAGAATGCTTTCCTCTGCGCCAGCTCTGATCTTAGAAATGTACACTCCAGGTCAAGGTGCCAGGGTCTCACCATCCCAGTTTAGCCATGCCAGCAAGCATCAGGACCCTCCCAATTCCCTTTATTGTGGCATGACCAGGATTGTCTCTGATTTAACCAAGCTTGTCATTTGCTTCACTCTGAACCCATCCTGATGTGGGTAAGGGCACAGACGGGAAGAGGGGACCAACAGTGCTTTAGGATCACAAGCTTCCTGAAGTTCAGAAATAGTCACCTCACCTCAACCACCTGAACTGACAGTGGCAGAGGTGAGGATTTTTGATGGAAGAGAAGAGGATTTCAGAGGTGAGGATTTCAAGAAAGTGGAAGGGTGGGTGCCAGACAGGCACAAATTAAAGATCGGATATTGGAGAGATTGTGTTTCAGGTTAGAACTGAGTTGGAATTAATACTCAGCTGAGGGATGGTAGATGTTGAAGTCTAGCAAATGTTCCCCATCTTCACTTTCTCCCTCCAGAGCAGAGCCATTATGCAACAAGCTGTAGGCAGTAGGAAGTCAGGGAGGGATGAAAGTTCATCAACACAGCCCTTCAGGCCAGTCAGGCTGAAGTAGAGCCACCTGATTTGGGATATCAGTGCTCAGCAAGGCACAGTGTCCCTAGATTTCGTAGGCGTATCAGATCCTACCAATCATATGTGGAACACAACAAAAACTACAAGGTGAAATGAAACTCAATCACCTGGGCTATTTTAGAGATAAGATGAGTTAGCAGCGGCATAGCCTAGCACTTGCGCATCTCACAGTGGCAATCAGCCCATGTTAGAACGGAAGGAATACGTTTATCATGGTAGGCTGTATAACACTGGTGCTCCCAATACTTTCTTAAGCACACCACGGGGCAGGCATGGATTAAACCACAGAAAGAGGCATATTAGGAAAGGAGAAAAAAAAAACAAAAACCTTCTACTTCCTTTCTGAAAACAAATGATTTTGATTAAACATGTCCCTAGGAGTCACAGAGCTAACTCTACAGATAATAAACTGATTTATGACATAGCTTTTTGGCCTCTACTGTAGATAAGCTGAAATTCTATTCCTCCTCAGTATTTATTCACATCAGTACTTGAACTGGACCTGGAAATCATTTCAACTAATATTTCCTATTGTTCATTAGGTATAAAAAATAGGTGAGAAGTTTGAGGATATGTTTGGTAATACCAAGACAGAGAGACAGTAGTGTCTTGCATCTCTTCCAATAAGTCAGTAGGGAGAATTTATTCTTATTCCTTTTTGATGTGGAAGTGATTAAAACTGAAATTTCAAACAACAAACCATGGGTAGAGAAAAAATTGAAAATCCAGGAATACAGGTGCTGAGAATTTCAAAGACAAATTAGATGGTGTTTCTTTGGAAATACGGCTTTCTTTTTTTCTGTTTATATAAATATTCACCATAAACTGTTTTTGAGTAACTTCTGGGTTGATACAACACGATGCAACTTCTGGTGGTTTATCCAGTAAGTGTTTTTTTCACCGTTCTGGAAGCTAACAAGTCCAAGGTCAGGAAGCAGGCAGATTTGGCATCAGGTGAAGGAAAAATTCCACATTTGCGGATGGCCATATTCTTGCTGTGTCCTTGGGGAAAGACAGAGAGATGGGGTGGGGGAGACAGACAGAGATGGAGAGAAGATCCAGAACCTCTGCTCTCTTCTTGTGGGGACACTAATCCCAGCATAAATACCCCACCATCGGGACCTCAGCTAACCCTAGTTAATCACCCCCAGAGTCTCTGCCTCCTTAATACCATTACCCTGGGAACTAGGGCTCCCAGACATGGGACACATACTCAGTCCATTAGCAATATGGTTGTAAAGCATCACTTCTTTTTTGTTTCTTTACACAACACTTAATGTGTGCACTTAGTGTTTCACAAATGATAAGACACTTAACACTTCCAACAGCCCTGCCAGGCAGACTCGCTCTCTGGTGTCTGGGCAAAGAGAGGCTGGCCAAATTGCCCACAGCCATCCAAGGGGTGGGTGGTGAGCCCGAGGTCTCAGCCCTGACCTTCAATCAAATTCTCTCCTGAGCTCTGGCCTCGGACACTGCACCCTGTCCTCAAGGGACAGCCCCTTCCTCAGGCTATCTCTTTGCCCTTCTCACAGCAGAGCAGAGCCCTTTTTCATATCACAGTACATATCTACCTGGAGACTCAGTGTCAGCCCCAGAACCTGCAGTTTAATGCAAAAAAAAAAAAAAGAAGAAGAAAAGAAAAGAAAAAAAAAGAACATTGAAACAGATGGAGAGGGGCCGGTGAGATGGCTCAGCGGCCTACGCGCCTGCCTGGCAAGCGTGAGGGCCCGAGTTCGACTCCCGGAACCCACATACGAAAAAGGGGCCGGTGATATCGCTCAGCCGCACAGGCGCCTGCTGGCGCACAAGGTCCTGAGGTCGACCCCCTGGTACCCACACACACACACAAAAAAGAAACAGATGGCGAAAAGCAGATTACCAGTGTGAAGACTCAGCTGAATGGACTTGGAATACCAGGCTTTACAGATATTTTCATTTGGAGAACAGCAATGGTTGATGAGAGGGTCTCTAAGGCAAATCAGTTCAGCCCACATGGAGCTGGAACTATGCAGGAAGCTCGTACCAGTTTTCAGTGGTTCACAGAGGCACAGCCGTCTGGACCTGGGGGCTCCCAGCTTGAGTCTCACCAAGGAGGCTCTCTGTGCAGGGATGGTTCGACAAGTGCAATTATGTAATATGTCTACATGAGGAAACACTGAACCAAAAGTCAGATGTAGAAAATTTCAGTACTGTCCATACAAATATTTTGTAAATTTAAAATCACTCCAAATTTAAACCTTGATTTTTAAATATAGGGCAAATAGACTAGTAAAATAGTAGACTTAAATGGAATTATATTAAGAATTACAGTAAATTTAGATGAAATAAACACTCCAATTAAATCAAAGGTCATCAGACTATAAATGTTTCTATGTTGTTTGAAGCATACACTTTTTTTTTTTTTTGTCGGTACCAGGGGTCGACCTCAGGACCTTGTGCGCCAGCAGGCGCCTGTGCCGCTGAGCGATATCACCGGCCCCTTTTTTGTATGTAGGATCCGGGAGTCAGACTTGGGCCCTTGCGCTTGCCAGGCAGACGCTTACGCCGCTGAGCCATCTCACCGGCCCGAAGCATACACTTTAAATACTAGATCTTAAATAGCTTGAAATTAAAAGAATTGAAAGTGTTATATCATGCAAAAGCCAACTGAAATAAACCCAACATAAGTATATTAACGTATCAATTACTTATTAGTAACTATTAATGTATTGTTAATATATTTATAATAATTAAGCCATTAATGGAGGTTTGATTTATGCACTAGCCCTTATGAGAAGGCCTTATGAAAGACCTTATGAAAAGAAGTGGTTACAGAGGTAAAGACAAAACAATTCTTAAGTTTTATAAAATAAATATTATCAAAAAATACAGCAAAATGGAGATACCAAAAAAGTAAAATAGACAAATCCATAGCTGTAGTTAAATAATCTAGCAAACTTAATAGACAAAGCAGTTTTTTTTTTATGGGTACCGGGGGTCGACCTCAGGACCTCGCGTGCCAGCAGGCGCCCCAGCGGCTGAGCGATATCACCGGCCCTTTTATCATATGTGGGTTCCAGGAGTCGAACTTGGGCCCTTGTGCTTGCTGGGCAGGCGCTTACGCCACTGAGCCATCTCACCGGCCCAAGAGACAAAGCAGTTTAACAAATCAGTGATGTATAGAAAAGTTAAGCAACATAACCAACACACTGGACCTGACAAACACATATAACAGACACTCCACCCAACAACTAGAGAATCACATTTGCTTTTCCAGTGCACAGGGAACATTTTCTAACAGAGGCCGCACATGAGCTATGTAGAATATATCAACAATTTTCAAAATGTTGAAATATCACAGAGAACATTTGCTGATCAATTTTTTTATGATGATTGTTATTTTCCTAGTTGAAGAGTATATATCCATACACTGTGCGTGATACATTGTCAGTGGTTTATAATTTAGCTATCAGCTTCCTAAGTGTTGCTCCATATTACCAGAGTCATCATGCTGTTCTCATATCCAATATAACTATCTAGTATAATAAGAAATATTTCCATGGAGATACTGTCCTCATTTCTTACATTTTTTCTGATACATTCTTTTCTCTTTTTTCAATTTTTTGTATTCTTATATTTCTTGGATCACATTATGTGCACATAATATAATGTACTTAATACTACTTCCATAAAGTTTACAAAACAATCTTAAGAAAATGGAAATACAAAGTTTATATTAAAATCTGGTTTTCAGAAGTATCTTGGGATGATGTCCAATCTAATATAATAGTATTGAATGTTAATTTTTGTTTGGCTATATCCATGATTTATTTTTTGTGAAACCCTTGTATGTTGGATGCGTCTAATTAAATACCCACCATCCCCTCATTTTTGGTACTAACAGGAACTTGTAGGTTAACCCAGGCTTCTCACCCACCCTGTGGTAGAGAGTCTATAAAGGTTATGAACCATGAAAACTCCTGGAGATGCAGGTAGAGCCTTTCTGTGGAAGCAGCATCCAGACTGATGGCAGATGAGACTCTCCACTCAGGCCACCTCTCCCTGCTCAGTGGAAAAACTCCAGCTGCAGGCACCATTTGTTGCTTCTGAGGGCTTCCAGGCTCCTCCGAAGCACCATGCCTTCGCTTGCTTGACCTTCTCCCTCTGGAATGTTTCCACTCTTCAGTGTTTCCCCATTTACTTGGAAACCACTTCATTCTTTAAAACTCACCTAACAAATCAAGTCCTCCAAGAAAACTTCTCTGACGCCTCTTACAAGTCCACACTGTAAGAGCTGGAGCAGGTGGGACCCTCCGCTCCTAATGCCTTGGGCCTGGTCATCACGGTGTTCGAAGGCTTTTCTAAAAGCTCTCCTCTACATTCATGACCCCAGTGCACTGAGAGTCTGTCCTCAACCTCGTGCGCATGGTACTTAGCCTTGCTCCTGTGTTACAAATGCTGAGGAAATGGTCAATGAAAGTGCTGAAATGAATGGAGCAAGGAAGGAATTGAATTCTGGTTGAAAGGCCCCTCTTTTGGAAACATAATCCCAGCAGTAAATGAAGACAGTACAGAAATCCAGTTCAAAGTGGCCCAATGAAGACAGGAATCATTTCATGTCCTTGTGAAACTGACAGCCTGCTGAGAAGGGGAGATGAAACTGAGTCCTGGATTTCAAAACCTCTCTCTGGGGATCCGTCTCTCCCTGGGTCTGCCGCTGTGTTCTGTGTTGGCTGCGTTTTAGGCAGGCTCTCCTTAAGTGCTGGCAAAGCTTCAAGCTTCTGTTCTACCAGCGATAACCAGCAGGAAGCACACGATTTTTGCCCAACCATTTCCCGACAAAAAGTACTCCAGGAATTTTTCTGACTTGGACAGGGTAGGTCATGGCCACGTCTGAGCCTGCCAAGGCGACTGGGGGTTGGACCCAAACAGGAAGGGCCGTCCAGTCCTAACTGGGGCTTGCAGCTCACTCCTGGAGTTTAGAGTAAGATCACCTTACCTGAGCCACTCGGACTGGGAAAAAGGAGAGATGCAAGGAAAAGAAAAATGGAGTTTTTGTTTCCAAAGGAAAACTAGGATTCTCTTATAAAAATTCAAGTGAAGGGGCTCAAACCAGCAGAAATGACAGACATACTAGAGACGGGACAGGGTGAATGGCATTGACACTCAAAGACTTTGGACTGAAGGAACACTCAGACATCTTCATTCTTCTCTCCTCAGGGTCACAGTCAGTCATGGTACTCAAAGCAGGCATTGCCACAAAAATGCCTGGCCACCTGCGATGGCCCCGGGCACAGCAGGCTGCAGCAAAAGCCGGTTCCTGTGGCTCAGCCAGTGCTCAGTGTGGACAGCAGCTGTGATTGAAAAGTCATGGTGGACAGTGATAACAAAACTGCAGATCCACCAGTACACCAGCCGGAAAAGGGGTTATCAACCAACACTTTGTTTTAGTGATGCCTCTCTTCTTTCCAATTGCTGACTGCATAACTTTGACATTTAGACATAGAAACCTGTCGTCCAGATCACTATGAATAATTGGCTAGAGAAGACACTAAAATAAGTAAGAATTGGATTATTTTGGTACAACATCATTGCTTTTTAATGTTTCTCAGAAAGTGAATACAAGGCTGTTAGGGATTAAATTATGAGCACTGATATACTGTAAAAGAAAAAACCTTTTCTTATTTTGTTTTGTAGCAATTATTATTACACAAGTCTTAGGCATAAAGTTATACCCTATTCTACAAATAAGAGGTTGTCTCTAGAAATGCCTCACCTCTTTAAAAACTACTGTACATTTTTAAAGCTTGATTTACTTTTGAGTATTTGCTACTGTCAGTACTTTGGATTGGGTCTGGAAGTTATTACAGCAAATATCTCCCATTTTCTTAAGTAATAGATTTCTGGGCCAACTCCAACTAATGCTAAAGGCAAAATACTTTGGTTCTTAACCAAAAAGGGGTCACAGAAAACAGGGAAACTGATCTCAGCAAGTTCAATGCACATTTCCACCTCCAGGAAGCGCTGAGGGTGGAGAATTCATTTCCGCTGCCTGTGTTGGGAGAGGAAGCATGTTGATTTAGAAAAACGATAGGAAAATAGAGATTTTATTAAATTAAGGATATTATATTTGTGTCACGAAGGAAAACTTTTGCTGTTGATGAAATAACACACTTGGAGACTTTTGAGAAGTTTGCTGTTTTTAAGGTTTAGGAAAGGTGACAACCCCGAGATAACAAACATAAAAACAAACAAGTCTCCTGAAGCTGTGAATCATTTACCTCGGAAAAAATTTTGTTGTGCAGTAGGCCAGCTGCCTGAAACTCAGATTCTGAATTTTATTTGCTGTGAGACCTAGACAAATCACCTAAATTCCACGGTCTTCCACTTCCTTATGAATTGCGGTGTGGGGGTTGGGGAGGTAACTACCCCATGGGGCAGTTGAGAAGGTTGAGTAAGATACTGGGTAAAGGTGAGGCAGGTGTCACCATGAATGACACCCAGATACAACAGTCACTTACGATGCTTCACATTCCCTAGGCATCGTAAAACACACAAAATCCGTCGCTTTCTGCACGAAAGTAAAAATCTCCTGAAGTTCGTTCCTTGGACTAAAATATAAAAAGCCTAGTATACGACCTCTTCTTCACTTCTGCCCTTCATAATTTTCTGCAGTAAGTACATATAGATCTATATGTGCAGGAAAATGAAGTAATGTTTATAAGTTTTAGAGAATAGGTATTATATTTCTGAGCCACTAATTTTTTTTTCAAGAGAACACCATATTTCCAACTAGGAATCCCAGAAAAATAGTGATAACACTAGTAGCATTGACACAAATCTTCAATTATTGATGAATCAGTCATACGTTTTATAAACTTTAAGACATTTTCCATTTCCCACACTTTTTTTTTCCAGTCGGATTTTATTGGTACATTTTAGGTATGTATAATGATCACATTTATCCTAGAGAATTTTTACCTGTACATGATATAACTTGATTTTTTTTTTCTTCTTCACCATTCCCCTACCCTACCTTCAACCCCTCTTCTCCTCCCCATTTACAAAAGCTTTGTTTCCATTTTTTGCTTCTTAGGGTGTCCTGGGAGCCCAACGACTTTCCTGGCCCAAGAGGACCAGCGGTCCCTGCTGCCGCCCTCCCGCCTGGCTGCCGTGCTCCGGGTTCCCTGGAGCTTGGGGAGTTCCAGCATTTCACGCAGGAAGGACACGGTGGAGGATTACCGCACTTTCTCCCCAGTTAAACACTGAAATGAACTTTTGACGCCGGTCTTTCCCGTGGCACAAACTGTGCTCTGATTGTCCTGCTAAACACCAGGATCGAAGCCAACACTTTTGTGTGAAATCCCTGATATGTGATTAAACAGCATTTACGAGGACAGAAGGGAAAATCCCGACCCAGAAACCAGTCCCCCTAGGGGCCAGAACCCCGCCGAGTCCCCGCCCGCGGGCGTCTCCTTCCGGATCGGAGCGGGGGAGTCCCCGGCGCGCCTCCCCGCCGCGCATAAAGGGGCGCAGCTGCCGGGGAGCCCCAGTCCAGCCATGGCCCGCACCAGCCCCAGTGTCCTGCGCCCCGCTCCGCTGCTGCTGCTGCTGCTGCTCGTGATGGGGGCCGCCCGGAGAACCGCAGGTGAGACAGCGGGCACCCACAGGACCGGGACGCGGGACACGGGGACCCCGGGACCACGGGGACGGGACCGCGCTCGCCCCTCGCCCCCTCCCCAGGACGGGGCACGGGGGCCTTGCTCACCTGCCTGTCCTCCTCCCCAGGAGCGCCTGCGACCACCGAGCTGCGCTGCCGCTGTCTGCAGCCTGTGCGCGGTCTGCACCCCAAGAACATCCAGAGCATAGCTGTGACGGCGCCGGGACCCCACTGCCACCAAACCGAAGTCGTGTAAGTCCCGAGTCCCGCTGCCCCGCCCGACCTGGGGACCCCGACGCGGAGACCCTGACGCGGTGCTGGTGACCCGCTCACGGCCTCCCTGCCTCCCACAGGGCCATGCTCAAGGATGGACGCGAAGCCTGTCTAGACCCAGAGGCCCCCATGGTGCAGAGAGTCCTGCAAAGGATGCTGAGCAGGTGCGTGGGGCTCTGGGGGTCAGATCTGCGCCCTGAAATCACACCGGGGAACCAGAGTGCAGCTGCGGGACCAGGAGCAGGGTTAATCTTTCCATAACTGACCTCCCGCGAAGAGCATTCATCTGCCTGCCCAGAGGGCTCTCTGCTGTGCGCAAGCCGCTTCCTACTCTAAAGAGTGCCAGTGGACTGCGGTCCTGAGAGACTTAGAATTGGCTGGTGAGGCTGAAAGTCTCTCGCCTATTGACATCAGGTCAAGGCCCAAAAGGTGGAGCCTCTGTTGTGGGCTGCGGGCTTTCAACCTTGGCGTTGACCAGCAGAGACCTTGCCCGAGGCCCGTCTGGGTTCAGGAGGCTCCGCGGCTTATTATGCGGAGTCTCCAAGCAGTGTGGAAACAACCGAAGCTGCCCCTGGGCGGGTTTGCTCTGACACTGCCCTGAAGTGTCGCATAACCGTTTTTACCCTGCTGTAACAGCGTGGGGCTGTTTGAAGCTAATCTACAATGTGATTGCAGGTCCCCCCTTCCCGGCCAACAGCACCAGAAGCCTGGTGTTTTTTTGCCCGGTGCAAGAGCAGGGAATGAGCACATTCAGAAAACCCTAGAGCAGCACAGGACTGAGTGAGAGAAGAAGGCCATGCAGTGAGATTTCCGAGTCCCTGCTAACAGCAACTATTCTCTCTTCACAGAAGCAAAGCCACTTGATCCGCAGAGGACCGGAAGCCTGTGCTCCTGTTTCTGAGGGGATTCTCAGAGAAATCAAAGGGAAAGAGAGACAAGATAACACCTGGGATGCCGGGACTGTGCCCAATGTCTGTGACCATTTCTTATGCGGGTTTTTCTTCTATTTATTTGTATATGTATTTATTTATTTTTCCATGCTTTTATATCGTTTAATATTTAAAGATGGGATGGTGTTTGATTTTCAGATATTTTATTGTACCGTTATTTTAAAGGTCATTTTTAATGTTAAATCGAAGTTATTTTGCTCCTGACTTACTTAGTTTGAAGATGATGGGTGTGAAATATTTATTCATTAAATTTGTTGGGCACCGCACCAGCCAGGTAGAGGATGCAGAGAAGTAACGAGAGCCACATTAACCTGGGCGTGTGTGTGCACATCTGTTTTTGTAAGCGTTTAGATGAATGTGAATGTCACCTGTTATTTATTGCAATACTTTCACAGTATGTAGTCAACATTTCTGATGTTGAAGCCTTAAGAACTACAATGTTCTAATTATCCCTTGGACATTTTATGTCTTCTTTGTAAGGCACAATGCCTTGTATAGCCATAACTGTGCACTGTTTCTACCTGTTTTGGAATAGAGATATATTTATTGGTATGTTTTTACAAATAACATGAAAATAAAGCTTTTACAAAAACATCTTGTTTAGATTTGCTTTGTCTGGGTTCTTCCCAAGTACCCAAGGTATCAGGGGGTCATAATAGATCTTAGCTTATGCCAGTGGCTGCCACCAGCTGGTTCTTCCCTTATTTTCTCTTAAGAAGGTATATTTGTTTCTTTTTTAAAAAGTCCATAAAGACCTCCACCTTACAAATCAACATTTTATATAAAATATTAATTTTTGTCTCTATTTGACATGCTATTTAATTCTACAGCTTCAAACACTTCGAAATTTTAATAAACATTTTAAAAAGATCTCCCATTTATTTTTCTAAATATCTTTCCAAACAACTATTATTCTTTTCTCTCTGAAGAAAGTTAAGTGATAAGTTGTAGTTAAGTGGATTCTTTCTCAGAACTCAATCTGTGCAATGGTGGAAAGAAAAAAATCAGAAAAAGTGGGTGGCTGAGTAGTTAAGTGTATAGCACTCATTAAGAGGGGTTTCAGTTCCTAACACTCGGGAAGGGAACAGTCACTAAATTTAACACCATTCCAATGATTCCAGGTACAGGAAAAGCCTGCAAATTTGAATTTCAAGTTTCCCAAATGACAGGAGAATGAGCCTCCAGGATAGAAACAAAGGCTGTCACCTCCAGGCCTGAGTCCTATGGAAAACAGTCCCCAGCCAAGCCTGAGAGGGAGAGAGTGTGCGCAGGAGGCAGGGTGGCTGACTCCGGACCTGTCCCGCACTCTCGGTTCTGGTCGACAGGCTGCAGCAGCGGGACACTGGCCCCAGGGCCCTGCACAGGCTCAGCCCAAGCAGCGCTCTGAAAAGTGAGTACGATGGTCTCTTCGTAAGTCAGAGTGAATGAGACTGACTGAAAAACAGCCTTTAAACTGTACAGCAGAAAAGTCACACAAACCGTTATGGATTCCAGTCCGTATTTCAGGCTGTCGGCAATAAAACTCCCTTGGATTTGTCAGTGTTCCTGTGAAAAGTCCTTTCCCCTTCACATACCGGAAACATCACATCTGCAGCCCTTTGTGTAGTTAATTGCTCTGGCTGGGAGGAAAATCAAATGTCTCTGCCACCACCCCCTTACTCTCTAGGGACCTGAAGCTGACATCTGGGGCTAGGTCTCTTCCCCAGACTAAGCCACTAGAGGAAAAACCAAAGTGCCACCTCCCTGGTTATATGTGTCAAAAAAGATGAGGCCCAAGAACTTAGAGACAGCTCTAAATCGTAAAGGTGCAGATAATCTGGCTCTAGGAGATTTTATTTATATACCAAAAGCTTGGCGCTGGGATTCAGGCTGCTGTGTTTCCATGGAGACCCTTTCAGGGGCCAAAGACACCTTTCTCCTTCTCCTTTTTAAGCAGAGAAAACATGTTTTTTCTCTTTTTTATTGTCACTGGCCACTGGAGTGTCCCTACTGAAATAGGACAATGCGTGTGACTTTCGTCCCTTCATCTCAGGATGAGGGCAGGAAAGCAAGAGGTGGCCCGCTCATCTACCGTGAGGTTTTAATAAGAAATCTGACCTGGCCCAGGCTGCCACATGTGTTCACTCTGGGTAAAATTTTAAATATGAATATAAAAATCCAATATCCACCTTATTAACTTGGGGCATGGAAAGAAGGATGGAAAGATGTAATTGGTTCCTCTGATGATTAAAAATATAGGCTGAGAGGAGCTGGATGCATGAGGGTTAGATTCCAGCTCTAACACCTGGTAATGGGATCTTGAGGTCAAGTTTCTTCATTTTCCCCTTTCATAAAAGAGATACAGTAATACTCTTCCTGCTCTATACTAGAATTATGTGTTTTCATTTTGTCACCAGACAGGATCCAAGGAGGTCTCCTAGAGAGGAAATGGGGGCCTTAACTCATCCCTGCCATGGAGTAGGTAGTAGGTTGGCTGACCTACACTGCAGAAAAAGCATTTCAGGATGCAGCCAGTGAAAATACAAACTGATTTATTAGACAGAGTTTTAAAAAGTACACACTCAGAAGACAGAGTCTGGGCTCCCAAGAGAAAGCTACACTGTGGTCTGGGCAGTGGGCATTAATATGGGTTTTGCAGGTGTCCTCAAGATGGAAGATCTAGCATGTACATTCCTGCTGCCTGTCTGGTGACCCATGGGTGGGCTAGGTTAGGCTGCAAACCATTTGCGTGCACTTGAAGTTAGGGATATGGTGCCCAGTTACCAGTGCTCTTTCTTTGAGGGTAGAGGTCTGGAATGAGTGAATCTGTGGGACCCAGGAGACACATGCAGGCCGAATTCACAGGGAATCTTTGGGGTAAGTTTACTGGAAGGGAAGAAGCCACTGTAACCTTGGATGACTTTGACTGTACCCTCAGGCAGCAGTTTGTCTTAAAAACAGAAACGTGAAATTATGATTTTCCTTGTCTCCTTTCAACCTATCTTTATTTCTTCTATTTCACCTCAGTTTGAGTCAATAGCTAAGCAGTGCCTGAGAGGTAATAGTGGCTTTGGAATTTCAGCACATTTCGGGAGGCATTTGATTGAAGGCAGGGGGAGGATATTACTTTTTTATTGCTGCCTTGGCAAATCAGCACAGGTTTAGGGGTTTGGAACAACACAGATGTGTTCTCTCACAATTTTGATGTCCAGAAGACCAAATTCAGGGTCCTTGAGCTCAAGTCCAGGTGTCTGAAGGGCCGGTTCCTTGTGGAAAACCAGGGAGAATCTATTTCCTTAATACTTCCAGCATCCTCAGGCCATCTCTGACCCTGCACCTCCAAGGCCAGCAGCACAGCTCTCTTGAATCTCCCTTTCTGTTATCTTCCTCTGTCAGGTGGCTGTTG
This sequence comes from Erethizon dorsatum, assembly GCA_028451465.1. Classification (NCBI taxonomy): domain Eukaryota; kingdom Metazoa; phylum Chordata; class Mammalia; order Rodentia; family Erethizontidae; genus Erethizon; species Erethizon dorsatum. The sequence goes on along the minus strand of CM051832.1, from coordinate 110,647,164 downwards.
TCTGACTCTGACTCCTCCTAGGTCTCTCTCATAAGAACTTTGCTATTAAAACAGGCCCACCTGTATTGTATTGGGATAATCTTCCCATCTCCAGATCCTTTATGCAATCAGTTACACAGAATCCCTTTCATAAAGTAACCTATTCACAGGTTCTAGGGATTTGGACAAGGACATCTTTGTAGGCCATTGTTAAATCTACCACAGGGGCCTGAAAGCCAGTATTCAAAGCACTTTCCACTAGGCTATAAATATGTATCTACATAAAGGAATAGGGAAGTTTGAGTTTGTGGGAGAAATCAAAGCAGTGTTAGCACTGGCTAATGTCCAGTCAATGCAGCCATTATTAATGTTCCTAAAGACGCATAGACTTAGGTATTTTCTGCAGACTGGTATTATTTTCAAAGCAAAGCAAATCAAATAACAACAAAACATATTACATAACTGGTGGAAAGACTTGGATGACTAGAAGAGGAAGAGGAAGAAGGGCTAGGTGGAATACTTGGAGAGGTTCCCCAAGAAACAGATGTCCTCTGCATTCAAAGATCAGTCTCAGAACAGGGTTACTCAGTGTGACCTCGTGACTCAGAGAGGCCACCAGGAAACTGCAATGGCAGTGGTGCCTGGGGTTTCCTGGACAGAGAATACAGAACAGAAGAGAAATGACAGATGTCCCCACTCTGTGGTTATGATTACTCGCGAGTTTTCCTGCGATATCTGCTAGAAAGGTCCAGAAACTGACAGGATGTGAAAGAAAGGAGAGAGGGAAGTTTTGCAATAGCAGGACGAGGCAGTGTTCTCTCTGCTGGAACATAAACATCACGCAGCGCATGTTTGCCATGAAGCACAGCCTGAGGCAAAGGCTGTATCCTCTTCTGCCTACCGGCCTACCCTGGACTGCAACTTTCTGCATGTAGAGCACCCATGTGGGACATATGCCTTAAGAGTGACAGTGACATGTGACTGAAGTTGAGCCCTTACTTCCACTGTCCTATGAAAAGAAATGAGATGACCTGAGGCATCATGAACAGATCAGACGAACCAGGACCATGAGAGCAAGTTAGATTTTGTCCACTCTATGGGTCACAAAACAGAGACAAGTCCATAGAATCACCTGATTCAGTCTCCTCACAGAACTACCTAAAAACAAAACAAGGAAGAGAACTAAGGTTTAGTCCAGGGGTTTTACCAAAACTACAGCGATGCTCACAGCCCATCAAAGAAGCTGGTCTTCATGCATGTAGTAGACCCACAGTTTCTCTCTGCTCCTCAACATTCTTCTCAGACCCTTCAAAATATCCACAGCAGTGTGGACTAAATGACAAATTGTGATCACTGTAGCCAAACGCACTTGGAAATCAAAGCTCTACCACTTTGTGTGCTTGTTGCTGGGATCAAACTCATGGCCCTCACAGGCTGAACACATGCTCTACCATTCAGCTACATCCCCAGCTCTACCACTTTTATTGATCTTGCCAAATGACTGGCCTTCTCTGAGTTTCAATTTCCTCATCTGCAGAATAGAGTTGTTGTGAGGTATCAAGAAAACATACCAAAAACATATAAAGTGGTACTCTGCAAATGATTGTTACCATTAGCATAGGTTATGATATCCATGTCAGAACAGGCAATTATTTTTGAGGAGAAAGATAGAAGACACAGTTAAAAGTGGAGAATTTAATGTGATTCACAAACTTGTATAACCCTCAGAGTACCTGGAAGATCATGGAAATGTAATAAGTTATTTTCAAAAACCAAGAATATAGGGGCTGGTGAGATGGCTCAGCGGCGTAAGCACCTGCCTGGCAAGCGCAAGGGCCCGAGTTCAACTCCCGGAACCCACGTACGAAAAAAAAGGGCCGGTGATATCGCTCAGTGGCACGGGCGCCTGCTGGCGTGCGAGGTCCTGAGGTCAACCCCCGGTACCCACACACACACACAAAAAAAGCGGAGAATATAATACACTTAGAGTTTTTAAAGTATAGAATTCACTGCAAATTAAATCTATGATTAATGGAACTGAAAATCCCAGAAGATCTCACCATAATCTCCTGGACAATTTCCTTAGTAACCACCATTAAGCCCTAAATTAATTTGAAGTCAGAAACTACTCTCTTATTTTGATCCCTTAAACATTTCTATCTTATGTTTGTATACTTATTTATCATCATCACAGTAACTACAAACACTGACAAATACAAGTGGATTGCTTTCCTTTATTTCATAAAGAATGGTGAAGGAGAATAAGACCGTCTGATTAGTGTTCCTGCTCCCTTATAGCTTCGTAGCCTTCTGCTCAGCGTGAAAACCAACAACTCAGTAATCGGTGGGATGTTACAATGTCAATCAGCCTTATACTGCAGGCTGAGACTTTTCTGTCACAAAACTGTTCCTCTGTTTGCAATGTTTTCCAGCTTTTTCTCTGTATGCTGATCTTGAATTCATTTCTAAGATAAAACTCAATGGCATTTTTCCCTGGTGAGGCAGATGAGATTTTTGATTTTTCAGGCTAGATATAAAGTGGCACAGCATCAACAATTCTACTACTCAGTTAAAGGGTTTGACTTGCTGATGCAGGAAAAAAGTGTTAAATATGATATGACTAAAGTCATTTGACAAGACAAAGAACAGTTCATTTTTTAGTAATTCAATTTGCCACTTTGAAGTTTAAGAATATGCTCCTTATCAAATAAAAAACGTCACTTTATTCTGAATTCCATCTTCCTAATAGGTTATCCATTGATGGTGGGTTTCTTTAAGATTTGATATGATGGTGCAAATGGGAATAAAAGGAAAAGATAAACTATGTTAATTCCTGCTTTGCACAAATATGGTTTTCTTAAAGACACAAAAACTTAACCATGACAACATCCTTTAAACCATGATTAGCCACAGATGTCACTGGATCCTTCAAAATCTCACAGTTCCACCCCCAGGAACTAATAAGGCAAAAAGTGCACATCTTTATTAAGAGATTTGTTACATTCTATACTTCCCATCTCTCCCAGATAAACTGGAAAAATGAATTCTACTTCCTTATTGGCTTGCATCTGATCACCTTCGTCTCTCTTTTTCTTTCAAGTTCTATTATTTTTTATGGGTAACTATTTGCAGTACATAATGATCACATTCCTCGTGAGGAGTTGGTGCAGGTACACAACACATCTTAATTCTTTTTTATCCCCTTCTCTTCCTCTCCTTCCCCCTCCATCTCTTGGTCTCCTTCCATTTACAAAAATCAATCTCGCTGCTTCCCTTTCCTATCTTTTGCCATTCATTTGCAGAGATGGAGAAGGGAACAAGAATTACTCCTGAGGCTGGGGTGCACAGAGAACACTGGTGTTGATGCCAAGATCTGAGATCAGAGGTGCCTGGGGAGACCTCACATTCTTCTGTCTGCCCTGATGTCTGCCCCCTTTTCTTTGCTGCAACATTTCATGAGAAAACCCAGACCTAAAGAGATGTTTTTTGGCTTTCAGAGAAACAAAAACTGAAGTATCTAAAATTGAAACAAGACATGCATGCAGGTTGTCAAGGGTCAAAGCCCAAGTAAAGCCAGAACTATTACAGTCAACTGGGATCACATATCTATCACATTAACACATTTTCACTGAACAGAAGGCATTCTTTTATGCTGACATTGCTGACAACAAAAACCTTAAAGAATGGATAGTTGCTCCACTATGCCTTACACTTACAATTCCATAATTGCAGGCAAAAATGCCTATTGATTATAATATTGACAAATAACTGGCCTTTTGTGATTTCCCTGTGACTGTCTCTGGCAATGTTGAATTGCTAATCCAACATCAGGCCTGTACATTAGAGTACTTATTAGACAGTCAAGCAGTGTGGCTGTCCTTACCCTCGCTAAGAGTTCTGCTGTCGTTGTCTCACACAGCTGATGCTGTCGGGATATTCAGATCTATTGTTTCATTTCTCCCAAATGCATTGAAAATGTCCAATTGATATTTGAAGCTGCTTACTGTGGCTGAAAAGAAATCATGTAAGTGGGAAACAGGAGGGGAGAAGAGGACCTGTGGTAGTGAAGTTTTCAGAGCTGAAATCCTTATAAACTTTGCTCAAGAAACAACATAGGCAACTGAGGCTTTGGGCATATACAAGGCAGGAGAGAAAAATCCCCCAATCTTCAAGGTTTCATTCTAGAAACTGTTGTGTGTGCTTTCTCTCTCTCAAAAAAAAAAGGAACTGGAATGTGTAGATTTAATACATTCCTCTACAATAACCAAAGATACATGATGAACAGTAATATTGTGTGAATAATTCTAGGTTATTTGGAAATCATTATACACTCGAGTAGAGAACATTCAAAAGCTGTAACTTAATTTTTTCAGGTTTAGAAAGCTTTTTGAAAGTGCATAATATATCATAGATATAAAAACAGTGAATAAAATACAAAAACGTATATGTTATGTAAATGTTACAGTGCATAAAACATTTTATATATGCATATGTATATTATATGCATGTGTGTATGTATACACATATTTGTATATAGTTTTACCACTGTGATCATTTTCAGCTCTAGGACATGGAACATTACCAGGATACCAGAAGCACTCTCCGTCCCCCTCCTGAATCTCAATCCCTCTCCTTCTCTGTCACACTATCCCCACCTTAGCCCTCATCTCAACTCGGTGTTAAATTATTCCCTGCTTATCTCTGTAAGTTTCCTACCTATAATTAGAATTCTAGACAAGTCTTTAGTTTTCTTTTTGAACTCTGGATAAATGAGATGATGTTGTCTATCACTGGGCAACATGTTTATATATTTCATCTAAGGCTGATTCATTTCATTAGAATTTCATATAGAATAATTCATTTGTGTAGCTCACCATTCCATTTGATGTTTAAACCTAGGTTTACTTATCTAGTTCACTGTTGGGTGGAAATGTGAATTGCTTACAGTTTCGATACCATGAGTAATGCTGCTCTCAGCACTTCTGTACTGCTTTCCAGTTACAGATACGGTAGAGAGACACCAGGATGTATATGTGGAGTGGAATTATTGTTTTATAGAATATACCTAGCCTCAAGTTCACAAAAGTATACTAAACTATTTTCAAAATGGTTGTATTAATTCACCATGCCCATAAACAATTCTTAAAACTTTCTCTTTCTCCATCTACTGGCCATTTCCTAAAATTGTCAGACAAAACTTTTTTTTTTTTTTTTTTTTTGTGGGTACCGGGGGGTCGACCTCAGGACCTCGCGCGCCAGCAGGCGCCCGTGCCGCTGAGCGATATCACCGGCCCCTTTTTCGTATGTGGGATCCGGGAGTCGAACTCGGGCCCTCGCGCTTGCAAGGCAGGCGCTTAAGCCGCTGAGCCATCTCACCGGCCCCAGACAAAACTTTTTGAACCACTATATACAGTGGCTTTAATGTGCATTTTTCTCATTACGAATAGAGTTGAATATCTTCTTACATGCTCGTGATATGTTCTGAAACTTTTATTTTTTCTGCCTATTTGCTCTGTTATGCTATTAGCTATTTTATAAATGCTTTAAAAAACATATTTTTTCATTACATATGTGACACAAATTTGTCTCTGTGGTGCTGGCAACATTTCTATAATGTAATTTTTTCTCCTATGGACAATCTTATCTCAAAATCACACAAAATATGCTATATTTTTTCTTTTATATTTAGAGCTTTAGTCTACTCAGAATTCACTTTCTTTAAAATGTGAGGTAGAAATTCAATTTTATTTTTCACAGATAACTATTTGGCCCAATACCATGTACTGAAAATATCATTGGTCATAATTTTTTTAATCTCTGTCATAAATCAAGTACATGTATAGTTTGTTTTGAACTTTGTTTTTCCACTTGTTGATTAATATGTCATATCTACATGAGTGCTGTACTATCTTAATTACTATAGCATTATAAAACTTATTGATTACTGGAAAGGCAAGCCCCCCAACATTGTTTTTTCTCTTTAGGAGTGTCTTACCTCTCATACTCACCTCAGAATCAGCTTGCCAATATCAGAATTTTGAGTGAAAGTGTATAGAATATATAGATCAGTTGGGGGGCAGATTTTGATGCATGTTTAAAATATTAACTCACTTTATGAACCTGATATAATCTATAAATTGAGGTCTTTTTTTTTTTTTTTTTAATGTGGGTACCTGGAGTCGACCTCAGGACCTCACGCTTGCTGGGCAGGCACTTGTGCTGCTGAGTGATATCACTGGCCCTTTTTTTCCTTTATGTGGGTTCCGGGAGTCAAACTCAGGACCTCGCGGTTGCCGGGCAGGCGCTTATGCTGCTGAGCCATCTCATCTGCCCAAATTGAGGTCTTTAAATTCCATTTAAAATTTTTCCTTCTTGCATTTTGTTTCTTAAGCTTGTTTCTAGAGATTTTTGTGTTTCACTACTGTAAATGGTATATTGGTAACACTGCATTTTCTGATTTTTTTATCCATCAACATTATAATGTATCTGTAAGTTATGCTGTATTTTCTACATAGACAACTATGTCAAATGCTACTAATGGCAGTACAGATTTTCCTTTCATTATAATTTTTTGTGTCTTTTTCTCACTTTATAGAATGGGTTAAAATTTCAATACACATTTGAATGGAAGTGGTAATGACAGGCACTCTAGTTCTTAAAAAACCTCCCAAATATATCATCATTAAGTATGATATTTACAGTAGGTGTCTTAAAGCTTTAATGAGGTTAAGAAAGTTATCTGCACCAGTGTGTGATGGCGCATGCCTGTAATCCCAGCACTTTGGAGGCTGAGGCAGGAGGAGCATCCATGAGTTCAAGGCCAGCCTGGGCTACACAAACAAGTTCAAGGCCAGCCTGCACTACATAGTGAGATCCTACCTCCAAAAAAAAAAAAGTTATCTGTAGTTAATACTTTAATTTTCTTCTTAAATCATAAATTAATATTGAATTACATTATTTTTCTATCCTGGAATTCCCACTCCTAGTTTACAGGGTCAAGTCCACACCTAATAAATTTCTGAGGAACCCTAACGATTCATGCAGAGCCTGCGTTCTGTGAAAAGCAGTTGAAACCAGAATTAATGCAAATGGCATCTTAAAAGGAATGTAACACTTTTCTTTTGATTTTTGTCAACAAACATTTTCCCTTCCCAATAATAAATGTGGTTTTAACAAGATTCTAAAAGCAGAGCAAATGAGAAGTGTCCAGACTGTCAAGAGATATAATTCTGAACAATACATGGTAAATATTCTCTGGTGGCAACTTGGGATATACCCTGTAGATTTCCAAGCCTGACTCAGAACCTTGTATGATTAGTGTGCTGATCATTTATTCATAAAAAGTTCCTATCAGACATTATAACTGATATTATTAATAGTAAATTGCAGAAAGTATAAATATAATAATGCATATAGAACACTAATCCTAAATGTAGCAAAAATAATATAAATTTATCTTTAAATACGTATGCAGTTGCTTTAAAAAGCAATAAATAATATTAAATCACATAAGAATTTTAAATGAGCCATTTTTTAAAAATAGCACTCCCATTTTAAATTATCCAGGTAATTTCCATTTTAGGGTCACCTGTAAAGATGGAAAATTAGTTTTATTTGGCTCCTGAGGATGTACGGTGGTAAACCTCACCAAGAAGATTAAAGAGAAATACAGTAAATGCTATCAAATAAAATTGCAGGAGGCAGCTGTTTTGGACCAAGTTTCTGCCCAGTCCAAGCTAAAAATGAAAATGAATTCATTCACTCTAAAATTCTGTCACCAAACTGGAACTAAGCTATTTTTTTTTTTTTAATGTGAGTACTGGGAGTTGAACTCAGGACCTCACACTTGCCAGCAGGCAATTGTGCCGCTCAGCGATATCACCAGCCCTTTCTTCATATGTGGGTACCGGAAGTCGAACTCAGGACCTCGAGCCTGCCAGGCAGGCGCTTATGCTGCTAAGCTATCTCACTGGCACCTAGGACTAAGCTATTTATCTGCCCCTTACAGAAATCAGGATTGGAGAGTGTGTTAGTCTGCTTTCTGCTACTGTAACAAATCCCTGAGATGAATCAACTTAGAAAGAAGAAATGCACAGTTTCGAGGTTTCAGCCCATGACCAACTGGCTCTGTGGCATTGGGCCTGAGGCGGGACAGTGCATCCTGCCAGAGCATGCGGAGCAGATCTGTTCACCTGATGGGCACAGGAGAGAGAGGGAGAGCCCAGAGTCCACAGTCTCCTTCAGGGCCCACCCCAACGACCTTAAAGTCTCCACTAGACCCCACCTCCAAAAGCTTCAACCACCTCTCAGGGCACCGCAGGCTGTGACCAAACCCTAGACACAGCGAGGCCTTTAGGTGATGCCTGTCCACACCATAGTAAAGAGGTAAAAATCTAAATTTCCCAAATAGGCCAATTTCAGTTGCAGTGACGATGAACTTCCTTCTGCTTTAATCCCTCCATAAAACAAGTAACCTGAAATAACCTGATGTTAACTAGTCAGTTATTTTCTTAGCAGTGTCTCCCGGTTCCCACCTCATAAGAAAAGTAACTTCGAAATGATCAGTCTGGCTTTTGCTTTTGTTTCTGTCTTCTGCAAGCCCTTCTCTGTCTATAGAGCCAAGCTACTTTTGCTCAGAACCCTTATTCTATTTTATGGAACAGAGTGTTTCCCAATTCTGGAATTAAAAGTAAAGCCAATTAAGATCATTAAAGTAAATTGTTGTAATTTTGTCCTTTGACAATTCCAAAATATCTTGAGCTAGAATTTTTCTTAAGTAGACTAATATAGTGGTGCCTTGGTTCATGAACTTAATTAGTTCCACGATACTGGCCACAGTCGTGTTCCTCACCCTCGAAAGGGAGCAAAATGTTGCCGAACACTTCTTTTTGCGAACCAAACTGTTCAGGGTTTTCCTAACATCTGCAGCTGATATACGGGGCTTGAGTGGTGGCTTAGTTGCTTGGGCTCCCAGGAAAAAGTAAGTACCATAGCCTGGTTGGCTGAGGAACAGACATTTATGTTCATACAATCTGGAGTCCAGAGGCCCAAGACCAAGGTGTCGGCCTCATTGCTTTCTTCTGAAGCTTCTTTCCTTGGCTTGCAGAGAGCCTTCTCATCTTCCCGTGCCGACAAGATGCTTTCCTCAGTGTTTGGTCGTGTTCTGATCTACTTAGAAGGACGTCAGTCATAGTGGATCAGGGTCCACCCTAGTGACCTCGTTGTAACTTCATGTTTTTAAATAACCTATCTCCACACTAAGGCGTATTCTGAGGCAATAAAAGTTCGGAGTATGGATTTTTGCAGTGGTAAGAACAAAATTCAGCCAATGACAAGGGGCTAATATGAAATCTTTTCTGTCTTCATCTTATGCTTCAAAACATACTAAACACTATTATTTGGCTCCAGCACTGGCCTAGGCCTCCTTTGAACCTTTCAAAATGCAAAGCTCCTGACATTGTGCCATGAACACCACTCAACCTGTGTATGTAAATAATAAAGTTATAGCTACTAAACAGAATAGTCCCTAGACAATGAAAAAGACAATAATAATCATAAGACCGAACCCTTCACTATATTGTTACTTGACAAAATAGTAAATTCAAACCAAGAATCTAGTCTTTGTTTTGTGTTACGAATGAAATTGTTTGGTAGATTTCTTTGGGCAAGGAAATAATTTCAGACCCATATTATGTTAGAAAAAAGGATTCTTAGTAAGAGAGGGGATTACATCTAAGAAGAACCAAGAGATGCTTATGCCCCATGTTTTATATACTTTGATTAAGGTACAATTTAAATGCAATAAAATGCTTCCATTTTAGGTGTGTAATTTAATGTGTTTTAGCAATTGCAGACTGTGTACCATACCACAATCAAGGTATAAGACCTTTCCATCACCCCAGAAATATCTTTTGTATCCTTTTGTAGTCAGTGCCAGGTAACCAGTATAATATGGAATAGAAATGGTAAGAATGATATCCTTGTCTTGTTCTTAAATCCCAGGAATCTTTATGATGTTAGCTGTGAGCTCTTTGTAGATGGCCTTTATCATGAACAGATGTTGAATTTTGTCAAATAGTTTGTCTAGAATGAGATCATCATAAAATTTTCTTCTTTATTTTGATTTGATGATAAATTACACTGATGGGTTTTGGTATGTTGAACCATATTTACATTCCTGGGATCAATGCCACTTGGTTATGATGTATTATACTTTTTAAATATAACTATATTCAATTTGCTGGTTATGATGTATTATACTTTTAAAATATAACTATATTCAATTTGCTGGTTATGATGTATTATACTTTTTAAATATAATTATATTCAATTTGCTGGTTATGATGTATTATACTTTTTAAATATAACTATAATCAATTTGCTGTCTTGAGGATTTTTTCCTACAATGTTGTTGAGGGATATTGATGTGTAGTTTTCTATTCTTGTACTATCTTTATCTTATAATGTTTTGATATCAGAATAATGCAGGCTTTACAAAGTACTTTGGGAAGAATTCCTTCCTGTTCTATGTTCTGGGAGATTTAGGAAGGATTGTTACTACTGCCCCTTTAAATGTCTGAGAGAAATCACCAGTGAAGACCACTAGGTCTGAAAATTTTTTATAGTAAGTTATTACTTACTAATTCAATTTTTTAAATTATAGAATTATTAAACTTTTACATTTTTACTCAGTTTGTAATGATGTTATGGTCTGTATCTAGATGTCTCCTCACAGATGTGCTCAAAGGTCAGGCATTTCAGAGGTGGCTGCATCTAGTGTGTGTGAATATGGACTACGCGTGTGTGATAACTGGATTAGTCCACTGATTGGATTATGGGTGTGGTTCTGGGTGTGGCTGAGTGGATTTACTGAAGAGGGAAGATCCACCCTGGGTATGGGTGGTACTAACCAATAGGCCTGTAGCCTAGATGGACTACAATAGAAAGCGGAAGGAAGTCTTGCTGCTTCCTGTCTACCATGCCCTGGACTGTTTCTCCTCTGCATGCTCCCCTGCCTTGGAGAAAGCCCACAATGGACTGAAACCTTAACAAACTGTGAGCTAAAATAAACCTTCTTCCTTTAACTTCCTTTAACTTCCTTTAACTAATATACAAATCTCCTAGCAGGGTATTCTGTCCTAGCAACATGAAAGTAACCAGAACAGATGATATGTTTTCAATAAATTTGTCCATTTTATTTAGGTTATCATATATATATTTCCATAAAGTTTTTGATATTTCTACTTCAATATGATTTTAAATTTTAGGATTTATAATGTTATTTCCTCTTCATTCCTTTCATTGGTAATTTGTACCCTTGTGAGGAGAAAAATAAAGTTAACCCTTCATATTTCATGAAGACTCAAAGAAGAACTGAGATTCCCGGACAGAGACAGAGATTTGTTACAGCAGAAATAGTTACCAGAATAAAACAATCCAGGGAGAGAAGAAAGAAAAAAATTCTATTTACAGTAGCATTAAAAAGAATACAATAATTAGGAGTAACTTAATTGAAATTTATAAAATATTGATGAAAGAAATTAAAGATGCAAATAAATGGAAAGACATCCTGTGCTCATAGATTGGAAGACTTGTATTGCTAAGATGCCAGTCTTACCCAGGGTGATCTGCGGGCTTCATGTAATGTAATACCTATCTTTTTTTTTTTTTTTTTTTTCTTTTTTTCTGTGGGTACCGGGGGTCGACCTCAGGACCTTGCGTGCCAGCAGGCGTCCATGCCGCTGAGCGATATCACCGGCCCTTTTTTCGTATGTGGGTACTGGGAGTCGAACTTGGGCCCTCGCACTTGCCAGGCAGGCGCTTACGCCGCTGAACCATCTCAACGGCCCTGTAATTCCTATCTTATCAAAGCCCCAAATGGCATTATTTATAGAAATAGAAATAATCACACTAAAATTTGTATGCAATATCAAGGGATCCAAAATAGTGAAAAAAATCATAGATAAAAAATGGAGGTCTAACATTTTATGACTTCAAAAGCAAGCCTTGGTAATCAAAACATTATGGTACTGGCATAAAGAAAGATTTTTAGGCCAATTGAATAGAATAGAAAGCCCCCAAAACCTTCACCTTTATGGCCAAATTCCTTTTGACATGGTGCCAAGACCATGCAATAGGAAAAAATACAATCTTCTTAACAAATAATGCCAGGAAACTGGATATGCACATGGAAAAGAATGAAGGTGGACTCTTACCTCTCAATATGTAAAAAATTAACTCAAAGTAGATCAAAGACGTGAATATATGAGCTAAACTATAAAAATTCTTAGCGAAAAGCTTCATGACACTAAGTATGGTATGATTTCTTGGATATGACATCACAAGCATAAGCAGCAAAACAGGATGACATCAAAATTGCAAACTTCTGTACCGCAAATGCAGAGGACACATTCAGCAAAGTGGGAAAGGGGCAACCAACACAATGGAAAGAAAATATCCGCAAATCATATATTTCATAAATCATTAACATCTAGAATATACTTTTACAAATCTCCTACAACTCAACAATGACAACAACAACAACAAAAAACTCAGCTTAAAAAATGGTAAAGGACCCAAGTACTAGTCATTTTTCCAAAGAAGACACACAAATGCCAACGGGCACATCAAAAAATGCTCCATGTCACTAATCATTAGGGTAATGTGAATCTAAACCACAGAACCTCAAACGGGTTCCAGTTTCAGTGCAACTTACCAACACTTGTTATTTTCTATTTTTTTGTTTTATTTGTTTTTAGAAAACAACAAGTGTTGGGAAGTTGCACTGAAATTGGAACCCTTTTGAGGTTCTATTGGTAGGAATGTAAAATGGTGCAACCACTATGGAAAACAGTTCGATAATTCCTTGAAAATTTAAAAATAAAATTAGCATATGATCTAGCAATCCTGCACATGGACTACATAACAAAAGGAAGCGAAAGTAAATCCTTGCAGAGGCATCTTTACATTCGTGTTCATAATAACATTATTCACAACAATAGCCAAAAGGCAGAAGAAACCCAAGTCCATTGACAAGATGAATGCATAATTAAAATGTTATATATGCAAACAATGGGATATTATTCAATTCAGAAAAGGAAATTCTAACATGCTGCGATATGGATGAAACTTGAGAACAATTTGCTAAGTGAAGTAAACCAACTATAGAAAGATACATATTCTATCAAGTATTTAGAGTAATCAATATCATAGAGATAGGGAAATGGTGGTTGCTGGGAGCTGGAAGATGAGAGTTATTGTCCAATGGGTGGAGAGATCCCTTCCGTTTTGCAAGATGAGTAGTTCTGGAGATTGGTTGCACAAGATCTGAGTGCACTGAGAGCAGGACTATATATTTAAATTTGTTAAGAAGGTAAACTTCATGTTATGTATATTTTACCACAATAAAGAAACAAAAGAATATTAGTATTATTGTTCTGGTTCCTTGTCCAGAAATCTCACAGTGTGATGCAGCGTACCACATGAATCCTACATGTGTAGTGGGCTGGGCCACTGAAAAGGTGCTCTGAGCTTAGGGAATCCATCACACACGGCAAGCAGTAAGCAAGCACATTTTGCATGCATGCAGAAACTGCCTCATTTTTCATCAGTATAAAGAATTCTGATAAATGGCTTGGATGAAGGTGGCTTTGCATCCTGACACACTCGGCAGGATATGCAGCATTGTAAATGACCCAGTCTTCTTCCCATTAGTCTCCTTTTTTCTAATTTGTCTAACTGTAAGTTTATCAATCATACTGACCTTTCCCACAAACTTGTTTTGATTTCATTTATGTTGTTTTTCCTTCTTTTATTGATTTGGGCTCTTATCTTTGACTTTACTGCTAATTTTTCTAATTTCTGAAGGTAGGAATACAGATAATTGATTTTAGACTTCTCTTGTTTGCTAAAATAAACACTTCGGGCCACCAATTTCTTAAAAAATACCGCTTTTGACATAATATCTTTTTATTTTCCTTTGGTTCAAAAATATTTGTGAATCTCCGTCGTCTTCATGTCTTTTTTTGTTTTTTTAGCAACAAAACCAAACTGCCTTTCCTTGAATTTTGGGAGTCAATTTTATCATATGTAAAATAAATAATGAGAAGCCCCATTTCCCAGGGCTCTTGTGAAGGTTAAGTGAGATAATCTATGTAAACCACATAGAAGAGTTTCTGGCAGAATGAAATGACATAAGCTGCTATTATTATTGGTAGTTTTTATTATTTTTAATTTTATGTAAGGTATAAACTTAATTTTCATAAATGATCCTTATTTTAAAATTATTTTCTCTATTATATATTTTTCACTTCATGCACACCATTTTCTATGTTTTGCATTATTCCTTTAAGATAGACTACAAATAAAAAGAGAGACAACATAATTCAAGGGCATGAAAATACTTCTGTTCCCTACCCTCTCTCTTTTGAGGACTGTAGTCATATTGTATTTGGGGCCTGGAATTTATTTCATGACTTAATGATAACTTACTGTTTTGGGGATTTTTTTCTCTATCCATTCCTTTTTTGATAATTTCTATGTCTTTAGGTTCACTAATCTTTATTTATGCCACATCCATCTACATAATATCCTTTTTCTGTCCTTATATTATGGGCTTCTAGTGTGTATGACAGCTTTTCAGACTTACGTTATTTTTGATGACCTTCACTGGCTTGAGTACTGCTCAGGTATACTGTAGGATGCCCCTCTACTGGGAATTTTAAAATCATTTTCCCCATCATTAGCTCGGAGTTCTCGGTGTTTGGAGGAAGCCCACAGAAGTGAAGTATCATTCTCACCCAGCTGTACGGATCCACGTGATTAACTTGAAGCATCTGCACTGGTGCTGATCCCGATAACCAGGCAGAGGCAGTGTCTGTCAGGCTTCCTCTGTAAAGTTACTCTCCCAGCCTGCTCTTTGAAAGGAAGTCACAGCGAGCACTTCCCACTGAAGAAGAGTTTCGCTCTTCGTCTTGGACAGTGACGCATCTGGAGGAGTTCTGCACATATTTTTCCCTTCTCTCCCATTTACTTAAGTGTTGAACTGACTCTACCTGCAGGAGGAAGGCATCCTGGTTATCCGTCTACGCACTGAGTTCTAGTCCACACCACTCTATTCTGGGGCTCCTTCCTTTGCTCGGCGCGGCCTTGCCCCTCTGAATGCCCATTCATGCGGGTGGTTTGAGCACCCACTGCCCGGCTTTCCGGATCCAGTCCTAGAACCAGCCCTTTCTCCGCGAAGTCCTGCGGAAGGACGCTGGAAATCACGACCTGGGTGCGAGGCCTGCTCACTGCCCCGGGCTTGTCAGCCCACACAGCCGAGGGTCCTGTGTGTGGACTTCCCCGCGTCCCCGAGCGTGTCAGGCCCAACAGACACGAGCTGTCGGACGTCCGGCCCCGACCGCGCTCCAGTCTGTCTGCTCCGTGCCCGGCCCAACGTGAGGGGGCGGGGGGCAGGCAGCAGACACCGTCCTGCTTCCTGGGACCCCGGGCCTGCGCGGGCTGGGGAAGCAGCGGCAGCTGGAGCCGGCTGGGCGGCCTCGGCAGGAGCAGAGTCCGGGTCCCCAGGCCGCGCCCCGCAACCCACGCCCAGCAGCCAGCAGGAAGCACGGAGCTTGGTCCTGGAGGGAGGGGCTGTGGGCCAGGCCTGAATGGTGGGCGGGCTCTACGGGGGCGGAGCCAAAACTTGTGGGCGTGACCCGAGCCTGTGGGCGGGGAAGATGGGGAGGAGCCCGGGCTTGTGGGCGGGCCAGGACTGTGGGCGTGGCCTGGGGACGGGTCCTGGGCGTGGTCTGTGGACGGTCCGGGGCCTGTGTGCGGGGCGCGGCCCGGAAGCCGAGCGCATGGCCCTGGGGGCTCGGTGTTTCTCGTTGCTCCGCGGCCGCCTGGGCGGGAGCGCGGCTTCGTCAGGGACCCTGTGGGGCGCGGCGGGGCGAGGTGCATGGGGCGCGAGGCGCGGCGGGGGAGGTCCGTGGGGCGCAGGCGTCGGCATGGCCCCCTGTGGGGCCCGGGCCGCGCTCTGGAGTCTGCACCCGGCCGGGGCGTCG
The DNA here is from genome assembly GCA_028451465.1 of Erethizon dorsatum. Taxonomy (NCBI): domain Eukaryota; kingdom Metazoa; phylum Chordata; class Mammalia; order Rodentia; family Erethizontidae; genus Erethizon; species Erethizon dorsatum. The sequence continues at coordinate 110,631,139 of CM051832.1, read as the reverse complement.
GCGCTGTCGCGTCCGTCCCGAGCCCTCGCGGTGGCCTTGTCGGTGTCGCACCGGGCTCGCCGCGCAGCGGTGCGGACGCGCCGCCCGCTTCGGATCCCTGTTTCCAGCCCAGCGCTGGGGAGGAGGAGGGAGCGTGAACACAGAGGCTGTTTAATTCGGGAGTTTACTCCCCGCTGCACACGTTCGGGTCTCAGTTAGGAGCTACTGAAATTACGCATAATTCCACGTCAGGGTTGCCCGCGGTTCCCGTGACCGTGGCCTCCATGGAGACCCACGACGGAATCAGTGACTCGGGCTCTGCCAGGACCTTGCGGGGTTGCGTGAGAACGTCCCCTGGCTCCGAAAATCAGCTGGCTCTGCTCTCAGTCTGCACAACCCTATTTCTGTGATAGACCGAGGGGATTTTCTGCTATGGTCACTCTAAATTATTTCTTTAAAACACTGTTCTTTGAGTTTCCATTCTTTTGGGGCGTCTTTCCAGCCCTGTCAAATGGTGCAAGTTGATTCATCTCTGTTCATCAGCTCGATGTGAACAGCTTCGTCTTCCCACCCGTGACCTGTGTCACCACAGCAGTTCTAACGCAGATATTTGGCTGTAGCCATGTGCTACCTGCCCACAAGCCCATACACACCCACGCATGGAGAATTCAGATTTTCCAAATTTCATTTACTGGCCTCTTTATAATTTACAGTAGTGGAGTGCAGTGGTTTGGAAAGCTATTTTTCATGTAGAGGACGAGAAGTATTAATTTCAGCCTGGCTCCTTTCTGTCCCACTTGATACAGATTATAACTGTATAAAAGTAGATATTATTTTTGATAGTGTGTTTTTCGAGAGCACTGGTCAGGTTAAGGCAGGGTAGTTTCTGAAACTCTTGGCACTGGTTGCAGTTATCTGGAGGTGGGTTTGGTTGTTAGGTTGAGAAGCACGTTGGCCTGGTGGTCTCTGTCGCATGTTGATGCTTATTGGTCTCTCTCTCTTCTCTTCCAGGACCAGAAGAGAGAAGAGAGTTCGTCCTCCAGAGGTCACCACTGTCTGCCACCCCACCTGTCCCCACCGCAGTCATCTTTGTAAAAATACGTTAGCTGTCTAGTTCCTCATAGTGGATGTCATTTATATTTGATGTCATTCCTGTTGACATGAAATTTGAACCTCAATATTATTTTCACTAACCATTGTCTTTGAGTTTGATAAACTCCCTAGTGATAGTGACTGTTTTAAATTAACAGATTTATGACCAGTTTCTGAGCTACCTAGAGCCTTAAATTAAAAAGTTTTAGATTATTTTTCATAGTATTTCTAATTAGATACCTATAATAATGGAACATATTAAGTACATACCTTTTAGAGGGAGAAGTTTTTAAAAATAAGTATTTCAAGAAATAATATTTGACAGAATTTGGAAATTAAAGAATCTTGAGGTATTATTTAACATTTCTCTTTCAGTAATATTTTCCCTTTAAAAATTTCAAGTTTTTTTTTCCTATATATGCATGAGAAATTAATCTTATTGATTGGGGAGAAATCAGTGTCCAATAAGTGAGACCTTCTATTTGTTGTAGCTTATTTCTCGAAGTACCTACACAGGCGAAAGTTTAAAAAAATTCCCGATGACTAAATGTTTTCCATTTTGCCATGTTGTGTGAGGAGTTTTCAAATCAGAACAGCCTGGGATTATAAACACCATGTGATTGTGGACTGTGCTTTTCAGTGGATAGAGGCTGGCAGGGATGGTACAGGCCTTCGCATCACTGCCTTACAGGTTCCTGCAGTCCCCCACTAGGACCTCCTCAAATCTTGCCCTTGATGCTGCACCTGGACTACTCATTTCAGTACCTAAATGGGAATTCCATGCATTTGTTCCATGTTTATTCTGCTGCTCAATGATTTCTCAAAGTATTTGATAGATTCTCTTTTTTTCCCTCCTTAGAGATGCTATTATCTCTTTTCGCATCTGTAAAATTTAGTGTAGCAGCCTATAGCTTTTAATGGAAGCTTCATCTTTCTTTATGTCTCCTACTAGTAGCATTATAATTTTTGCAGCTAGACCAGCATTTTTTTTTTTAAACAAAATCTCCATTTTTGGAGAAAAAGATACTAGTGTATGTTATTTAAATATTCATGTCTTTTAGAGTGGATGAGTTCAATAATTTGACAAAGACAAATTTTAGTAATTTTGCTTCAGGCTTTCCCTCTAGTACTTTATATTTCTATCTCTGCAGTAGAATGATTTGATTTAAAGCTCTTTTTATCATATGAAGCTTGAAGGACCCAGATTCCGGTTAGAACCCTAACCGAAGCTGATTTTTATAGACTGATTTCAACCAAGATAGAATTAGTCCTAAAGGATAGCAAAAGGAGTTTCTCAAAATCATGTTCTGCTTTGTTGGCAAATGAGATATTGTGGTTTTCCTGTTTTACTCCTGTACCTATTCTAATGAAAGTGTGATAAAGTAGCTCTCTGACTAGAGTTTTGATTTCTAAGCAGTTCTTAAGTCATTTTAAATTCAGAAGTAAGTGTTCCATCCTTTGGTGTCTCACATTCTAATCAGCCCAGTTGTGTCCCAGGTGTTCAGAAACAGTGTGTCCTAATGCAGTGTCTCTAAAATCAAGCCTTCTGATGGGCATGGATCAGTAGATGAGAAAAGGGGACTGATAGTAATGTTAGATATTGTTAGTTGTGGTCTTATTAATAATTTAGCTATTTCCTTAGTGATCTGAATGTTTGATTTTCAAATGCATTGGAGTTCATATTCTTTCCTGTTGATACACCCGTAGGATGATACAAATAGTAGGGGGGAAAATAAAGAAAGCCAAGGCTCTAGATGGTCCGCTGTGGCCACATATGCTTTCAAGGACTCAAGAGGAGCCTGAAGAAGGTTTTTTGAAATAATCTGGTTTAGAGATGATTAAAGTTGTTGGTGGAAGGGAAACTTGGATGGAATTCAAACTATAAGTAAGTGGGATAAATTGAAGGAACAATTAGGAACTAATGAGATTCGCTGCTAAAAAGTCCATTTCAGACCCAAGAAAGTGCTACTTACCTGATAGAAAATTTTGTGGTGAGAAAGGAATATAACCCAAACCTGCCTTAGTAGTAGAGTGGGAGAGACTGAAGGGAGCTGGGTGTAGCCAAGAAGGCTATGGCTGCTCTACTTCACATCAGCTCGTAAGCTTCCACGTGTTATTTATTAACATTTTAAAGCATGCATTGTGTGACGGTAAATCAGTGTCCCTAATTTACTTAACCGTCTTGATATTTTTTAATGACTAGTTCTTGGAAAATATGAAATAATTAACTCTCAAACTCTTAAACAAGTCATGGTCTTGTCAGTGTTTACCAACCAGATTCATTTATGTAGTTGTGAACTCTAAATAGGTTTCTATGACAGCCTTGAACCAAAGGCTGTCTAAAGATTCATAATGCTAAAATATTGGGTATTGTTTACTTAGATTCAGTATCCAAGTTGTGGCCTAAGACAAAGTGATTGAAATATGGTATATGTTAACCTTGTGGAAAGCCTTGAACTACTAATGATTATAATAGGCTTTTTCATCTTTATAGATCCTAAAACAGTTCCTTGTATCCCTAATTAAGATAGTGATTAAAAATAAGATTGAAGCAGGATATAGGACTTGTCAGGTATACAAATTAAATACACTGCTAATCTTGGTATTTTTTGGTATTTTACAATTTTACGGAGGAATGTGTTGATGTACAAAAATTGATTTTGTTTTTACTAAATTTACTTTGCTAAAATAAATTGGTTTACTAAACACCTCGTTAGTCCTAGTAACTCTAGATTACAAAGGTCACAGTTTGTTTTCTGGAAGTATTGGTAATTAAACTCATAGAAACAATGCTAATCTAAATGCCTTTCTGTTTTCATATTGCTTAGGTTGTCTAAATATGGCTCCATCTGTTGTTTAACCAGAAAGAGAGCGAGACAGACAGACAGACAGACAGACAGACAGACAGAGCCATATTTGAGAATTAGTCAATCAACTCTTAGCATAGCCTCTTAGGTAAGATCAGCAAAGTATTCCCATTGTGCAGATGAGGAAATTGCGTGTCTTTGAGAGCAGTTAAGCGCTTTGCCTAACCTTATTATGGCTACTAATGGTGGACCCTGGCTGGCACTCAGGACTTTCGGCTTCAGGTGAGCAATTTTTACTGTGTACTGCTGCCCAATACTGTCCCCTCCCAGGACCCTTCTGCTGTGATGGATTGATTCCTAATGAAGCCCCGTGTAGTGGCCAGCCCCGTACCACGGTAAAGAGAAGGTAATGGGAGGGGAGAAAATTTGAGGAACGCTCCTGTCCTGCCTTCCTTGGGAATTGGTCACAACATTTGTGCCTTTTAGGGAAACAAACCTCTGCAAGCTGTGAGAAGGTGTATTGTGTGAAGAGGACCTAAGTGATCAAGTTGACTGCACTTTTGATGTGCATTAATGACAAGGGACCACATAATTTTTGGACCAAATTAGCATATGCTTGACAGTTCAAAGGGGGCATTAAAATAATGAAAATTGCACATTTGACATATTTATTGGCTTAAAAATGTATTAGTGGCTATATAAAATAGTTTCTATTCAAACTGTTTTCAAAAGGTAATTTATATCCTTATAAATTTAAAAATTTATGTTAATTTGTAACTAACACATACTGAATAATTATTCTTGGTATATACTGACAGACTTGAATCAGTTCCTTTAACTGTATCTTCCTTTAATACTTCAATACTGATATTTTCTGAAAAGTTATTGATAAGATATTAGGCTTAACTTAAAAATTAAATTCCCTGCAATTTCCTTACAAGTTGCAACTTGACTTGTTTTCTTTAACAATAGTAATAGTTCTTTAAAAATACTTTCTCTACAGAAACTAAAGCACTTGGTAAACTCAGGGTGAGTGAACTGCCAAATGGAACATCTCAATTCTAGATTTTCATGTTGAAATGTCAAGGCGTTTCAGCTGCATATTCATAGGCGCTCTCTTTCTGTCCTTCCAGTGTACCCCTCCTTTACAAATACTTAAGATTGGGCCGGTGAGATGGCTCAACGGTGTAAGCGCCTGCCTTGCAAGCGCGAGGGCCCGAGTTTGACTCCCGGAACCCACATACGAAAACGGGCCGGTGATATCGCTCAGCGGCACGGGCGCCTATTGGCGCGCGAGGTCCTGAGGTTGACCCCCCAGTACCCACAAAAAAAAAAAAAAAAGATAAAAACCATCAAGTAAGTTATTCCATTTATGATTTTTAAAATATGCCGCCACATTTAGACATAGTAAAATTATGATTCCTCAACTGTATTCCACAGTGTTACAAAACATAAATTTATTTAACCAAGATTCTTCCAGATATTGGAACATTTAAAATTGAGGTTATGGTAGCCCTTTCTTTTCATTGTTTCAGTTTCACTTTCCATGGTTTCAGTTACCTGAAAATTTTCTACATGGAAAACTCCAGAGATAAGCAATCCATAAGTTTTTGATTTGATGCTGTTCTGAGATGCGTGATGAAATTGTGGACTATCGTGCTTCATCCCACTCAGGACGGGACCACTCTTTGTCCAGGGTGTTCAGGCTGTCTGTACCGCCCACCTGCCAGTCATTTAGCAGCCAGTCACTTGTAGGATCCATTGAGGAATTGCAGTGCTTGTGTTCAACTAGTGGATAGGGTTCTATAACTTTTGTGATTTCAGGGTACACTAGGGGTCTTAGAACATATCCCTCACAGATAAGGTGGGAACTGCTAACACTGCTGTAATCAAAGCACCACGAATGAGGTGGCTTAGAACAATGGGAATCTGTCTTCGCCTATCTGGAAGCTAGAAGTTTGAAATGAAGTTGTCTGCAGGGCCACGCCTTCTTGTAGCTTCTGGTTGTGGCCAGTAATTCTTGGCATTCTTTAGTGTGCAACTGTATAATTCTATCTTTGTCCTTGTATTGCCTGGCTGTGTTTTTACATGGTGTTGTGTCTGTCTTTCCTCTTCATGAAAGGACCACAATACTACTAGAATAAGACCCTACTCTACTGCACTATGGTATTAACTTGCATCCTAATTACATATTCAAAGACCTTACTTTCAAATAAGATCACAGTCAGAGGCACTAAAAGGTAGGAGTGAGCATGTCTTTTTGGATTGAAATGTCAGGATTTCAAAATTGCTTGTATATTATTTGAACTATTGTTTAATTTGAACAGTCCTTCCCCTTTTTTGAAGGTATAAGTTTCTGTTTGTAAGTTTTGTTTTCATTGATGGCAATTCACTAAAAGCTTCCAGTCTGAAGGTACTCTTTTTGGTCTATTTGTTAAATATGTTGACTAACAATTTTTCACAGATTTTAAACAAAATGCAGCAACTGTAGGCCTTCTAGACTGATTTACAAAATGATTTTTCAAATTCTTATCATTTCTAAAACCTAGTATAGGCAGAAAAGAGAGTGTATTCTGCTGTATTAAAATATTTTTATATTAAATTTTATCACTATAATTTTAAAATTAGTTTCAGTAATGGCGTGTATAATATTTAATTTTATTATGGATTTATAGTTCAGTTGATAGATGATTATAGCTTGTTTGTGGGCTAGGGATATAGCTCAGTGGCACAGTGCCTGCCTGGCAAGTGCGAGGTCCTGAGTTGGATTTCCGGTGCCAAGAAAAAAAGATCATAGCTTGTTTGTGCACAGTTATAGATAGTATATGTTCCATGAACAATTTCTGTGAAGACTGGATAGTTTCCTCCTTTGAGGTTTTTTTTTTTTTTCCTTTTGAGACAGGGTCTCACTATGTAGTTCAGGCTGGCCTTGAACTCACTGTGTAGGCCAGGCTTGTCTGGAACTGGAACTTGTGGTGATCCTCCTGTCTCAGCTTCCCTGGTGCTGAGATTACAGGTGTGTACCACCATGCCTGGATAGGTACCTCCTTTTTAAATGCTTAATCACCAGTGATTCAAATGTTCATTCACAGCATCACAAATAATCAGGGAAACATGCCACCACCTAAGGAACAACTTATGAATACCGGTAACTGACCGTAAAGTAATGGAGAGCTACAAACTGCCTAACAAAGAATTCTAAATAGCTATCTTAAAGGAGCTCAGTGAGCTACAAGACAATGTGCATAGACAACTAAATGAAATCAGGAAAACAAAACCACGGTGTAGTTTCCATGAAAGTGGGTATTTGTTGGGTGCACTATTATTTATATTCCCAGTGTTTAGTGCCTCATGTGTGGGAGACTTTCAATATGGATTAAATGAACGATGAGAAAATCATGGGGAGTTTTAACTAGGGAATTGACAGTTAAATTTGGAAAAATCACTCTGGCTGCAGTACTGAAAATGGATTTAAGAGGATCAAGGGTGGATCTAGGAGTTCTCTGGGTGCTTGTATTCTCCAGTGCCTGAACATTTGAATTTTTGCTGATATTGTTGCTTTTTTAGCCTTTCAACAACCATGTATGTTAAAAAATCTCATTTGTTTGTCCACTAGACTCTGTGAGCCAGATAATGTGTGTTTGCTGATTCTTCCAGCACGTGGACCAATGCCAGCATTTTCTCTTTGGGCCTCCCTAGTTCTGGGTTGTTTCCTGCAGCTGCTTACTGTGTTTTCATGGACGTAGACATGCTGGGGCTCGGGTGACTGAGGGAGTCCATAGTAAGGGGCAGTTACAACTGAAAATGCTCAGAGCTTCCAATTCTTCATTTACCCATTGCTACCAGCTGGGCTATATTATGCCATCTATAATTATCAAGATGACATAGCACCTCAGTGCTATAGTGCAAAGTCAGCCTGCCAGGGCCTCAGACCCCAACCTGCAGGGTGCTGGCAAATTTTGTCCCTATGGACAGTTTGTCTCTGTGGAAGAAGGAATCAGTTCATGCCACTACCACCTCTGATATTTTGAAGATCACACATCTTTGTATGGTCTAGGCTCCGATTAGCCTAGATTGTATTCAGTGATTGCCAGCTTTACAGTAGCGTGTGTAATAAAGAATCAACTAATGGTAGCTTTAACAGTAGCATTGCTGTTCATAGCATTGCTGTAAAATGCAAGACAGAGATCAGGTGGCTTTGAATTTTAAAATTATGGTCTTTACTGTGAGAGTAAGTTCTAGTTTGTTAGAGGTGTGATAAAAATGTGAATGTGTAAATGGAAAAAGTTATTGCCGTAAAAGATACATTGCCATTAATCCCTCTTAGAATGCTCAAAATACTCTTTCTTGCTTCAAACGCATTTATGCCATCATTTTTGGCAATATGTCTTTAGTAAGTTTTTAAAATTTTAAACATTCACGATACTTTCTGATCACCTTGTATAATAGTGTTTTATCTTAACTGCATATTGCTGATGTAAATTAACTTTTAGAAAGTATTTGTTTCTTACTATCTCTTAGAAATGAGCTCTGCTGGAATTAGTGCCATATCTGATCTCATCCCAGGAATGGAATGTTGGTTTAACATTTGAAAACCAATCAATGTAATTTGCCATATTAATAGACTAACACCAGAAACCCTCTTATATGATCATTTCAGTAGACACAGAAAAGTAATTTGACTATATCAATCAATCTGGGATATAATTAAATTATAGAACTAAGTGTATAATGTGAACCCATAAAACTTCTAGAAGAAAACATTAGAGAAAACTTTTGAGAGCTTGAGTTAGACAAAAATTTCTAATATACAGTGTTCAAAGCACGATGCATAGAAGGAAAAAGTGATAAATTGGAATATATCAAAAGGAGTTGTCTTCTTGAGACACAAGCAAGAGATTAGAAAGGCAAAGCTCAGACTAGTAGGAAATTATTCAAGTCACACATTTGTTTACCTGTGGTATATAAGGAACTCTTAAAGAAACAACCTGTGCAACAATGGGCAAAAGCTTAAATTATGCCATTTACCAAAGAAGAAGGAAGGTGGAAAATAAGCACGTGAAAGAGCTTAACATTGTTTTCATTAAGGAAATACACATTAAAAGCATGTGCCACTACTGTGTATCCACTAGAATGTCTAAAATTTAGAAGACTGGCCATACCAAGTGATGGCAAGTACTGCAGCAACTGAAATTCTTATATACCACTTGTAGGAGTGTAAAACGGTACAACTACTTCAGAAAACAGTTTGATAGCTTCTTATAAACAAGTGTACACCAAATGACGCGGGCATGCTAATTCTTGGGATTCCTGTAAGAGAAATGAAGCATTCGTACATACAGTAACTTGCACATGAATGTTATGACAACTTTATTTGTCATGAGTAAGAACTGGAAACAGTCCAAATAGCTTTCAGCAGTTGAGTGGGTAAACAAATACTGGTATACCCACACCATAAAGTACTACTCAGCAGTTTTTTGAAAAAATAAACCATTGATACATGAAACAATATGAATGAAACTTAAAATAATTATGCTGACAATAGCTGGATAAAAGAGAATATATTGTATGATTCCACTTTAGTGAAATTTTTGATAATATAAACTAATATATATTGGCAGAAACTAAATAAATAGTTGCCTGGGGGTGGAGGGCAAGTCCTGCCGAGACAGGTTGCATGGAGATTGCAGAGGGACACCTGGGCACTTCGTGGGGTGAAAGATATGCTCGTTTTATTGATGGTTTCCTGGCTATACACATATATTAAAACTCACCAGATCATACATTTTGACTATGTGCAGTTTATTATATTTCAGTTATATTTAATAAATCCACTATATTTATTAAAAGTAGGACAGTGGAGCAAAATTGATATGATTTATACTGATCTTCCATGTCCTGAAATCTATTAATTTTTTTAAGGAAGAGCAGGCAAAGTTAAAATCAGAAGTAGAGTTTATTTAGTGTCCACTTACAATCGTTTTGTTTAACCATTTTTTTTTTTGTGGGTACTGGGGGGTCGACCTCAGGACTCGCGCGCCAGCAGGTGCCCGTGCCGCTGAGCGATATCACCGACCCCTTTTTCGTATGTGGGTTCCGGGAGTGGAACTCGGGCCCTCGCGCTTGCCGGGCAGGCGCTTAAGCTGCTGAGCCATCTCACTGGCCCTGTTTAACCATTTTTTTGCTCAGTTAATTGTCTACCAATAAATTATGATTGTTAAGATACTGCTTTGTGTTAAATTGCAGAAGTAGTTTTCAGATGTGGTCTTGTATAAGAATCATCTGTTAGATTTCCAGGCTTTACCCCTAGGGATTCTGAATTACAGGTGTGGTTCTGTGTAAGTTCAGCAAGCTTCCCTTGTGATTTTGATGTGTGTAGGCAGAGTCCTCTCTTGGAGATCACTTGTTAACAAAATACTTCGTGTCAATATTACATGAATCAAGATAAATGCTGTGGACCACTGGTACCAGGCTGAAATTGAATAGCCTTGACTTGTTTCCATCTGCTTGTATACAGGACCATTAGAGAGGGCTGCTTACTTACTTGGAAAGGGCTGTGAGTTTGCATTTGTGTGTTGGCTGATATTCACTGTGCATACTCTTATTAGAAATAAGTGTGCAAGTACTAAAAAGGATTAAGGTTCTGTAAGGTTCTCCTTTTCCTCTTCTGTCTCTTTCTCTTCCTTTTTCTCTTCTTCACAGTGGGTACTGACCTAGATCTGGTGTTTTTTGTATCGTGTGCTATGGATCATGCTTTGACCAAGCCTTTCAATAGTGAAAGGCAGACACAGCAGGGAGGAGGTACTTTCTACTTTGTTACGTACCTTTAAACCATAAGCACATGGTGAGAGCAACACAATTCACCCCAACATAGTTCAACTGAACATTAAATACAGTTTGACATCATGGAGAGTAGGAACACCTTCCTACAATACATTAATTTGTGCCTTTCTAGAGATGGTTTACATCATCTATCAAGTATTTATAAATTGCCGGGAAGTAGTGCTCTATACAAAGTTTTTCTGTTAGAAATGATGTCATATTACAGGGGGACAATTGAACCATCTGCTTACTGACCTGGTCTCCACCATCAGCAGCAGCAGCAAGTGCAGTGAGACTGACAGCTGTTTTCTGGGGTTGGTCTGGAACTGTGACCTAAGAGCTGTATAGCACAGAACTTGTGGCTTCAGGGTCCTCTGGAGGATATGCTAATCCAGAGCTAACCCTAAGATCCTGAGCCTGGATGGCTACATAGATCCAACGTGGAGCACAGTTCTGAGGCGTGGTGCTGGTGTTACCCAGGTTGTGCTGGGTACTTTAGAAAATACAGCAATTTTTAATACAGCCAATATAGTAATGCAGATCTTGAGTGTACGGTTTGATAGTTGCATTGAATGAAAGTTGTGAAAGAATGTATGCTGCAGATTACAGTACATCATCGACTCTCTGGCTTAGGAACAACAGGCATTTGCTTCTCATGCTTCTGGAGGCTGACGCCAGCAAAGCCCGTATCTATCGAGGGCCCGTTTGTTGATTCCCACATGGCTGCCTTCTTGCTGTACCCTCACAGGGGGAGGATGCAGGAGCTCTCTGGAGTCTCTGATAAGGTCACCGATCTCATCCCTGGGGGCTCCATCCTCATGACCCAAGCACCTCCTGAGGCCCCACCTCCTGATTCTGTAACAGCAGCAGCCAGGATTTCAACATGTAAACTGGGAGTGGGCCATAAGCATTCAGTCTGTAGAAGGTAGATTATAAGGTAGAATTAAAAAGTGGAATTAGAACCTTTCACAAAATTTTTATGAGCCTGAAGAATGTGTGTCAAATATAATTGGAAAAAAGCAAATACTGGATTCTGGTGGTTCTTTCATCCATTTTTGTACCTTTAATGTATGCAGTTGAATGCTGTTACTGTTTTTCGAGTATTATACTTTTGTTTTGCTTTCCATAGACATGAAGCCACTGTCATCTCGGGTAGTGAAATGGCCAAACAGGTCCAGAAGGAAGTTCAGCGAGGTGTGGAGGCCTGGCTCGCTCTTGGGAACGAGAGGCCTCACCTGAGCATTGTGTTAGTGGGCGACAACCCAGCAAGCCACATGTATGTGAGGAACAAAATACGAGCTGCCTCTGCCATAGGTGAGCACTGTTTAGTTGTAGTTGTTCTAAATGTTTTCTGTTTTTACTTAAAAGTGTGATAATTATGAATGATAATTATCAGATAAGTGCCATTTGAATAACGTATTATGATCATTATTATTAGAAATTATTCAATTAACAAAGTTCAGACTGATTTCTTACTATTTTCTTCAGAATTTTATGTACTGTATAATCAGCTCATGTGATTTCATATTTTATGGGAGATGTGTAGGAACACTTCACACTTAAAGGGCCTATATTTGTTACATTTGTTCTCACCAAAGAGTAAACCTCACTAGTTTACTCTGTCCAAATAGGCCTAATAATATCTGTAGCAGAGGTATTTCTACTTTCTTCAAATCTACTAACAGTAGGTTAGGCTGTTAAAGTTAGTACATGTTGGCACCTCAGATAGCAGTCAAAGAGTACATGCAAGTTACGAGAAAACACCTGTGCTACCGAGAAATCTCTCTGTGCGGTGCACGGAGCCTTGTCTTTGCAGAGGGCTTTCCTTCCAGTGGACAGGAGCACAGGCACGCACTCACACACTGTGTAATACACCAGTCATGAGAAGCCACGTCTTAGTTCGTCCAGTGACTTTCTCTGCTTTTTTTTCCTTTCAGGTATCTGTAGTGAGCTCATTCTAAAACCTAGGGAAGTTTCTCAGGAAGAACTTTTGGATATAACTGATCAGTTGAACATGGATCCCAAAGTCAGTGGTATATTAGTTCAGTTACCACTTCCAGGTACATAATGTTCTTCTGTTTATCTCATGTGGTTAGCAGAAAGGGCATCTTTCAATATAATATGACATGGCACGTAATTTGTAAAATATATTCAGGAGGGGACTAGCTGTTATGCTAGTAATGGGGCAAAAGGTGAAAATTCCAAATGATTTATGCTTACAGTGATCAAAAACTATGAAATAAAATTTAGGCATTGGCCACACATGCACTTCTTGCTTTACATAGCAGTGTGTGACCATTAAAATAATCTTAATCAGTGGGAATGAAAACAATTTTTTGTGACTTTTAAACATTTTTGTCAAAGATTAGGAACTCTCTCACTTAGTTTTCAAATTTATAATAAAATAAAAAGTAAAATAGTATTTATTCAATATACTATAGTTCAAAACAGTAGAAACATTGAGAATTAAAGTGATTTTTTTTTTTTTTTTTTTTGTGGGTACCGGGGGGTCGACCTCAGGACCTCGAGCGCCAGCAGGCGCCCGTGCCGCTGAGCGATATCACCGGCCCCTTTTTCGTATGTGGGTTCAGGGAGTCGAACTCGGGCCCTCGCGCTTGCCGGGCAGGCGCTTAAGCCGCTGAGCCATCTCACTGGCCCTAAAGTGATTGTTTTGCAAAAACACTTACCAAGTGCAGCTTGAGTAGCGCTTGCCTTCGTATCATTGTACAGCGTATGACATGGAGGAAGCGTCTTTTCAGTGCCGTGGGGAATTGAATTGTCATATTCTTCTGTAAGTCTGGCTCAGCTTCCAGCATTTTATCCCTTGTACTTTCAGTGTCATGAAATAATGCTGAGCATTCCTCTAAGGTGAAGCCTACGCAGGAGGCACGTCCTGTGGGACACCGTCACTCCTTTCATAGTCAGTCTTTATGAGGATCAGCTGACCTTCACTGTTTCTCTGGCTGTGTAACTATGTCTCTTCAGAGGCAAACTGTCAGTATCCACAGTCCGTGGTACAAGTCTTGTTCAGTGTGAAGCTGGTTGACGCGACTTACCTTGTTTTTATGTTCATCGGTCTTTTTCAGCGTAGTTCGTCCCTTTGTTTCACGCATGCCAGGGTGTCTGCTGTCTTTGCTCTTTTCTCGCCATTTTTTACAGCTGCTACAAACATACATCTCACTTCCAGCATGAGCATGGTTTGCCTCTGTGCTGTACTTTCATCTTCATGGGCTAATCCCCTCTGCCAGTGACCCACTTTGTAAGATGACGTGAGGAGTGATCTGCGTGCAAGAAGTGGAGGCCACACAGGCTGCCGTCCTGGTTTGAAGTGAATAGCAAACAGGCGGTGCCTGGTCACGAGCAGTCTGTGAGAGAAGGGCCATGATTGGTCGCTGGTCATGACACACATCTCTTGTTCATGTGGTGATAGGTGGTCTGCAGAGCTGGCAACTCTGATATAATTGCAGTTAATACAGCGTGACAGTTGAAATTTGAACTGTGTTGTCAGAGAAATAGTGTTACTCCACTAAATTGTGATTCTGAAATTTGTGCATGTTTAAATTGTACAAAGTGAGGGCTGCTGTTGTGGTATAGGTTAAGTAGTTCTGAGTTCTGTAAGTTTTGATCAGTAATTATATACAGAAAGTAAAGCTGCGTGATGCTATTAATGGGCTCTTTATATCGTAGTAGTAGTTTCCTGTCTCCAGTGATAAAACATAATACCTAATATCTGTTATAAATTTCATGCTATGTAAATCATATTAAAAATTCATATTTCTAATTCTTTTCCTGCAATATATTTGCGCTTAAAATGATGATCGGATTAGAAGGGACCTCTCCAGAAAGTTATGGCTGTGTTTGGCAATTGTTTGGCTTATGAGAAAAAAGACTTAATTTTTGGTACTGTATTTGCCAAGCAGTCATCTTGCAGTTTGTAGGTTTTGGAACTTCCCTTTCTTGCACATTTACAAGATTCAAATAATTTTATAAGACACATCACAGTGTTAATTCTTAAAATTTCCATACTACTCACAGTGATCTATGGATTTATTGTAATCCCTATCAGAATTCCAGTGGTCTTTTTTTTTTTTTTACAGAAATAGAAAATACAATCCTAAAATTCATCTGGAACCACAAAACACCTCCAAATAGCCAAACCAATCCTCAGCAAAAAGAACAAAGCTGGGGGATCGCACTACCTGATCGCAGAGCTATAGTAATCAAAACACACAGTGCCAGCTTAAATAGAGACGCGTAGATCAGTGCAGCAGAACGGAGAGCCCTGGAAAAAACCCACACTCAAGATCAACTAATTGATGAAGGTGCTCAGACTATACGTGGGGAAAAGGACAATGATATTACGGAAATCGGATACCCACATGCACAGGAATACAAATTATACAAATACCGCACATTATACAAATACCAACTCAAAATGCTTAAATGTAAATTGGAAACTGTAAACCAGTAGAGGAAAACTTACAGGGAAAATTCTTGACTTTGGTCTGGGCCAAAAACACAGGCAGTAAAAGCAAGAATAGACGGAAGGAATTGCATTAAACTAAAACGCACACAGCATAGGCAGCAATCAACAGAGTGAAGAGACAGCATATAGGGTGGGAGAAAATATTGTGAATCATACATCTGATAAGGGATTAATATTCAAAATATATAAGGAGCTGAATTCAATAGCAAGAAAATAACCTGATACTTAAAATGTGCAAAGGGCCTGAATAGGTACTTCCCAAAGAAGACATATAAATGATAAACACACACTCATGATTAGGGAAAAGCAAATTCAAACCACAATGCTAGTGGTATATAAAAAATGGTCAACCGCATTAGCATTAGGGAAATTCAAATTAAAACCACAGTGCGGTATTAGGATGACTACGACCATGAAAGTAAAAAGTAAGTGTTGGCAAGGATGTGGAGGGAAGGGAATCTTCGTGCATTGTTGTTGAGGATGTAACTGGTACAGCCATTAGTAGAAACAGTGTGCAGGTTTCTCACAAAATTAAAACTAAAACTACCATATGTTGGAGCAGTCCCGCTCTTGGGTGGATATCCAACAGAAACAAAATCGGCTTGTCGAAGAAACATCTGTCCTTTCATGTTTACTGTAGCATTGTCCACAGTAGTGAAGGTGAATGTCCACCAGCAGATCAATGAGTGAGGAAAATTTAGTACACACACGGAAGTGAATACTACTTTCCAAAAGGAAGTACATCCTGGCATTCCAACAGCGGAGTCGACCCTGGGGTACATTACGCTAAGTGAAACAAGGCAGGCATGGGAGATAGATATGCACCGTCTCACTCATGAAAGTCACATTCGAGGAACCAGACTGAGTGGTGGTTACCGGGGCCTGGGGACCAGGGTGTGTGTGTGTTTGTGTGTGTGTGTATGTGTGTGGAGAGGTTGGCCATAGTATGCAAAATTTTGGGTAGACTTGATAAGTTCTGGAGATCTGTTGTACAAAGTAGTGACTATAGTTGGTGACATATTATAGACTGCATAAGTAGATTTTTACATATTCTCAACACAAAAAATAAGTGTTTGATATGTTGGCTGTTTTAATTAATTTAGCTGTTTTATAATATAAACATGTTTCAAAATATCATGCTACCAAAAATACATGTCATTTTTGTCAATTAAAAATTTTTAAAGAGTCAGTTTCCCAAACTTTTAGTTGATGAGAGATTTCTAACTACATTAGATTTAGTTCATTTTATCAAAATCAAATTTACATCTGTAAAAATTTCACCCTTTTATAAAGCAGTTCCTTATTTGGTGTCTTTATTAGCCACTTGCCAGTAGATGGCGATGGTGATCTGTCTGTACCAGCGACATCTCTTGAGTCCTATTTCATTGCGGGGTAAGGAGCATAGAGGGACCACAACAAATGTTGGATGCTTTGAGAAAGAGTAGTTTTCTATCTAGCTGAAGAGCTAATAGCATATATACAAAATAATAATGGCTAACATTTATTACATTAAGAATTATGTCAGGTGCTTTACATTTATTAACTCATTGAAACCTCAGTAATTCTTTGGAGTTGGAGCTATTGTTATGTATGTTTGCCTGATGCAGTATTAGAGACAATTGGTAGCTAACTTCCCCCAAGGTCACTGACCTTCTGAGTAGCTGAGTTGGAATTTGAATCCAGGTTGACTGATCCCCAGGCCAGTGCCCCAAATCTTTGTTAGCACCCTCCTTAGTGCGTCAGTGTTATCTGGGCAGAATATGTATGCCAGAAACGTGTGTTTGCCTTCCACTAGTCTAAGAGTCAGTATATAGCATAAATTCTGGACTCAGGCTCCGGAATCACGTGGCCTGGGTTTGTGTCTTGGTGCTCTCGTTTACTCACAGGTGATACTGGTCAATTTACTTAACTTCTTTGGGTCTTAGTCTCCCTACCTGTAAAATGAAAAACATAATTCTTAACCACAGAAGGATTTTTGTGGATTAAATAATAAATATAAAGGAGTACCTGCCACATAGTCATAAATCTAGATTTCAAATTATTTCATGAATATCTGATGATATTTTTAAAAATTAGAGTAGTGTCTTAAGTAAAAGAAATTCCAAACTAGAATCACAATTCTAATATTGGAAGACAGGTTTGCGTAAGGATTAAACAGAGTGTGTAAGTAGTTTCCACTTTCCGTGGGTAGAAGGAAAAAGAGGTAGAACCGTGTCTTGTTGAAAGATGCTGGGTCTGGCACAGGTGGAGCTCTGGTTATGTTAAGAGCTTGCAGCACTAGTGAGGACTGGAAGTGCTGGGCTCTGCCTGTGCCTCCTGTCCACACTGCTGTCCTGTCACTGGTCCTCACGCTGTGGCAGAATAGGAAGACCCTAGGTAGATGTGTCCATATCCTGTAGTGACTGTGTGCATATTCTGTCAGCATCAATAAGTGACCATTTGGTCAAGGTGAGAGAGGAGTCTGTTATTCATGTTATTCTTCCTCCTAAGTAGGTATTTTATTTGCTTTTAATCTTTATTGAATTATGTCTATTAAACTGATATTACATTGGAAGTGAAATCTTTTATGGAATATGTATCTGTATATTAAGTAACAAAAAATGGGATAATGATCTTTTACACTGAGAACCAGTGACATCCTTTTCAAACTAAAGTAATGAATGGACAATTGTAATATCCAGAAGCTTGATGCCACTGGGATTTTGCTATCAACATTTGTCATTGTGTGGGATTTGGTACACAGTGACT
This sequence comes from Erethizon dorsatum, assembly GCA_028451465.1. Classification (NCBI taxonomy): domain Eukaryota; kingdom Metazoa; phylum Chordata; class Mammalia; order Rodentia; family Erethizontidae; genus Erethizon; species Erethizon dorsatum. The sequence continues at coordinate 110,613,205 of CM051832.1, read as the reverse complement.
TTTATTTAAGAGAGTTAAGTTATGAACTGTGTGAAAACATTTAGATCTAAGCCTAGGAAACAGTAATGACTCATTTAACATTTGGGAGCCTAACTACCAGGATCTTATTTTTGTCTGTGATTTACAGTAGAGGAGGATGTGAGGGTGATCTGGCTGCAACATCTGTCACCCCGTTAATGGCCAGGGTTGATTTGGCTGATCTGGCTGGGTAGGCAGGTGTCCCCTTCCTCCCTCAATGCTCCATGTGTGTCTCTCCCAAAGCTACACCCCCATTCGAAGAGGATGACCACCCCCCAACAGAGGAGGACTGTTTCCTCAGTCAAGGATATACAAGTAGCTGTGATCCCTTGCTATAGTTAAGGATGAACTTGTAGTCATGTGAGTCCACAGAGGTGGTGAGTGGTAGAGCTTTGCCAGGAGAAGCAATGCCAGCACCTTCCTTCCAGTTGGGGGCCCATGGCAGAGCTCCCACAGTGGGCACCCAGAGATGCCCACCTACCCTGTAAGTGTGCTGCTTCCTGAGAAGTCTCCAGCTCATTCATTTTTGAAGCACAGTTAATTAGAATGGGGAGACCCCCAAGTCATGGCTGTGTCCTCCTAGCTTCATAGCCTGTGGGTTTGTGAGGTGCCATCCTTGTGCCAGAGGCCCCTCTGTCCATACACCCCAGGCTGTGTCAACTGTCTACGCCAAGGCACATCCTTGCTCTCACTGGTAGATAGAGAACGCGAACAGGTCCCTGAGTTCTAGGTTGAATGAAGGGGTTCGAGCAGACTGCTGGACTTCATGCCACCTTTCACCTTAATGCCAACTTTCAGACCCAGCCACCTCTGAAAGCCACACATGACCAGCCTCACTCTCCACTCTGAGGGTAGGGCCTCTGCGTCCTTCCTGGCCTAAGCTTTAACTTCTGAGGGGTCTATGTCTAGCATGTACCCGCTCTGCAGTTGTCTTGTGGTCGTCTCCCACCCAGTTCCTGTGGTAGGGTAACACTGGAGGCCCTGAAGTGAAGTCATTCTGTAGTTTAAACAATTGACCTCCTCCCAAAATGGCTTCTGATGAAACCCTTTCAGATACGGCAGGCACAGATCTGGATTTCTTCTCCAGCTCAGCCCTCCGTGTGGAAGGAGTTACTTTCAGAGTACAGTCCTGTGCTATTTTTGCAGTTTACAATAGCCATGGGCTTTTCCTGGGGTAGCACTGCTGGCTTAGTCCATTGTTTCTCCCTGGGTCTGCTGGCCTTCTCTGAGCTTACCTGGGTCAGGGGAGGCAGGACTCCCTCTCCAGGAGCTGGGCTCAGCTTTCCAGACTGCTTCATTCTTTTCTCTGCATTGTGCTCCATTTCTGTTGCTTCTCTGAAGCTTCTTATTTTCCCATCAGCTCCCTCCAGTTCCCAGAGATTTACTTATTTATTTCTCTTCACCAAGTTGCTATTTTCCAAGGATTTTTATTACCAGTCCCAGAGGCTGTATTTTGCTGCTGATTGCTACTGTGCTATTTTTCCTCAAATTAGTGCATTTTTGAAAATAAAAAATAGGCAGTGCCATATATACTGTTTTGTAACCTACTGTTTCACTTAGTGGAGTATAGTGGACACATTTTCACCTCAGTAGATTCATATCAACATTACTATCTCTTAATTATTAACTAAATATAATTAGTAACTTTTTTCTGTCTTCTCTAGTATCTTCCCTTCTACCTCATTACCCCCTCTTTCAGTCCTCTATTTTTGTCTAGAGAAATTGTGATACATATATACATATGTACATATGCAATGGAATATTAGTCAGCCATAAAGAAGAATGAAATTAAGTCAGTTTCAGGAAAATGGGCCCCTACATCCTATTATGTGAAATAAGGAGACTCAGAGACATAAGTATCATGTGTTTTTCCTAGCATGTGGTATCTAAAAAAAGGTGGCATGAAAGTAGAAAGGCGACTATTATTAGGCCTAATTTATTATGAAAAATAACTAATTAACTAAAATTGTACCATGTTTGGACCAATACTGAGGTTGTGTCATGAACCAGGAATTATGATTAATCCATTTTCTTTCTTTTTTTTTTTTTTGTGGGTACCGGGGGTCAACCTCAGGACCTTGTGCTTGCCAGCAGGCGCCCGTTCCACTGAGTGATATTACCGGCCCTTTTTTCATATGTGGGTTCCGGGAGTTGAACTCGGGCCCTCGCGCTTGCCAGGCAGGCGCTTACGCTGCTGAGCCATCTCACCGGCCCGATTAATCTGTTTTCTATATTTGAGGCCCATTCAAAGAAAATAAACCAGATTTCAAATAGAAGATTTTGTTTCAAATGCTTTTTTTTTGTACCAGAAATCGAACTCAGGACCTTGCACTTGCCAGACAGGCACTTGTGCCACTGAGCTATATCCCCGGCCCTCAAATGCTTCTTGACATTATTTACATATTCCATAGAGACAAAGTCTTCTCCATATGTCATTTATCCACTTTAGAAATATAGATTCTCATAGGTAACTTTTTATCCTCATCTGTTTTCATTTGTGTTCAGTTTGAAATGCTAACAAAGAATTTACCAAAATCAAAAGACCCTTTGAATATTGGCTATTTCTCCATAGAAAGTCTTTGAAAGGCCTATTTATATGATAGTTCTCTGACTCTTTGTATTTATTAGGTCAACAAATATTTTCCTGGAATTCAATCTGTATGTCGCTGTGTCAGGCACCAGGAGAAAGGGACAGTCGGAAGTAATCTGGGACTAACGTGCTGTCCTTGAGAATTTGGATGGGAGGCATCCAGAATGCAGCACTTTATCTTTTCTCTTGTGGGCTTAATAGATGCTCCATTGGGTCAGCCATGCTCCCTTACCTGCATCTTCTCCTCTGTAGAATATGAGCTATTTTGAGGGCAATCCTGTGTATTCAGTAGAAATTACTGTGTTCAGTGCCCAGGAAACCAAGGGGTTAATAAACCAAGGTGTTTCAACACTGCTTCACAAGGACAGGTGCTTTCAGGCTCTCCCTGTACTTTTTAGCTCACTTGAGAATCGTACAGGGCAAAGGTGAGCAGCCTTTTCAGGGTGTGTGTGTTTTCCTCAGCCTGAGAGTCAGCCTGTCTGGGGACCTCCTTGGTGGTTTCTGGGCTGTAGGAGAAGGAGGCTGAGGCAGGGTGGGGAGCCAGACCCAGCCCTCTGGCCTAGAGAGCACTCCCTGTCTACCTCTAAGCGGCAAGCATTGTCAGGCTGGGGGTGGAGTAGCCCCAAGAGGTGGCAGAGACACTCATTCCTTTTCTATCCTCTCACCTCTGATGATGAAACAGCCCAAGGATGTTGCTGGACAAGTGCTAGGCACCTGGGAAGTGTTTTCTGTCTCGAAACTTGATCGAGAACCCAGAGAACATTTATGGGCTTGAGAGCAGTGAACATGGCTTCAACAAGTATGTAATTGACTCCATTAAGAAACTATAGCTAAACAGTTTGATTAGGCAGACATTATTCCATCAGCATGTGAATTCCAGAGGGCAAGAGTTGTGACTTTCAGCACATTTACATATCCTAAGCCCCCCTGGGCACATGAAAATATTCGTTGGGTGAATAAATGAGTGAATTTCTAAGGGCCTTACACCCACACTGTAAGTGTGGACTTTAACCTAGTAGCATAAAGCTTTGCCTGGAATGTTTTATTGTTCAGGTCCTGAAAGGAAGAATTAAATGAAAAAACAAAGAAATATGAATCTTTTACTTTAAATTTATATTGAAGGATGTAATAGTGCCAGACATCCAAAATGTAGATGCAAAGAAATCAACAAACAAAGATTTTAGTGAAACATACCTTTGTTTTTTCTTTATATTTTTAAAAGAAGGGTGTCAGAGGATATAGAAGGACAGGACATTTTTTCCTTATAGTAACCAATTCTGACTGTTCCCAGTTGTCCACTAAGTTTCTCTTAGCTGCTTCATCTGAAAGCTAAAAATAATAGTAGTCATTTATTCAATGGCTATTTATTGAGTGCCTCCTATTTTCCAGGCACTATTATTTGGCTGTGGAATATATCACTGAAGAGCACAAGACAAAAATTTCTGTCCTTGTGGAATATCAGGGGAGATAAAAAATAAACATAAGGGCCGGTGAGATGACTCAGAGGCATAAGCACCTGCCTGGCAAGCATGAGGTCCTGAGTTTGACTCCTGGTACCCACATAAAGGGAAAAAAGGGGCCGGTGATATAGCTCAGCGGCACAAGCACCTGCTGGCAAGTGCAAGGTCCTGAGTTCGACTCCCGATACCCACATAAAATAAAATAAAATAAACATAATAAGTAAGCAACTATATTTTTAGAAGCTGCTAGCTGCGGGAAAAAAGTAGACCATGGGATCAGGACATTGGAAAACAGTTTCTGTTTTTGTCCCCTAACCCAAAAGTTTATTATGAAAAATTTCAGACATACAGAAAAATTTAAAGAATAATGTAATGAACATTCACATGCCATCAACCTGGATTCTGTAGTTCTTGACCTTTTGCTGTGTTTCCTTAGTCATGTAAGTGTCCGTTTGTTCATCCATCAGTCCATCCTGTTTTTAGAGCATTTTAAGGTAGGAACACATATGGTACTCATGGAACTTCAGAGTGCATATCATTAACAGATTCAGTCTTTGGGCTTTTATGTGAAATTGAAATGCATACATTTTAAGTGTACTATTCCATATTTTTGGAAAATGCAAACTTTTATGTAACTTAAAGCCCTATCAGATATAGAACGTTCCATCAGTGGAGGGAATTTCTTCATATGTTTCCCAGTCAGCCCCTATCCTTGCCTGTCATCCTCACCCTATGGTAACCAGTGATCTTATTTTTTCACATTCATATTATCCGTTGGAATACCTTTCTTTCCCCTTTAAGTATTCAGCTTATTTAGAAAAGTTATACATCTTTTAATGATTAAGTTGTATGTGTTCTGTATATATTGCAATACTAATTCTGTGTCAGACATATGTTTAACAAATATTTTCTTCCAGTATCTTAACAGCATCATTTGATGGGCCTAAGACTTTGACTTTTCTGAAGTTGAATTAATTCTTTCCTTTATGTTTTATACATTTTATATTCTAAAAAAAAAAGCAGCCCACAAAGATATCCTTTGAAGTTTTCACTCAGTAACTATATAGTTTTAGCCTTTATGAAGTTTATAATTGATTTTTCTGTGTAGTATGAAGCTGGAATCATGGTTAGATCTCCTACCCCTATGGCTGTCTAGCAGTTAAAGTACTATTTGTTGAAAAGGCTTCCCTCTCCCATCAAATTGCCATATGCTACAGTTTAGACCTTGACTGTACCCCAGAATCCCATGTGCAAAAGCTTGTACCCAGCCCACGGAGCTACAGGGAGCTATTTTTGCCACACTGATGGAAAGCTAACACACTAAGGCAGTAAATGCATGGATCAATTTGGGATAATTGACGATATTACTGAGTGTTCCAATTCATGAACACAGTATACCTCATGTTTATTTAAGTCAGTGTTCAACAATCTTTTACAGCTTTTACAGAAGTCCTCCTCAAGTTTTAAAAATTTATTCTGAGTGTTTTATTATCAGTAAGCTGTTGTAAATAGTATTTTAAAATTTTCATCCTCTGATAGTTTCTGTTTGTATGTGGATATACAGTGATCTGTGATCTTGCTAATTTGACTTTATTAGTTCTGACTACTGTTTCATAAATTCTTTAGGATATTCAGCATAAACAACTATTGTATCTGTGACTAGGGTTTTACATCTTCCTTTCTGATCTCCATGTCTCCTTTTTATTTTGCCTATATTATTACACTAGCTAGGATCTCCCATAAAACATGAAGTAGAAATGGTAGCTATGGGTGCCCTTCTCTTCTGATCTTGAGGGAAAAGTTTAAGTATTCTACTACTGCGTGGGATGTCTCAGTCACTTTCCTTGTTGCTAGGGCAAAATACCCAACACCCACAGCTTAAAGGAGGGGAGGTTTATTTTAGCTCATTTCAGTCCATTGTTGGCTGATTCCAAGGCAGAAACAGGGTGGCAGAGGGACATGGCAGAGGATATGGTGCTCAACCATGACATCCATGTAGCAGTGAAAGAAGGGAGGAGCTGGGACAGGAATGCACCCTTCTGGGTCATGCCCAGTGACCACCTCATAACAGTACATTAAGCTATGGGCTCATCATGGATAAACCCATGGGTTAGCCCACGTGTCATCCTTGAGTACTTGTAACAAGTGAGACTGTAGATTTCTCTCCAAGTTCTCATTGTCCTGCAGCTAAAAAAGCCTCCAAAATGGAAAGCTCTTTCAGTGATGTTTCTTTCTTGCAGAGGTTCACTCTCTTGCAAATCTGTCTTTGATTGACTCTTCTTTTTCTGATTTTTCTTTTTTTAATGATTTTTCCGAAGTTTGCAGTTGTTTTCTGTGAGGGGTTTGGTCTGATATGAGCTACTTCACCATTATTAGAATTGGAACCCATATTTTTAAGTAATGTGATCAGAATAGTGGGACTATTGCCAAAAAAGTGACATTTAAGGAGACATTTGAAGGAAGAGAGTTAAACTTAAAGTGACAGTTTTTGTCTTTTTTTTTTTATTATTTTGTTTATTTTGTCTTTTATAAAGCTTTCCAGGCAGACAGAAGGCTTAGCCAAGAAGGCTTAGCAGGATGCTTTTGAGGAACAGCGAGGGGACCAGCATGAAAGATGAAAACAGTAGCCAGGAGTAACTGTGATGAGACCAGGTGCGACGGGGGTGTTTGAGCATCGCTGAGAAGAGCCACCGTGCATTTCCAAAGTCTACCTTTGGTGCCATTTGCAAGTAGATGATATGGGTGCAGACATAGAAACAAGGAACTAAGTAGGAGGCTGTTTCAAGAATTCACAGGAGGGAAAATGTCTACTCAGCTAGAGTAGAATGAGTGGTGAGACTGGGGGTGTGTGAGAGGTGTTGCGAGGAAGAGCCCAGGCATCTTCCAAAGGATTGGATGCAGGTGAGAAGAAGAAAGGTGTTTAGCACAACTGCAGGGTGTTTTGGCAAGCAGCATAGAGAGAGATGAGGTTGCTATTAACTGAGATGGAGAAGTGAATCTGTTTCATCAACCAAGGTCTGTGTCCTAAAATCCTCACATTTATGAGAGAGAGAGAGAGAGAGAGAGAGAGAGAGAGAGAGAGAGAGGGAATGAATGAAGTAGTGTGATCAAGTAGCTGAGCTAAATGGAAGAGCACAGGGAAAAAGTATCATTTTAATCTGTGATGAGGAAGCAGGTAGCAATCGATCCATGTATTAGAGAATGAGTAGGATGTGCAGATTGAGAAGGGATTTATTAGTGGAAAAATCATCATAAGAAATAGCAATGCAGAAATAGTGCTTAGGTGGGGCTTGGAGAGTAGGAGAGCCTGGTATGACCAGAGTGGTGGGTGGGTGCTGAAAAGGATTGGGGCATGCAGAGAGGAAACTAGGAAGCGAAATGGTCAGGTTAGAGGACACATGACTTACTGTGCCATTGAGACAGCTCTGTCTGGCTGGCGTGGAGAAAGTGGAAGGAGTTACTTCAGGGGAGTTTGTGTCATAGTCGGAAGCACAGAATCTATTCCTCTTACTGAAGTTTCGCAAGGACAGAACATTGGCTGTAAAATGTTTCCCTCCTTTGTACATGCTTAGATATGTATCATTTACTCCAGGAATAGTTGTATTTGAAGCCTTAGAAGAAACAGTACATTCCTTGGGATAGTTTAGTATTATCACATATCTTAACTATGATTGGGGGAGGGGAGGCCTCTGTGATTTTACTTTTCGAATGGTTAAAATGGTTAGTATGTATTATGACCTCTGTATGATGCAGAAGAAAAACTGGTTTTAGAGCAAGCCAGTATGGATTTGAATTGTGAACCCCCTCTTACAGCAGTAGTAAGTTGGTGTTGTCTGAGTCTCAAACTGAGCTTCATTTTCAAAATAAAAATGATACCTGTTCTATTTCTGTCCCTAGTAACTATGAAGATCTTTGTAAGCCACTATTCAAATTAAAGTATGCTAATTAAAATTATTGTTATGTACTCTACATTGTATATTGAAAGGTAGATCTTTTCTGGAAAAGGATGCATGTGAAATTGAATCTACTCCTGAGTTAATAGAGTTTGAATTATACGTCCCAATTTTTATGATCTTGAGATTTTTCATTTACTCATACTCTTAGGCTAAGTAATGGCAGTGTTTATGAATCCTCTGTGTCACACTGTGTGTGTCCACACATTTCTTTTTAACCAGTAATTAAGTAGCTGAGACAAAATGGTTTGAAACAGTGATGTAGGCCATGGTTTGAGTTGAAGTTGTTTAAGCACACAGGTGATAGAGATGTGCTAGGGTACCAAGGCCCTGGGTCCTGGGTTCCATCTCCACCACCAGCCCCAGCCAAAAGAAAAAGGAGGAGGAGGAGGAGGTGGAAGGGGAAGGAGTAGACGACGACAAAAGAAGGAAAAAGAAGTACAGTACACAAGAGGACAGGTCTACAATCACATCTCTAGTGCTGACTGCCAAATTTTCAGGAGCCTTTTTTAGATGCTTCTGTTTCAGTTATTTCACCTGATATGTGAAATGAATTATTTGTTACAGCTTCAGCATGACCTTCAGTGAATGGGCCAGCAAACACCAGGAGAGGGTAGGATCCAGGTTAACTGGAGCTCATTGATAAGATGGCTCTTAAAATCTACAGAAGTCCTTTAAATTCCTTAGTCAATGGCTCAGCCCATACATATATCAGTAGATTTTGCTCTTATCAATGAACTAATCAGGCCTTGCTAAAAAAGGAATCTTCAAATATAATTGTTCTTTACATTTACAAAGCTTTTGATTTTGTTGTGAAAGATCCATGTCACGAGTGCTAGGTTACTAAAACATACTCACCACCACCATCATCACCACCGGGATAGTCATCAACCAGATTGTTAAAACCATTGCTTTTTATTTAAAAAATAAACATACGATTTTTAAAAAGTTTCTGTAATGTTCTTTTGGCTTCAGAGAAAACAGATGAGGTTTACTCTTGTGGAATATTCTAGAATAAATGTCATCTTTGAAAATTAAAAAGTATTGAATGGAGGGACATTTCAAAGACCCAGTTTCTATTTGAAAATGATTCAGGTGACTCTTTCATGTATTTAAAGGACTGGTGAAATGGTAAATTGGATCTATTTAAAGGAAGGGGGAGTAGTTATCTTTAGAATATAAAGATGTAAGACAGAAGGCATAGCTCATAGCTGGGGGTTTTCATGTTTGTTTTTCAGTTTTTGGCGGTACTGGGGTACCACCCTGGCCCTTTTTAATTTTTTACTTTTTATTTTGAGACAGGTCTTGCTAAGTTACAGAATTTCCAAGGCTAGTCTTGAACTCATGATCCTCCTGCCTCAGCCTCAGCCTCAGTCTCTCACAGTGCTGGGTTTATAGGGGCATGCAACCCCGCTTGAAGACATAGCTATTTATGAACAATTCTAACTTGTGCTTTTAGAAAGTTTTAAAAATTTATGTCTAAGCAGCAACCATTGTGCAGTGGATTTACATACCAAATACATTTTATTTTAATATTTTGCGCACACGGTTTAGTTATTGGCTTAATGGTAACCTAAGCTACTCTGTGTAGAACAGAAAGAGCCTATTATATTTTATACTTTATGTTTCTATACTTACTTTTAAAAATGAGATGGTTGGGGCCGGTGAGATGGCTCAGCGGTGTAAGCGCCTGCCTGGCAAGCGCAAGGTCCTGAGTTTGACTCCTGGTACCCACATAAAGGAAAAAAAAAAGGGGCCGGTGATATCGCTCAGCGGCACAAGTGCCTGCTGGCAAGCTCGAGGTCCTGAGTTTGACTCCCGGTACCCACATAAAAAAAAAAAAAAAAAAAAAAAAAAAAAGAGATGGTTGGCATCTCCTATCTTCTTTAATTCCCTCGTTCAGTTTTTGTTCTTTTCCTCTCATATAGTGATATTTTGGATTTCATTGTACTATGCTTCAGGAAAAGCATGTGTGTGTGTACACACATGTATGTGTGTGATATTTACATATTTATTATGTAATTTAAGACAAGGCTAGGAACTAATGATGTTATGTTTTTTACCCTAGTGAAGCCCTTTTAATGTGCAGTGCTCAAAGTTCTTTTTTTTTTTTTTTTTTTAATGTGGGTACTGGGAGTCTAACTCAGGACCTCGTGCTTGCCAGGCAGGTGCTTATGCCACTGAGCCATCTCACTGGCCCTCAAAGTTCTTAATAGAAGCCTACTAGTGGAAATTTCTTGTAGTGGAAAAACACCATTTAAAGAATGTTTCAGTGACTGTTCAGATGTTTAATTTGCTTTTGGATTGCTTTATTATTCTTGTAGAATCATACATTTAGGACCTAAACCCTCTAAATATGCAAACTTGTTCAGGCAAAGACCTCAGGCCCAGCCTCTATCAGCTCTCACTGGGGCTGTCTTATTTCGCACTTGTCCCCTTTCTCCAGCCCAGCTCCCTCGGGCCCCATAGAAACACAAGCTCCAGCAGCAGTGAATCCTAGTGTCAGCCACAGCACTGGGCTCACTGTTTTGGTGGCCAGAAGAGAGTGATGATTGCACATCTTCCTGGAGCTGAATCATACGTGACCTTCCTACGGGTCCTATGTTTCATATTCCAGGTTTCCACATCACAGTGATTTAAGAGATACCATTTTTATTTCCTTCTCAGACCATGTGGATGAGCGAACAATTTGCAATGGAATTGCCCCAGGAAAAGATGTGGATGGGTTTCACGTTATCAGTGTGGGGAGACTGTGCCTGGACCAGCATTCCTTCATCCCTGCCACTGCCGGTGCTGTCTGGGAGATCATCAGAAGGACAGGTTGGTAACCTGGGGTCTGCAGCACATAGGTGTCAGTTGCTAAACTGAGCATTTGTCCATTGCTTTGATGGAGCTACCTCAGTCCTGTAGAAGGGCAGAACATGTAAGCCATAAAGCTTCACTCTGTAGGCAGGTGTAAAGCTATAGAAATCAAAAAAGAATCCAAAATTAAATCAAGAGGCAGATCCTAGCATCATATATGATGCTCTACAGAGCTGGCCACTGCTCTGTGAACTGAGCCCAGTCACCCACAGTATCACCTGCCTGGAGGTAGAGATCTTCCTGTACCCACCACTCTCCCTGCTGTTTTCTAACCGACAAAAAATTTCCAAGAGAAAGCAGATCCTAGCATCATATATGTAGGATATTAGTACTTGGAAAACCTTAGTTCTAACTTCTTCTTTTACTTGTGAAGAACTGAGCCCAAAAGAGGTAGAGTGTGTTAAATCTGCAAGCTTTATCTTTTATAGCCTTCTAAATCTCTTAAGTTTAGTGCTTCTTTCCTATTTGAGTAAAGTACATGAGCTTTGTGAAAAATGCCCTTTTCCCACTTTATTTTATCCCACCTTTGCTCAACGTTTGATTCCGTATTAAGCCCAATACCGTTACTTGGTGTATTTTATAATTAGTAGTTAATATACAGTAAGGCTCTGCACTTCTAACTCTTCATGCGGATTGCAGTAATTTAATGGTAACTTGAAGGTGTTTGTGGTTTTTAAATGGGATATAATCAGAGAGGAAGTAAGTGACAAATCCAAGAGGCATAGAAGGAAATACTCATAAATAATTGAATACAGACATGTAAGAGACAAGCCGCATAGTTCAGATTTAATTAGAGCTTTCTAAAGAATGCTTCATTTGATCGCTCAGATGTATGCTTCTTGTTGATTCTGCATTTAAATCAAACTCTGTATTTTTAGGAATTGAAACCTTTGGGAAAAATGTGGTTGTGGTGGGAAGATCCAAGCACATAGGCCTGCCCATCGCCATGCTCCTGCACACAGACGGAGACCACGAGCGACCGGGAGGTGGGTAGGACCCCAGGTTCATGTAGTCTGTGACTTTCTCCTTCTCAGGGCATCTAGTAAGAGTTCTTGATGATGTGAATTTGCATAATTTTGGGTTTACGCAATTAGTTTCCTTTATTCCTCATCTAATAGTGTGAATGCATAAGAAGCAAATAAAGGAATTGCTGAAAATATTTGGCCCCTTTGTTCCTATTATTTCTTTTGGCCACATATATTTCTTTAAATCACTAATAATATAGACAGAAAGAAAGGTGAAATGTCATGAAAAATTTAGATACATAAATATCACATTTTTGAAAGTTCTCAAGATCTTGGGAAAATGGGTGTGGAATTCCTAAAATGGCAAGGTCCTGGTATGTCACAGGACAGCAAGTTAGTTCACGTTACAGACAAGGGGTTTGAGGCCCAGGCTGGTTAACTGGTCATCTAGCTTAGGCAACTAGTCACTGAGTTGCGAGGAGCAGTCGCTAAGAAAGCCTGGTGACTCGCCAGTGTTTGTAAACATGTGGCTGGTTCTCCAGGGAGCCTACTGTCTCACCACCATCCCAGCTGCCTCCTAGCTGGAGGCAGAGCAGTTCCCTGGGGTAGAAAGGGGGTGGCTGGGAGGAAATCCAGCAGAGGGACGATGGGGTGTTATTCATGGTCACCTGAGCCAGTGTGGTAGGTAGAGAATAAGAGGTTACTTAGCTCATTGCCGATGAGGAAAGTGGAGGTCTAAGCAGCTTAAATGACCCTTAGACAAGATTCTGCATCTTGTCTCAACAGGGCAAAAAGACAAGGTTCATGTTCTTATTAGAAGTAGTTATTGGTCTATGTGTGCGTTAGAGATTTTTATTCCTTCCTTTGCTGCTAACTATTTTTAATCCTTTGCGGGGTGCTTTTGAGAGGACGCTAATCTTTCATATAGCAAGTACTTCATTAGTTTCTTTAGTTCCAAAAAAAGAAAGAGATACTTTTTTACTTTCTGATATTAAATCAGAGTGATAGACATGCACTTGCTTATGCACAACACACACACACACACACACCATGTATAGGTTAACCCTAGTGAGTTAGTTTTCCTTTCTGTGCCTAAGGATTTAAACATTGCCAGAAACCAATGTGTATGAAGATCATAGTAAATTAGGCCTGATAGTAACTTTTGAAGTGCTCAGTTTTGAAGAGCTCTTCGAGAAGGCAAATCTGGTCATATGACGAGTTTCATCATGTCCATCTCCAAAGCTGCATTCTTAGTTTCAGTGTTCACTCTCGATTACTCCTGCTTATTGATCTCTTGGAGTGTTATAATAATATTGATTTGTATTTACCTTTACATGATGGTTTATATGTTAAGCAAGGTAAAATAATCAGGAATATTTACCTGGTGTGGTATTTTTCTTAGAAAATTTTGACCAAGTGCTGATAAATAGGATTTTCCTTTTTTTTTTTTTTTTTTTTTTTTGGTACCGGTAATCGAACTCAGGACCTTGTGATTGCCAGGCAGACAGTGTGCCACTGAGCTATATCACTGGCCCAAGTAGGATTTTCTTTATTCAACATTTTGTTTTCTTATCTCAGTAACAATAGACAGCATTACATAGCTCCATGGTTTGCTCAATACTTACTCATGAACTGTTAATATTATTCTCATTTTGCAGCTAAGGGAAATGAGCTTTAGAGACATTGGAGAATGTGCCCAAGGCCGCATAGCGAGTGGGGATACCAGCACAGGAAGGTGGGGCTGATTCTGTGTCAGGAGGGCGGGCCTGGACTCAGGCTCCGCCATGCCGTGCCCTTCATTTTGGACGGGTCATTTAATCTGCTTAGACCTCCACTTTCCTCATCTGCAAAGTGGAAATAATATTAACATCTCCTTTACTTGGTCATTGTGAGAGTTAAATGAGATACAAGTGGAAAACAGCAATGACAGTGCCTGAACCACAGTGAGTTAAGTCTATGGGTGCAGCTGTAGCTCTCATTTCAGTTACTGTGCTTAATAGCTGTGCCATCATGTGTAGAGTAATGTGGTTTGAGCGCAATGATTTTTTTTTTTTTTTACTTTATTTGCAGTTTTCTTTTCTACTGGTTTTGGGTTGGCTTTTTTTGGATCATAGCTAGTTTTTTTTTGGTAATAATTTGAATAACCTCAAAATTTATAAAAGCTTACATAGTATTTGATAAAAATGTGACATTGCTATATTCCAGTTAGTACTTCATAATGCGTTTTTTCTTATAGGCATGTGTATATTATTTGCTAACTTCCTGTTAAATTTCAATTTTGAATACTTTGTCTATAAAGTACCTCAGAGAATTATTTTAGCCCTTTTTTAGTATATGTGCTGCTGAAGCGAGCACTATTTTAGCTCTTTTTAATGCAATTATAGACTAGCTAATTGTATGTAATAAATATTATATATTTTATTATCTGTGGCTTACTTATAGGTACATACATATATAGTAAAAATGTCAAAGTAACCATGAGAAAGATAATCACAAATTGATGGTAGCAATGACTTCTGAGGAGAGAATTAGAAAGACATACTACTTTAAAAAATATTTTCTGATTTGTGTAATGGAATATTCTCGCTTAAAAAAGTATGTTAAAAATTGGATAAATATGAAATTGGTTATAATGCTGGTTACAAGCCAAATAGTTAAAGTTAGGTTTGTGATAGTGGCAGGTGCCGTCACAGTTACAGCACCTAAAAAGTAAGAAACTACTCGGGAGTAGTTGTGGAAGTTTCACAGCAGGGGTGGTGTTTAAGGTCCTGCGCTTCCTACGGGAGTGTGGTGACATGCTGTTCATCTAGTTACTGTGAGAGTTGCTTCCGGAAGACTGGCCGTCAGTGGGAAGATGAGTGCTCGGAAAGCTGGGGTCTGGCCAAGCAGCAGCTCTGTGCTGGGCCTCCCAGTGCTTCATCAGCTAATGGAGGCGATGGAGGATGAGTAACCTGGAAAATTCCTGCCCATGGACTTGTTCTAAAGACACCTACAGGGTGAAACATTCAGCTCGTGCCGTTTCTTTGCCAGAAGAGATTCAGAACCCTAATGATTCATTTTTTTTAAATCCCAAAGCCAAAGATAACTGCACTAAAAGAAAAAAAAGACCTTTCTATAATTTAGCTTGGTACATACGTGTCTCACCTGTCTGGCTTTGAGTTTGGATGCAGAGGATGGAGACCCCAGCTGTAGTGCATGGAAAATGTCCTTTTAATTCACCTGGGGCTGGAAATACTTAGGGAGAATGTGCTTAAATCTTGAAGTGGAAGGGCAGTGCTGACGTGGGCTTCTGGGGGGAAGGCGTCACAGAGGCTCGGGGTGACTTGGTGTTGGAGACATTGCAGTGCAGAGAGGAAGTGGGAGCCAGTTCTCCCCTGGAGCTGTGGTCTTGAAGATGGTGACGGAGTGCAAAGGAACATTGTATAAAAATATGGGGAACTTAAACCGTAAAGATTTGGGGGCACAAAATACAAGTTGGCATCCATCAGCAAATACACTCTTTGCTTAAGGAAGCCCAGGGTTAATTGGAATGAGTTACAGAAATGGGCCATGGAGGGTCTCTTCCCGTCACCCCACTGGTTCCAGGGACGGTCGAGTACATTGTAGCCCTCCTCAGGTGACTGTGTATTCTTTGGGCTTCTTCCTGTGTGGTGACCTAGAGAGTTTCACCTTCTTTCAGACTGAAACTGAGTACCCCTGACTCTAGCACAGTGGTTTTGTTTTTCACTTTACCATGAGGAAGGAAGAGAGAAACTCTCCAATTTCTTTAAAAGTCTTTTTCTTCAAAATAAATTGCCATAATGACCAACGTATTATGGTTACTAATTGTCACCAGAGGAGTTCAGAATCTGAGTGCGCCTCAAAATTTTGTAGAGTAAGTTCTTCTCTGCATATTCTTTCCTACGCAGGACGTTTCATAAAATGAGCCCACACACAGGTCACATGCTCCTCCTTTAGCTGAAAGGTCGTGGCCTCATTAGAGAGCATTGACACCGCTGACACACTTAAAACGAGCATTTTGGAGGAGTGGCACTCGCCGATCTTACTTACAGCCACAGAAGCTGTACTTAATTCTCTTGACCTCCTGCAGCTGATACCCATGCAGTGCTTGCTCTGCAGACCCGGCAGTCTCTGCCCTCTGGCTGTGGAAATCTCCTGAAGCTCCTGCTCTGCATCTTCAGGACGCCTCTGTGGAAGGTTTGTCTTCTCCAGTTCTGTCTCTGCCATTGCACTTCACATTCAGGCTGACCCACTGCTGAATTTTCTGCATCACAGGCACTTTTTGTTCAAGAGACTCCCCATCTAAAAGGAAAACCGCAAGCCTTTTGCCAGGGGAATGCCTTTGCTCGGTGAAAGTTGACTCCAGTTGTGAAAATGAACTCTGCCATCAGGAAGCATTATCTCCCCTGCAGGATGCAGTAACTCAGCAGTGGATGCTCAAGACAGTGCGATGCTGTGCAAGTGGCTGCATGAAGTGCTGCCCATGGCAGGTTGGGCCAAGCTCGCTTAGGTGCCACACAACAGAACCAAAGCTGAGCACGAGGGAAGGCAGGAGCCATCACCCTCCAGGACTGAGGCGTGCAGTCATGAGGCCACAGAGCACGGTGGGATGTGTGGTGGCTCTGTGGAAAGAACCAGTGTCAGCTGGCAGATGGCAGGCACTTCGTCCCTGCTACGCCATCCCACTGCCCCAGGTTACAAGCGTTGTAGCCAGATGTCAGGGATGCAACCATTCAGAATGTCTGTGAGACCCCACTGAATCACAGCCCGTGA
Organism: Erethizon dorsatum; assembly: GCA_028451465.1. Lineage (NCBI taxonomy): Eukaryota > Metazoa > Chordata > Mammalia > Rodentia > Erethizontidae > Erethizon > Erethizon dorsatum. The sequence goes on along the minus strand of CM051832.1, from coordinate 110,596,584 downwards.
GTCTGGGTAGTTGGTGTGGTAGAAGACAACAAAGGATGATTCTGGTCTCCTTTTCTTAAATGAGTAATAGGAGCACTGGTCCATTTTCTGTGTCTCCTAAGTTTAGCCAGCTAATATCTGGAAAGCACTATAGATGAAAAATAGGTATTCTCACTCAACAACTGGGACTGTTACACTGTTGAAAAATTAAACCCTATTTAAAATATAAAGCGAAGTCCAAATCTTCCTCTTCCCTTTCATTTTCTCTCTTTCTCCATGATCTCAGAGTACTACCAGGCATTTGTTTCATTGCTAGCACAAAGCATCCCTTCTCTGGCATCTGTAGCCTGGTTGCTCAGGACATCCCTGATACTGTCATCTGTGTCATCCCCCCTCAGCCATTTCTCCTGTCACTCTCTCCCTAAGGCTGCAGATTACACACTGTTCGTACACCATCTCCTTCAAGCCTCCCCGCAGCTCATCCCCTGCTCCCCTTGTGTGGAATCCCGTTCCTGTCACTGCCTCCTCTCCATGCACTCTTCACATGCCACTCAGATCTTCTAACCTTGCTTCTTGTGTATGCTGCTGCCACGCTGCTACAGCCTGCTGATCACCCGCCCGTTCTCCTTCCTACATGCGCGTAGTAAATGCCAGCTTCTCAGTGACAGATATTTACTTGGGCTTTTTGTATTGCTGAAATTTAGCGGGGCTTCAAAGGAGAAGTGGAGTCAGCCAATCATTAAGTCTGTGTTGTGTCTCCTGTGTGCCAAGTACTGTGCCAGTGTGGTAGAAAATGGCACCATACAAAATAGAACCATGGGGGCTGTAAAACAAGACACTGTCATTTTTGGACAAAGTCTCAATGGCAAGGAGGAAGGGAAGCAGGGAGAGAAGTAGGTAAATGTCCAGCACGTACCAGTTTCTTCATATTTAAATAGTAGGCATCTGTGGAAAAAGATAAAACTCCCCACCGCCAAGCCTCACCTCATGTTCCATAGGAGCAGAAGGGGCTTCATGGCTGTCAGGGAGGGAGAGGAGACCTCAGGACACTGGGCAGGGAGGGGAGCTGGCGCTGACGGCAGCGCTGAAGAGGGCCTCAGTGTCTGTCAGTGAAACGTGGAGGATCCGCCTTGTTGTTTAGACTGTTTTTTCCCCCGAGCTGCTGACTTGCAGTACTGGCTTCTTAGAGAGGGGCTATTTCTTTGTTTTGAAGCATGGGGAATTCGGTGGTGAATAAAGCAGGGATGGCCCTGCCCTCCTGGGACATGGTGAGGCAGGAAAGACAGCCGTTAGCCAGGGAGGGAAGCAGGATGCCCTGACTTCCACTGTGCGTGTGCTTCCCGGAGAAGTGGGGCTTTGTGTGAAAAGCTGTTTTGGGAATAAGATGAATGACTTCTAATTACAATTATATATGAATGCTATACTTGTGTTTACCTCTGTCACTGTGTAATGGGTTGTGTTTACTGTCTGCCTTCTGAGGCTAAAAACTAAAAACCTCACAGGCACATGGCAATATATAAACCATGATGCAAATGAGCAATAGTAAAGAAAAAGGGAAGGAAGAGCTGGAACTAAGACAGAGCCAGAGAGAGGACTTCTAAAATAAACAGATCATTAAATCTTCCTGGCTCAATTCCCACTGTCGAGCATGATCGTTTTATATACTGGAGCTAAATATGTTTGGTGAATTTATTTAATTGATTTTAAATTATACTTGCTATGGTTAGGTCACTAATTTCATCCTGAGAGCCCATTCACAGCAAAATAAATGACTAGTTACCCAAGGAAGTGTCTTTAAGATTAAAAATAAACACATGCTGAGGAAAAATAAAACATTTTCTGTTATTGAAATGGAAAAGTAATTTCTCCTGAGGGTTCTTATGCTTTTCATTAAACAGAAAACCACATGACAAATTGCCTGATATTCATAACATGCTTTTCAACTTAACAAATTGCCTCATTTTATGGGCTGTTTCTCCTATTATTTAAGCACAGAGCGGAACTACCATTGGCATGCATAACTCTTGTCGCATTTGACTTCTCATTCTGTTTCTGGGCCATTCCCTTTCTTGCAACTTCTGAACTGGTGGTTCTTAGCTCCCAGTGCCAACTAGAATTGTCAGGGGGCTTTAACAATGATAGCTGCCTGCCCCCAGTGCACAAGAGAGTTAGATCTTCAGGACTGGGACCTGCATATCACTATTTTTTATAAAGTACCGTAGAAGAATCTAATATAGTCAGAACTCTATATCTATAGTCAGAACTATCTAATGTAGTCAGAACTATTGAGAACAATGGCTCAAACATTGGGATGGGCGCGGGACTTCTTTCTCCATAGCCATTCCCTGAGTAACCTACGGCAACCCCGTAGCTCTGAGTACCACCTGTATCTCTGTGGATTCTAGACCCTGTGACCACCGTCCAGCCAACACCACCCCACTTGCGTGGCAAATGAGCATTCTAAACTTAGCGCATGCAAACTTGCACTCCTAATTTTACCAAGTTTTCCCAGTCTGCCCAGTGCAGTGGCACATGCCTGTAATCCCAGCTACTTGGGAGGAAGGAGGTAGGAAGATCTCAAGTTCAAGGCCAGCCTGGACAACTTAGTGAGATCCTGTCCCAGAATAAAATTAAAAACAAAGGGATGGGGATGTCCCTCAGTGGTAAAGCACCCCTGGGTTTGATCCCCAGTTCCGCAAAACAACAATGAAAGCAGCAAAACAAAGCTAGGACAAACAGCATCACCTGCTTGATTTTTCAGTACCTTTTTTTTGGTTAAAATTAACTAAATGATGAGTTCACTTTTTTTTTTTTTTTTTTTTTTGTGGGTACCGGGGGTCGACCTCAGGACCTCGTGAGCCAGCAGGCGCCTGTGCCACTGAGCGATACCACCGGCCCTTTCTTCGTATGTGGGTTCCGGGAGTCGAACTTGGGCCCTTGCGCTTGCCAGGCAGGTGCTTATGCCGCTGAGCCATCTCACTGGCCCCTGAGTTCACTTTTTTAAACATTTCTAAGCCATTCCCTACCTTCATTTATTCAGTAATCAAGAAATAACCCCAGAATCATATTAGGCAATGGGATGCATGTTCTCTGCTCAGACAGAGAAAGGTGTGGAAGTAGGGGTTGCAGTGCCACATGCCGAGTCCCAGGCTAGAGGAGGACGGCAGCACAGTCCTGGCCGGGAGCCTGGTCTGCTGCAGCGGAGGAAGGCACATCGTGGCGAGGAACCAGGATTTTTACCATCTCGTGTTGTGGGTGTGCTGGGAAGCCCTGCCGTGGGAGAGTGGACTGTGTGTGGAGAAGGGGGCACGGTGGCTGCAGGGAAACCAGCTCATAACAGTGTCATGTTCCACCTGAGAAGTGGCAGGGGCCTGGACCAGGATGTGCTCACTGTGGTGGTGACAGCACAGACACATTTTACGCCGCTCACTCATGGGTCAGATACAGGGTATGAGAGACGCCTCAGATGGACTGAAGAGCTGAGGATTCCTGGGTGCTGCTTACTAAGATGGTCTGGCAGACAACTTTCCATTACTGTGACAAACACCTGAGGCGATCAGCTCACAGAGAGGAAGGTTTATCTTGGCCCACCGTTTAGAGGTTTCATCCGTGGTCAGTTGGCTCCATCATGGCAGAGCAGGTGGCAGAACAGAACTGCTCACTTTATGTTCAGGAGGCAAAGGAGGAGACTGCAGCCCCGTGGTCCCCTCGAGGGCAGGCCCCCAAACACCTGCAGGCCTGCCCTAGGCCCCGCTGGCTGAAGGCTCTGCCTCCTCCCAACAGTGGCTGTCCAGGGAGCGAGCTCCACCACGTGGACCTTTAGGAGACACAGCAGGTTCAAACTATAGCAGATGTAACAGCAGGTATTTCCTCATATTGGCATTCTGTGTTGATGCTATGCTACCACTGTCTCTACCGTGTTATTTTACATAAATCACAGAGGCGCTGATAGCCTGGAAACTGCTCAGGTGCCTCCAGTGGACAGTTCTTGCTTGGCTGTGGATTTTGCACAGTCAGAAACACATCTTTCCCACTAGTTAATTATTGAATTCTTAAAAAATTCTAAGATTCCAGGAGATGAACTCTGAGTCTTTTAGTCTTTCTATGTCTTACAAGCATGAAAAGCACAGGGCATCAAAAAGTTGCTTCAAACTCTGCTTATAATTTTTTTAAAATCTGGCTCTCTGAGATATTAGAAGTATAGGCTATCAGATGCGCTCTGTGGGGTCAAGCTGAGCATGGGAAAGTGCCTTCGGAGGTCAGGGGTGCGCATCTTTCCCTGGAGCAGCTGCTGCAGCTTTTGGGCCTGCCCCCGGGAGACTCAGAGGAGGTGGGAAGGACTAGAGGAGCAAGCCAGAGGTTTCACTGGAGAAAGTTAACGAGACTTCACAGTGCCGAGTCAGACAGGTTAAAGAAGACACTAGTGACCAGGAAAGCCAGGTGCCAGGCCAACGGCAGGTACCAAAATGTCACCAGCAAGGTCAGAGGCAGAAGAGTCTGAGGCATCCCTGGAACACATTCGCTTTTGACTCCTTTGTTTCTCTCTCTTGTAAGCATCACTGGATCTCTAAACAGCAGGCTGAAAGCCTCTCTCTGGCCTGGTTATCACTGTAGTCATAAGCTCTAATGAAGCGAGTCTAAATATGACTTTCGGCTTTGATATTTCCCTGGAAATTGCCTGCCAAGCTCATGTAAGAATCTCAAGGTAACCTGATGATACTTAAAAGATGTTGCCATGCAGATTGAAATTCATTTTTCTTTTGCCTGAAACTTTAAAGATTGTTAATTTTGTGTATGTACATAATCACTGGATTATGCTGTATCTCTCAGTTCTTTTCTGAAAATAGCACTGATGGAAGGTGAGAGGTCTTGGGTTTGTTTTGGTTTTGATTGTGTGTGTGTGTGTGTGTGTGTGTGTGTGTGCATGCACGCATTGGAGAGGCTCTCATTTGGAACTAGAGAACATTTGTGTGGTTGCTGGGGTATGAGGTAGTCCTCTGAGTAGAAGAAAACTAAGAAATGGGAGGGTGATTCATAAGTTGGTGCTTTGGGATGTAATGCAAACATTGGTTTTAAAGTGAATGGAGGAAAGAAAATCAATCACTCAGGCTTTTCGTCTAAGTGACTGGGTGGATGTTGGTACCATAGACAGAAAGGAGAAAGACCACCACCATGTAGTACTAGTTACTTCTTATTGTTCTTCCTTTGCAAAGTTTTCCTAGTTATCCTTTTGTTTTTTCCATTTTAACATTAGTGTCAGATTATATGCTTCCTCTAAAAAGCAAAAATATTTTGTTAGAATTGCATTATATTTGTAATGAACATAGGAAGAACAGCCATTATTATGGGTTGAATCCTGTCCAAGAGCATAGCTTATCACTCTACATTCTCAGTCGTACTTCTGTCTCTTCATGTTGGCTTAGAGATTTTCTTGTTCCACATAGATTTTGCACATTTCTTCTTAAGCTTATTTCTAAGTATCTTATCTTTTGTGCTGCTCTTACAGCAGGGCCTTTTCTTCTAATATATCTTCTCACATTATATATGAAATCTCTTTACTTTTACATACTCAGTTTTTACTTGGAAAATTCACTGCATTCTCTTAAGGTTTTAATAATATATTTTTAGGTTTATTCATCAAACACATTTAACTTTTATGTTCATTAACCTTTTTCTATTTTATCTTTCTTTATGTACTTTTTAAGTTAAATGATTATTTTCTGATTTCTGTCTTATTGATATAATAATTTAGGCCTATGAATTTTCCTTTAAGAGTTGGTTTGTATTTATTTTGTAGGCTCCACTATGAGGTGCTTTCATTATGAATGTTTCTAGAGAACCTGAAATACTGTTTTATTTCCTTTTTGACCCAAGAATTTTTTTTTTATTTTAAAGAGAAGAAAAAACAAAACAAATCAAAAGAACAAATTTTCAATACAACATAATAGGAGGGTAACAATGGTTAATACATTACATATTACTATCTTTAAGTTAGTTATTCAGGATACCAGACATTAGCATTCAATTGTCCAAACATTATTGGCACAAACCTTACTCTTCAATGAACTAAGTAAAATTGGTAATCTATCTTAACCATCTTATATATATACACAATTTTTTTTCCCTTTCCCTTCTTTCTTTTCCCTATTCCAGTCTCTCTTTCCTTTTGACCAGTTTCTTTTTGATTCATCATATCTATTGTACATTTTGGATCTTATTTACTCTTTCAGTTTCTCATACTAGAGAGACAATACGATGCTTACACATGTGCTTCCGGTTTATTTCACTTATGAGTATTTTCTCGAGTTGCATCCATTTACCTATAAAAGTCTCCAGTTTATCCTTCTTTATGGCTGAATAGTACTCCATTGTATAAAAATACCACATCTTTCTTATCCATTCCTCAGTTGATGGGCATTTCGGTTGTTTCCAAGATCTGGCTATTACAAATTGTGCTGCTATAAACATGGGTGCACATATATCGCTGTGGTACGTTGACCCAAGAATTTTTTTAAATAGAATTTTTTTAACTTCCAACAGAAGGACTTTTTAATTTATGATCTTATCAATAATTTAACTTTATTGATTTGTGATAAAAGAAAATTATTTTTAGCTTATCTAACTATCTACATTTTTGGTATTAATTTTAAAAATCTTAGCCAAAACCATACCAATTAAAAAAAATTCTTTGAGCACATAATAAGAAAATATATTATCTATTTTCAGAATTTGATACATGATTATCAGGTATATTCATGTTTACATTTTCTGTTTTCTTGATCTGTCATGAATTGAAAAGGATGAATTAACTTCAAGTGTAATATTTTTTTATTTTTATTTTATCATCTGTAATTTCTATGCAAGGAATTCCATTTGTCTTTTATTGGTGCCATGTATTTTTCATTGCCACATCTCCATGTGAATTGCCCCTTTGCTTTTTAAAATGCACATCTTTGTCCTACCTCTGCAGATTTTCCCCTCATGTGACAGTGAGAGCATCAGCTGTTATATGAGACATTTTCCTACTGGGTTTGCCCATATTTTGCTTTTTGAACATTTCTGATTCTGAATACCTTTGTTTTAGAACCTTTGTTCTAATACCTTTGTTCTTTGTTTTAGAAAGAACACACATGAATGTGTCATAATATTATGTATCACATATAGAGTATGTGATTGGTATAGTGTACAATAAGATTTTGCTTTGTGAATCAATTTATGAATAGATAACTTAGGAAATTTTATAGGTATTTTAATGATAATATATATTGTTAGAATTATCACATTATTTTCTATTCTGTTATTTTTACAATTTTTATTTTTTATATATATTTTTTCTTTTTGTCTGTTTAATATTTAGGAAGTTTTATGGTTAGTTTAATAATTATAATGTCATAGTACTCTGACTTCTCTATTTCTGTATATGATATGTATTGATACTCTAATCAAAGAATTCATAAAATGTTTTCATTTTCTCTTCTGATTCCATTTTACCAATAAAAATTTTTTTCAGAGTACATACTCTGTATTTTTAAATATTCTTAGATTTCAGTTATTGGGTAGTTAGCTTCTTAAATGATGTTTTTCAATCCCCATTATCATGTAATAGGTGATCGGCAAACTTCCCCATCTTTCCCCTTCCCATTCTAATTTTGGTTGTTGCGTATTTTCCACACAAAGCACGTAGCATTCGCATCTGTCTGTGTCTTTGTCCACTTTGTGCCCCTATAGGAAAATACCACAGATTAGTTCTGTTCTTTATATAGAACAGATTGACTTCCTGGCAGTCCTGGAGATTAGACGTCCAAGGGGAGGGCATGGGCATCTGGTGAAGGCCCCTGTGCAACACCAGCATGTGGCAGAGGGCAGAGGGTAAAAGAGGGCAAAGGGAGACCGAGGGTGCTGAACTTGTCCCACCTAACAGCCTTCATCCACGTGTGAGGGCAGCACCTTCCTGTCTTCAACACCTCTTCAGAGTCATACCTCCTAACGGTGTCGCCATGGCGATTCCCTTTCAGCGAGTTTAGGAGGGGTGAGCATCTCAACTCCAACAGCCTGTCACTCCAGTCCTCGCATTTCTATAAAGTCTTAGTTGGATGATGAAATTTTTCTAAATCTTTCCAATAGTCCTTTGGTCAGTTTTGTCAGACAAACTTTGATTAACTGAAGTATGTGTTTTAGCAGGTTCCTCAGGAAAGATTTTCTGTGACTATTATTCCCTGAGTTCTTGCGGTTTCAAAATCATTTGCAACTCTTAATCCTGGAGGCAGATTCAACTGTGTATAAAATTCAAGTCTTTTGTAGGTATCATTCTGTCTTTTTTTTTTTTTTTTGCAATTGAATGTAGAAATCTGAGTATTTTCTGGTTGCTCTTAAGATTCTTTTTTAGTCTTTAACATACAGGATCTTTACTAAAGTATGTCTCAGCACTGACCATTGTAAACAGTTTTAATGGATTCAAGTCTTTTACTCTCAGTTTTTAATCTATAAATTCCAATTTTAAGATATTTTGGTAAAATGTTTGGTCACTATGTTCAATTTTCCCATGACAGCATTTTTCGTTGGGTTCATTGATAAGTTGGTCTCGGTCTCTGTCTCTCTCTCTCTCTCTCTCTCTGTCTCTCTTATCTCTGCGTATCAAACCCAGGGCCTCTCACATGGTAGGCAACCACTGAGCTACACCACAGCCCTGTTGCTAAATTCTTCAAAACTGTTTTTGCCTTTTGCTTTGTCTTTTTCTTGGTTCTGCCATTTTTTAAATATATCCTCTTATTATAAAATTTGCATATAATAAAATCCACTTCTTTGGGAATGCAGTACCATTAATTTATGTAAACACATATGCTCCTTTACTAGGTGACTATTAATCATCACTAGAATCAAGATAGTTTCATCACCCTCGCAAATTACCTGGGCTTGCCCTTGCGTAGGGCCCTTCACTGATGTTTCATCCAATCCTTTTTCTATTACTCACCAGTGAATGAGGTGGGCTTTCTTGGGCCTGCTGTTTGCAGGATGCTTCTGTCCTGAGTTAGGAAGGAGGTGCTGGGTGGCTCCTCTATGACAGGCTCTGTCACCACACTCTGAACTGCTCTGGGGCCAAGAGTGCTCTCCTGGCTTCATGTGTCTCTCTCCACTATAGTGAAGAAAGGTTTATCTTTTACATTTGGGAGGTGAGCACTTCACCTTCAGGCATTCAAAGCCTTCAGTCCATCCAGACTGACACATAATGGTCAATGCCAAGACATGTTTTAATAAAGATTTTAGAGATAAAAAGTGAATCAGGAGACATCCATGGCTGCTGAACATCTCATAACTCTGTTTCTTTGCTACCTTTATCCTTCTGTGGTGTTTATTCCTTGTTGCTTTTGGTAACTCTTACATGTTTTTAGAGTCACTGGAAAATATATTTTCCAGTTTCTCTAAAAACAGATTGTGCAGTTTTGGTGGTAGCTGTGTAGATTGCATTTGCACATCTTCCAGAAGGTGAAGAGAAACCATGTCTCATTCCATCACACACTTAGGGAAGCCCCTTCCCCACTCCCCTCCTCTGGCTGGCACTTTTAACCCTAGAATTCTCAGACTGCCTGCCTGTCCTGTTATATGTAACTCCATTAAAGTTTTCCTGTAAAGCAACCTGTGATATTCTAGGCCTCTTCACTGTTCCCTAAATACAGAATTTCAAAGTTGATTGTTTTCCCCCCTGCTTTATTTTAGCTTGGATTGCTCTTTTCTTCCTTGACATACTCATATTCATGCTTTAAGACTTCAAGTGTAGTTTGCCTTCTGGAGAAACCCTTCCTCCCTGGTGGAATTCATCTCTCACCTGTGTGCCCCCATATGTTGTCCCATTGTTAGTACAGCTGACCTTGTTGCTTCCAGTCTTTATCTCCCTGTCATCAACAACCCAATGAGTGTCCATACCAATGTATTAACCGGTCAGGACAGAATTCTCAAATCCTGGGTTCCTGGAGTTGATAGCCCTCGTCTGACAATCAGCACTCACCTCACCTGGCCTCGGTGAGTGTTAACCCATCTAGTAGAAAGATACAATATTCTGATTCATCTTCAGTTCCTTATCTAGCTTTTGGTATCAGAGCAACTTAGTCATGTCAAGGCAACGTCTGTACTCTGGGGCAGTAACCAAAACTTCTCTTGATTTACAGCTTTCATACAACGTGGGAAAGGCTATGATCACTAATGGAAGCCCTTCTGCATTGCAGGTGATGCAACGGTAACCATAGCGCACAGGTGCACCCCCAGGGAGCAGCTGAAGACCCAGACTCAGCTGGCGGACGTTATCGTGGTTGCTGCAGGTGGGCCCTCCGTGATGTTTTGTGGGGGAAACATCATCAGCAGAGCGGTTCTTGCCCTAATTGCTGACATATGTGAGAGAACAGCTTCTTGGGGTATAAGTACATAGGAATATGTGTGGCTTAACCTTCATCGATTAGATCCTGTCTCTTTGCAGTCATCGTACTGGTCCATTGTGTCTCTGTGAGCATTTGTCCCTTCGTTGCAGAAAACGCAAGTAGTTTGGGATGACATATTAGGCACAAGAAGCTGCTCTTTGAGACCAAAAGCTAGATAAGGAACTGAAGATATTGTGGCTGTAGGGGGAAAGAGATAAAACTTGTAAGTGGTGTTCATGAAAATAGAATGTCCTGAGAGGAGGAGATAGACAGACAGCTGCTGGCCACCCCCAGGCTGAAGAACCAGGTATGAAGTCCACGCTCGGAGAGCAAAGTTGATGGACCGGACCATGTCCGAAGCCCAAGCCTGGGGAGGGTGTTTCCTCAGCGAGGGCGTGTGGAGTTGGAACTGATGGACTGAGCATGCTTGGTCTACAAGGAAGGAAAGGTGACTTAAGATACAAAAGATGTTTTTCTTCAACAGAAGGAAAAGAAGCCAAACCCACTCTTTCATTATAATGAGAGCTGTAAGTTACAGTTCCCGAAACAGTCAGTTCCCTCTCCCGTAATTAGGGAGATGGAGAAAAATATAATTGTTTATTAACTCTTCCCCCATTTTAATGACAAAAATATTTTGTGCCCTTTTGAACATTATTAATATTTTCACAGGTCAAATAGCCCACATGTTGTAAGTGTGTGTTCTCCGGGGAAGTGTTATCCTCCTTCTCCTGATGTTCAGGAGCGTTGTAGAAAATGCCTGTTTATTTAGCACAGGGTTGGGTTCAAAGAATTCTAATCTTTTTTCCAGTTCTGAGATTCTGTTATTCTCTATTCTGATATATGAATAGAGCTTTAAGAAATATAATATGTGTATATATCTATTATAAAAATATTTACATGTATTTGTGGTTTTCTACAGGGTAAGTGAACAAAAATGATATTATAGAAATGAGAAAGAGCTGGAATACAGATGGCTTGTGTGTAGATTATTCACGTAGAGGAATTTAGCAGTTTCTTGTATTATTTGGCGTGTGTTAAACATAAATACTTTTGAATAACAAAGGGACTATCAATTCATTCAGGAAACCCTGGATTCTCGTTGTGAGGCAGGAGCTGTTTTGTGTAGGGATATAGTAGTCAACGCGAATGACAGAATCCCAGCCCCTGTGGAGCCTATATTCTAGAGGAAGAGGTAGAAAATAAACCAACAGCATAGTGTGATACCAAGTAGGGATGAGTGTGTGACAGAGCTGGGGAGGAACAGTGTGCGTGGGGTGCCCTTTAGACTGGTGAGGGTGGGCCGGTGAGATGGCTCAGCGGCGTAAGCGCCTGCCTGGCAAGCGCGAGGGCCCGAGTTCGCCTCCCGGATCCCACATACGAAAAAGGGGCCGGTGATATCGCTCAGCAGCACGGGCGCCTGCTGGCGCTTGAGGCCCTGAGGTCGACCCCTGGTACGCACAAAAAGATAAATAAATAAAATAAAGTAGACTGGTGAGGGTCTTCTGGGAGGCGGCCTTTGGCGTAGAATCCTTACCCTGGCCATTCCCTGCTTGCCAGGCAGACCCCGCTCCACCCTGCCCTGCCATGACCCAGAAAGTGTTTCTGTGCCACTGGCTCCTGGCAAGGTTGGGCAGCCTGGGAGATCCAGGGGAGGAGGAGAGAAAGGATAGGACAGGCTATTTCTTCTCTCCTCCTCCTCCTTCTCCACACTGCCCGCTTCCTCCTGTGTCCATGGCTCTGCTGGCGGCCTCCTGCAGCTCTGGTTCTTACTGAGCTTCAGGGACACTACTCCTTCCACCTGCCCCAGGGATGGCACAAGCACCTTGTGTTTCCAGTCTCCAAGCCTCTCAACAGCCCTTGTGTTTCTGTTAACCCTGAATGTGCCCCAGGACAGTTCCTTCAGGAGTTTCTCTTCCTTTGAGGGTCAGAGGTGGATTCTGTGTCCTGCGGGGACACTGCTGGTATAGGTCTATATGAAGGGAAGGCACAAATCCAGGAAACATTGGGAGGGAATTCCTTCCAAGCAGAGGGAGAGCACACACAGAGGTTCTGAAGAGGGGCCCACATTGTGTGGTCCAGAGCACAGAGCTTGAGTTTAATCAGTTGGGAAGGATATGCTTGGGGAACACTGTCGGGAGGGTAGCCAAGGTTAGTTCAGGTGGGACCCTGAAGGCTGAGATGAGGACCAGTGGCAGAGAGTGGGAGAAGGACACTTACAGAGCATGCAGGCTCACACAGGTGTGTGAAGGAGAACTAATTCCGGAGAGGTTAGAGTAGAAACAGAGAGCACACTTACTGCAGTTCATTGAATGGATCCAGGTTTTTCCTTAACTTGTTTTATCTTTAAACATACAAAACAGTTCCACCCTTTATGTCTGCTTTATTCTTGCACATAGCATTTCTACTTCGTAGACAATCCTAACAATTCCTGCTTTATCCAAGGCTTGAGTGGGAGCTTTTACTCTTTTGCTTATCAATTAGGTGTTACTGGCAATTTCTAGACTTTAAACTTGAATTTATGAGCATTTACTAACTGAAGGGAGGGTAAAAGTTCCAGAAGAAATAAAGTTTGATGAGGAAAATACTGGTAGTTCACATTAGTTTCAACCAAATTAACTCAATTTCTTGTTTTTTTATCCGCTGTTTTTTGGAACACAGACTGTAACTGTAGTGCACAGGAGTAGTAATTTTCTACTCACAGAATAAACATAGAAACGATCCCTTTCCAGAAGTCGTCAGAAAGGGGGTACACCTAATTATCGCTAAGAAGTTATATTCAGGTGACAGCAAATGCAGATTTTGGAATGGGGTCGACAGAAGTCAATATGATTAGAGAGGCAGTACAGCAGTGATGGTGAACCGTTGCAGAGCTTTCCGTAGTAATAAACAGCCCCCTGTGTCATGCGTGCTGTGGGTTTGCCGCCACTGCAATAGCGTGTTTCAGACCACAGATCAAGGCACGTGAAATGCCACCACAGTTGCTTTCACACACACACACACACACACACACGGCTTGGAATTGGCTAGTGGAGAATAATTTTCCTTCTTTGTCTCTTGACAGAACGAAGTTGAGATTATATGTTAACACTGTTGTTAGACACTGTGTCAACAGCTGAGGAACACGGCACAGTGCCCTTGGTTCCCAGTTATCCATTATAATATTGGGAGAGTATTTTCTTCTTGTGGGGCAAATGCTCCGCACACATCTATGCCCAAGTTTTGTTGGCTTTCATTGCAACAAATGGCAAATGGGCGATTACATGCCCTTGGAAGACCTGCTGATGTTCTCGTGTGACTAAACATGTCTGCTGTCACAAGTCACCACACCAACATTGTCCCTGTCCTGGAGTTTATCCCATAGCTTTCTTTGTAAAGGCCTTAAACAGTATATGGTGTTTAAAAAGGAAAGGAGGGCCGGTGAGATGGCTCAGCGGCGTAAGCGCCTGCCTTGCAAGCGCGAAGGCCCGAGTTCGACTCCCGGATCCCACATACGAAAAAGGGGCCGGTGATATCGCTCAGCGGCACGGGTGCCTGTTGGCGCGTGAGGTCCTGAGGTCGTCCCCCCGGTACCCACAAAAAAAAAAAAAAAATAAAAAAAAATAAAAAGGAAAGGAAAGGAAGAAGAGAAAGAGAATAAAAGCAGGGAAGGAAAAGGAAGCATTACACTTACCCACGCTTAACAGATTAGGAGCCAGGAGGTGTAACGTCCCCTGGGTGTGACTGCAGAGCCTGGCCCTGTGCTACAGCTGTCCCACTGGGGTCCTCTGGCTGACTTAGGGCACGGTCAGAGAGCAGTGATTTTAGATACAGGGACATCGGTCACAAACTATTCTAGTCCTGGCCAGAGGCATTTTGAGGGAAGATGGTGGGAACAGCTCTGCCCCCTGCCTGGGTTCCACTGGAAATGACTTGTCTAGACACAGAGATGTGCCAGATGTCAGGAGACTGTCCTCAGGCAGCCTTGTCCTCAGCCCGGAGAAAGAAGTATTTGGTGGGTAAGGAATTTCAGGGAAGATCAAGGCTTTATGAGAAGTGAATAAATATTGCTGCATTTCTGCTTCATTAATCAGACCGAACATGAGTTAGTGAAAAAAGATTACAGATAACCAGACAATAGGAAAAAAGTCTCGCCAAGGTGACCACGTGGGCACTGTGTGGGAAATGAACAAATGCAATTAACTGTGGGTCGTTAGGACGGCGATAGAGATCTAATGGCAGAGGCAGCTGCAGCAGGGCGGGCCGGGCCGTGTCATCACCAGCAGCCCGGTTCAGGAGTCGGGAAGAGTGGAAGGAGGAGGAGGAGTTTGCGAGGTGTGAGAAAGATGGATGAGGTTCCAGAGATGACAGTGAAGAATGTGCTATGGAAGCTCGAAATGGCCTTGCAGAAGAAAAGAGGAAAAGAAGTTGTGTGAAGATCCTGAGGCGTCCATGAATTAGCATATGCTAATAGTAATCTCCTCCCCCCAGTTTCTCATGGACTAACATATATATAAACTGTGTATCACTTTTCAAGCACCTCCCCTGAAATAGCGATTTAGACTTAAGTTAGAGTCTCAGATCTGAACATCAAACCATGCCCATGCAACTAGAAATAAAAGGCTTCAAGTCTACTCAGAGCCACTGGTTGGTTCAGAGAGAATGAATCAGGTCCTAGGACACTTTAATGAAGTAGGTATGCCACGTAATAGTTGTTTGTAGTTGTCTGTCACCCACACTAGACTACAACAGGGATAGGCCTGACATTTTTCTTTTTAAGCTACAGTGGCACCTTGGTTCACAAACTTAATTTGTCCTACAATTCTGAAAAAGATGGCCACACTTGTGTTTGTGTGGGAAAGATGGCCATGGTCGTGTTCATTACTTGATGCAGAGTTTGCAAACAAAAATAAAGTTTTGCCAAACACTTCTGTTTGCAAACCAAATTGTTTGCAAACAAAAGCATTCATGAACCAAGATACCACTTTACTTAGAATGATACCTGGCACATAGCGGCTGCCTAATTAATGTTGCTGCGTTGATTTTGAGATTATAAATGGAACAAGCACTGCCTCAAATCCATACAGACTTGGCGGATACATTTTAAGGTATTTTTTAAAAGATAGAATCATTATGCTAGTTACTGGTGATTTACATAGTGTAGCTCTATTTGGGGGAACAACTAATTATTCCTAGTTTGTCATTATAATTTAATTAAATCTTAAGAATGAAATATTTAGTCATAAAAGAATAGTTCGTGACATTAAGGGGATGAGTGGACTGATTTGAGTTTGATGTTAAAACTGAGGGATTATGAGAAGGGAGAAGAAAGAGGAGACAGTCACAGACCTCAAGCATAGGGCCGCATGGAAGGAGCATTGAGTGGAAGGCCAAATTAGCTTTCCAGGAGGCTGATGAGGAAGAGGGGATGGCTAGGTCGAATAGGACATCAATTCTAAGGTTGCACCAGGAGATCCTTGTGTCTTCTATCTCATGCTTCAAGAAAATGTGGGGGTGGGAGGCTTGTTTAATATGCTAAGTTTGTAAACATTCTTGGAATCTTCATTACCAGGCAGGATAGGCAAACGTTTTACAGGCATGGTCCCCTGGACCCTGCACTCATCTGAGTGAAGTCTCTGGAACTCAGCTTATCCAGGAAGTGAGCTGTTGAGTCAGGGCCACTTGCCTGCTGTCCCCCAGGTAGAATCACAATGGTGAAAACTGTCTTGTTCACTAGGCCATCCCCTTCAGCACGATGAACAAACCTTTGCAGTCGCAATTCTAGTGTCCCTATTACAACACTTTTAATGATGGACACTGTAATATAAAACAAGATAAATGGGCAATTCAATGGAGTAATCTGGAATATTCATACTTATTCATCATAAAATACAAAGTGACCTACTAACTCCCTGTCGCCATTTCTCCCAAGACCATATCAAGTCTTAGACACATTTCCATCAGACATCACCCTGTGTTCTCAAAAGGATTTCCCCTCGGGTGGATTTCTTCCTCCTTGGAGCAGGATTAGTCGTGGTCACTAAGAAGGCCCAGGGTGGAGCCCAGCAACCATCTGCGCCGCCATCTGCAGCTCATGCAACCAGGGAGGGGACCTGGCTTCTTTCAGCCCAACAGCCTCCCAGGCAGATGCCAGCACCTTTTGTGGCTTTATTAATGCCATTGTCCCTCCCATGTCCTGTTTCTCAGTCTCCAGCCCTGCTGCTGTAGCTCTAAACTCTGCTTCTCCACTTGGGGTTCCTTCCTTCCTAAAGTTGCCATTTATCTCACTTCTGTCAAGTATTTTAACTGGTACAGTGTAGAATAAATGCACGGGCCACTCAAGGTAAGAGCTCCAGGATTTGAATCTCAGCCCTGCCCCTTACTGACTGGGGAACCTTGGCCAAGTCACCCATTCTCTGGACTCGGCCTCTTCCTTCACAGCGTGAGGTGTCGTGGCCTCTCTTTCTCAGGGGTTGTGGCACCAGCCAGTGCACAGAAGAAGAGGTCGGTGTCCCGTATGTTGTCAGCACTCAGTAAATATCTTGTGTCATCGTTGCATGCTCGGCTTTCTTAGGCTATCATATATGAAGATTTAAGCAACAATTTAAAAATAATAAGCCCGTTGATTATTCAGCTACGGCTTGACATACCTAAAGGAATATGCTTCTTGGATCTTCTTGATACGAACAATGTCCGAGTTCACTGACCATCGTGAACATAAATGAATGAACCTAGAAGTGACTTACAAATGGGTCCAACTGTGTAAAAACTTTCTTTTTACTTGAGATCTGTGATTCTCAGGGTGATGTTAGTATTTGTTCAGAGCCGTGTATTCTGCTGTCTCCTGGAAAAGTCCCAATCGCCTCTGCCTGTTTGGGCCCCTGACTTTGGGAGGGGCCGGAAGGCTGAGGCCTGCGGGCCAGAACCCACTCCCAGCCTCCTGCTCTCTTTCTTGCCCTCTCCCCTCCCAGCACCTCTGACTCAAGCACGGAGCCTGAGTTGCCAGCTAGGCAAACTGCTTGTGATCCATGAATTTCGTTCCTGTGTGAGAGGCAGTGGGACTCCTGAATTCCACAGGCCGGTTGTCCTGTCTTATTGCCAAAGCCCAGAAAACAGGGCCCCAGGGTGTGCAGGGGGACCCCAGCCAAGTGGACCAAGGGGAAGGGTTTTCTGTTGGCTTTCCACTATCCCATATTTAGAGTAACTCAAATATTTAAACAACTCTTTCACCCTGCGCTTACCTGTTTCTTCGCATGACTCCAAACTGTTCTATGCTGTGGATAAACTATTATTTATTCCTTCAGTTCTTGGATATGGAACATTTAGATGGTTCCTACTTTTCCACTACTATGAATATGACAGTAAATGACTTTGAATATCTCTATAAACCCCAGGATTATTTGCACACGGTACCTAGAATACGTATCATATTGGTCTTAAGTCCTTTATTTGGTTATTAATGGATGCTTATGTTCTCAAAAACAAGACCAATAGTTAAGCCTTCTGTATAAGAAAGGTACATATGAGGCACGTTATTGTGCAGGTTTAGTGTACACAAAGGGAGCGTGTGTGTGTCACCTGTGCTCGTTCTGTTGGCCTGTGACATTACAGATCAGTAGACAAAGCAGCAGGGACGCCAGAGGAGATGCAGTCCGTGGCCAAAGGGGAAGGAACTGGGAAGCAGGCAGGATGTGATAGTGAAAGACAAGGCCTTTAAGGTGAAAGGACTTGGTTTCTTCAATTCAGTGTTACAAAATAGCATGTAACACTTTGGGTTCCCTTGCAACTCCTGTACAGTGGAGGCAGGAGTCCCAGTGTCACAGCTGCTCTTAGAATCGAGTGCCTCACAGGGAGCCACTGTGAGTGGAGGGCGTTTCCCTTCCTGCCTCGCTGGTGTTGGGACTCTCTCCATGCGTAACATTACATCATGTTAAATGCAAGTACACAAAAATTTATCACCTAGCACCAAAATATTTCTTCAGTTGCTGATACTTGGGTGATATAGACACACAAATGTTTACATTTTTCCTCGACTCCTATTAGCCTCAAATAAGCAAAAGCATTCCTCCAAAATTGAGCACTAAGAATCATCCCAAGGGTTTATTTACTTTTCTTCATTTGCCTAAAACCCTTGTAATTTTTCCTAAACTTGCTGTACTTGCAGGGTTTTTGCAGAGGGGGCCATCATCTCCTCCTCCCCGAGAGCTTCCATTCTGATAAGAGCACACGGAGCAGAGGCCGGCATTCCCCTTGCAGGTTTGTCACTCTGCACTTCTGATTCCTCATGAGTAAAGCAAGCATTCATAGTGATAGTGAGGAGAACTTCTGCAGTAAAAACAGATCACTGATCTTTCTTCCCCGTGTAGAAATGCAGATTCCTTTAGAAATGTACAATAGGAGGCTGGGGCAGGAGGATCACAAGTTTGAGCCCAGCCTGAGCAGACCCTGTCTCAAAAACAAAGAAAAGCTAGGGATGTAGCTAAATACAGGGGCCCTGGGTTCAATCCCCAGTACTGAAAAAAATGTATTATAAATGCTTAAATGACAAGTTGTTTAATCATAATTCTATCTGGTTGCTTATGTGGATGTCAGGGGCAGTGCAGGGAAGTATCTTTCAAGACACAGCTTGAGCCCGTGGCCTTATCCCTTTATAGATTTTTTTGACTAAGTCTCCAGCAGGTTTATATTATGAAATACTTAAAATATGCATAAAATTAAGGGAAGAATAATGTTGACACCTGTGTAATCACCACCCAGATTTGTCAGATCCGAATATGGTTGTGTACTGTCAGTCTCTACATATTGTGTATTCCTGCAAATTGCTTTTTTCCTGTTAACATTGTGATTCAGAGCTCTGCCCAGGCTAATGCGGGCAGCACTAGTTATATAATACTCGACTGTCTATTTTCTGTTTATGGATATGGGTGTTATTTCCAAATTATTGCTACCATAAGCAGTGCTGTAGTGTAGAAGTCTGATACGTTTCCTACGTATATTAATGTTGCCATTACTCCATATTAGTCCCTATATTAGCTGCTAGAAAAACATATTATGTAAAATGTGTTTTCAAAGCTTGTCAAGGCCAGAGACTAGCCGAGGATAAAGATGTATAAATAAATTTGTGTAATACAGTTTGCTAGTGCAATATTATTGCACGTGTGTGGGCATTTAGGTAAATGGCTGCCTATCGAGAGAAAAACAGACGGTGTGTTACCAGAGAGGAGCGATAGTTATGTTCCACTGACGATGAAGACTAAATGATTGGGCTGGACCCTGTCTCACAGAATGAACAAAAATTAATGAGGCAGAGTAAAAGAAAAGCGGGCTTCTGGCAGCTTATGACTGTACAAATGCTATGAATGTATCAAAGAAAACATTAACTCGTTCAAAATGACAGAGACCTGTCTGAGAGTAATGAAAGATGAAGCTGAACATTTAAGAAAGGTTCAGACAACATAATAATCAAGAGATTTGGATTTTATACAGTAGGAGTGTGAGTAGCCTTCATGTAGCTGAGCAGAGGAGTAACAGGCTGATTTAAGTTTTTTTTTGTGGGTACCGGGGGGTCAACCTCAGGACCTCGCGCGCCAGCAGGCGCCCGTGCCGCTGAGTGATATCACCGGCCCCTTTTTCGTATGTGGGATCCGGGAGTCAAACTCGGGCCCTCGTGCTTGCCGGGCAGGCGCTTACGCCGCTGAGCCATCTCACCGGCCCCTGATTTAAGTTTTTAAAAGGCCTCTGGGCCGGGATGAAACTGGAAGTAGTGTTGATATGGTTCTGAAGTGATGCAGGAGTAGGAAGAGAGGAGAAATGAGGAGACTGAAAGACGGACTGGTTTTGGAGCCTGGGCATATGGCGTTACCGTTCACAGAAAAGGGTCCACAAAACGGAAGTGAAAGATGGGAGAGGTAAAGATGAGCTCATTGGAGGAGAAGCTGAGTTCAATTTGAGCTTATTCAGTTTGAGACACTTGTGGTGTATTCCAGAGGAAAAGTCCAGTAGATGGCTGGAGTGTATGAATTTGGGGTTTGGGAGTGAGCGCTCATCTGGAGCGATAGGTTTGGAAGTGGCTAGCCTTGGTGGTAGTGGGGTCCGAGGCATGGATAGAGCCACATGGAGTAGGCTTGTTTGTATGTGTGGGTTGAACAGTCCTGTCGTGTCATATGTGAAGTGTGCTGGTTGATATGGTTAGCTCCAGACACTGCCTTCTTGCCTCTGTGCATAGCCAGCACCAAAGAAGTGTGGCCCTTTCTTGCTTCAGCATTGACTTTGATTGTATAAGGAGAAAAATGGTAACTTCCTGAAGCTTTGTCAGCTCATACCTGTTGTTCCCTCACAACCCTAGCTTTTATCATCTCTGAAAACATTGCATATGTAACATGAGAGCATATTTTTCATAAATCAAAATATACCACATGTGGAGTCCTAAAAATGGAATGATTGACTTAACTTTGTAAAGGCTGAAGCTTTTCCGTGGATGAATGTAAGCGTTGTTAACACATTCCCAGCAGCCTGTGTGTACCTGGGTCTCGTCTCCATCCTCACGGCCCCATGTGTCTTTGTCATATTTTTCACCTCCTTGGAGAATCTGGCTTTTAGTAATAATGTATTTCTCCTAACAATTATTTCATTATTGAAATGCTTTCTAAGGTGAGAAGAAATGATTTTCTTAAATCTTTATTATTTGATTCTCTTATCTCTGGGCCTCTGTTGACTAGTTTTTGTTTGAACATCAGTTAACTCATTACTCTTCTTCTCTGAAAACTAGTTCTGGATCTGTGGATGTGTTCCATAACTTTACCCAGCCATCTGTCTGTTCCCTGTGGTCTCACCTGGGCTTTTTATTCTTCCACACCTGTGCTGTCCACTCGACAGCTGGAGGCTTTGGTCGGGTTGTTCATAACACACCGAGGCCTGGATGCTGGTATGGATGGAAAGCTCCCTCCCCTCCTGCTAGTCAGTGATTATCTCTGTGTCAAAATAAGATCAATTTCTGGAGTGTCTAATCCTTATCTAATAAAGAACAGTGCCTACAGCCGTTCTGTTTTTCTTAGCGTGTCAGTAGATGATTGGACACCTGCTTAAGGTGTTTGTGTCCTTTTCAGATAGACAGTGTCTCTTGAGTATTATCCCTCACTTCCACAAGTGACTCACTCTAATAAGAGAGACTCACTGAAGAGGAGATTGAAGGCATTTTTTCCATCATATTTTAGTGGACTTACCTCTTTGTAGGTTGACTAATTTTTTAATAGGTCTTACTTTGTAGGAGGCTATATCCAATTGTAGTTTACAGTTGTAAAAAAGCTACGTAACATTCCCGTAAGGCATAAAATATGCCTCAGTGTGTCAGAAAATGTAAATATGTCATGATAACCTGAATATGGGAGAACATGAGCACCTTGATTAAAGTAGGAAAATCCTTTCCCAGGGATCATATTTTTAATCTTGCAGCATAATAAAATAATAAAAGAGGAGAAGGAAAATAGAAACACAAAGGACCTGGGATAGGTAATCTACTAAGGAAAGATGGGGGACAGCATCAAGTGGCTCCTGCCATCCTGGACTTCCAGCAGTCCCTTTCCAGTCTTATGTATCTCTACATTTCTTAACCCAGTGAGGAATTTTGTTCTCAGAATCAACACCTCTCTGTTGAATTAGCAGATGTCCTCTTTAGAGGTCAAGTGCTTATCTTGGCTTTAGGCCTTTCTCCCAGAAGGTGAGGAGGATTTTCTGCAGGCAGATGATCTCAGTGGACCCATTCAGCCTTAGCTTCTCTTCACACCTCATTCAGGTCTGTCCCCCCTTCGTGAAGCCTTCATATGGCATTGCACCAGCACCTGTGACTCAGAGCTTACACTGCAGAGTTCTGAGGTAAGGCGGGGAGCAGAAAGAGAAACAGCTGAGAAGCGATGACTGTCTGTGGTGAAAGAACTGGAGAGTGCTATTGGTTTTTTTGCTGGTGTGGTAGGAAGTGAGCTGTCTGAGGGTGGAGTCATCATCTCTGTGTGCTACTTCCAGACATGTGTTGCCTAGCAGAAAGTCAAATGATTTTATTAGGTCCATGGTCAGTCATTCTTAGTCGTAGCTTTGTAACAGTAGCATTTACAGATCTATCTAAAATCCAGGAAGATTGAAAATCAGAAATAATTCAGGGATCAAAATGTCACATCTGTGCGTCACGGCCGGTACAGAGGCAGTGCGTGAGGCACACTGTGCAGAGCGGGCTGTCACCTGCTGCCTGCTCCAGGGGTGGCACCAGTCCCGAAGGAGGGCGTCGAGCAGGAGGGACGCGTTGTCTGGCACATGTCCATGGTGCCTCCTTGAGCAGCTTTCCAGGACGGTCTGCTCTTCACGTCCACTCACACAGTCGTTGAAACGCTCCTGCCTCATGCCTTCATCTTTCAAGTGCATTGCCTCCAAAGTTGTTTCTGGTTTGATTAGTTTAAAATTCCTTATTTAAAATCTCTCCCCTTTGTTACAAAACCTGAGAGTCAATGAGTACAATACACATGTGGGCTTCTCTGTGGGCGGAACAAATTCAAATAAGCCGTAGCTTTTGTCTGAGCAGGCAGACCGCAGAGAGTTCATTCTTAGTAGTTTACTGGTAGGTGCCCTGTAGATCAAGATACTAATCAATATCAAGGATGAGGGAGCGCATTGTTAGGAAAGGCAGGTGTATTGCAGTAATGTTGCTGTTGAGTTTCTGTAGTGTGTGTTTCATAACTCAAAGTTACATTTATTTTGAAGAAAACCAGGAAGGTTCCTTGTCTGTGTAAAATGTAAACACACAGGTACACCCCAAAATACATTATAATATACATCTCTCCTAGGGTAGTAGGTCAAGATATCCGTAAATATAATGCAGAATGTCAAATCGGAATGAGTGAGAATTTCTCTGTGTGCACTAGTCACATTGTTTTAGGTCACTAAGATATCACATTCAGTTTACCTCTTTTGAATAAAAAACCACATGAAGGGCTTCACTCTGCATCACTTCATGATACATTTTATGTTCCTTGTAGGCATCCAGTATATTTTTATTACAGTGCATTTCAGTTTTTTCAGTCAGCGCATCCCAGATTCCCTGAGCACAGGTGCTCTGCTGTCAGCTGCGTCTGTTCCCAAATGAGAGCATTCCGTCTCCTCCTACTCCTGTTAGGCTGCCTAGAAAGAGATGTTTGTGGTAGAAGTCAGCCATGAAGATCTGTGACATATTTGAGGGTCAGTCTGGGAGCTCTCTTAAGTCCACCTTTGTTCATTTTTTTAAAAAGAAACATTTGATTTATTTTGGCATTTTGTTTGTTTTTAATAAGTATTTTTACCTCAAAAATTATTCCTTTGATTTACATGATTTTATCTGAGGCCTGTTCAGGTCCCTTTCTCTGCATATTTGTATTGTTTCCTAATGAGTATGATGAACATAGTACCCTCACATTTTGTTTGACCTTTGCGTGGCAAAGTATGTTGCATTAATTCTTCCAAAACAAAGCTTTGGCAAGGTTACAGAGTTACCTATTAAATCCTCACAAGTATGGAGAGGGTTTTTTTTTTTTTTTTTTTAATGCCCATTCTTTCTCGACTTTGGCTTATAAAATGAATTTATCTGTGGCAATCTACTCTGCATTGTGTGGCCCCAAACACCGTAACATAGTATTGTTTTCATGCTTCCTAGAAAACCAAAATTAGAAATGACACCAGGTATACCAGAACAATCCTCTCTTGTTACTGTTTCTCTAACTATTGTTATGTGATTATTATGTGTTGGCACTTGGGCCTGTGGGAAAAAAATACCAACCCCTTTTGTGGGGGCTGAGTTCTCCAAGGAAAATGGAGATCATATTCATCGCCACAAGCTTTCAGATCTGCTCGAACGTGTGGTGAAATTCTCAGACCAGAAAGATGGGTCGGAGGGCAGGAAGCTTTGCCTGGTGGTAGAGGTAGAACCTTCTCTTGGCTTTTCAGAGAAAGAGGTCAGGGTGGCCCTTCATCTGCATGTGTGGGGTAAGGAAGAGACAAGGCAGAGACTGTTAGTGGGTACCAAAGACACCCAGGTGCGTTGCTGTGGATTTGTGGCAGCCTCCTGAGCTAGGCTGTAGTTTGATTTTGAGCAACATAGAAGTTTGCAAAAGCAGTGTTGCCCTCTGTGAACTTGGCAGTTTCCCAATACTTAGCACTTTTTCTCAGGAGATCAGTGATGATGTTAATGAGTACAACTTTTTATATGGCACAGTGATGTAAGACAATTTATGGAAGTTCTAGATAACTTGGCGAAATGATATTTTTCCAAGTATGCAATGTATGATGTCATTAAATCTGTTCAAAATGCAAGGTAGATCAATAGATTTTAATTTTATACAAGATAACAAATTTAGGAAATCACCAGTTGTCAAGTTTCAGTACTAGAGTACCCCGAATTACTATAAAATGTTATTAAAATGTTACTTTCCTAACAGATATAGTCAGTTATCACAAGATGTTCTCTTGTGTCAACCCTTTCATCACATTCTCTTCGCAGTGCATGAGATCATGTGTGTTTTGCGATGAGGCCCTATTACCCTGCAGAACACTCTAGCCAGCCCGCCTTTCCAGCCGAGATACACTGGACCCCTCCTGGGAGAGCCGCATGGAGTTCTGCAGAATGGGAAGAAAGGCCTCTCCCTCATGGTCCCTCCCTTAGAAGGACACTGACACACTGCAGAAGTTTTAGGGAACTCATTCCTGAATCCTTACTTATGACTTCTCTGTGACTCCTGTGGACCCCATGGGTGCCTGGAATAGCTGCCAACACAAGTGACACACACTGCGACCTTCCCAGACTCGCCTCTCCTTCAGTGACAGGTGTCATATGGGCCAAGCAATCACAGGGACTCCATCAGGGCCATCCCTCCGGGTCACTGGCCAAACCCAGTCATGGTTTTCATGAGAGTTCGGTGTGATGGAAACCTTGCTGTTCCTCACATTTTCATTGAAGTCTCATGAATAGAGAATATGTCTGCCCTAGAATGTGGTCACTTAAAAGTGAGCTAGCCTTTCTCTCTCTCAGATGCATGTGTGGAAATGAAATAATGCTTCGTGTCATTCGGGGTTGCGTTCAGATGCCAGCTTTATCTCCAGCTCTGTCCTTGGCAAGCATCCTAGACTCTAGCCATCCCCAGCCCTTCTGTTCTTCAGGGCTTTCAAGTTGATTGGAAGTCTGTGTTTTTTTTATGTTGTGTGTGACTCCTATGTTTGGAAAAGCTTTTCTCACCTCATTTGCCCTTCAAGACCTCTCTCGAGAACCAGTGCAGGCCTCTGGAAAATGTCTCCTCGTTGCCACAAGCTGGGCTCTGTGTCCCTCCATAAATCCTTTCCTGGGTGATTTCCCTGTTCCCTGGTCATTTCCGTATCACAGTCCTATACTCTGTTATAACTAACAGCTCTCTTTTGGGACAGTAAGCTCCTAAATAGACCATAGATTTTTAATTTCTGAATTTCCAGTATCAAGACAGAATTTTTTTTTTTTTTTTTTGGTGGGTACTGGGGGTTGACCTCCGGACCTCGTGCACCAGCAGGCACCCGTGCCACTGAGCGATATCACCGGCCCTTTTTTCGTATGTGGGTTTCAGGAGTCGAACTCGGGCCCTCGTGCTTGCCTGGCAGGCGCTTACGCCGCTGAGCCATCTCACCCGCCCAAAGACAGAATTTTGCATAGTAAAATAAGGTTTTGCATAAGTGCTTGTAAAATGGGTAAGTGGGCAGATGTATATTACATGTTGGGAAAAGTTAGTGAATAGTTTATAAAATATTTATATTTGACGTGTTTTCATGGGTTAGATATTCATTAATCTTACATATGATTTTCAGAGACTCACATACTTGCATTATACAGCTAGTTGTGGTGTGCCTAGTATTAGAACTGGAAATTTCTGAGAGTTGTTCCAATTCTTTTGTTGTTTAAAATTTTCTGTGGGTTTTTTGTTGGTTTTGTGTTGTTTAACTTTGATTTTTGGTTGATTACTAATGGTTTAGTCAGTACCAGGCAGTAAAGCACATTCCTTAGTATAACTGAGATCTTTGGAAGAAGCTGTTAAATTCTCATACTGCTCCATTACCCCAGTCCATGCTATCTGCACTCATGTCTTTTGCCAGGCAATGGAAAATGCTTAAGTAGTTTCTTTGAAATACGGTAGAAATTTTTAATATATCTAAAACATATAGTAAGAGAAGTTGCACAGTAATTGCACTTAAAATTTGCACTAGATAATATTTTAAAGCAACATGAAGAAAGCAAGAAAGAACATTTTCAATAATACAAGCTATGTTACCTGACAATTAGGTTATACCGGTGAATTAGCATAAGATGGGAAATACAAACACTTGTGCTTCACACAATGACGGTTACTGCAAGTTGCTTCCAATACAAGTGTTATGCTTCATTGTGTGTAAGCATAGAGGCAACAGATGATTTACTCTTCATTCAACATGGTCCCTAAAGCCGAGCCAGCCACAACATCTGGAGTGAAGCAGAGAAGCAGATGATAAATTGAGCACATGTTAAAACATACCCCACCCCATCTCTTACAAACAGGGATTAGAGGAAAAGGTTTTAAATTAATAAATGTTGTTCTAGAAAACAACTAGAAGCAGACGAGCAAGCTATACTTAAAACAAGGAGAATGAAGGAGGTAATGAAGATTATAACAGAGATTTGTGAAAAACAAAATAGAAACAAAAGAAATTATAAATAAAACTGAAAATTGGGGTTTTGTTGGAAAGAACAACTAAATTTACAAAATTTTACTTATTGACCAAGAAAAAAAGAGATAAACATTAAATTACTAAAATTAGTAGTGAAAGAGAGGATATTACTACTAAATTTACAGAAATAAAAATAATTATAAGGAAATGCTAAAATGGACCAAATTGTAGACAGACACAAATTGTGAAAACTGATGAAGAAGAAATCGAAAACCTGAGTTGACTTATAACAGAGACGTGGAATTAGTCATTTAAAAACTTTCATTAAAAAAGCCCAGGCTGAAATGGCTTACTCATGAATTCCCCCATATTTTTAAATTTTTATTTGTATTCGTACATGTTTGCAATACATAATGATCACATTCCTGGTGGGCAGTTGGTACATGGACACAGCATATCTTAATACTGTTTTTATCCCTTTCCCCTCCCTTCCTTTCCTCTCTCTCCAACTCTTGGTCCCCCTTTCCATTTGAGAAAGATCTGTCTCCCTATTTCCTGCTTTCTATCTTTTATTTTGCTCTTTATTTATATTTTGAGTTTCTCATATATGAGAAACCACACGATATTTAAAAGCTTGTGTGTCTGATTTATTTCACTTAACATTATGGTCTCAAGTTTCATCCATTTTCTTACAAATGATTCAGATTTATCCCCCTTTATAGCAGAATAGTACTGCATTGTATGTAAACACCATTTTCTTTATCTGTTGATAAACATCTAGGCTGTTTCCAAGATTTGGCTGTTATGAATTGTGCTGCTCTAAACAAGAGTATGCATGTGTCACTGTAATATGATGTCTTTAACTCTTTCGGGAAGTTATTTAGAAGGTGAACAGCTGAGTCAAATGGAATTGCTATTTTTAGTTTTTTGAGGAGTCTCCATACTGATTTCGATGGTGGTTGTACTAGTTTACTAGAAGAGTTCCATTTTCCCTGCATCCCCACCAACATTTGTTATTGTTTGATTTCTTGATGATGGCCATTCTTTCTGGGGTAAGATAGAATCTCAACATCTCTGGCTATTTGACAAATCCAAATCCACCATATTTTATAAAACAAATTAATATTACTTTTTCAAACTTCCAAAAATAAAACTAAAACTTCCCTAGTCATTTTATGAGACCAGTATTACACTAAAACCAAAACCAGACAAAGGCATCCCATAAACATCAACAGCAGCAGCAACACTGCAGATCAACAGAGCATATAAAGCACAGATCCCCATATCATAAACAAAATATGAGCACGCTGGCTCCAGCAACAGGTGAAAAGTATATACTGTACCATGACCATCTGGGTTGTGTCCTGGGGATGTAGTGTTGCTTTAATCTACAAAACCAGTTCATGTAATAGGGTAGAATATGATAACAGAATAAAGGACAAAAGCTATGTGATCATCTCATAATATATGTAAGACCTATACACAGAATCCAACATTCCAGTGGGCATGGTGGTGCACACCTATAATCCCAGCACTAGGCAGAATCACAGTGAGTTTGAGGCCAGCCTGGTTTACATAGAGAGTTTAAGGCCAGCCTGAAATACGTAGCAAGATCCTGTCTCAAAAATGCGCTCCCCCACCAAAGTCTAATTCCGTATTTATTTTAACCAAAAAAAAAAAAAAAAAAAAAGGAAGGAAAGAAAAGCTTCAATAATAAAGAACAGCAAAATACTATAGGGGGATTAAAGAAGACTTATTAAAAGCCATCTCATACTCCCTGGCCCTATAGTTATCAATTTCCATATTATTTTAAGAATAGATTTAGGGGCTGGGGACATAGCTCAGAATACCTGCTTAGGGCTCACAGGGTCCTGGGTTCAGTTCCCACCCACCACCACCACCACACCAAAAAAAAAAAAAAAAAAGAAAAAGAAAAAGAAAAAAGGAGGAAGAGGAGGGAGGAGGTAGAGAAGTGTAGACCATAAACTTCTACAAAGAAGTCCTGCAATTATAATAGGACTTGCATCGAATCTGTGGATGATTTGAGGAATATTACCCCATCTTAACTTTGTCACTATAACAAAAAACCTGAGATAAACATGTTATAGTTTAGATCTAAAATGTTCTACACAAGTCTCCTGTGTTCAGAGCCGGGGCTTTGGAAAGGCGATAAGATCATGGGGTGCTATACTTACCAGTGGATTTACTCATTGATGAGTCTGCCATGCCTCTCTGCCATGCCGTTTCTACCTTGGAGCACCAGCCATGGACTGAATCTTCTGAAAACCATGAGCCCCAAAAGAGACCTCTCCTTTTTTAAGTTGCAGGTGTCAGGTATTTTGTCCTAGTGACAAGAAAGGGACAAATAAAATGTATAAAGAGAAAAGGTTTATTTTCAGTCACAGTTTTGATTTAGAAGACAGACTTGAAGACAACGATAAGATGGTATTTGCTTGAAGATACCTATAAAGCTCCAGGTAATCAACTGATAAAATATCAGACCTCATGAGAAAATTCAGCAAGGTTGCTGAACATACTAACATAAATATAAGTAGTATCCACAGATATCAGTTACATAATGTAGTAAAAACCTACCTTAGCCATAGCAGTAACAAAACTGTAAAATTTGTAGAAACAACTTACATAGAAATAATAAATATACACAAAATTATATAATCAAGGGGCAAGTCTAAATAAATGGAGATCTAATCTGTGTTTTAGCATGGAAGAATATATTCACATAAAGATGTTATTCCCAAATTAACCTATAAATTTAATACATCGAAAGTCTCACGATTTTGAAAGCACTGATAAACTTCATTCCACAAAAAAGATAATATAAATAATGCTACATATCATGATTTGTTTGAAATATTTCAGGATTATGCCTGGTCACTTGCAATTATTATTATTGGCCAGTTTACTCTTAAAATTGTACCATTTGGGGCCATAAAATTATATAATTACCTTATTTATAAGAATAAAGTGCAACTGAGGAAAAAGTTAAAAAGTGCGGGTTTTTTTTTTTAACTTCTACTTCTCGGCTCTCTTACTTGCTAGCTGTCTGACTTTGTTATTCAACTTAGGTTACTTAAGCTCTCTGTTCTTCAGTTTTCTCCTTTCTAAAGTGGGGATGGAAAATCTACATTATGTGTTGATCTAACTTTAATAGAAATACTACATGCAAAGCAGTTAGAACACTGACTAAAGCAGTATAGGTATGTAGCAAGTGTCAGTTATCACTACGTGTAGGAGTGCTTTATCATATACCAAGTTCTAAAGTACTAGTAATTAGAGTGTGTGCAAGAACAGACAGATATATCAGTGGAAGGGAACAGGAAACTCTACAAACATAAAGCATACGTATGTGTGAATCTGTGTACAGGGCGGGCCTTACACTGGGGAAAAGGACAACTCAAACATGTTAAGACATTTAACTTCACGCTTGGAAGAAAAGCATTTACAATCAAACAGTGGATTGTGAGTAAGTTGGTTTGTGAGTGTTCTCCAAGACAAGCAAACATTTCTAAGAAACGAGCAGTGTCTTTCTAAGATAAATGAGCGATGTCTTGCGGTACGATAATACGTGATGCTGAATGTCACGAGATCACAACCGAGCTAGTGGTTCCTGCTTTCCTGTCTCTCCTCTCTCTCCCCTCCTTCCCTCCCTCTTACTGCTTTGATATACAAGTGCTTTGAATTATGAGCAGAACAAATTATTCTCGCAAACCAAGCTTTTACTGTCATTAGATTTCCACCTTATACCGTACATAAAAATTAATTCCTGGTGGAAAAATTAGCATACAAAAAATAAAAATAAAATCATGGAATAATTATCTTCATGAATTTATAACAAGCTTTCTTAGAAGAAAAAGCAATACACAGACATACAAGTAAAAATAAAAAAACTGCACACGAACATTGGGAGGAAATATTTGCATTGTAACTAAAGAATTAGTATCCAATATATATGAATGCATTTTTAAAACATAGTGATTGACCCTGTAAAATCTTATTTTCAAAAAGGACAATTTATAGAAAAGGATGATTTTTCCTTACCAAATGTAATTTTACTTTATGATATAGTGTTATGAGCACATTTTTAGAAGGCTTTGTGGGAGTGCAGACTAACACTTATGGTCCCACTCTCTAATCATCACTGGACAAACTGGATAGCCTCAGACATAAGTACAAACCTGCATGGAAAAGCACTTGTGTGCTTTCATTTATCTTCCTTTCCTAGTGCAGTAGGAAAGAGCATGCCCTTCATTTGCCAGAAGCAGCACTTGTATTGTGGTGGCCACATGCTGCTCCTGTTATATAGTAAGGTCCTGAGGGGCAAGGCAGGGGCAGGAAATGGTGGGGAGGGCAGGGAGCTGTCCGCTTGGGCAGCAGGTGAAGAGCAGTACAGAAAGTCCCTGTCGTCAGAGATGCACACAGCCTCTGTAAGATAGGATACATCTATCGTATCTACTATCTCTGTAAGATAGTAGACATCTCAGTTTACAATTCCCAGCCCAGAAATGTCACCTGATTTTCC
Source organism: Erethizon dorsatum (assembly GCA_028451465.1). Lineage (NCBI taxonomy): Eukaryota > Metazoa > Chordata > Mammalia > Rodentia > Erethizontidae > Erethizon > Erethizon dorsatum. The sequence goes on along the minus strand of CM051832.1, from coordinate 110,565,003 downwards.
ATTCAGTCTAATACAGTACTTCTGGATTCCTCCTAAACAGGAATGCAGGAAAAGCATGGAAAATTGCTCACTGAAAGGAAACCTCTGAAGAAAAATAAGGGAGGGAATGTAGAAATTAAGTTATACAGAACACTAAATTATAATTAATTACATTTTCATGTCTTTATAGTAATATAAAACAGTCACTTGCACAATAACTGGTTCAAGTTACTTAAATACCACATATATTTTTGGTATTTGGGAATTACTTATAAATAAGTGTATGAGACAAAGCTATTAATATTTTCTTGAGCAGTAACTGCATGCTACCAAGGCCAAATCCAGAAGAAATCGGGGAAGAGCAGCAGTGTACAAAGATGACAAGCAGCTGATCCCATGCACATGGATGGGTTTCTTTGCTAAAGGAAATCTGAGGGCAATAAAGAATAGAGTGGAGGGCTGGTGAGGTAGCTCAGTGGCGTAAGTGCCTGCCTGGCAAGCATGAGGTCCTGAGTTCAACTCCCAGAACCCACATAAAGGAAAAAACAGGCCGGTGATATCGCTCAGTGGCACAAGCACGAGGTCCTGAGGTCGACCCCCGGTACCCACATTAAAAAAAAAAAAAAAAAAAAGAATAGAGTGGAAAAGGAGGATGACACCCGGTATGCATTTAGTTATCAACCACCTTTGCTGCTTCACGTTCTGCTCCGGCACTCTCTGACGTCGTTGTGTTAAGTCATCTCTAAGCAACCGTGTGGTGACCTCATGAGGCCTTTGTGGAGTGTATCGAGTTGTGCAGTGGCCAAATAAAAATCTGTTTAGCCACTGTGCAGGCAAAGTCTGTCTGGGTTAATGAGGAACTCATTAAATGGAGAGAGAAGGCCCCATTCTCTGGGTTAAGAGATCGGTCTATGGTTCTCTTTTTTGGTTGGGTCCTTGTCTAGTTTTGGAATCAGGATAATGGTAGCTTCCAGGAATGACTTTGAGAGTACTCCTTAAAGAACTCAAAAAAATTAGACCACCCAAAATAAAAGATCCACTGAAAAAATGGGCAACTAAAATGAATAGACACTTCACGGGGGGAGGAGTACAAATGGACAATACATATATGAAGAAATGCTCAATATTGCTGGCCATTAGAGAAATGCGAATTAAAACAACACTGTGATTCTACCAAGAAAGAATGGCCATGACCAAAAACTCAAATGCTGGGGAGGCTGTGGGGAAAAGAAATCCTTCTACACAGTGATGGGAATGTAAACTAGTACAACCACTTTGGAAATCAGTATGGAGATTCTTCAAAAAACCGAAACTAGAAATTTCATTTGACTCAGCTATTCCCCTTCTAGATATCTTCCGAAAAGAGTTAAAGACATCACATTACAGTGATCCATGCACATCCATTTTTATAGCAGCACAACTCATAATAGCTAAATCTTGGAAGTGTCTTGTATGTCCATCCATCAACAGATGAGTGGATAAAGAAAATGTCATTTCTATACACAGTAGAGTAGTATTCTGCCATAAAGAAAGATAAACTGGAGTCATTTGTAGGAAAATGGATGCACCTTGAGACTAATGTTAAGTGAAATAAAGCAGACACACAGGTTAAATATCATAGTTTCTCTTATATAGTATAAAAATAAAGAATAAAATAAAAGATAGATGACAGAAAGTAGGGAGATTTATTTTTCTACAAGGGGAAAGGAGGTGAAAAGAGGAATTAAGATGTGTTATGTACATGTGCAAACTCCACACAAGGAATGTAAACAGTATGTACAGGAAGCAAGTACTACTAATAAAGAGGGTTGGTTAACAGGCATAAACTATAGTATTAGATTGGAGGATTAAGTTCCAGTGTTCCGTAGCACTGCTGAGTGACTATAATTAAGGATTTATTGTATATTTTAAAGTAGCTAGAAGAGAGGAGTTTTAAAAAATTGTTTCCAACACTAAGTAATGGTAAATGAGGTGATGGCTATTGGTAATTACTGATCTGATTATTGGATTCTTCATTTGTGTGTTGAAATATCACATTGTGCCTCACAAATATGTATAATTATCTTGTCAGTTAAAAATATAACAGCTGGGTGTGTTGGTATACACCTGTAATTCCAGCACTCAAAAGGCTGAGGCAGGAGGATTGTCATTATTGAGAGCCCTCCCCAGTCCTCATTGTGGTCCAGGAAGTTTGTATTTGTAATCCCATGGAAAAGTTATTGGAATTCTAGCAAGTTAATTCCAATCCACCACTTCCAGTGCAACCCACGGCAAGAATAAAGACACTAAGGCATAAGTTGTGGGGAGCCAAGGGGGTCCTAAGTCCAGCTAGGGTGATGGCTAAATGGAACAAAGGCCTTGACCCAGGGCCAAACCCGGGTTTTATTAATTTTGTGAAGAAGGGAGTGGCTCGAGGATGAGTGACTGTGAGAATGGTGGGAAGTAGGTAAGAGCTGTGAGCTGGGCTAGGTAAGTGGCCTGAAATCACCTCTGCAATATGCAGAGGGAAGGATATGCAGAAAGAGTAATCTGCATAACACAATTCGAGGTAGTATCTAATGTTTTAGGGTCGGTGCTTCAGCTCTGATGTGTAATCTTCTATGCCCTGGGAAGTCATAGCCTCTTTTCTTGAGGCTGATCCCAGCCTGGCTCTCCCTCCCGTCTGGCTCACACTTGGTTTTGGGGAGCTACAGGGGCGGGGAAACACTGACCTGTCACCTTGCTTCAAAGATTACACCTCAGCACCTGGGCTAGACCAATTGCATTGCTTAAAGCCAGTTGAAGGGATAAGGAAAAGTCCTAGCTAGCTCTGTACATATCAGTACATGGAAATAGGGCCGGGTTTAGCCAAAATGGAGATAATTGCTTTTCTTTCAAGGAGACCATCCAGGTGGTCCTCCACAACCATGAGTTTGAGGCCACCCTGGGCTATATAAGCGAATTCAATGCCAGCCTGCACTACATAATGAGACCTTGTCTCAAAAAAAAAAAAAAAAAAAATAAATAAATAAAAATATAAAGCTTTTGTCTTAGATTTTCCATTAAAAAGAAAGAAAAGTAAACTGAGACCAGTATCCCTCATGGATATGGATGTACGAATCCCAAACATAATTTAATCCAGAATAAGATTATTTATTTATTTATTTGTTTGTTTTTTGTGTGTACCGGGAGTCGACCTTAGGACCTCGCGCTTGCCAGCAAGTGCTTGTGCCACTGGGCGATATCACTGGCACTTTTTTCCTTTGTATGTGGGCACCGGGAGTTGAACTCAGGACCTCGCGCTTGCCAGGCAGGCGCTTATGCCACTGAGCTATCTCACCGGCTCAAGAATAAGATTAGTAAACGGACAGAATAGGATCCCCTAGCCCTTATCTTCCCCCCAGAAACACCAAGAACAAACATCCATAGATGAAAATACTTTCATGAGAGTTTTACAGCACTGTTGAGAGGATCCAATATGTTATATTCAGCTCCCTTGCCTCACCTTCTCCCTCAATAGCACAGCTCTCCTTCTTTTGACATTTTATATTCTGAGCTTGGTAAGCATTTTTCCTTTAGAGTTCAAAAGCTATTTGAAATCCATTCTGCTCAACTTTACCATTCTGTGTATAACACGGCCCCTGATGATGTGACCCTTACCTGTTTCGCCCTGTAGCCTCTGGGCTGTGCTCTTACCCTAATACACCAGGAACTTGTTTTAGAGAGTTTAAAATTGTGTTGACTAGAGGAAGAAAAGAGAATCATGCCTTTGGATACCGTAGGTCCATTGGCTTTGCAGAAAAATGGTTCAAGGCAAAAAATGATGGACATACGCAACTCCTCTAATGGATTTCTAAATACAAAGAGATTCTGTATTCCCAGCTCCTCAAGTTTGATGCAAGATAGGACTCTGCTGGCCCTCAGCACTGTGGGAAACTTATCATCATTCTGGTTTTCAGGTCATAGAAGCTTCGGGAGCATCCAGATACTGTCTCAGCATGGATATTATTCTCTGGACAGGTGTATAGAAAACGGATGTTCCTTGAGACTATAATGTTAAGTACATTAGATGTAGAAGCCTAAACACTGCATGGTTTGTCTCATGAGAAACCCAAAATATAACTAAAGAATAAAATAAAAGATAACTAATAGGAAACAGGAAGATCTTTTACAAATGGGAAGAGGACCAAGAGATGGAGGAAGGGGCATAGGGAGTGGAGAACAAGGGCATGTAAAAAGAATTAAGATGTGTTACATACAAATACCAACTCCACACGGTGAATGTAATCATTATGTACTGCAAACATGTACCAATAAAAATAAAAATGGTAAAAAACTATCCGATAGGAACTGAAGAAGTGAGGGAGAAAGAAAAGAACAGGATATGCCGAGTGGTTACTGCCACTGACTCAGAGTTTTATAAATACTTCTTGAGAATCCCTAGAAATAACAGGAGAGCCTTGGAAGAAGGCATCCTTACCATTAATTTAGCCCAATTTAGCTGGGATGCGTTCCGCCACCACATGGCTCTCTGCAAAGCAAACTATGCTGAGGCAAGTCTTTCTACTCTAGAGAAAATCCTGCATCCATACAAATTCCATGGCCATTACTCTTATTTAGGTAGTAGGTGACTTCCAGCTGAACGAGTGATCCCCCTGAATAAGCATTTCCATGGTGTTACTTGCATATCTGGACTAGAGCTTTGGTGTCGTTCCCAGCCTCACCTCTGACTCATCATTGTGAAACAGAAATGATCTAGCCTCTCAGCACCTCAGAATCTCTCTTCCGTGAATGAGGATAATGGGTAAACCTTCTCTTGCTTCACTGAATTGTTGTGAGTTTTAATTAGGTAATGTTTCACGGCCCTTTGAACTCTTCTAATTAAAGTGATGTGTAAATACTGTGCTTCCTTTTATCAGGACAGCTTGACTGCGCTGCCTTTTCATAAAGACTTAAAGATGACTGTGATAAGGAGAGCTGTAGGGAAGGGACTTTTTTTTTAGATTCATGTGAACTCAATTCTGAGATTGTCAAATTGGCACAAGAAAATACCCATTTGGGGCTCTAATTGGTGAGAGTAAGGAGATTGCCTCATAATTGCTCAAGAGGTAATGGTTACGCCTTCTGATAAAGGAAAACTTCATTCCTAAGTAGGTGATGCCCTTCGTGCTTTAGGTTTGGCTATCATTTTCAAATGTTATTTCATTCAGTATATGTTGCTAAGACGATAGTGGTAGATTATTTTATATTGTTCATTATAAGGAATTACTAAAAAGCAAATTTGCATCACCTAAGAAGAAAGGAATTACCTTGAAGCAATGTGATTCTATGTAGATCATCCAGTATTCAGACCACTTACTAACCAGAATCTTAGATAAGTTAGAGATCTCTCTAAATTTCCTGATGAGATCATTTTACTCTAACATATTTATCCCAGTTACCAGTATTTTAGAAATTCTGCATTAACAATAGAACTTTTCTTCTGCCATAAATAAGTTTATAGATGGATTAGGTAGCTTGGATACAAAAACACAACAAGCTTATCTTGAGCTTGCACTTTCCTGTTTAACTATATTTGTAGAAGCTGGAATTTTTTAATGACGAGTGTGTAACAATTCAATTTCAAATGTTAGTGATGATGCAGAATTTAGAGTTAAAATGTTTTATTGGAAACTGAGACAACTAATAATAAAGTTTGAAAACTGCTAAATATCAAAGTGGACATTCGTAACAGCAAATGCTTCTATAAAATCTGGTAGGTAGCTTATTATATTTGCAATGTTTATTTGTACTTCAGGAATATACCTGCTGATGGACCAACATAACATAAAAGCATTTTATTTTATTTCTTGAAGTTAGTATATCATTATTTGATCATTTTTTTATTTTAAAGAGAAAAAATAGAACAAAATTTCAAAACAAGATAATAGGAGGGTAACAATGGTTACTACATTGTGTCCTGTTATTTTTAAATTAGTTACTTAGAGTACAAGATATCAGCATTCAGTTGTCCAAACAGTATTAGCACAAACCTTTCTTTTCAATGAACTAAGAGAAATTAGTAGTATAACTATCTTAACTATCTTTTTATATGTATGTGTATATATATATATATTTTTTTTTTTTGCTTTTCCCTTCCTTCTTTTCTCCATTCCCCCATCCCAGTTTCTCTTTCCTTTTGGACAGTTTCTTCCCATTTTACAATATCTATTATATATTTTGGATCTTATTTACTCTTTCAGCTTCTCACACTAGGGTGACAATACGATGTTTACACATGTGCATCTGGTTTATTTCACTTATGAGTATGGTCTCGAGTTGCATCCATTTACCTATAAAAGTCACCAGTTTATCCTTCTGTATGGCTGAGTAGTACTCCGTTGTATAAAAAGACCACATCTTTTTTATCCATTCCTCGGTTGATGGGCATTTGGGTTGTTTCCAAGATTTAGCTATTACAAATTGTGCTGCTATAAACATGGGTGCACATATATCACTGTGGTACGATGTTTTTAATTCTTTTGGGAAGATACCCAGAAGGGGAATAGCTGGGTCAGATGGGACCTCCAATGCTAGTTTTTTGAGGAATCTCCACACTGATTTCCACAGTGGTTGCACCAGTCGATACTCCCACCAACAGTGGAGAAGGGTTCCTTTTTCCCCACAGCTCCTCCAGCATTTGTTATTGGTTGATTTCTTGATAATAGCCATTCTTTCTGGGGTGAGATGGTATCTCAGTGTTGTTTTAATTTAAATCTCTTGAATGACCAGTGATGTGCAACATTTTTTCATGTATTTATTTGCCATTTGTATTTCTTCATCTGAGAAGCATGTATTCATCTCAGATGCCCATTTTTGGATTGGGTCTTTAAATTTGGGAGGTCTGATTTTTTTTTAGTTCTTTATATGTTCCCGATAGTAATCCTTTGTCTGAGGAACAGCTGGCAAACATTTTTTCCCATGTCGTGGGTTGTATCTTCACTCTGTTGGTGGTTTCTCTTGCTGTGCAAAAGCTTTTTAATAAGATGAGATCCCAGTTATTGATTCTTTGTGATAGTTCCTGTGCAGTCGGGGTTTTATTCATAAAGTCTTTGCCTACACCAATGTCTTCAAGAGTTTTACCTATTCTATCTTCCAGCAGATTTAATGTTTCTGTTTTAATATTTAGATCTTCGATCCATTTTGAATTTAGTTTAGTGCATAGTGAAAGATATGGGTCCAATTTTAATCATCAGCTTGTGCAGAGCCAGTTTTTCCAGCACCATTTATTAAAGAGGCTGTCTTTCTTCCAGTGAATGTGTTTGGCACCTTTGTCAAAGATAAGGTGGCTTAGTATGTCTCGAGTTGCTTCTCTATCTTCTAATCTGTTCCATTGATCCTCAGGTCTGATTTTTTTGCCAGTACCATGCTGTTTTTGTCACAGTAGCTTTATAGTATAATTTCAAGTCTGGGATTGTGATGCCCCCTGCCTTGCCTTTGTTGCCCAGAATTGCCTTTGTTATTCTGGTCTCTTCTGGTTCCAAATGAATTTTAGGATTGTTTTCTCTAATTCTGTGAGATATGGTGTTGGAATTTTGATCAAAATTGTGTTAAATCTGTATAACAATTTTGGAAATATGGCCATTTTCACTATATTGGTTCTTCCTACCCGAGAGCAAGGGATATCTTTCCATTTTCTGATATCCTCTTTAATCTCCTTTTTCAGACTACTATAGTTTTCAACGTAGAGGTCTTTCACATCCTTTGTTAGATTGATTCCCAGGTATTTCATTTTTTTGGATGCTATTGTGAAAGGTATTGTTTCCCTAATTTCTCTCTCAGTGAGTTTGTTATTCATGTACAGGAAGGCTATTGACTTTTGAGTATTGACTTTGTATCCAGCTACGCTACTGAATTTGCTTATTAAATCTAGCAGTTTTTTAGTGCGTTTTTGGGGTCTTCTATGTAGAGTGTCAGGTCATCTGCAAATAATGATAGTTTAACTTCTTCCTTTCCTATTGTTACTCTTTTTTTTTTCTTTCTGTTGTCTAATTGCTCTGGATAAAGTTTCCACAACTATGCTGAATAAGAGTGGAGACAGTGGACATCCTTGTCTTGTTCCTGATTTTAGAATGAAAGCTTTCAGTTTTTTGACCATTTAGTATGATGTTGGCTGTTGGTTTGTCATAAATGGCTTTTATCAGATTGAGATAAAGACCATCTATTCCAATTTTCTGTAGGGTTTTTATCATGAATGGGTGCTGGACTTTGTCAAAAGCTTCATGAAAGCATTTTAAACTGTTAGAAACTTTGAATTCAGAGTCTGATTCACATCATCTAAAATGTATGTTCTATCTCAAATCCTCATCAACACAGAAAGAGTAAAACGACAGGGAAATTTTAAATTTCAAATACGAGTCCTGACGAAAGACTGGTGAAAGGTATGAGGGTGCCGTAGTAAACACCTGGGCCATAAAAGGCAGAGGCAAATTGTCGATGCTTCCAGTAGGTGTTTAGGTGTTGATTATCTTGATATAAAGAGGCACTAAAGTAAACAAAATACACATCTAATACTGTAAAATATATAGTTTCACGAGGCACGAAGATAAAATAGAGTTTGAGTTTCCCACTGCAGGGAAGCAGGGAATGAATGCTCTGTTTACATGAATATTCCGAATCTGTATCTGCACCTGTCGGGGTTTTGACTGAGATGACGTGATCCTCCCTCCTCGCACAGTTTTACCTGGACTGGCCACCGTCGGCTGTCAGGTCCTCAGGAAAGGCCAGACCAGTGGGGCTGCCTGGACCTGAACTTTGAACCTTCAAACCTCCTTTCCTCTGTAAGTCACATGTCTCAGATATTCTGCTGAAGTGACAGAAAGCTACTTAATGCACGAGCTCTAGATTATAATGGGCCAAAAGCTGTTCTTAACCCCACTGCAAAGTTTATTGGGGCTCAGCTTTGGAAAACTTTCAAGAGTGAATTTTATCTCAGAATGAGACTGGGACTTAACATCAGCAGTCAGGGGTTGTCTCTCTTTTGAAGGGGCGGTGTAACTTTATGAGGTTATTGCCCTCGAGGGACTTCTGTCCAGCCAGTCTGTCCGTCTCCGTCTCTATCTGTCTCTCTCTGTCTCTGTCTCACTCTTCTCTCCCCACTTCGCTCCCCTCCCCTTTCTCCTTCTTTCTCTCTTTCTGCCTTGGCCAAGGACTGTGTTAAGGGGAAAAGGTGCAGACTATTGGATGTTTGAAGTTTTATCCTTTTATATTCTAAGATGCCTCTTGAGCACTTTTTTCTTTATTAAAGTTCTTAAAATGGTCACTATAACTTTAAATTATCATTAGTGAAGTGATGTCATTTATAAAGATAGTAAGTAGGAGAGTCTGGGGCTATCTTGCAGACACAGTAAGCAGCAGGGGTCCATATCAGAGGAGCAGGGGTCTCTGGCTTAAACCCAGGCGAATCCAGCGAGGAGCCCAGCAGGGCTCAGCTCAAAGTGCTACCTCCTGCTCAGTGCCCCACAGCCCAGTGGCTGTGGCATCTCCAGCTGCAGAGCCCATAGGTGGCAAGGTCTAGAGGGATTTCACAGACGAGACAGACTGAGAGAGTATTCTAAGTATCTTGCTAAGTGATCAGAGGAAAAGTTTTTTCAAAGAATTTTCTAAAATTTAGGAGAAACTTCTGTACTTCTCAGTCCTAAGGTCAATTTGACGGATGGATTTCTCTGGCTTTCACCTGTCCCCTTCCTGTGAACCTCCTTTTCTCGAAATACAAAAAATGACAGAGACAAGGACAAATAGTATTGTTAGTAGTGAAACTGATTTCCAGCAAAGATAAAATTTTTTCAAATCCAATCAGAAAATCAAAGGATTCCTAACAAGTGTTCTGAACTCGTAGAAAACAAAATGAACTCAGCATTTGAGGAGCTTCCGTTGAAGTCAGAGTGGTCAGGACAAGACTCCTCGTCACACTTAGAGACAACAGCCTCCCTAACAGCGGGAGGCTCAGGGAACTTCAGAGACACTCACGATTTCTCACTTGAGGTCTTGGGTCTTGGCCAAGAGAAGTTCTGGGTTAGATCTGGGGATCCCCAAGGTTGGAAAATGCTGACTTTTTATGGTTTCTATCTAGATGTCCCCCCAAAGCCTAATGTACCCATAGGTGGAGCTTTGGGAAGTGATTGGATCATGGGGGCGTGGTACTGTGTTTCAGTGCTGAAAAAGTGATGAAGGGATTATTCTGTCCAATTTTATGTCATAGGCAAATATGGGCTGTTTAGTTATTAAAGTATTAAAAAAGGCAACAAAACTCCAATACTCAGTCATTTACACAGCCAGTTTTTAAAAACAATTTTGTACTTTCACTATTCCTGTTCAATATAGTTCTTGAAAGTTTAGCTAGGGCAATTAGGCAAGAGAAAGAAATGAAAGGGTTACAAATAGAGAAGGAAAAAGTTACATTATCTTTATTTGCAGCCATTACAATCCTATACTTAGGATACCTAAAGACTCCATCAACAGACTTTTAGAGCTGATAAGTTCATCAAAGTCACAGAATATAAAATCAACATTAAAAAATCAGTAGGTTTTTGTACACCAATAATGGACTAGCTGAGAAAGAAATCAAGAAAATAATTCCATTCACTATAGTTTAAAAAAATAAAGTATCTTAGTATAGTCTCACCAAGGAGATGAAAGACCTCTACAGTGAGAACTTAACACTGAAGAGAGAAACTGAAGAAGAACCTAGAAGATGGAAAGACCTCCCATGCTCAAAGATTGGCAGAATTAATATTGTTACGATGGCCACATTATTGAAAGTGATCTACAGATTCAAAGTGATCCCATCAAAATAGCAATGACATTCTTCACAGAACCAGAAAAAAAAAATCCTGAATTTCATATGGAAACACAGACGATCCCTAATAGGCAAAGCAATCCTAAGCAAAAAAGACCAAGGCTGGAGGCATCACAATACCCAATTTCAAGTTATACTACAGAGCCATAGTAACAAAAGCAGCACAGTACTGGCACAAAAATAGACACATAGACCATGGAACAGAACAAAGGACACAGAAATGAACCCACACAGCTACAGCCATCTCATTCTGGACAAAAGAGCCAAGAACATATATGGGAGAAAAGACAGCCTCTTTAACAAATGCTGCTGGGAAAACTGGAGATCCAGCTGTGGAAAATTGAAACGAGATCCCTATCTCTCACCCTGTACAAAAATTAATTCAAAACAGGTTGAAAACTGCTACAAGAAAACATAGGGGAAACACTTGAAGCCCATTAGGCACAAAGACTTCCTTCCTGAACAGGACTCCAGTAGTACAGGAAATAGTAGCAAGAATCAGCAGATGGGACTGTACCAAATTAAAAAGATTCTGCACAGCAAGAGAAACAACTAAGAGAGTGAAAAGACAGCCCACAGAAGGGGAGAAAAATCTTTGCCAGGTACTCTTCCAACAGAAGATTACTATCTAGAATATATAAATAACTCAAAAACTTAACATCAAAAAAATAATTGCCCAAACAGGCAAAGGAATTGAACAGACACTGTTCAGAAGGAGAAATACAAACAGTCGGAAAGTATATGAAAAAATGCTCCTCGACATCTTTAGCCCCTAGGGAAATGCAAATCAGAACTGCACTGAGATTCTATCTCATCCCAGTCAGAATGGCTGTCATCAGGAATACAGAAAACAATAAATGCTGGCAAGGATATGGGAGCAAAAACCCTTCTGCACTGCTGGTAGGAATGTAAATCAGTACAGCCACTGTGAATAATGACAGTTCCTCAAAAAACTGAAACTAGAGCTACCATTTAAATCAGCTATCCTACTCCTTGATATTACCCGATACTACTGGTACCACCCAGAGGACTTGGTACTACCCGGAGGAATTAAAAGGATAAAAGTCAGCATACTGTAGAGATCCTGCCTACCCATGTTTATTGCAGCACACTTCACAGTAAGATATGGAACCAGCCTCGGTCCCCATCAACAGATGAATGGATAAAGGAAACGTGGTATTGTACACGATGCAGTAATACTCAGCTGTCATGAAGCATGAAATTTTGTCATTTGCAGGAAAATGGATGGATCTGGAGACCATCAATCATCATGTTGAGCAAAATAAGCTAGACTCAGAAAGACAAATATCACACATTCTTCCTCATATGTGGAACCTAAAAGATGTGACATGAAAGTACAAGGGAGACTATTGGACAAGAGGAAGAAAATAAGGAGGGAGGTGGAAAGGTGGGTTATAGGGGGATAGATATGGTCAAAATATATGTGTTGAACCCCCCAAATGTATAACTATGGAGGAGGCCAGGGGACAGGATGATGAAGCGTCAGGTGATGCAAGTATGTTATGTGCATGTACAAATCTTTCAGAACGAGACCTGGTAATCTGTATAACAAGTACGCAGTAATAAAAATTTGAAACAAAAAGCAATTTTGCACGAGTCTGCAGTTCAGCTGGTCAGTTATGGTGACTGGGCTCATTTCTGCTGATCTTGCCGGGCTGTGCAAGCATCTGCTGTGAGCCGGTGGCTGGCTGGCACTGGTCAGTCAGGATGAGTCTCTGCGCCACAGGACCGTGTCCCCTGCCAGACAGGCTGGAGCTTGTGCCACGGCCGTGACAGGGTTCCAGAAGAGACAAGGTCCCCATGAGGACCAGCCCCACCACGGCACAGCAGAGCAGAAGAAGGTGGAAAATAAATCCGGAGGAGGATAAACACAAAACAAATTCACAGTGGCAGTCTGTGCTTCCAAATTCTTTATAAAATGTTTGGAAATAGGGGCCGGTGAGATGGCTCAGCGGCTTAAGCGCCTGCCCGGCAAGCGCGAGGGCCCGAGTTCGACTCCCGGATCCCACATACGAAAAAGGGGCCGGTGATATCGCTCAGCGGCACGGGCGCCTGCTGGCGCGCGAGGTCCTGAGGTCGACCCCCGGTACCCACAAAAAAAAAAAAAAAAATGTTTGGAAATAGCTCTGAAAAATGTTTTTCACAAAAGACATCAATAGATTTGTTACAGATGCGTTGCACAACAGCTTTAGAATGTGCTATTTAAGCAGCGACAACTCTCCCAGTAGGTGCTTCCATTCAGACCACATTTTTTCATACTGTTAACAAGGATTCAGTGAAAATTTGTATCATATTTGATGCTGCAACTAAGAAGTTATCTATAGTTCTCGGAACATAAGTGATCGTTACTGCACTATTTATAATATAAAGATAATGGAATCAGTGGAGGGATGAGAAACTAGGGCAATCTATGTGATGAATTAGTTTAAATAATTTTAAATTTCAAATAATTGATAAAGAGGGAAATGATCACAATTTAATTTCAGTGGCAAAGAGGTAAAATATATAGTGAGACATATGAATGAAATGTAGGCATCATATTTTATATCTAATATGTAAATATTTTGAAATCCTAGAAGTACAATAGAAATACTAGCATTTGTTATCTTTAGGTGGTATGAAAATAGTGATTTTCGTTTTCATCTTAAACTTTTAGATATTATCTAAAATTTCTACTGTGGACAACATATAATATTATCAGAAAAAAATAAATATGATGTTTAAATTTTCCCATTTTTGTAAGTTTCCTGGGAATTAAAATAGAGCTCCCATTTCCTTCCCTTTGGAAATTTATGGTATCTGTCCATTGCCATTCTGGTATTCTCTGAGAGTTCACAATAATCGGAGGGTGATTTGAATCTTTGCTCTTAGTATAACAGCTGGGATTTTCATGACTATTTTCGTTTTTAAAATATCCTGGAGCTATGGGATGTCGAGAATCAATGGGATTTTATGGCTGTCTATAGAGCAGTCCTCAGTATTTAAACTAGAAGTGATTTTAAAAAGTTGAAATCTTATGTTCCTGGATTGGAAAGCAAGGTAAATGCATCTTATACAGTGATGCCTCTTTGGTTAGGTCACAGTGGACTATCAGGTAATTACATCTGGGTGGCTCTGGCCATCAGTTTGGTTTAGAGCCTTTAAACTCTTACTAGCAGTAAAAATCATGTGTCACAAGGTGAATACATTTAAGCCATCTAGAATCCGTAAGTGGCTAGTCGGGATGCTAGAAGAAAGCGTCTGATAACACAACAGGCCAGCTTAGGGCAAAGGATACAGTGTATGACGACGAGTGAATCGGCTGGGGAGAGGCATCTCGTGAAGGCCACAGACCCTGTGATCTGCTTCCTGCTGAGAAATGGACTTGTTTCCTCCTCTTGCGTCTGAGTGGACCATGGTCCAGTTGAGCCAATAGAAGATGACAGACAGGACGTTCTAGCTTCAGGCTCCAGCCACGAGAAATTGGCCGATCCCACTGCCTGTCTCTTGGTAAACTCACTCTCCAAAGCCAGCTGCCAGGCCTCGAGAATCACGGCCGCAGGAGAGCTCACGTACACCTGTGCTCCATTTGAGCGAGCCACCGCCGCCACTGTGGCCATGTGAAGGAGCTGCGGACCCAGGCTAGCGTGTCTTCAGATGGTCCAGTTCCGTTCGAGGTCCCGAGCCGGAGCCACGTGGCTGAGCCAGGCAGCCCACAGGACCACAAGACCCAGGAATGCAGTGCTGTTCTAAGCCACTGCGTCTGGAGGCGTTTTAATAAGCATTCATTCAAATAACTTGGAACATGTGCCGTTGACAGCAGGTACTTGAAACGAAATTTGAAAATAGTCACAGGAAACACGATGACATAAGATCTCTGTAGAGCCACCTTTTCAGCCAGAAGGAAGCAGCAGCTAGGAGAACTTATTGTTCCTGACATCTGTTACAGTCTCATGTGGACAAGATGAACTAAAGAAGCCAAGAAAAAATAAAAAGACAGTGCTTCACGTTTGGAGTTGATGAGAGTCCTAAGTGTGGACGGCACTTAGCTGCTAACCACAACCCAGAGCCGCTGAAGTATTGTCCTCATCTTCCCCCCTTCGCTCCCTTGCTTCCTGTTGTCTTCCTCCAATCTGCAGGTTCCTTTCCCTCCTCCACATCAGAGCCTGCCACATGCCCATGAGCTCCCCATTCTGCCGATAGTGCAGGAAACTCGGACCGAGGCCACTCAAGCAGTTGTGCTTGGAGAAGCAGGTGAGCGGGCGCTGAGGTGAGAGGGCAGCGGCTGGCAGGCCTCGTCCACAGGGCCCTGTGTGCTACCCAAATCCTCTGCTTGCTTGCCTCGTCGGAAACCATCGGAGCACAACGGGCCTCTTCCTTACAAATGATGTATGGACTTTTGACATCCACAACAGCAAAAACATGAGATGTGTATCCGTTGCTACGCTCAAGCACAGGGTCGGTATATTACTGGGAGCATCTCACAGTTCTGTTCTGTCTCCAGGTGTCCCAAAGTTGATCACGCCTGATATGGTTAAAGAAGGTGCTACTGTGATTGACGTGGGCATCAACTACATCTGCGATCCCGTGACAGGAAAGACAAAATTAGTTGGCGATGTGGACTTTGAAGGTAAGAAACAAAATCTCCTTTGATAAATGAATGGAAAAAAATCCTAACTTACCTGCTTTGATAGTAGAGAAAGACGCTTTCTGTTTGGTGGGGAGATGAGGAAGGTATGATCATCCTTTCTCTCCTCATAGAGAAGCGTTCGGTCATTCTTCTTTCTCCCTCCCTCCTTCCCTTCTTTGCTTTTCTTCTCTTCTTTCCTCCCTTCAAATTGTATTTGGCTTTAGGCTTAAATTTCTTGTAGTGCAGTTTTTAGTGAAACAATTCAGCTGGCCCTCTGTAGACCTGCATGTTATTCTGACTTTATGGGAGTGGCTGCTTAGCTGTACTTAGCCGGCTATTTCTGCCCTGTGCTCTCCAAGAAAATTGTCTAGGTAATGAATGTAAGCTGATGCTCTTTCCTTTCATTTAAAGAGGATGAGGAAGAGGACCTAGGCTCAGACTTCCATGGCTAATGAGGCTTTAAGACAGCAGTGTGTAGTGGTAAAAAGTAACTCTCACCCGTGGCAGATGCCTTTCTTAGATGCCTGGCCCCTAGACCAGTTTCAACATACCTTTCTCGGTTTCTTACCTACATTTAGGAACCTTAGCTGGCTAGGAAGGTATGAAGATGGTGAAGTGCATGGAGACATTTTCATATTGGAAATATTTTATACATAAGAGTGATCACTCTTGCCAGAAAAGGCAAGGGCCATATCAAGAAAGTATTAGTGACAGGCATATCACGTCCCCACAGACAAACTAAAAGAAATAGCCAATGAGAGTTTTAAAACTCAGATTTTAAATTTTCACTTGGAATCTGATCACCAGTTGATTACCATCCTAGTGTGGTGCTCAATAAAGTTGAAAATTGCCAACAGCCAGAATATCCTAGGGCATTAATCCCACACACCGGAGATCCTGGGATAACAGGGGCCAGAGCCAGAGGAGGAGTTTAAGCCCGGGGGTCAAGGAGAGAGAAACCTGAGGACGCACTGTGCTGCAGTGCCTTATAGGCACAGGTGTGTGCGCGCCCAGCTCCGGCAGCCTCTGCACAGCATGCGTGTGCCCACCTGGGCTCAAGGTCACAGGCTCCCCTGCATGGGTGGAATCCTAGTCTGGCAGGTGTGTGCACCACACTGCATGCGTGTGTGTGTGTGCATGTGTGCATGTTGTATGCACGTGTGCATGTTGTGTGCACTTGCTGAGATTCTCACAGAATGACCTGGTCTCTTTATTTATCTTTCATGTTCCCTCACTCCAGTGAATATCAGCAATTTATTTCAATTTCTGAACTCCACTGAGCAAAAATGCATCTCATCTGAAAACCTGACTCATTCCTTTTGGCACTGCTATTCTGTTTCTTGGGAACATTGTAGCTACTAAAAGTTTAATGCAGAATCACACACCTGAAGCATATAGATGGCACTGACAGCCTTCAGTGAACCTTTTAGAGCTTTTAATGATACAAACAACCTGCTGCAGCATGTGTGCCATAGGTTTGCCACCACTGGCATAAGGAAACCTGCTCAGAGCAAGCAGAGCGGGGACGTGCGCAGTGCCTTGACCACATCTGGGGCAAGCTTACCTTATGGCTCACCACTGTTTTTTTGAGACAGGGTCTCACTGTGTAGTTCAGGCTGTCCTTGAACTCACTATGTGGCCCGGTCTGGCCTCAAACTCAGGGCGATCCCTCTGCCTCAGCCTCCAAGTGCTGGGATTACAGGTGTGCGCCACCACGCCCTGCCATACTTAGCACATTTTATACAGCTCTTCGCTTGCAGAGTGTTTCTGTGGTCTCAGATCATTTCTGTGTCTTATTTTTACTAAGAATGGGTTTGCTCCCGAAGCTATTCAGACAACATTTTTAAAATGCGCACATGGGGGTGGGTGTGTATGCTTCATGGCACACACACATACGCTCTTCCGGTTTCATACTGCTCAAATGGGTGAAATCTATCAAACCAAACTGTAGTTCTGTGTATCGGAGTGGATAATCACTGTTTTATGAAAGGAAGTGGCAAGAGAAACAAAGCTATAAGATAAACAGAAACGAGCATTGGGCTGGGAAACTGAAGGGGTTACCTTAGACGAAGCACCCTGGCCATCAGTGTTTCTGGTCCATGACAGCAGTGACACTAGTGTCCCCTTGTTCCGGGGTCCACTTTCCTGGTGCAGTCAACCAGGAAATTATCACTGAATTATCTAAATCGTCGCAGGAAGAGGGATGAGCACAGTGCAGTGAGGTACCCTAAGAGACGGAGACCTCCTTCCCATAACTGTTACTGTATTCTACGGCTGGAATTGTTCTGTTTCCTTGTTAGTTATTGTAGTAGCCTCTTACTGTGCCTAGTTTACACATTAAACTTGATCTTGGGTAGGTGTGTACAGGAAAGAGCACACCATACATAGGCCAGGACGGTCTTCAGTTTCAGGTGTCCACTGGGGTCTCGGAACACACCCCATAGATAGGGGACCATGATTTGAGGGGTCCTCTCGGCTTTGAGGTTTGGTGAGTCCTGGACATTGAGTAGAATGCTATCAGATGATCTCATAAGAGCATAGAAACTCCTGGAAGGAGGACCAGAGCTTTCTGCTTTCATCATGAAATACACCCCTGTGACTACTGGTATTTCTCCTGCTGCCCTGAGTGTTCGTGGAGCCAGCGCGCTGAGGAGGGTCGGCTGGGTAGAGGAGACCTGGCCCATGACTCAGCCACCGAGGAGCAGCAGCACAGGTTCCTACAGGCTGAGTAGGTTGTTGTCAGGACTTCACCTGAGGTGAGGGACAGTCATCCACCAGAGAGAGAGGGACTTCAGCCTAGGCTCTGCCGCACGCACAGGGAGCCAAGGGGCGAGTGTGGCTGCTGTGTTAGTAGCGGTGCAAGCTTCGCTGTAACTGCTGCCCAGATCAGCAGAGTGGGTATGGGTGAGAGAAGACGTGGAAGTAAATGGTGGTGGCCGAGTCACTGGCTTCTTAATAGAGGAAACTGGGCAGCTCCGGTACAGGAGAGCCCATTGATGGGGAAGATCCATCAACCTAAGGGGACCAAGCAGGGGTGATGAGGGCGATGGTGGCCCAGAGGAAGTGGCACTGGCATGGAACTTCACACTTTGGGGCCTCACAGAGACGCCCACAACAGGACACGAGGGTGCAGAGGCAGCACACCAGGGGCAGCATGGTCAGGGCCAGAGAAGCTGGCGTGGGAGCATGCGCGGTGGAAGAAAGTCACTGAGAGGAAGGCAGTGCCATACCGACTGTTCGAAGTCAAATAATTCAACCCCAGTGCTTCCACACTTTATGATGCACTAAGGAAATGTTAGTGCTGTTACTGCTTTCAGCTCCCTAATTATTTGTAAGCCATACTACAAATAATGGGCTTTTAACGTTTTGACAAACCTGTTAAAGGTCATTGCGCAAGTGTAATTTCTCCCATTGATCATTAGGGTTGCTTTGGCCTCTTGGCACAACCACTTTCATGGTCTTACATTCCCATGAAACTGCGTACTGCTATCTTTATGCCCAGTAAAGTACGATGAGATGAGTGTCATGTGGCTCAGATTCACGTCCAATGCCATAATCACCCTACATTTTATTACAACAGTTTCTTGTTGGGGGGGGGTTGTTTTGTTTTGTTTTGTTTTTGTTTTGTGATAGGATCTCACTGCATAGTCCAGACTGGCCTTGAACTCTCAACAATCCTCCGCCTCAGCCTCCTGAGTGCTGAGATTAAAAGTGTGCGCCACCACGCCTGGCTTCTCATTATTATTGTCCGTGCAGGCATTTCAGTGTTAGAGGTATTGTTTGCTTAGCACTTTTCTACAGAATCGCACACAGGTGCCTTTTCTTCATTTGGCTTCCAGTTGGACCTTTCCTGCAGTCCCATGCCTCTCTAGGGCCTTTGGGAAACAGATAGGACCTTGACATGCATACTCCACTGAAGTGCTAGTTTGTTTCAGTATGGATCCTCAGTTAGAGAACTCAAGATAGTTTTGGCCTCTGGCAGATATTTACCATTCTCTTCAATCACCTGAACAAACCTCCCCCCTCCAATTTAAGACATTAAAAGAAGAAACAATTTAAAAGCACCTTTCACAAAATTATTTTTATGTCTAAGAGTTGTTTTCATTACCAATAAGTATGCAACGAATGATATATTTGAACATTTCGGATTTGCTCTGTAGATGCAGGAGTTTTAACAGTGGGACACACCTGCTTTCGCCTAGTTTCTCTTAACCATTTCGTAGTGTTGCTTTGGAAGAGGCTTCATACCTCCTGACAAGCCTGTATGCTCGAAAGCTACACGCAGAGGTCATGTGGTATGGGCGGCCGCAGGCTTCTCCCGAGTAACAAGCTGGGAAGCAGTCTACACTGCTGGACTCAGAGGCTCATAATTACACTGCTTTATAGCAGCAGTTCGCCAAATGGATGCGGTCAGCTGCACAGTCCATTAATGATTTCCTCTGCTGCTATGCAGTCAGCTCTCCTCACTTTGGTGAACTCAGCCTCCCTCACACCTCACACCTGACACCCAGATGTTTCTATAATCCTTTGAAGCTTTAATAGCTTTGCCTCAGTTTTAAGATGCATTCCACAGGGAGGGAGGTGGAGTGCATAGAACCAGAATGTCTGCTTCCTGCTGCCCCTCCCTCCTCCTGGCCTCGGTCCCCACCACACCTCTCTGCGGCTCACACCAAAACAAGGGGAGGATGCAGCACAGCGAAGCCTGGGACAGGGAGCGGGGAGGTGGGAAGGGGAAGGGCCAGGGCTGAATGGGGGCTGGTGTCTAATAGCAGATGTCCTCCCTGTGCTGTGGTAGAGGATCGGATAGTAAATATAGAAATAAGTCTAAGCATGTTCCACTGCTGATGAAACTGATTTACCTTATACAAGTAAGGAAACCACATTTTATGGAAAAGCTCTACCTCTCCAACACAACTAATGTTATTATGAAGGGTTTTTTTTGTTTGTTTGTTTTGCTATAGCTGCTTCCAGAGGTGGCATGGATACATGTTTTACATAGTTTGAGGGATGTATGACTTGTGCATCTGTGCCTTCATCAGCCAATTGTCATGCGGAGGCTGTAGCATGCAGTTCTGTTCAGTGAGTGTTGTCATAATTTGCTTCACCTTTCTCTCTTGTACAGTGCTTGGGTTGTTTCCATTTCCCCCAGAAGTGTTATGTGTGAGTGTAGGTTAAGCTGCGTGACAAAGGGACACCTAAACTCAGGATAAGTTACCATGCAGTTAAGCAGTCAAGAGAAGTAGGCAGATCTGTTCTCTCTGGGTACCTTCTCATCCATCTTAATGTCTATAATCTTTTGCTAGAGCTTTCATAACAAAACACAACAGCGCGCTTCAACAGCAGAAATTTATTTCTTACAGTTCTGGAGGGTAGAAGTCCAAGATCAGGGGACCGTGAGCGGTTAGTCTTTTTTCTTTCTCCTTGACAAACAGGTATCCGTCTTCTCCCTGTATCTGTCTTGTCTTCCCCCTACACATGTCCATATCCGTATTTCTTCTGCTTCTAACGACATCGCCGTATTGGATTAGACCTTACTACAATGACTTCATCATAATCTGTCTTCTTCTTTAACAACTCCACCTGCAAATACAGACACACTCTGAGGTGCTGGGTCTCAGGACGTTACCCTAGGAATTTGGGAAGGACACAGTTTACCCCCCAACACTGCTCTGCCTGAGCACATGGTCCTCATCCACACAGCAGATGTGAAACAGCAGGAGGAGGAGGCTCCTCTTTAAGAAAATCAGTCTGGGAGTTGCGTGATCACTTGTGCTATATCCTATGGGCCTGAACATGGTCAGATGCAGGAGTAAAAGGGATATGGAATCCAAAGTTTGGAGACAGGAAGCCATTCTTGGGTGACAACCCACTGCGTACATAAGGACGTGAAGTCTACTCTCTTACTTGGAGGAAAAAGGCTAATCTCTTACTTTTCATCCAATATCTACACACCATTCAGTTTACCTGTTCTGCATTCATTCAGTTGTGATGACCCCAGCGGACAATCTTATTGCTGTCTGTTTGCTTTCTGGTTGGCTTTAAAATGGGCTGCACTTAGAAATTTTCTGCAGAGTCCATGGATGCCTACTGTTGGGAAGCCATACATTAGCTCTGAACTTCCTGTAAGTCAAAGTATAGAGAGTTGCAATAAAGTTTATATAAAGAGTACAGCCTCACCCGAATGTCTTCAGTTTTGACTAAACTCGGTTTATTGTTACATCATGGATAGATATTTGACCTTTTGTCCACTTGATTCAAGTTTACAAATTACAGCATGGCTTTCATTGTTCATATTTCTATCCTCTCTGGACTTACATTCAATATCTTGATCACTACTGATGTTTCTATAGTAGCCCTGCTAGTTCCTCAATTTAGATTCATTGATGCTGTTTTCAGTTATTTGTTGAGCACCTGCTGTGTGTTAGGCACTGTTATAGGTCCTTGTGGTACAACGGTGTCCTAAACAGAGTGCTCACCCGCAGATAGCTTACGTGCTGGGGAGAGGAGACAGGTAATAAATGCATACACATCTACGCGAGACATGTGACTGTGTGCTGTGTTGCAGAAATAAAACAAGCCAAGGGAGCTGAGAATGACGGGGTGGAGTTGCTGGAAAGGGCAGTGGGGAAGGCTCAGTGGCAACTTGAACACAAAAGGCAGGGAGCTGTGTGGATGCAGGAGGGAGGAGCCTTCCAGCAAACAGCAGCTGGTGCAGACCTTGACAGGGAGTGTGTTCAGTGACTTGGACGAGCTGCAAGGGGGGCATTGTACCTGGACGCAGTAAATTAAGGGGAGATTGTAGGAGAAACATTAGCGAGGGACCAGCTGGGGTGCCATATCATGAAGGGCTGCAGAGACCATGGAAAACGATTTAGATTTTAGTCTAAGTTCAATGGACAGCCATTGGAGGATTTGGGCAAAGAAGTGACATTTCACTTGTATTTTAACAGGATCACTCTGGCAATTGAGTGGTGCACAGCTTTGTAGAAGTGAGAGTGTAAGTAGGGGTACCAGCTAAGAGGCTATTGTAATTACCCAGGTAAGAAATGATGGGGTGTGGACCAGGGTGGTAATGCAGAAGGTTTTAAGAGGTGGTTAGATGGTAGATATAATTTAAAAGGAGAGTTGGGATGATTGGCTCCATGATTACATATGAGAGAAGAAGAATCAAGTCTGACTGTAAGGGTTTTGGAACAAGCAAGAGTAGAGATGCCAGTTTTACAATCTTAAAGGATCAATGAATCTCACCCAACTACGTGTATTCAGGGTGGAGAGTGGGCAGAGGGGATGAAGACACTCTGCTAGGTGGACAGAATAGCAGATAAGATGAAGAGGTAAAAATGTAAAAGATCTTATATACTCTGTAGTAGATTCAGCACAATTTACCAAATGAGGGAAGTATAGTGAAAATAGTTGTGGACGTGCTTCACATAGCTGGAGCCTTATCTGACATTTTTCAGAGTCTCCACTGGGCAGGAAATCTCTCACAGAGGAACCGTACAATCTAGGATTCTGTCTGATCGGAAGAAACCTTCAAATTTCCAACCCCGTAGTAAACATGACGACAGGAAAGAGTCTGGAATTATATAGAAACCCAGTATCATTCATCTAAGAAAATACTACATAAGAAACAAAGCCACCAGAGTGGTTTTTAAGAAGCCTGCATTTATGTGTTGTGTATTATGTAGTGATGGATTCACTTTCACTCCTTTCTCTTTTTATCTTACGTCTAAACTTGCGTGAAAGACTGCTCCGGAATCAGGCTGGCTTGGGTTTGAATCCTAGCTCTGTTGCTTCAAACAGTTATGATCTTAGGTAAATCATTTCACCTCTCTGAGACATGATTTTATCATCTGAAAAACTGAGATAATAATACCTATCTTATAAAGTTGTTGTGAAGATTAAATGAAATAATCACCTCCCCTGAGCTAATTAATGCATGTGAAGTGCTGAGTCTAATGGCTGGCAGAAGACATTGTGCGCTTGTGTCTGTAACTAGAACTCTACAGCTTCACACTTCAGTCACCACCATGCTCCTCATCAGTTTCCTGTCCCCAGCTTGCTTCTGGTTCTGTTTGTCCTCCACCCAGCTGTCCCGTGAATCAACTTTAAAGCATTCACACTTACTCCTGTCTTCCCCAGACTCCTCCGGCAGGTTTTGTCTGCCGTCAACATTTTGTTCTCAATACTGTGCCACTGTGTATTTTCACTGAATTGTTCCCCACTAAACCGCGTGCCTCTGGAATGTAAGAGTCGTGTCCACCTTTCTTTTGCCTTACCAAGCCACACCAGGTCTCAGCCTTCGTACACTAGGGGCCATATGTACAAGCACCTTCCGTGCATCTGTAATGTCACTCTTATGCTAGAGAAGTAATTTCCCTGGAGGTGCTCTCATGGGAACCACAGCTCCCACTGGACATAGCAGCAAATACAGTATTAATCTACAACAGTCCCTGCAAGGCTCCAGATTCAAGCCAGATTGAGCATAAATAAGTAAACTGCAGCAACCCACATGCATTACTGATACCCTCATGATTGTCTCATTGAGTTACCCAGCAGATAGTGCATTGAGTGGGGCTTGATGGTAGGCACCATTCCAGCCACAGGGTAGGTAGCTGTGCACGTACTAGACGCAGTTCCTGGAATTCACACTTTCCAGATTGTGTCAAAGTCAGCTTCTTCGGAAAGCATTTTTGGTACTTCGTAACCGGTGCGTGTTCTATCACATGGGTAAGTAAGAACGTGTTACCGGTGTCTCAGGAAACAGGATTGTTTTGAACTGTATCACTTTTATAGAACTATTGATCTGTGATGTTGTAAAGAACTAAATTACCAACTCAGCTTTCAGTGGTATCATTTAGTTCGATGACACGATTGTGATTGGTCTGATTCAGCTGTGAGCTTTTCACAGTGGATGAATGTACGTAGCCCCAGCGTCCAGCTTTAATATATAGGAAGACTAATGCTTCACCCTAGAACTAATCTGTCTCAGTCACTGAAAAAATTGATGGAAGTTGCAAAAGAAATTCTCCGGGAGAGACTGTCACTTACCCTGTGGTTACAGTACCCACACAGGTCACTTTATCAAAGAGGTCAAACCCTGATGGTCATTGTGAGATCCCTGTCATCAAGGAGCTAACTGCTCCCTTGTTGCTTATAAAATTGACCAGGTGGTTATTGGGAAAGTTAGTAAAGGTGTCCTATTTAGAGGAGTGTATTTGACAGAGTGGTCTACTTTATATTACAAAGAAGAGTTCAAGTTGAAGCTCCAGCAGGGCGTCCACAGGGACAAGAGCAGTGTCCAATGCCTGTGAGTTTCTTTTGTTCTTACAGCACAATGAGAATTTATGGTTTTTTCTTAGCATCCAGTGTTAAAGTACAAATACCTATGAGAGAAAAACCTCACCTCGCATCTGCGGTTGATTGTGGCGGACTGCAGAGATCAAGGCCCTGCCAAGAGATTCGGAGGTTATGCGAACAGCCTGTCTATTGTAGATTTGCCACTCTAAGTAATGTCCAGTGGCTTAGGACACAAGGTTGGGGGGGAAGAGAAAGGCTCCAGGAAGGTGATAGAAAACGATCATGCTGGTTTTTTAAAGACCTTATGAAATAGAGATATGTTTTGTCATTTCCTCGGCTGTCCATTGAGTTACCAGAAATGCGTAGCAGTGCTCTTACTCCCACCAGCCTGAATGAAAACAGGCAATGTAGCTGTCACTGCTCATGGTCACCACTGAGAAGGGACAGAGTTCGCAGGAAGCAATGCCCACTTTTGCCGGGTGGCTGAGTTGCTGTTTGGCTCTGCTGAGGGTTTTCTGCGTGGTATGTTTTTAGATACTCACATCATAGATGTGGGAGCCACGTATATGGAGATTTGATTTGATATAAAAGCAAGAAGAAAGAACAAACCTTTGATAAAAGACTATGCTCTGGAGTCAGGCTTACTTGTGTTTGAATTCTGTTTAGCTCTGTTGCTGAACCACGGAGCACTGTAAAAGCAATACGTTCCACCGCGAAAAGGGAGGAAGGGAAGAAGGGAGGCAGGCGGGCAGACCTAACCATCTCTAGATACCGACTGGCAGGAAGTCCTTCTAATAGAGCTCACCAGCCTAACGAAGCCAACGTAATGTGTATAGAAGTGTAGAGCAGAGCCTTATGCCCTTTTATCCAATTAGGCAGTAATCTCTATCTCATTACTGCCCACCAGACGCCAGGACAGTGAACACCTTATCAGGGTACACGTGGAAAACTTGTGGCAGCTTGGAAGCCAGACATGCCGCTGAAGGCAGGAGGAAGCACAGTCAGCTGCCCGATCCCTGGCTGCGTGCAGGAGTGCAGAGGCCAGAGGTCACCTGCTAAGGGACCCTCTGCTCTCTGGTCCCTTGTCCTCCTAAGCTCCCTTTTATGCCAGGCACCTGAGAAAGTGGAGTGTCTTCCCTCTTACCCCCTGAGTCATCCTATTTCCCCAGACCTGTGCCATTCAGGTTTTTCTGGTTGTTATTCCTGTACTCATTTTCCTGAAGCCTGTCTCCCCTTCATTACCGTGGATACATTTGCAAGGCTGTGCCTAAGTGGTTTGCATTTAGCAGCATGGGAAAATTCTCCGAGCATTTAATTTAGCCAATTACACATCTATACTGAGAGACTGGAATCCATAGGTAAGGAGCAAAACAGTTTTAGTCTGCTGCTTTGCCAAAGGTGTAAGGAATCAACCCTCTCCTCTTCGGAAAAGGAATTTGGTTTCAAAAATTAGTTGCAAAAAGGAATTTAGATGTGTTATGTACATGTATCAACTTCCCACAAGAAATGTAAACATTATGTACCATGCACGTGTGCTGATAAATTATAAATAAATAAATAAATAAATTTTTAAAAATTAGTTGTTACAGTGTCTGAAATTTGACACAGGCCATAGAGTGACAGAGAATCAGTCAAAATAGAGAAATAATATTAAGAACTTGAGACATTTTTATCCTCTTCCCATACCCAAAAACAGATTCATAGAACACAATATATTCTTTGATTTTTTTTTTCCAGAATTCAGCTCACAGAGCATATTAGCAAAATTATTTGTTTGGATGCATTTGTAAATTTCATTTTGGGAAATTTGGAGTGATATGTAATGTATAGAAGTAGAAATTCACTGCCAAGAGTTAGAGAATATTCCACACAAAACGTTTAAGGTGAGAATCCAGATTGTTCAGTGTCAGGCCGGGGGAAGCAGCCACGTAGTCTCCAGAGGAAGTGACGTTGGGGGACACAAGTTGGGGACACCCCACCATGGAGGTCAGGGGTCACAAGCTTTTTATTTCTTCTTCAGTGTTAAAGGCCATTTAGCATCCTTTTTTGCATTGCTAGCAACATCCTTGTGAGTATTCTTTCCCACATCCTGTGACCACAGGTCACCCGTGAATTTTTTTGAGGCACATTCATGGGCCGAGCACCTGCTTTCTCCCATCACCACTGTCATTGCTTCAGTTTACACATGAAATAACCTTTGTTCCCTGCCTATAGTTCTTCTGATACAGGAAAATATTCCTTCCATTTTTAAGAATCATGGAAATGATGTCCACCAAGCCAATCTTCCTTTAGAAATCTAAAGCCAGTCACAGAATAACAAAGTAGTAGTAGTGGAGAATAGGGGTCCTGCAGGCTAGACATGTGTTCCAGCTGGGGATGTGTCTTGAATAATCATCTAATGACAGGCAGCAGCCTGAAACTTCATGAAAATGTAGGATGACTTTCTCTTTTAATTTTCTTCTAAAAACTTAATATCTGTTTTTTTCTCAAATTTTTCTTCTACAAAACTGGTCTTTCCTGAATATATAAATAACTGGGTTCATTCACAAAAAACTTTGTTAGAAGCTTGTTCACTGTGAACACATTAATGACAATGTAGCCCTGCTAAACCTCAATTCCTCTGTCCTCCCTGGGGTCACACTGACTCCTTCTCGGATCCACCTCTTTCTTAGCGCTGTTTTTATCATGCACTTCTGTCTTCAGTACTCTTTCAGATCCTCCGTTACATCGGAGTCACTGTCGAGCCCCAACTGCCTTGCTTGTCTTCTTTCCTGTGTCTGCATTGCTTTCTCATTCACCTTCTTTGGCCCATGTAGATCCTTCAGGTTTGGAAGAATTTTTGTAACTTGCAAATCTTTCCCTGACCCCGTATCTGATGTCAGCTCCTTCTTTGATGCACTCTCATGAGAGCCTGAATTTATCCTCACAAGTGTACCTCTCCTTCCCTGCTCTCCACGGACAAAGTCCCTTCATTAGAGAAGTGTGCAAACACAAAACACACAGGTTTCCAATTTGCTTTCATCGTGTCTCCAAATGTGTCTTCCCAAATGTTAACAATGCTTTAACCATGGCTCTTAGTTTATAATTTCAACACGTTGGCCTGATAACCCAGGCTCTGCCTCCCTCATCTCCCGCAGCCCTTCACTCCCACATTGGTCACCGGCCTTCCTGCGACATTTCCGAGTTCGGGCTGCCTTCCACCAGTGGGGAACTTCTTGCCACCTTTACCCCAGTGTCTCCCCCACCAAGAACACCACCCCTCTGTCACCCATGGAAAAGTGGCAGAGCTGTGTCATATGTGCATAGTACTCAGGCTCCAGTAGGTTCTCCAAATGATTCACATTGAATAATAAGCATTTCATTTGTGGCACATATCATACCATAGCTCATTATCTTTTAGGGAATTATATTTTCAACGTGTCTCCCCAACTGGACTGTAAGCTATAAGACACAGTAACTATGTTTCTCTTGCACAAGAAGCACCTTCTGAATCTGCCTGGCTGGTTCGTAGCATGTATGGGAACAGTGATCATCAGGTACAGATTTGGGACATAATGCAAGGCCAAGACGTTGGGCCAGATAGTAGGTTAGAAAAGATCTGGATGACCGTGGCGAATAGTTTGTATTTTATCCTAAAGACTGTGAAGATCCACCAAGTGTTTATAAGCTGAAATGATCAAATCTGTGTTTTAAAGAGTAATTGTGACTGTATGGCTGATATGGCATCCTGGGAGCCAAAGACATAGTAGATTGTAAAAGTAATGGGCACACATTTCTCCTGTCCCAGGATGCACACACCTTTGCAGTGCGACTTTGCTCTTTTCTAATCCTGAGCATTTGAATTTCAGCATGACCTTGAGACTCACTTCGAACAGTGAGACATTTGCACCTGTGATGCAAGCAGAGTGGGGGAAACCATCTGCATGGTGAGGACTGCCTGGGACTTTGCTGGAACCCGAGGCCACCATGCAAGGCAGCCTCACTGCAGCTGTGAATCTCAACCATCTGTAAACTTCCTCCATCTTGGCTCTGTGTACAAACTCCTCTCATAGCCTCAGTTGGAAACACCTCTGACTTTAGCCAGTGATCTCAGCAGGGTGCACCAAAGTCCTGAGGTGGGGGAGGCAAATGTCTCTAACCGCATTTCACAGGAGAGCCTGCACGTGGAAACACACTCTGTAAGTTTCACAGACCCGTGGATAAACAGTCACCTCAGCCTGGGGGTTCACGAAGGACGTGACATCTATGCTAGACGTGGGCAGGAAGAACACGTGTTTGCAGGATGGCGTGTTGGAGAGAACAGCATGTGCAAAGCAGACTGCAGCGTTCCAAGTCCCGCACAGCCACACAGCACCACCCGGAGCCCGTGTGAGAGACACCATGGTCCAGTTTGCAAAGGGTTCACCCAGACAAATTCTCTCTGGAATTGACTGCCTTTACTCACACTCTACTGGTTTTCAGAAACTTGCTTTAAACATCACCAAGTCATTTCCCTCTAAGCCTCACACACCCAGGACGAGCTCCACACAGGCAATAGGATTTGACAGGTGTTTTCTTTGCCTTGATTGTCAACTTCAGTGACTCTGAAATGGTGAAGACCTGATGGAATTGAACCCAACTCTGATTCCGCTGTGTTCAGTCACCTCTTAGGCGAGAACCAGGAAGGATACCTGGTTCTCATGTGCAGAACCGGTGCTACTTCCCTTAAACAGGCGCACATGCTCCTGACCCCAGAGCCCTCAGTAAATAAATCTCTACAGGAAAATACTGCCCTATCACACTTCTGTGTTTCTCTCCAGTGAAGCGTGTAGAGTACTTTCCCCCACACATAATAGGATTAATCTTTAAAAGCATCATCTTCATAAGCAGGGCAAACCCTCTCCGCCCTAAGGGAAAGATCAGCCAGTGAGGTTATTCTGGTGATTTAATGCTTGTTATCTTCCTCTCTTTTCCACATGACTGAGGAAGGTGTTTTTTAGGGCATCAAACAGGAATTGAATTGAAGTCTTTCTCCCATGACTAATTTTACCTCTTCAGCCACCTCTGGTACTTCATAAGTACATTGCTTAGGATAGCCTTAAAGTGATTACGTCAAAGCATTAGACTAGAAAATGTTTATTTCTTTTCCTTAAAAACAGGGTCTTGCTATATTGCCCAGGTTGGCGTGGGCTCAAGTGGTTCTCCTGCGTCAGCCTCCTATGTAACTGGGACTGCAGGTGTGCATCACCACTCCTGGCTGAGAATTCTTTTAAGCATTGGCACCTTCACCAACTAGCATTTGCTAACAATTATCTTTTTTGAAAAATCACTTACCAGTACTTCCATATCCTCATATTTATATAAAAAGATAATACATTAACACGAACCCGCAGCACATAAGCTTAAATATTTTCTCAGACATAGATCCTCGAGAAATTAAACCAAAAGGAATAGAGAAGAGCTGAGGATGTAGCCCAGTGGTAAAGAATGTGCCCAGTATGTGCAAGGCCCTGGGTTCAATCACCAGTACTGCAAAAACAAGAAGGGAGGGAGAGAGAAAAAGGAAGACCTAATAATATTTGTCACCTAATCAAATTCATCACTATCTACCTCTGGTGACCATGTATGAACTGTATCTTCATGTTTGTACACTTGATTTCAAACATAACAGTCCTTGAAATAATGATTTGAGTAAGTAGCTGTGCACACAGCGATGCTATAGTCTTTTGCCTGCTGAATGCTGCTCAGGTCTCGCCGCTGCTACTGGACGCTTGTGAACCAGAGCGAGAGCACCCCCAGCCCCCATCAGCCGAAGCCCTGCCCCAGCACAGTCTGATCCCGTGCAGAGCGGTGAGCAGGGCGGGGGTGCGTGTTGGTTTCCACCAGGACAGTGCGCAGAAATGCAGACGCTGAGCTCAAGATTTTAGACAAGTGTTATTTCATGCAACAGCTCATTTCCATCCCCTTATCCTCCAACCAAACCTTGCCTTTTGAGCATGAATGCAGTAGTAAGCATGTAAGAGGAACATAACATGGAAGAGCAGGGTCACGATACCTGCAGACCAGTGGTTTTTCTGAGCCGACACCCAAGGAGTTCAGCCACAAGGAGTACAGCCACGCGGGCCCTGAAAGCCCGCTGTGTAACTGGAGTGCCACGTGCCACTCAGCTCCCGAGCTGCGAGCACCCACAGTGAACATGCAGGAGAACGAACCTATTAGAACCGCTCCTCTCGTGCCTTTTTTCAGAAGCTCCTCCTAATCCCATGAGGAAACTGAGTTAATTTCTGGCACATGAGATATTCTCGGGGTTCTTCTCCTTGTTCAGGTCGTTGTCATACAGCTGTATGGAGATGGGGTGACATTACAGAATCCTGGCATCCTTCAAAGCTGGCTGTGAACGATGCCTCTGTTGGGTGGGAGAGAGCTAAGTCACATAGCTTCAGTGAGTGACACTTTTCTCATGTACTAAAATTAATAATAATTAAATTATTCAAATAAGATAGATAAAGCCCAACGTGGTAAATAAAAAACAAAACCTGTACTCCCAGTTACTCCAAAGACTGAGCAGGAGGATCACTTGGGCCCACAAGTTCATGATCAGCCTGGGAAAAAACAAATAAAAATTATAATGTGTGTGAAGTTCTTGTCTAGTAATAGTCACTCAACTAGTAGTAGGTATGCCTGTTTGCTATTTTTCCATATACAAATAATATCCAAAGCACTTTACCTTTCAGAGTTGAAAAACTATATAAAAACAATTATGTACTCACAATGAATCCCTTGGTATAACTAATTTTATTCTACTCTTTGATTTAGAAATAAAACATTTTGTTTTCCATTGAAAATTAAGTTTGTACTTGATTCCTAATTTAAAATATTATTCAGTGGTATTTTATTTTTATGTATAATATTTCAAAATTACTGCTTTACAGATATATGACCTTATATACTATTAGTGTAAACAGTAGTGGCACATTTCTTCAAAGCCCCTGTTTGTGTTTTAAAGGCATGGTGTCTCCAGTGTTTAGGAAAAGGTCCTCAAGGCATTGCTCACACTAAGGTGCCCGCTTACTGAAAAGGGGAAAATACACTTCCCCCCACGAGCAAAACAAAGCGCTTGAGTTATGCTGTAAGTTAGCTTGGAAACACCAATATTGTTTATTTCCAGTCAAAGTCAGGAACATTTTTCTGCAAATTAGTTCTAGATTTTAAATAAGGGCTGTTTCGTTTAGTTTTTGGAGTGCCTCGGCTGGGCAAGCAGAGGAGCTAAGACCGGAACTCCAGCAGCAGACAGGTGAGGGAGCAGGGTGCAGTGGGTTTCTTCCCATCGCAGAGGGGGAATGACATTACCAGAAACATAGTGTGGACGCTTTAATTCAACATTGGAGGCATGGGTGTTTAAGAAGAATCATGGACAGTTTGCATTTTGTTGGATTTTAAAGAATAATAAGGTGTTTCTTATTTGAATAGGATGGAAGAATACTGTAGGTAGAAGGAAGAGCTAAGTCAAAGGAAACAAGGACTAAAACTTTATAACTGTGTGGAATGGCTGTTCACTGTCTAATGTGCCCCAGCAGACTGCGCTAGATGGAAGGAGGGCCCAGCAAAGGATCTGCTGATGTAGAGAGAGGCTTTTTGGGAAACAAAAATATTACCTTCCAACTCTCAGCATTCTTATTGATTCTGCATACGTGCTGCATTAGTGTTTCCTATTGCTATAAAGAAAACCTGAGGCTGGGTAATCTGTTAAGAAAAGAGGTATTGGGCCGGTGAGATGGCTCAGCAGGGTAAGCGCCTGCCTGGCAAGCATGAGGGCCCGAGTTCGACTCCCGGAACCCACATACGAAAAAAGGGCCGGTGATATCGCTCAGCGGCACGGGTGCCTGCTGGCGCACGGGGTCCTGAGGTCGACCTCCGGTACCCACAAAAAAAAAAAAGAAAAGAGGTATTTACCTCCCAGTCCTGGAGGTCTGAGAGCGGGGGCTCCAGGCAGGGCCTCGTGGGTGCTGTGGCCGTGGTGGGATACATGTCAGAGGGTCATATGGTAAGACAGGAAGCTGAGAGTGGGGAGGGGTAACCCCTGCTCTGTTGTAACAACTCTGGCTCACAGAAACTACCCACAGCCCCCTCCCTCCCAGCTCTGTGTTAATCTCCCCAGTGATCCAATTGTGTCCCACTAGGGCTCACCTCTTAAAGGTTTCACCACCTCTCGGTGCTGCCGTCTTGGGTACCACACGTCTAGCGTGTGAAACCTCAGGGTGCACACTCATACTGTGTCCTCACCGGAGCACACACCATTGGGGGAGGTCATGGCACACCAGCTCAATTGCTATGTGTATGATGTAGTCACGCTTATTTGAACTTCGCTTAAAGTCAAACAATATCATTCCTTTGCTTTTCCTGTGATTTACGAAATACCCTAATGCACTATTCCCTTCCGATAAGTTACGTTTTCCAACCCTTCTTTCAAGAGGGCAACATAAATTATACAAAAATAGTACAAGATCTAGAAAACTCTTGACCTGGATTCACGTAGAAGCATGGAGAGCAAACTTGCCAAAGATAATACGTCTAGGTAGCACGTAGCTAACGCATGCTAGATGACGCATTCCGAAGTATCGTCCGTGCTGCTCCAAGTGCCCTGCGGCTATCTGAACAACTTCAGCGCTCTGGTTCGTGAGAAGAAGCGCAGACACATCAAGTCCCTGAAAGCACAAAGCCTTCACTTTTAATACTGTGGATGTGAAAAAATTCTTAAAACTGGCTCCAAGTTATCTCCCACTTCCTTGGAATCTGTTCCCTGAATAGTCTTCATACCTTTGAATAGGACTGGGTATAGGCTCAGTGATGCAAATATATTGGATGCTTTTTATTAGATTTCCCCTGGAATGTATTTGTCTACACACACGAAAATATTGTTTTGACAGGAATAATTCAATTTACTGAACAGCATGTGCCCAACAGTTTATGTCCTGCCTCCCCTTTGGGACCAATATCATACCTTTCACAAGTAGCTAACTGGAATTGTGGGTAACTAATTGGGTCGCTGAACTGAATGGAAATAGAACTGACAGTCTTGGTTTCACTGTATTCTTTCTGTACCTTAGATATCATGACTCAGGCATGTTTGTGTGTGCGCATGTCTGAGTGTATGTGTATTTATTGCAGCCCCCTTTATTCTAAAAATGACTGGAAGTTGTTAGAATTGTATGTGTAATGAAGAACAGTCTATAGCAGTAGTGGCAAACATATGTTTTTCTTTTAGGACAAAAGATGTTAATGTATGACTTAGTTTTTCTAAATTAAAACCTCAATATTCAGGTTTAATTGCAGTGTTGGCACTTTGTGATAAATAAGTGGGCTTGGGGTTGCAGTTTGGGCACTTGTCTCTAAAAGGTTCGCCATCACTAGTCTATAGGCAATGTATGTAAACGTGAAATTCTCATGTAAATTTAGAAATAAGCACTATTTTCTGTTTCCTCTCTCAGCTGGGAGGAAGAAAGCCAGCTTTATCCTTCCGGTCCCAGGAGGTGTGGGCCCCGTGACGGTGGCGATGCTTCTGAGGAACACCCTTCTGGCAGCTCAGAAAGTCATTTACTAGAGCACAGGGAAAAATAAAGCAGCTGGGGAAGTCAGCCTAGTCACTGATTTGACAAACAGCAAAAACCTTTCTATTTTACTACAAAGCTATTTATTTCTATGTTGTCTTTATTTTTTTCGTGGATGGAATCATCGTGGAGGAGATGGTTCGCAGTTTGTTTTTTTTTTTTTTTTTTTTTTTTTTTTTTTTGCTGCTAACAGATTTGGAGTTTTAGGAAAAACCAAAACAATTTGAATGAAAATTTTGTTAATCATTTTATGGGTGTTTGTTCATAATATTAAAACAATAAAGGGTTGGGCTGAGGATATAGTTCAGCGGTGCAGCACCTGCCTGGCAAGCGTGAGATCCTGAGTTCGATTCCTGGTACCCACAAAAAATAAACAAAATTAGGTCATCATAAAAAAAAACAAAAAACAATAAAGAGTTCATAGTAAATACATTTTTGACATAATGAGATGTCACGCACACTATGTTTTAACAAATGTTAGCCAGATGTACACCCAGGTAAAATGTAATTTAGGTTTTACCATAAGTATGCTTAGTTGATATATTCCATGTTTTATGTCAAATACTGAAAAAGAGCTTACTTGTTGAAGGAAAGATGGAATAGTAAAATAAATCTTGATCTTAGATAGCTCCCAGATGCAGCCAACAAGGCCATCCCAGTGAGAAGTGATATTCTATTGAAGGAAAGAAAAATATCCAGGACAGGTGAAAGATCCAGTGCCATTTGGAAAGTGGTGATTCTGTCACAACCTGAAGCACTGTTCACCGTGGTAATACATGTGAAGAATGTGTTAGGTTTATCATTTCTTTCTTCTTCTAAGGAAGTAATTTGGACAGTAGCTTCATTGAAGAATAATGGAAAAATCCAAAACACATACAAAATAAACCTAACATTGTATTTTCCCACCAACATCAAAAAACTTGATCCAGCAGGAGGGAGGCAGCCATTATAGGACAGCAACTGAAAGGTTTGTTCCCAAATTCAGAAATCTAGTAGGAAAGCATAGTGCTTTCAGTGTGCCGAAACCACATCTTAGGACACAACTGAAAATCTACAGCTGTGTATCCACAGTTCCTCCCTCTTCTCTTATGGCATTTGGTTCTCAAAAGAGATGTGGGCTTTCTAGCACAGTTTAAATTAGGAAGCACATGTGAACCGTAGTTGAAGGCTAATTGGAAACTACTAGAGCGGTCTAACTGGTATTCACTTTTCATGCACAAGTCCCAGTAGGTTCGTGAACCAATAATGATTATTTCATGTGTGTCGCTATCAGTGTGTACCCTTGATCATGTTGTGCAAATGAATTAGATGTTTAAAATTAACAACACCTCAACTACAGAATAAAGCAATTTGAAGATGGATATCTTTAGTCTCTCTTTTTTTAAAGATGGCTGTAAGTTTTTGTTGTTGTTGCTCATACATTTGTTACCTGCATGCTGAAAAAATGTAACAAGTTTCCCAAACATGAAAGAAAAGATACTGTAACAGATCCCACAATCAGTCCAGACCAATCTTTGTCCAGTAATCCTGTCGGAAATTTAAATCCAAAGTTCACAAACACACCTTTCAGGAGGGGCCTCTTTAAGTTTTAAGGGTCCTTAACTCCCCCCAAAAATATGACCAGAAGTACATATATAGGAAAAAATATGAAGGCTGTAGTTTTGAGCCCTCACCCGTGGTGCAAGAGGGATTATTCTGGGATAATAATCAGGACTCAGCCTTTCCGGAGACCAAGTAAGTACCATAGAAGAAAAATTCTAGCAGTTGCTTCAAACCGTAAGGAAGGCTTTATTCAAGACTATTGCAATGGAGCAGGAGCTACAGAGAGGAGAAAATGTATTTCACTCTATACACAGCAAAGATGGCTGGAGATTCCGAGCCACCGAACAGGTGGGGTTCAGTGGGCAGGAAAGTAATAAGAGGACCTGGGTTGGATATCTAGGGTTGGGCAGCTCTTGCTAAGCTGGCTCATTGGTGTTTTGATAGTAACGGGTACAGACTAAGCTATTAAGGGGATGAGGAACTTGATCAGGTACCGGGGTGCTGGGTGTGGGTGGGGGCCCAACCACTGATTTAGAGGAGGATTCTCTGCTAAAGTCAAGCTCAGTGGGATGAGGTTGAGGCCTACTGAAAAGGAGCTTCTGAGGTGCCTAATGCTCAGAGAAAGAAGTCTTTGTCAGCACATAAAAGAGATAAAGTTGCTTCTTTAGTATCGTGGCTATGTGTGGAGTCCGTTAAACACCGGCAGCCTATGGCTTTGTGGAGGAGGTTGGCCACAGGTGTCCTGCGCTGTCTGTGTCTGTGAGTGATCTGTGAAGAGGGCCCCAAAGAAAGAACAGGAGTCAAACAGTAGCGGGAGGAGGGGAGCTGAGAACGAGCTCAGCACATACGTGTGAAAGCAAGCGCTGCCATTGCTGGTCAGATGAAAATAAAAGGTGTGAGTGGGAAAGTGCTGGAAATGTGGCTGTATTAATGTGCAAAATAGATTTGCAGAAAACAAGGTAAACTGGAATGCAGACCATACTTACTGAGCGGTGAGGACTGCGGGTAGAGGCGGGGACAGGCCACCACCGAGTCACATAAGCAGTTGTAAGTGGCTGTGAATTTTGGAGAAGAGATTATAGATGTGCGGGTTTAAGACAAATTGAGTTGGAGGTGATGACGAAATATGTAAGTAAAATCAGAAAAGTAATATCAGTCCTGGAAAAGGATTGGCATTCATGGCTCATGGTGAAAATTTAGGATTCATCAGCACATGTCAACCACTGAGTCCGTGCCCCTCCTGGGTACCACATGTGGGCACATTATGTCTGTCTACACTCACTGAAGAGCAACCACTGCCCTGGCTTGAGCACCTCTTGTGAGTTAAGGGCTTCCCTTTCTTTTCCTTCTTTTTTGCAGGGAGGGTCCTTTACTCTCTATTAAAGATCTCTGCCTGGGAG
Organism: Erethizon dorsatum; assembly: GCA_028451465.1. Taxonomy (NCBI): domain Eukaryota; kingdom Metazoa; phylum Chordata; class Mammalia; order Rodentia; family Erethizontidae; genus Erethizon; species Erethizon dorsatum. The sequence goes on along the minus strand of CM051832.1, from coordinate 110,527,749 downwards.
ATGAGGAAATTGGCCCTCTGGGTTATTAGAAAGTCCCAGCCAAGGCCAGATGGATAGTATAGGTTGGGATCGGATTTAAAATAAGATCTGTGGGGTGATGGGAGTCGGAGCCCATATTTTCACTACCTCACATCACTGCCTTTGATGACCTCGCCCCCTAAAGTCCTTTCTCCTATCAGGATGGTCGACACCATAGAGAGGAGTGAGCGGGCCTCTAATGTGGGCCCCACAGAAGGAGTAGCGGCTGGAATGACTCAGAGCTACTTTCTGGCATAAACCTTAAGCCAAAGTGGTAGATGAGTTTCTGTATGTTGTGGCCTAGGTCACCACATCTAGAAGCATCTAGAAGCTTCTAAAGAGGTAGTCATTCTCTGCTTTCTGTCCTGATTTGAGTGCAAACCACAGTCTATTTCTTCAGTTTCTTATAATAAAATTTATTTACTGCTCGACTTTAGAGATAATGAAAGGGACTTCGATCAGTACCCCAACTCTACCAAAGGACACAGTTGGGGAAAGGAAAGCATACCTGAGGAGGAGTCTAGGATGGGATTGAAGTCCAGATTCTGAGTCATGTTATTATCGACAGCTTAGGTAGAAATATTACAGGCAGTCAGACGGCTAGGCCTTTGAGGGAGTCAGTGCAGAGGATGAGAATATATTACAACTGTGGGTAGAGGTACATCCATTAAAGGCCAGGCCTCAAGGTAAATACAAAATGAGCAGGCCTACATGCCTCCCCAAGGGATAAGCAAGATACCATAATTGGTATCACCTGGGTCCAATAAAGTCTAGATAGACATCAGTCACCCAGGTGAGTGACCAGGACCTCCTGACTCATCTCTGCCAAAAAAGGTTCTTGTTCTCTCCATGAACACTTGCTACATGACTTGCTTCCCCATTGGATCAACATTACCTAAGCAGCTATATTTACAATCTTATTGGCTGATTATACTTTTGTCCCACGTTGTACCCACCTCATGATTTTGTGCTATAAAACTTCCTTTGAGAAGTGGGCTCGCTGACAGCCCACTAAGGCCCCCTCCTGTCTCTCAGAAGCTGTCTCTCCCTCAATAAAATTGCCTACTCTTAACCTCTGTTGTTCCTTAAAATTCACTCTTCCATTTTAGAGAACACAAACTCAACCTATCAGACATGTTAGTTATAATATAACCCTTATATCATTTAGAGGACCTTTAGCAATGTCCTTTGGCAAATCATGTAATTCTTTACTTGTTTTCTTTTTTGTGGTATTGGAGATTGAACCGATACCATGCTCTCACACATGCTAAGTAAGAGCTCTATCCCTGAGCTACATCATAGCCCCTACTCCACTCTCTTGAGTTTCCATTCTTCATTTGTCATCTGAAAATATGAATAAGGCCAGTTATTTATTTCTTTATGCATTCAAAACAAATTCATTATTTACTATATTTCAGGCTCTGGATTTATTTGGGCCAGGATTACTAAAGAAAGAATCAACATGTACATGAAAATACATAAAATCGAATGGGTTATGCTAGCTCCAGTTAATTGTTATTACAAAGAGGATCATTATACTTCCATCTCCCAGTCTTAGAAATAAAGATGTTTGGGCTGCAAGGGAAATACTTTAAAGAATCAACAACTGGGATCTCATCTTATTAAAAAGCTTTTGCACAGCAAAAGAAATCACCAACAGAATGAAAAGACAACCCACAGTGGGAAAAAATTTTAGCCAATTGTTCCTCAAAGGACTTCTATCTAGAACATATAAAGAACTGAAAAAAATCAGACCACCTCAAATTCAAAAACCCAATCCAAAAATGGGCATCTGAGATGAATACACACTTCTCAGATGAAGAAATACGAATGGCAAATAAATACATGAAAAAATGTTCCACATCACTGGTCATTTAAGAGATGCAAATTAAAACAACACCGAGATTCCATCTCACCCCAGAAAGAATGGCTGTCATCAAGAAATCAACCGATAACAAATGCTGGAGGGGCTGTGGGGAAAAGGGAACACTTCTCCACTGTTGGTGGGAGTGTAGACTGGTGCAACCACTGTGGAAATCAGTGTGAAGATTCCTCAAAAAACTAGGATTAGAGGTCCCATTTGACTCAGCTATTCCCCTTCTGGGTATTTTCCCAGAAGAATTAAAAACATCGTACCACAGCGATATATGTGCACCCATGTTTATAGCAGCACAATTTGTAATAGCTAAATCTTGGAAATAACCCAAATGCCTATCAACCAAGGAATGGATAAAAAAGATGTGGTCTTTTTATACTATGGAGTACTACTCAGCCATAAAGAAGGATAAACTTGAGACTTTTATAGGTAAATGGATGCAACTTGATACCATACTCATAAGTGAAATAAATCAGACTCACATGTGTGTAAACATCATATTGTGTCTCCCTGATGTGAGAAACTGAAAGAGTAAATAAGGTTTAACATGTACAATAGATATTGTGAAATGGGAAGAAATTGTTCAAAAGGAAAAAGGAACTAGGATTGGGGAAAGGGGAAAGGAAGGAAGGGAAAAGGAAAAAAAATGCAAGTCAAATATACTATTAGTGTCTCTTAGTTCATTAAAAAGCAAGGTTTCTGCTAATATTGATTGGAGAAATTTTTATGCCCATATCTTGTACCCCGAGCAACTACTTTAAAGATTACAACATGTAATGTATTAACTATTGTTATTCTCCTATTAGTTTGTTAAGAAAATTTGCTTTACCTTTTTTCCATAAAAAAAAAAAAAAAAAAAAAAGATGTTTGGGCTGGAGATGTAGCTCAGTGATGGATGTCTGGCTTAGCATGCGTAGGCCCGGGATTTGATACTCAGTGCTGCAAATGGAAGGACAGGAAGGGAAGGGAAGAGAAAGGAAAGGAGAGGAGGGAGGGAGGGAAGAAGGAAGAAAGGAAGGAAGGAAAGACGGAAGAGAAAGTGAAGGAGGAAGAGGAAGGAGGGAAGGGAGGGAGACAAATGGAGGAAAGGAGGGAGGAAGAGAGGGAGGGAGGGGGCAAATAAATTTAATGTAAGTCCTAACATCTTCTCTGGAAGTTGTAAATGGAGTCAAGATGGCTTATTTAATCTTTTGTAAATGATTTCTTCTTAAGTTTTAACCAACAGCGCGAAGAGGTTTCTTTGATTTATAATTCAAATAGTATTTGCCTGGGAAAAAATAGCATTTGAAAATCAATTTAGGAAATAGGGGGCCGGTGATATAGCTCAGCGGCATGGGTGCCTGTCTGGCAAGCGCGAGGTCCTGAGTTCGACTTCCGGTACCCGCATTTAAAAAAAAAAAAAAAAAGGTAAAGAAAACAAAAGTAGAAACACAAAAAGTCCCATTGAAAGTGAGCCTAATGCCACATCTTTAAACTTTAAAATGATGAGTCTTGTGGTGATCAATTGCCTTAGCTATAATGAATACAAGCTCATTCTTGTGTGATTTCTAAAGCCAAATTTCTATTTGAATAGAGATAAATCTAATTCCTGATAAATCTGATAAATCTAATAAATAAATCTGATAAATCTGATAAATCTAATTCCTTGCTTCGTGGACATGATGCGAATGATAAAATACTTTGACTGGGGTTTTTGAGGCTCAGAGAAGTGGCAGTTGAAATTCCAGGTAGAATGGCACCCACTACACATGAACACTGTATTTATAATAGTTTGGGGGAAAGTACAGATTTATGGGAAGCCCCTGGAGTCAGAAAATGTAATGGCAATAATTGTCTTGCCCTTCATAATGAGATTCATCATACTAGGTTAACATCGAGAAAACTCTAAATGTCATGTCAAGACTTTCTATTCATGAGATGCACCCAAACTAAATGTCATCTTCATTTCTACAGAGAATTTTTATTATCATTATTATTCCTGCTAGTAGTAGTATATTTATTGGTTCTTTCCAGCCTGATCACTGGGGCACGAATTTAAGCATTGTTTGTGAAACTTGGCAGCTCATCATTCTGTTTACTCAGAAAAATATTAAATGGCAGAATGACAGAAAGGAAAATGTTATAATATTAAAAATAATTGTATTTACTGCAATCGTCAAAAGTGAAACTAAGTAACAAAACCTAAAAGAAAAAAAAAATATATATATATATATTTTTAGCAGACCTGACGCTGGAACCCAGGGCGTCCGCATGCTTAGCAGCTGCTTCCTCAGCCCCCAAATGGGATATTAAATCTGGTTTTACACAAATTTAACTTCTCCCCTACAACTGCATTGACAGAGTGTTTTGTCTTGCAGTGCAATGCAGTCTGTAAGGAAGGGAAGTGTAACTGACTACAGCATTAGGGCTGGTTTTATTCACAGGTTTATACCACTTCCTGATTTGCAAATCTGCTGGAAGCCGTCAGCAGAGCTAATACGGTTCTCTTCACACTAAAGGAACCCTCCCCAAATTCCCATTCTTTTCTGTTGTTTTAAGAACTTTCACAGACACAAGCATGCCCACAGGTAACAGGAAACCAGTGTTTCAAAGGAAACCTGATCACACTGGCAGATAACACAGGCATCCTAAACGAGTGCGGAGCGCCTGGAGCCTTCACGCCACTGCCAGAAATGCATATTTTGTTGATTGGTAAGAACTGGCAGATGACGCTTCACGAAATATAAATGCAAGAAAGACGCAGAGCTTAATAAAACCTGCCACCTGCCAGGCTAGGAGGATTGGAGAAGGAAAGTTAAGCTGCCACGGGACATGGATCTGGGAGTTCCAATGTCAATCTATTTTTTCTTCAATGGTAGGTAATTTCCTTTTTGTTTTATTAACTTTGTGTCATTGTAAACTGTAAATGGAATTTATTTTCTCTCAATTAGGAGAAAAGCTAGCTTCTAACCGTTGCTTATGACAAAGATCAGAGCAAGGAATTGTGCAGTAATTTAAGTTTTTTAGGAAATGTATGTTCCTCTAATGATATATTTTGATTCCTTTTTTTTTTTTTTTTGTGGGTACTGGGGGGTCGACCTCAGGACCTCGCGCGCCAGCAGGCGCCCGTGCCTCTGAGCGATATCACCGGCCCCTTTTTCGTATGTGGGATCCGGGAGTCGAACTCGGGCCCTCGCGCTTGCCGGGCAGGCGCTTAAGCCGCTGAGCCATCTCACCGGCCCCTGATTCCTTTTTTTTTAAGAACTCCAGAGTGTGTGTTTCGTACAAAGAATAGTTGATAACATTTACTAACTATAGTACGGTAGAGAAGAACTTTAATTTGATTGATATGTAAATGCATTCACCTTCTTTTAAAAATTACTGTGTTTCTATTTCTCATTATTAGAATGTAGTTAATGAAACAGCTGGAAAATTGCCCTAGTTAGGTTCTGTATTTCAAATGTAATAAATTAAAAACTGAATGGAAAATGGGAAGGAACAGAATGAGAATAGCTGGGTCCACTATGGCTACCTGGAGAGAGGCTCACCTGTTCCAACCGCCCCCTCCCCTCCATACAGCGCTCACCGCCCTGACTGCTGAGGCCGACTGGGCTGGGATGTCGCCAGGCGCAGCCCCCCAAACCAACAGGACAGCTAACGAGACCGCAGGTACTGTCTGCCCGTCTTGGTATTCCCAGCATCTTCTTTAAAACCTTCATCAGAAATCCGGACTGTGATAGAAGCAACACTGGAAATTTCTAAGTATATATTTTAAGAGATGATCAGCTCTTTTATTTAGCAAGATGGTGTTAAGCTGAAGTGACAGATGGATGTATTAGCCAAGAAATGCCTTTTGCAAAAGAGGAAGTGAAACAGAAAGAAGAGCGGCCTCCAGTGGCTGTCCCTAATGTGAGACAGCCGCACCTCCTGCTGGCTTTCTGCTTGGCTGGGAACCGTGTGTCCTGTGGTGGCTCTCTGCTCTGTGTGGGATTCTTGGTGACAGATATTGATTTGTGACTGTATACTTCGCGGCCAAATTATGGCTACACCACGAAGCGCTTCCCTCATCTTTGGAAAGATCTTTTTCATTTTGCGGGGGCCTTGTTGTTGTGGCCAATGCTCCATTTCCTAACCTTTCGTGCCCAATTTCTGTTGTTGATGGTGATGAGATATCTTCTTTCCTATTTTATTATTATTACTATTATTAGTAGCTTCTGGCTGCTATGAACATCAACATTGCTTTCAGACCTGCTTGAACTGGGGCGACCTTGGAAAAGAAAGCTTGCTGCCTGTCAGGACTTGTGCCTGAGTGGTGATTCTCATGGGGTCTCACAGTGCCCTTGACGTGATGACCCGTAGTGTGACAGGGACAGAGGAAACACCAGATTTTGTCCTCAGAGCTGGGTAAACAAAAGATCAAGTCAAATATTTTGTTTCTAAATATGAAAGACAGCAATACTTAACTGTTCTTCATTGCACCAAAAAGATACATTTTAATCATCTTACAATATTTTACCCATTTGGTTTTTTTTAAAATGCCAATTTGCAAAACAAAATCGGTGTGAGCTTTAAAGTAAATTTCAGCCAACTTCTTCATGTCTCCTGAGCTCTTCAGTGAAGAGGGAACATTTTTATTAAAATATGATCAATAATATTGTAAAAGATGAGAGAGGTGTGGTTTCCACACAGTGATGGATGGCATAACATTATTCCCAGTGCTAGCTTTTTCCTACCTGCAAATAAAATTCTCCAAATTGCACATAATGGGAATGGGAAAAAAGGAATTGAGTGTGTCATCCTTTTTTTTCCTTTGCTTTTTTAATAGAGAACTTTAGCTTCTCCTTTTGGTTTCTACTTGACTTAAAAATATGAATCCAGGCATGGGATATAGCTCAGTGTCACAGCGCCTGCCTGGCAAGCATGAGGTTGTGAGTTCGACTCCCAGTACCAAAAAAAAAGGAAAAAAAATCACAAAAATATGAATCTAGCATCTAAGAAATTTTCAATAAGTTATAACTAATATTCTTCTAAGGTTAAGGAAGTCCCTTTTGTGTACGCTTTCTTGGGATATGGCTTCTTTCTGTCTTTATGTTTTCTAGCAAATCTCGTTTCAGGCTTGATTACATGTTTTGTTTGAATTTAAAAGAACTCAGCATAGCTTATAGTGGGAAACTCTCACTGCCTCAGAATTAATTATTAAGGTGATAAATTTGCCATATCATATTAAAAATGAATGTGAATTTTAAGGTAATATTGTGTCTTCTCAAAGTGAGGATACAACATAGTCTCTTGATGTTTCTTTAGTACCTAAAAACTTAGTATTTTCCATATTAAAAATAATGCCTTTAGATCTGTTTTTTTCCTAAAAGCAAATAAGTAGGATTATCTTAATCTCTTTAGCAAGGCAAATACAGTGTTACAGCATAATAATTATGACGAGGAGCTAGGATTATCCATAGCAATGACAAAATAAAATGCCATTAATTCTGCCCGAGAAAAATTTAAAAATTCATAATTAAAGTATACCAAAAAGGAATCAGTTCTGCAGTTCTGTACAAAAGCCTTTCACCTGCGTAAACACCAAAGACGGGACAGGTATGTCTCCAGCACACCGGAGAGCCAGAGTAGCCTCCTGAGCCTCCACATTCGCCCAAACCCCCTTCCTGAAGAGTTTCCCATGGGAGGTTTCTGGACATTGGACTCCAAAAGTTATGCCCCTCTGTGATACTTGCATAGTGTTAGAGCTAAAAATAAATCTCCCGAGTCCACAGCTTCTACCACGGCTTCACACTGCCTCTGCATTGAGTGAAACTTTAACTGCTGTTCGAAGGTATTGGCCTCAGCTAGGCCTGGTGTCTTGTGTGGGACACAGCAAGCCACCTTCTGAAGTCATCAGGGAATTTGTACCCTTTCGACCAGCCCCTGGGGGAGGAATTCGCACCACTCTTTCCTCTGGGAGGGAAAAGAACTAAGTTTACTATCCAAATCCAAATCTTCCTAAGTGCTGACTGCAGCGTGTAAGGGGAGGAAATGCAGAGATGCTGTGAAAACTGCTATCTTCATTCACACACTCTGGGAGCCTTGCTCAAAACAACCTGCTGAGCCCAGAGCCAGTGCTGCCACCTTTTGGCAGAACTGTCTCCATGCCTTTCTGTGTGGCTTCTAAAGGATGGAGCAGTCATCAACCCACCCCACACTCTGATTAATTAAAGATCTGTCGAGAAGACATCAACCCAGCCCTACCGAGGGAGTCCATAGTCCACAGGACCAAGCACTCCCCCAAACCCTCGAATTAAGGGTCTTTTCACATGAATACTGAAAATTGATCATGAAAGCCGGACACACTTCCTCCGTTCACGTGCGTCTCCTTTTCGTAGCTGACTCTGTGGAAGGACCCGCAGCCCTGAAGTTCTTACACCCCTGCCTGGAAGACCACAGCAGCTACTGCATCAACGGCCTGTGTGCCTTCCACCGTGAGCTGGACCAGGCCATCTGCAGGTAACACAGAGCCCACCCTGGCTGCAGGCAGAAGGGGCTCCCGCCTGTGTCTTCACACAGTGGTCTCCATAGTCTCCTCTCTATCTTGTAGAAATGTTGGTTGATCCGAGCATGACTCACCAGTCCTCTTGTACGTGAATATCTTAGGAGTCTTTTCCTAAACTACTTAATCCCCATTACTCAAAAATATAATTCCCAGATTGGTAGCATTTGTAGATCCGCATTTTTAACAACATTAAAAGGTGATTCTTAGTTTTCACAGGATTGTTTAGTATAAAATTTAACAGTCTAAGACAAAAAGCTTTTTGTGAATCTGAAGTTCTAAAATAATTAAGCCACTGTTCTTATAATCACTGATTTGCTCAGTTTCCTTGACAAGCATACTCTTTCCCATCTACCTTAAAGGGGAAAATACAAGGCCTTAATGAAAGGATTATTATAACATTTATGGCTATTTCTTACCTTTAACATATTGGCTTTCCCTTGGTAGTTGCCTCTGTAGTTTAAATTACTTTCTGTGGGGGGGGTAAGGAGTACCAGGGATTGAACCCAGGGCCTTTGTCCTGAGCTGTCTTGCCAGCACTTTTTATTTTTGTCTTTGAGACAGGGTCTCACTAAACTGCTGTGTTGCCCAGGCTGGGGTTGAACTTGTGACCCTCCTCCCTCAGCCTCCCCGAGTGCTGGGATTTCAGGTGCACCTCCATGCCTGTTTTTTTTTTTCCCTCATTCTTTGAAATATATCATTTTTGTACTTTTATCATCACGGGTTTTACAATGATGTATCCTCTTCTCTTTTTAAGGTGTTATACTGGCTATACTGGGGAAAGGTGCGAGCACTTGACTTTAACTTCATATGCCGTGGATTCTTATGAAAAATACATTGCAGCTGGGATTGGCGTTGGATTACTATTAAGTGGTTTTCTTGCTATTTTTTACTGCTACATAAGAAAGAGGTATGAAAATGACAAATTATGAAGTGAACCTGCATGTGTTCATATTTATTGAGCCCTTACCAGGCCTGGTTGTGATAGTTGTTTTTTTTTTTTTTTAAATGAAAAAAGGAGTGTAAATCTGAGAGGTTCCTAATTCATATTTTTAATTCCTTTTCTCATAAACCCAGAAAAATGGTAAAAAGTGACTTCTATTGTGATAGTCCAAATTCACAATTTCCCTCCTATTTTTGTCTGCCTAAGTCAAAATTACATAAAAAAAAGAGGGACAGCAGGCCCCGGGAGGGTCGGAACCAAGCATGTCTTGCTGTGATGACACATGTGGTGTATGATTTTTTGTGCCTTGCACACCACAGGCACAGAGTAAATATTTGTTGAGCAAAATTGAAAATCAAAAAATGAGTATTGAATGAAAATATGTGGCAAACACAGACCACTTTCTCCCCAGACTTCAATTGGGGGGGATCTTTGGAAGATATCGTCTACAGCTAAACCCCAAGATGACAAACTTGATTTACAAATAAGTACATAAACTACTTATTTCTAGTTTCTCCACATTCATGATTATTCCTTAAGTCCATGTAAGTAGGAAAAAGCCAGGAAACAACGTGAGACCCATTAATTTTTTAAAAATACAAATATATTTCCCTTGCTGTACTTTACTCAGTTGTCGCTTTTAAAATGACTAAAACTGCCTGCCCAAAACTAGAAAAGTTCATTTTGCTTAACGACTAATCTTAGAGAAAATCAAATCTATACAGTGTTATGTCAGTTGCACATTTGTCAGAGACTAAGAATAATAAGAAGAGGAGGAAGAAGGCGCAGGAAAGACCACCTGAAGCTCACGAGCAGAGCCTGGTGTGGGGTGTGGGAGCAGCGGTAGAAATAACTATCAGGGAATCAAGTTCCTTCCTTTGCAATTATGTTTTTGCCACATAATTCAAACGTGTAATGGCAGAAGGAAAGCAGGTAGAGAGCAGTGTGGCCGGAGTTGAGATTGGCCCTCTGCCTGATTCCACGTAAGATTTAGAATATGAACGGCATCACTGGCCTGGCCCACTAGGATAGCAGTGTTGGATTTAGTCAGTCATGTGCCAGAAGAGCCCATGGTTGTGGGGAGGGGATCTTCTAGGACTCTCCTGGCGGGATGTGCTGTGGTGAGGGCTAATCCTCAGGAGAAAGACGGGAGCCTGTGGATGCCACAGTCATGAGGGCTGGGTCCATCAGTGGCCAGGGGACTTGGGTAGGTTGCCATGTGCAGCACTACAACACGGCATGGGTGAATCCACGGTGATCAATGTGAAACCACTGTTCTGCTTTAGGTGTCTGAACCTGAAAGCTCCCTAGACATGTGCTCTGGAGGAAAACAGCCACTGTGAGGCCTTTGGAAGGCGGAGTCATTGGGTCTTTGTGGAAACCTATGGGCCTCAAATGGAAATCTTCAAATGAACAAGAAAAAGTGCCAAGCTGACTAGACTTGAGAATGACGGAAGCTAGGATCACAGTGACGTGAGAGGATAAAATTCAGCACTGGTCTCCAGACTCTGCCACCCTTGGGTGCCACGGAGCCAACTGCATGAGCTGCAAGGGCAGAAGTCGAGTGCCCGCTCCTCCTGTGGGTACGTGGTGCGGCTGTTGTCCTCACTGCAGAGAAACTGTCTCATGCTCCTGACCGTGTCAGAGGCGGGCCTGCCTGGGAATAACTCTCAGCCGCGAACTGAGAGTGTGTCTCACAGCCAGTCCATGGAAAAGAAACTGGAATGTCCAAGGGAAACACAAACCACAGCCAGCTTGTGACCACACTGCGCAGCTTTATCTGTGAAATATGGAATAAGCTAAGGAGTTTCCGGGGACTGAAAGCTATCTAGATATCAAGTCCAGAGCAGGCAGAACACTTCTGTTCCAGAATGGATTATGGACTTGTTTGCCCCATAATGCTTTTGTTTGTCACTTCCTCTTAAACAGTTCCCTCCATGGGGACAGTGGAATTACCAGGTAACCATGCATTGGAACTGAACTCCCCAATGATGAAAAGTCTACAATTGGTCCTGAAACAGAAACTGAAGGACTAGATGAAGGAATTTTTCATCAGCTAACAACATGTGGAAATATCTGCATTTCTGAACCCTTGTAGCAGATTTGGACAGAGGAAAAATGAAGCAATGGTAGAAAAAACTATGGGGAATCAAGTTCCTTCCTTTTCAATTCTAGTTCTGCCACATAATTTCAAATAGTCTGCAGGTTCCTTAATTTCTTTGGGCTTTGGATTTATTTTCTACAAGGCCCTTGTACTTCTAAGCTTGGATAATGGGAGAAGCAGACCATGGCGCGTGTGTGCCACAAGGTGAGATTATCCCTCAGACCTCCACATCCAGCCTCACCTCCAGCCCCAAAGCACGCTGCTGATATCATCCTAGGTGTAGATTTTAGTGTTCCGTTTGTAAAATAGTAATTTATTTTTAAATGAAATTAAAGAAATTTAACAGCTACCATTTTTCTTTTTAGAGTCAATCTAAAACTACAGCATCTTTTGTTTTTCTCTCAATGCGACGTAAATAAGCCAAGCAATTTTGATGATGGCATTGGTTACAAGAGGGCCAAACTTGAATGTCCTCATATTCATAATCTGGTAACAAGGTTTTTGTTTCCGTGAACTTCAGGTTTTCCTTAGCCCCTTGAAAGGTTTACATTCTGCTTTCCCTGTTTCTCTCTCAGAAGGAATTCAATGCACGTGAGTGGTTTGTCAGCACTTTGTGCTGCCCTCCGCCTTCTATGAAGGTTACGTCAGGTGGGTGGGGAGGAAATGTTCCTTTCAGTGACTCCTGTAGCCGCACCTAGAAAGCTATGCACTTCCTGGGCATTGCAAAAAGATGTAAAAGAGCTGGGGAGAGCCAGGGAGAAACAATAAAGGCCTAAAGAGGGAAAAAGGAATTAATGCTGGAGTCCGCAGAGGGGTTAACACAAGATAGTCCGGAATACTTAGTGACTGTGTTTGCCAATTTTAAACACAATACACTGAAGTTAGAACATTTGACAAAGAATTAGAATTCTGGGCCGGTGAGATGGCTCAGCGGCTTAAGCGCCTGCCCGGCAAGCGCAAGGGCCCGAGTTCGACTCCCAGAACCCACATACGAAAAAGGGGCCGGTGATATCGCTCAGCGGCACGGGCACCTCCTGGTGTGCGAGGTCCTGAGGTCGACCCCCCGGTACCCACAAAAAAAAAAAAAAAAAATTAGAATTCCCAGGTTTCTAAACCAAAATATTAACCAAAGCAATAATATGCTGGGGATTTTTTTGTCTTTTTTGTTTTTTTGTTTTTGCCAATGGAATATTCATTAACAGTATAAAATCGATCCAGGGAGACTGTTTCAGAGACCAAATATAGCTGTGTGTGGTCTGTCGCAGGAAATCATCTTGTGAGCCCAGGGTCAAATCTTTAACGCCCAGGTTTAAGTTAGCAGGAGGGAACCTCATGCATTCTAGTGGAGCCAGGCTGTATCTGGCAGTACTTGCGTATATATATAGGACTCGATGGGAAAATGTTTCAATACAAGATGATTTGCACATGCTTTCATCTTCTATTTTTTTCCTATATGCAATATGACCCTGAAAAGAGCCAATTAGTTTAGTCCTTGCTTCAGAATTGCACTTTCAGCTATCAATCAAAGGTGATTCAGTTGAGTGGATCATTTAACAATGAAATGATGACATATTTCTGGCATCTTGGACTAAATCAAACTAGCCAAAGAATTCATCAACTTCTTTCCCTCCCCTTTGTCTCCTCCCTGTGTCTATCCCTCAATTTACTGAGAGCACATTCCTCTGCCGTCGGTATTCACCGGTGAATCACTAGAGAGCACCTTAGAGTATGGTGGGGTGAGGGCGGACACCGCAGTCTCCGCTGTACCAGAGCTCATGAATGTACATAAAAGGAGTTACACCTGCTCATCACTGTATCCTCTTTCCCCAGATTACCTTTGGTAGAGCCATGTTTTCATAAAGTTTGCAGAAGATGAAATTGTAGCATAGTCCATTTTTAGTATTTCCTGACATGCTACAGGTCTAATCCTTTGATTTTGACCTGTCTATTTTGGTAACATCAATAAGATTTCCCTTCATTATATTTAACTGAAAACAAAAAGCTTTCAAGATAACAAGACAAGCAGCAGAAATGTAAGCTTTTGATGTTCAACACAGGAAGAATTCACATATGCAGAAGATTCCAAGGAAGCCATCTAACCTCTCTGCCTTACAAAATGTATCATGTTTTCTGAGTGCAATATAAATATTGATATTCTGCAACCCACACTCCTGGGAAGGGCCACCAGAATCTATTGCAAAATACCACTCTTTCTGTCTTACATCACGGCTGCATGACATCAGGTCTGAGCACCTGCCAAGATGAACTGGAAGTGTTGAAATTTAATTTGTCAGAATCTGGCACTGCTAATCGGGATGAGTCCATATCGCTGTCCGAGCCTTTGGCGCGGGTCTATTCAGTAGCACGTTAAGAAGCACATACTTCAAATTTGGTACGAAACTTCTGCTAATTATTCAGCCAATCGATGCCCACTCCAGCGTGATAAGAGCCTGAAAAGTCAATTTCCTAAGAATGCCAAGGATAAACCTACAGTATCCATGTTAAAAAAAAAACGAAATGTACCTCACGGTATTTGACTCCTCTGCCCAAACAGACATGAGGCAGATTCCAGATTGTGGGCAACACCTGCAGCTTATGAAGAAACACTCCACGACAAAGGAATGTGACTGTATGGTAACGAGGAGAACCGGGCTGCTGAGTCAGGTCTTATCCCAACACCTCACGGACTCTCTTTGTCAAATGTATGTCTCAGATATTGGCGTATAAGTCATCTAGATTGAAATTTGGCTAAGACCAAGGTCAGGCAGCTACCAAACTAATGGTGCTTTCAACCTCTAAGAGGGTATCAAAATTAGGCTTCAGATCTTTCTGGAAAGAATGGCATCTCTAGATCTTTAAAGTGGCACAAAAATATTGATTTAATATTACTTAAAAAGTCAGTTTAAAGCAACAGTGTAACAGCTACCATTTATGAACACTTACACTGTTTGAAAGTACTGTTTGCATTATTTTAATTAATCCCCACCTGTGCGTCATTGAGGTGTAGAGATGGCAATTTCCTCTTTCAGCATCCCATAGCTTTTAAATGGTGGAGCCAGAACCAGAACCAGGTAGATTCAATTCCAAAGCCCCTCCTCTGTACTCCAGAGGAGACCAAAATGCCTCCCAATATTTTAAGGGAAAATCTTTGTCGTGAGTTAATTTCTTGGTGAATTTAGCAATGTACCCAAATGATCTGTATGCAAATGGGAAATTCTTTCCTTGGCAATATATAAAACAACCTTTGTCATGGATCAAGCACAAAAATTCCCCACTGTCATCTGGAGATTAAGATACACATTTCATCCGTGGGGTGGATCCTGCAAGGCTGAGTGCAGATGCAGATGGACTGTCAGTAAACCCTGACCTGTGTCCTCAGGACTCAGGCAGGAGAGGACCACGCAAGCAAACAAGAATACCCTACTTTGGCTGGACAGGGCTCTCTGGCACTGTGTGACCTCACTGGGACACACCTGGCCAGGGTGGTGATGGAGTGAAGCACACAGGTGAATCTCCCATCTGTAGTCAGACCTCAGTGAACCCCCTCCTCTCTTCTGTTGTACCCTGGCCCAATGTGGGCTTTGGAGAGAAACAGTAAGTGGTAGCAGTTGAGCTTAGGGTGAAAATTGAAGACAATATTCAAAATCTGTCAATGAATCGGCAGTCAGATGACCTGTGCTCTAATACAGCTGTAACAGTGCTGTGCGCTTACCTGTGTGTGGCCCTTTGGATCTGACAGTCTGGGGAGTGGAGAAATTAGAATCTGAAGGTGACTCCAATGGTGGGAGGGTGTGTGTTGAAAGCGTGAAGCTTATATGCAGACCCAGAGCACAGATATATACTTTTTGGCTCTCATGATGTTTGATTTAAATCAAGCCCACATTTAGAAACCAAGATGTCTTACTATAAATATCTAGCTTCTTTTGAAAAACAAAAGATATAAAGCACTGCCCTTATTTGCTTGCACATCTAGGACTGGGTCCTCAACACCCAGCCATCTTCCACTGCTCAGACCACCAATTCTGGGTTCCCCTGGGCCTCTAAGCCTGCAGATTGGTTCTTGGGTAATTTGGAGATCTTTGCTCATCTAAATTCTTCTGGAGCTAATCACCAAGCTGCCTATAGGGGGCCCTGTTGTACCGCAAACCCCTCCTGCCATAAAAGACAGATCAAAGAGTAGCCCAGGAAGGTGCTCTCTGGAGAACCCACACTCACCTGGGAGCTGGCAGGGTGGCACCTGGTGACTCAGACTCTGCCCTGCTCACGCCCCCAGCCACTCTCTGCTCTGGCCCTGGCCAGCTTTGCCTTCTCAGCACACCACCCTGGCAGGTCACCTCCTAGACCATACAGTAACCCCTTTAGTAAGGACACTGGAGTCTCTCCCAGGCTTGTGTGGTCGCCTTTCCCACCTCCCCATGCCATCACCCTGCACCAAGGAGAGTGCTCTACTCCTCGGGGGACTCTGCGGTGCCTGTCTGTGTGTCACCCTCCCTGTCTGCCCAGGTCCTACACGTGCTTTTCAAGGGCTGCCTCCTTCTTAAAGAATGTGTTACTTACAGACATGGCTTCCTCCTTTGAACACCCTTAGCATCCTTTTAACTTCTCCAGAGGTGTATTCATTCCACCACGTGCTATGGCAATTTATGTTCCTGGCTGAATTCCACTGGTAACAACAATACACTTCATTCCTTAAGTTCATGGCATAGACTGGGTGCAAGAGGCAGGGGGAAGGCTTTATTGGGAGCTATGGCCAATCATGGTTAACAAGAGTGCCTAGAATTTCACCATCTGAGGCTTAGCTCCAGCTGTGCCCCTTCCTGGCTGTCCTTCCCTAATCAAGTTCCTATACTTTTCTAAGGTCAAGATTTGCCATTTGTAGAAAGAGGATGCATGTGTCTCATAGAATGTTTGAGGGTAATAAGTGCTCAGTGAATGTGAGCTTTTTTTATTGGGATTGTCTCCTATTCTTTCAGACTAGGAAACAGAAATGTAGAAAATCCATGTAACTGGTTCAAGACCCCCCTCCGGCACATGGCAGAGCCTGGATTTGACCTCAGGGCTGTCCGGTTCCAGGCCCCGTGCTCTTTCCTAGGCAGGTGAGCCCCTGGTGCTGGCCTCGCCAGACAGGGTGCACTCAGTGGGGTCGCGCTGTGACCGTGTTGCAAGACGTGGGGTAAGTGTTCCAACTCCAGCTCTTTCCTATGTTTGTGATTGAAGATGAATAATTTAACCCTTACAAGTCCCAGTAGCCTCCTTTAATATGGGATCACTTTAGGATTAAGCTAACTCAGATAGCTAATGTATATAGACACAATGCCCATCCAACGCATATTAGTTATTATAATCACTAAGCATTTGAAACTTTCCTACTCATACTCCATAGAGTCAATTTTATTTATTTATTTATTTTTGTGGGTACCAGGGGTCGAACTCAGGACCTCATGTGCCAGCAGGCACCTGTGCCGCTGAGCGATATCACCGGCCCCTTTTCCTTTATATGGGTACCAGGAGTCGAACTCAGGACCTCGTGCTTGCCAGGCAGGCACTTATGCCGCTGAGCCATCTCACTGGCCCTAGAGTCAATTTTAGTATAAAGAGATGAGTTTCTAAAAATCACACTGCACACTTGAGACAAAAAATACCCAGAGCTTACTGGAAAATTGAGATTGGGAAAAACACTCAAAAACATCATCAGAGCCAGGCGTGGTGGTGCACACCTATGATCCCAGCACTTGGGAGGCTGAGGCAGGAGGATCATTGCAAGTTCGAGGCCAGCCTAGGCTACATAGCGAGACCCTGTCTCAAAAAAAAAAAAAAAATCACTAACACATTAAAAACAAACAAGCAAAAGGAAACCCAGTAAAAATGGTGACACGGTCTTACACGTTATAGATGGCTGAGACAGACATAAATAATCCAATAAACATGGCCCTTTATCTTGACGAAGACCAGAAGTTCGTTGGACGAAGTGGGTGTGAGCAGAGTGGCTTATGAGTTACTCTCCGATGATGGTGGGAGGGACAATGACATTGCATGGAGCAAGGAGACAGCAGGTGGGACCAGCATGGCACCTGGCGCACTGGTGTGAGAGGTGTGCTTGTGTGTGCTTGGGGTGCACACTGCTCCACTCAAACTTTCTGCACCCAGCTAGCATTTCTCTCCGATGGAATCACACGTAAACAAACAGGATTCCTGTTGTGTGCAAACTTCCTCTATGTTGGAATAAATTTCAGTTTTCAAAACAAGCATTAAAGCAGAACTGACTGTCCCTTGAAATGATCACAGCCTTTGGACCTTAGCCTCAACTTTAATTATGATTATTATTTTAAATATTGTGAGTATATTAGGCACTGAAGACCTTGGCAAGGGGAGTTATCCTAACCCAAATTTCTCCACCAAAATTTTAGCAAGAGTGCCAAGGACACAATTCCAATGCCTCATGTTACTGTGGATAAAAGTTCTTGTTATCATCTTGTTTACTCTTTTCTCTGTCAAGCTATAAATGAATAGAAGCCCAAATTACTGTGTTTTCCTGCTAATAAGCTAATACTCCCATGTGCTTTGCATCCTAATACTATCGACTCACTGTAGTAATGTGAAGAGTTCCAATTCTCCCTCCTTTCATCACGACTTATTCCCCTCCCTTTTCTTACCCTCTGAGAAAACTGTGACTTGGAACCAAAATGACTGAAATGGTGCAGAAGAAAGTAGTTTTATTTCCTTCAGTAGTCTATACTGGCAGTATATTAGCTGGAACAGGGCTGAGGGTATAGCTTAGAGGTAGCAAGGGCTTAACATTAAAGACACCCAGAGTTTAATCCCTGGCATCCAAATTTAACAACAGCAACAAAAAAGTAAACCCAAACTGCATATGGTCCAGCAGCGAGAACTGCTTCAGGATTCAGAGAATATTCAGTACAGAGAAAGGACCATCAAACAGAATAAAATTCATAAGCATTAAGAGAGCTAAACTCAGTGTATACTGGCATCCCCCTTCTTGAGCTTGGACACGTAACTGCCAGAATGCACGCCCTCGAGGTCAGCTGGGCACCTACATGCTTCTGCAGATGTGCTGTACGCAGATTTGCCTCCCTCTGCTGGAGGGCAGAGAGCCTCCTGTCACAGAGGAGGAAACCTTTAGAGCTGGCTCAAACCTCATCCGAACTGGGGCTGCTTCCGTTGGTTTGTTTCTGCACAGCCAGGGAAATAAAAGATGTGCTGTAAGAAATGCTTGGTTTTGTTTGTTTGTTTGTTTTTGCCTTTTCAGCATCCCTACCCTTCTGAAGACGACTCCAGTTTCGCTCTGGGTGCTGTCTTCCTTCACTCGCAGTGCTCCTGGTCCCCGTGCACCAACCCTAGCTCTAATCCGCGGGGCATCAGAGCAGCACCCCCGATTCCAGCTGTTGTCGGAAGTAAGAGGCAGCGTTCTGTGTAAGCTGGATCAGTGACAATTGGCCTTAGGATGTTTACTGGAACTCTTCGTTGCGGGGGGGGGGGATTATCTCTTTCGGGTTCAGTTGGTAAATTAGCAAATTGAAATCTTAAATTTTTGAAAGGCCATCAATGCCAGCACAACAGCTTGCTCCAGAATGAAACTATACCTGAGAGAAGCAGCCGGATTCCTGACAGCATTGTTTGAGCCCCGATTCAAGCCATGCTTTGTCCTTTGGCTTGTTTAGATAAATGAGATGTGACCTAAACATGGAGCGTCTCCCTAGACTATCAAATTCAAAGAGTAGAATTGAAATTTTTGGACCTTAGAGGTTTAGTGAGGCATATATGCAGTTTCACTTTTCCATATAGACTCAACTTGGTTTTTAATTTTTTTTTTTTAATGAAAGTTCAAAGGTATTTGCACATTGAATGGGTGGCAGAAAAGTATCATACTTCATTGGTGTTTTTGGCTCAGGAGGATTTGAGAGTTAGCATTGTACCTAGTGACCCATGTGGCAGGGCTGCGTGTCTGCTTTCCAGATGTTCTCATGAGTCCTGCACACGCAGACTTTGCGAACAATTAGTTGGTAACCTTATAAGTTAGTGGCAATTTTAGATTTTTGATTATACAAAGCACTGGCTATCAACACATATCAAAGATTTCACTGCTCATCCTTCTTATGGGTTGGGAAAACAATGCAGTATTTACACATATGGGTAAAATTTATGACAAAGATTTCTTTCTTTTTTTTTTTTTGTGTGGGTACCGGGGATCGAACTCAGGACCTCGCGCTTGCCAGGCAGGCGCTTCTGCCGCTAAGCTATCTCACCGGCCCCTTGACAAAGATTTCTTATGGGGCAGCTCCCATCAGAGCCACTGTGCACTGTAATTGGATTCTATACTACTTTAAAGATTTTTGTTCCATGACTGGCTCATAGAGTTCATAGATATGTTAAAATTTATTAAAACAAGCAAAAACTTACAGGAGTTGGAATTTCTAGCTTTATACAAATCTGTAATAAAATAAAAATAAATTAAATAATAAAATGACTTGCAAAACTAACACTGGTACAGATGCAATGAAAGGGAAGAGGGAAGAAGCCCACTTGTGCTTAAAAAGCTCCCTTCTGCTCCAGGGGTTTGCTTTTTGCCCCTGCCTGTCCACGCCTGTGGACGCTGGACTCCAGCTGCACCGGCCGGCAGCACAGACTCCCAGCGTGAGCCTCCGCGGAACTCGGAGCCTCCAGGCTCAGCTTGGCCCTGCATCCTCGATCTCCTGTTCTACAGCTATGGATCCTCTTGCTCTTCAGCACACAGACGGTCATCGTGGACCCTTCCAACTCTGATAGGCTTATCTAACAAACCCCCTTGCATAATTATATACGATGGTATTTTATTATATACTATTGGTTGTCTTCCTCCAGAGAACCCTAGTATGGATGTTTATTAAGATGTATATTCTCAGGCTCCAAAACAAAGAAAAAAAATCAGAATTCCAGGCGGTAGTGCCAAGGAGTCTGTTTTCAGTAGCACTGTATGTCATCCCATCTACCCCAGCTCACTTCAGGAATATGCTGTTAGAGATATTGGATGGAGGAAATTAAAAGCAAGCAAAACAATTGTTTCCTTTGCAGGGGAATATGGTTCCTGCCTCTTTCAATTCTTAAATTTATATTTAAAAAAAAATAGAAAAGACTGAACTATTCAGGATCAGAGATTACTGTTTACAATGGATTACTTTTAAAACATTATTCAAAGTATACGCATAGCACATTGATCTAAAATACAGACACAATCCATACTTGGCTTCAAACTTATGTGACGACATTTGTTTTAGCTTGTTGAACAAATACATGAGGAAGCAAAAAAAATATTGCAGCTAAAATAATGTGTTATAGCTTTTCCTATGGATTATCCATGTAAAATTCTTCATATGCAAATTTTTCTTGGCGTGATTAGAGTTATCACCAAAAATTATGAAATTAAAAGATTCTGTGCCAAGATATATCTAAAATTCTTCTGAAGTATCATCAATCGAAGCCAAATCTTGTCGTTGGGGCTGGCCTTACCAAAGTTCTATACTTCCTTTCTTTTTGGCACATTGATTTGGTAATTTGCCTTTCATTATCTGTGACGTGGTAGAAACACATCTTTTCAAAAGTTTAGATGAAATATCCATCTATGGAAAACCTTGAAGTACAAAGTGAAGTAGCTGGAACTTCGGCAATGTCACTTCAATGAAAGCGTGCACTTGCCACTACCACAACTCTGTCCCAATGAAACTACACTGTAGATCTTACTTGGCACAGCAAGGAAATCCTATGCCATTACTGAGATCCAAACCCAACTTCATAAAGTTCTTCTCCTATCATCTCCGATACCATAGTTATATTTCGTTGCTCAGATTTTAACTTATAAAATTATTTTAGTGACAGAAATGGCTGTGGCTTGACTGACCTCAAAAGAAAGAACTAGAAAGCTCCAGGTGTCAAAAGAGCGATTCCAGAGGAACAGAGTAGAAGTTGGAGGTAAAAAGTGGGGAAAAGTATGAGGCTGGAGCCTGTATCAGACACACGCCTCAGTGTCCACGATGTTGAGATGCTGTGAGATGGTTAGCAGCCTAAGCCAGAAGACTTACTGAGACCAGAAAATCTCAGTAACTGGGTGGCAGAGGGGCCTGGTGGGGCAAAGCTGTTCCCTCACGATGCCCAGAGCAGCAGAGGGAGAGGCATCCTTCCAGGCCCCGCCCTGTGGCCCACCTCTTCTGGCCAGGCCTCCTAGCAGCAAGTCAGCTATCAGCCCCCATAATCCAGGGACCTCCCAAAA
The DNA here is from genome assembly GCA_028451465.1 of Erethizon dorsatum. Classification (NCBI taxonomy): domain Eukaryota; kingdom Metazoa; phylum Chordata; class Mammalia; order Rodentia; family Erethizontidae; genus Erethizon; species Erethizon dorsatum. Next base: position 110,506,027 of record CM051832.1, on the reverse strand, counting down.
GGCCCACCTATGAGCCTTTGGGGGACATCTAGATCTAAACGAAAACAGAATGCCTAGTGCAGTGGCACACACCTGTAATCCCAGCTCTTGGGAGGCTGAGGCAGGAAGATCGCAAGTTTGAGTCCCACCTGGACAATTTAGAAAGACCCCATCTCAAAAGGGATGGGGAGTTCTGGGGATGTAGCTCAGTGTGAAGGCCCTGGGTTCAATCCCCAGTACCCCACAAAAGAAAGCAAGAAGAAATAGAACATAGGAAGTAAGAAAGGAAGCGAGGGAGGAAAAAGAGGAAGAAAAACTTCAGGTGGCTGAACAGAAAAGAGCAAAAGATAGGAGATCCTCCTGCTACTGTGGCCTGAACATGGCTCAGGCCTAGTAAAATGCAGGTGGCACTTGGATCAAAAAGAAACATACAATGTAACCAAGTGATGAGTGTAAGTTCAATATTGCAAAACAGACAATATCCCCCTAGGAAAATCCAATTGTAGCTGCCTGTCTCTTACTTCTATTTAATCATGAAAAATATTAGTCATGGAATTGAAACAATTATAAGAATTATTTCTTCATATTTATGTTGCAAGGTTTATGTATGAACCAAGAACAGTACAATTGCTGTCTCAGATTGGAGCAAAATGAACTTCTTTCGTTAAAAAGAAGGTTGAATATTTTTATGTTTAGCAATCATTCACGATTTACTTTTGTGAAATTCCTATTTCTCTCCATAACCTAGTTTCTGTTAGGCAGGAGCTCAACATTCTTATTAACATGTAGGAAATTTTAAAATTAGCACTGTTTATTCTAAGTAGTTTTCCATTTTTATTCTGTCTGTATTTCTCTTTGAAATGCAGAACTTAAATGATGATATGTTCACAGCTAATGATTGTCAGCAGAACTATGTTGTTTTCACTTTTGTTTTCTCATCCACTTCTTTATCAACCAAAAGCCCACACCATTAAACAAAATGAACCAGCACTCATCGAAAGAAAATTATCACTTTGCTGTGTGTAAGTGACTTTCAAGTGTTTCCTTTGTCTTTTGAATAATTTATGGTGCTTTGCAGTGCATTTCGTGTGGCTGGATTTATCCATTTTTTATTTGATGGAAACAATGTTGTGGGGACACCTGTTTCTCTTTCCTTGTTCACACTCAATAAAGCCTTCACTTGGAGATTATTTTTTAAAGGCTCCTGTGTTCACAGGAGGAGCTTTAGAAAGTACTTAGATCATGGGGAGCCTGCAGAGCCAGTGGATGAGTTCACAGCTGGATGGAGGAAGTAGGTCACCATGGGTGTGACCTCTAGGGTAAATTCTTGTCCCTGGCCCCTTTCTCTCTGGCTCCTCCCTGCTCCTTGCTTCCTGGATGCCACAGGTGGAAAGCTTTCCTCGGCTTGCCTTTCCGCCATGGTGTTTCTGCCTTGGAGCTTCCACCATGGACTGCAACTTCTGAAACTGTGAACCAAAATAAACCTTCCCTCCTTTGAGTTGCTTGAGTCAGGCATTCTGTTTCTAGGACAGAAAAGCTGACCGATATACCTTGTCTTATCTTGTATAGCTTTATTTTTATGTTTAGACACTTGATCCACATAAATCTTTAGTGCAAAGAGTAAGTAAATCATTTATTTTTTATATGCCAATCCCAATTTCTCAGCATCATTCATTCAAGAGTCCATGTTCTTATATATTGTTCAGCAATGCTACCTTAATTTTACACTCCACTCCTGTATTGCATTCTGTCTTTTAACTTGGTTTAGCTTTTATTAATGTAGCTAATCCATTTCAAAAATTGACCTGTTATAGCCAGGTGTGGTGGTGCATGCCTTTAATCCCAGCACTTGGGAGGCTGGGGCAGGAGGATCACCATGAGTTTGAGATCAGCCTGGACTACATAGTGAGTTCAAGGACAGCCTGAGTTAGATAGCGAGATCTGTCTCAAAAAAAAAAAAAAATTGATCTGTTATAATTTTGTCATTATAGATTTAAATCTGCAGCTTTACTTTAGAGAGAATTTATACTAAGATGTTGAGAGTTTCTGTGCAAGATTAAGCTGTACTTTCTAAATTGATTCATGTCTTTTTAATCCCCATAATAACATTTTGATTTTTTTTCACAAAGCTCTTGAACATTTCTTGTTAAATATACTGACAGGTATTAAAAATCATCTCTATTACTCTAAGTTGGATCTTCTTCCATTATATATTCTAGCTAGTTGTTGATTCTATATAGGGAAAACCATCACTTTTTACATAAAAAATTTGTTTTGGGACATTTCAGTGAAACATTTCTTTGATTGTACTAGTAGCCCAGGCTGGCCTTGAACTCACTGTGTAGCACCGGCTAACCTCAAACTCAAGGTGATCCTCCTGCCTCAGCCTCCCAAGTGCTTGGATTATAGGCATGTGCCACCATGCCTGGCAATTCTCATGTTTTTAAAGATATAAAATATTTCTTTACTTATAATAACTTTCCTGCTACTGTTCAAACATTTTTTTCTCATTTCTTCATTTAATGCAGGCAGATATACTAGTTAGTAATAATTAGTTTTATTCTCAGCTTTAATGTGATTACATCTAATGTTTTCCATAACAAGGTATGGATTGTTGAGTTGATCTATGTACACATAATAAAAATATTTTAATTTCTATTTTAGTAAAAATATTTTAAAAACCAGCAATCTATACTAAATTCTATCAAAATAATTTACAGCTTCTAAGAGATTATTGTGATTTTATCCTTATTTTATTAATGTGATGAATTAAATCAATAATTTTCCAATGCAAGTCCTGTCTACACTCGTAGTCTGAGTCACCCTTGCTTTCATTATATTATTCTTTAATGTGCTGCTGAGTTTCCTTTTTTTATATGATTATTATATTAATTATTTTGTCTAAACATTTAATTGAGCTGTCTTTCTTGGATCTGTAGGTGTGGGGGGATAAAATATTCTACCCCAAATATGTTTCTTTGGCAAATTTCAAGTTGGTTGTTCAGGAAACTGAGTTGGGAATGGCTCTGAAAAGCTGTCCGTCCATAAGAAGAACTCTACCTCCATCTACATCTGCAAGAGCAGATGCGGACAGGCTTTTCTGCGATGATTGCTCCCTTTCTGCCTTGGAGAGGTCTTTCCACAGGAAGAAGATCCTGGCATCCCACATGTGGCCCAGCAGAGGTGGCTGGAGGTGGCTGAAGGTGGCTGTCACAGGGAGGCCCCCTGCGTGACCCGCAACCCTGGCTCGCCGGCACACCCTCCCCCCACCTTCTCACCCACCTTCTGCACCACACCGTCTCCCCTCCCCAGACCCCAAGCCCTGTCCTTTAAGTGCCACAGAAAGGTGAAAAACTTGCCCCTCCGTGAGCCTAGGTCTTCCATGCCTTAGGTGTGTGAGAAAATTTGTGTGTTCTTTTTCCTATTAGTTTATTTCATAGACTAAAATGATCAGGACTTCCAGGTGAAAACAGTAAATTTAAAGCTTTCCTGCTATGCGCTATTCTGTAAGTGCAATCCTGGAGGCAAATGACTTAGCCTCTCTGCAATCTCCCTCTCCTCGAGTGTAAAAGGAGAGGCTTTTCTTGAGTTGCGACACTGTGTCTTGAGGGGTAATGATTGTTTCCTTGGCTGTTCCTCAAAGGAATTTGACCTGTCCGCTGAGGTTTTTTTGAGCTCTGATGACTTGTGCCCCAGCCCTCTGTGGTCTCCTGTGTTATCAGTGACAGCTTTGCTAATTACACTAAGCCATGCAGGTTTAGGGTAATGGTAAATCATGATTTTATATTCGGTGAATATATTTCTTACAGGTACTTGAAACCTAACATTCTATTTCTGTCTTCCTTTTTCCCTGTTTTAACTCTTTAGACTGTCTTAATTAACACTGTCCTCAACTAGCAATGCGTGCGACGCACATACAGCATTCATAGCCCTGTATTTGATGTATGCAGAATGAGGCGTGAAAGAGCGCAGGTCAGAGACCGGCCGGCCGATGTTCTATACTCCCGGGACAGAGCAGGGCTCTCGGCTTGGCGCGTGGAGAAGCCAATGCTACGGCACTGGGTTTTGCGAAGACAGAGGGTTTTCCAGAAGTTGGCAAAAGAAAAAAGCTCCAATCTTCATCTTCCATCATTTATTATCATTTGTAAGCAGAGAGAAGGGGGCATTTTAGGGTCCTTGTGCGTGATGTCCACAGTCCTCATGCCTCTTCACAGAGCCAGTTTCTCCTCTCTTTTTGTGGGAGGAGTTATTGTGTTCTGCGTGGGTGATGCTGTTCCTAACATCAAAATGTCATGGGCTGGTTAAGCTGGCTTCTTCTGTATAGATGCTTTTTTTGTTCCAGTACTGTGGCTCAAACCCAGGGCCTTCACACTGAGCTACATCCCCACTTCCTTTTTAAAAAAAATTTATTTTGAGATAGGGTCTCACTAAGTCACCAAGTTGCCCAAGCTGGGCTGGAACCTGAGATCCTCCTGCCTCAGCCTTCTGGAGTTCTGGGATGACAGGCATGAGCCACCAGGCCTAGTTTATATGTGCATTTCTGAAAAGCCAACTTCAAAGCTGGGCGTCTACCTCAGTGCAGGGGTGCAGGAGCCCCAGGGTTCCACCCTCTGCACAGGGAGGGGAGGGGTAAGGAGCGAGGCTCAGACTGTCCTTGAGTAGATTCTGGAGGATTCTCATGAAAAACAATTGAAGTACTTTATTATCCGAGGAATTTATGTTTGAGTGTGTCCGGGCATTAATTAAGTTCACTTCCGGGTGAAGCCCTGGTTCCTTTTGTTTTTGGGGGTTGTTGTTATTGTTTCTTTTTCTATAAAACAATTCTAAATGCAAAGAAAGAACAGTCTTGTATTTCTTACAGGTATTTGTAAGGATCAAATCTGTATTAGTTTGTTAGAGCTGCAGTAACAAAATACGCCAGATCTTGTGGCTCCGTGTACAGTAGATTTTATCTCCTCAAACAGTTAACAAGGGGGGTTTGGTCCCTTGCAGCATCCGCCTTGCTTGCTGACAGCTACCTGCTCTGCGTCCTTTGCCTGCACGCACTCACCTTTCTGTTATCTCTGCCTGTGTCCAAACTTCCTCTTCTCATGACACTGTCAAATGCAGTCCAGGTCCCCCAGTGGCCTCATTTTAGACTTTTCTCCAAATGCAGTCAAATTCAGACGTTGTGAGGAAAGGACTTCAACACGGTAAGTGCCTTTTCCGCAGGGTCTCCGGTGGACGCCTGAAACCAGGACTGCACCCTGTCCCAAATGGACAGTGTTTCCTCCCATAAATGCATAGCTATGATAAAGTTTAATTTATTATTGAGAAATAGGAACAGATTAACAATGCTAACTAATAATAAAATAGAGCGATTATAACAATACACTGTAACAAGCTTTGTGAATGTGATATTGTTCCTTGGGCCTGAGTCTAGCATCCTGACTGATGGGATTTGGCCATCTGCCCACATGGGGTAGAAGAGAAAAGTGATGTAAAAAAGGAAAAGTACGGCTGGAGGTGCATCTTAGTGGTAGAGTGCTTGCCTAGCATGCAGGAGGCCCAGGAGTTTGGTCACCATCACTGCAGTAAAAGAAAAAGGAAGCAAAAGGAATGAATTGCACTTTGGCCAAACCAGAGAACCCACAGAAGCATAGCAATTCATAGGAAGACAAAAGCTGAGATGTGTGCACATGTAGATGCAGCTGGGCTTGGCCTGCAGTGAGCTCAGGATAGCTTAAAGAACAGGTTCGAATGACAATGGTTAGGACTAAAAGTTAAAAAAATAATCAAGGCTTTAAAAACTTAATTTTAGGGCCGGTGAGATAGCTCAGCGGCATAAGTGCCTGCTGGCAAGCGCGAGGTCCTGAGGTCAACTCCTGGTACCCACATAAAAAAACAACAAAAACCAAAAAACTTAATTTTAAGGGAGTCAGGGAGCCCCATTGCAACCTCTGTCTCTCCACATCTTCTTGTGCTGATGTGACCTGATGTGGAGATGACAGTGGGGCGCGACACAGCATCGACTGCTGCGTAAATAAACGTCACTGGAGACAAGCGCCATGCTGTTGCAACAGTGGACCTCACCATCCGGCAGCTGAGTGATTTGCAGCAGACATGGCACGGATCCACCAGACAGGGTGACTCACATCCTGTGGGGGGCGGGATGGCCTGCTGTGAGATCGCATCACAGCACTCAGAACAGCACACACATGCGAATTACTCCTGGAAAATCCCACTCAACCCTTCTGGACCACAGTGGACCGTGGTAACCGCATACATGGACAGTGAAACTTTAGGTGTGGAGGAGAAACTGTCCAAAAATTGTTTGTCATATTCCACTGCCAGCAATACAATCACGTGGTCTGTGTCTAAGGTTTAACTGAAAAAAATGGTGAATATTTGCAGCAAATGTCAGTTGAACTGTAGTTTTGCAGAAACTGCAGAATTTGTAGATGTCTGAATCCGTCAGGTGGTCTGGATTGTGGCCCTGCGTGCGTGCAGCAGTCCTCTACTGGGAAGCTCAGCCTTGCTTAAGAGCATCCTCGAACTAAAAAGGCGCCAAATGGGCAGCTGTTCCAAAATGTTGCAATGTTTATGCTGTCTCAAAGAATTCTAAAGAAAAACGTAAACTCTGGCTTATGAAGTTTACTTGATAGCATTTATAATATACAATTCAGGGACCAAAATGAAGATGAAGATAGATGTGGTGCTTATGAGTCAACAAACACTGTCATCATTGAATTACTTATTTTTGACCTTCGGGCTTGACTAAGTAGCATAATATAATAATTGAAAGTAATATTAGTCCCTGTATTGCATCTCATGTTATTTCACACCATTATTGCTCTTATTTTCTGCATTACTTATCTCCCCCAATAAAGGAGTTTAGACATTTAAAAAATACCATGTCCTATTGCCCAGCTCTCTTTTGTGAAAGACAAAGATCCTGTCCCTCTACGTTTTGCATTTTGTTTAAAATTAAATGTGCTATTGATGATCTAGCAACTGTGCATATGTGAAAACATTGTTTAAACCGTCATGACGTTGCGACACTACCCACAAATGAGGAAATTTATATCTGGCACACTTTTATTTATTTTGTAATAAAATGAAAGAACCCTTTCTGACATTTAGTCATACGTTGTTTATCTGTAGTCTTCATCAAGAGCAAGGATTGTGTCTCAGTTGGCTTGTGCTTGCGTGTGTGTGTGTGTGTGTGTGTGTGTGTGCCACATTAGGGAGAATTCACACATTGATTGATACCCTCTATACTCCAGCCACTTTTTTCAGCACTTTGAAGATGTGAGATTATTTTAACCTCAGAAGTATCCCGTGGTACACATGCTGTTATCACCATTCTATTGATAAAAATATGATTCATGGTTGTTAAACAACTCCAAGTTAATAAGTATTTGAGCTGAGATTCAAGAAGGAAGTCTACAAATAGAATCATTGTTCATGGAATCAAGGCCTCAAGAAGTTACACGGCCTCTAGACGAACTGTACTTACAAGGTAGATGGATAGCAGTTGTGATATCCTGATATGTGTATTTCCATTTTCCCCACAGTTTCTGGCTCATAACTCCCTCCTTAAATCAGGCCATAGAAACTAGAATATCTCATCCCCAAGGCCACTCCCATCATAGAAACTCATCTACAAAGATGAGGCCATAAGACACTCCCCATCTCAGAGGGCTCCTTTCCCACAGCCTGGAGGGAGGGGTGCTGTACAGAGAGGCCTTGCTGCGTCTCCCCCCCTCATCCGTGAGCATTCTACAAGCAACGGGGCCTCCGTAAAGCCCCAAGGGTGCAGGGCTTGGGGGCTGTTGGGGAGCTGACCATATGGAATGCCGGGGACTGCGGTACCCAGCCCTGAGAAGTCCTGGAGGCTCTGTGCCCTTTCTCCCATACCTTGACCTATGCATCTCTGCATCTGTGTCCTTTGAAATACCCTTTAAAACACATCAGTAAATACAAGTATTTCCCAGAGTCCTGTGAGCTGCTCAAGCAGATTGATTGAAACTGAGGAGGGGGTTGTGGGAACCCCAATCTATAGACAGTGGATCGGAAGCACTGGTGAAAGAACCTGAACTTGGACTGGCACCTGAAAGAGAGGGGCCATCCTGGGGACAGAGCCTTTGACTGGTGGGATCTGACACTCTCTCTCCAGGTAAATAGTGTGGGAGTTGAACAGAGTTAGGGCATATGCAGCTGGTGTCTATAATAGGATTGCTTGCCTACTGGTGGGGGAAATCCCCACACCTTTTAAGGTCATGGGCATCTTCTGTATTAATTGTGGTGTGAGAGTAGAAAAAAAAATCCCCTTTTTTCCCCAAAACAGTGGTCTATCCTTTATTCTCCCCCAAATCCTCAAGGGTGAGACTGTGATCCATGAGTGGTTCAGAGCAGCTTCCTGAAGCCTCCCACCTTTCAGGGACTTCCAGTTTCATCCTATTTCAGCTGAAAGAGAGTCTGCTTGCCAACACTGTAACCGAAGGATTCTCTTTCCACTCAGCAAGCATCCTACGGCTGCTCTAAAAGGCCTGCTCAGCACAGAGGTCCCAGCAAAGATACTAATTTGAGTTTGTTCTTAGGATTCACAGTGGGTTCTTAAACAGTCAGCCACCAAGTCAGAAGCTCTAGTAAACTCTTGGGATCTCCTTGGTTCTGACGTGGCAGCGAACATAGTTACCAGCATCCATCTGATGCTTCTATGTCTATAGAATGACTTAGAGTTGAACCAGATCTCTTGGGCCCTACACACGTTATCTGATCATGAGATCAAGAATTCAACAAGGACATGAAAGGAATAACAGGGTAAGTTTAAATACATTGGTACCTTGGTTCACAAATGTAATCTGTTCCACGATTCTGTGAAAGAAGGCCACATTCCTGTTCGTGTGGCGAACATGACAGGGGTTGTGTTTATCACCCAATGCAGAGTTCACAAACAAAAACAAAATTTTGCCAAATGCTTCTGTTTGTGAACCAAATTCTTCAAAAACAAAAGCATTCATGAACCAACGTACCACTGTATCACCAAATTTCTCAAAATAAATAAATAAATTCAAATTTTTTTACCATAAATGTTCTGGCAAAAAAAAATTAAATGAATATTCAATATTGAATATTCAGTAAAAATATTCAATAGTCCATTTCTAAGACCCTGTCTATGCCATAATCGCTGCCCACTCTTAAATCCTGAAGGGATAACGGTAAGAGTCGTTACATAGGTTCTTTATGCATCTATGTCTTTGTATCCAGTTACAAATATTGGACCCAGAGGCCCTTCTCTTATTGTTTACTTTCTCAAGTCTGTACAGTGGTATCTTTTTAGATGTCTGTGTTCTGAGTATGTGACAGGTTCCAAGAAGAATGAGTTTAGAGATAGAGGATGAATAATTCAGCCTTCTGATTTTCAATGCCAAATTTGTTACATCTCGGGCCGGTGAGATGGCTCAGCGGTTTAAGCGCCTGCCTTGCAAGCGCGAGGGCCCGAGTTCGACTCCCGGAACCCACATACAAAAAAGGGGCCGGTGATATCGCTCAGCGGCACGGGTGCCTGCTGGCGCACGAGGTCCTGAGGTCGACCCCCCGGTACCCACAAAAAAAAAAAAAAAATTTGTTACATCTCATGATTTTTAACAGATTTCTTTTCACAAATTGGAAAATACACAAGTTGAGCTCATTTGAAGAATGGTGATAAGAATGAGATTGACCGAGCCCAGGTGATAATGTGACTTATGACTAACATTTTCCCTACTTAGAAAATGATTTGATGGATACTCGGTTTCAGCTCCAGTGTACAAAAAGCTTAGAAGTTATCACTCCTCTCTTTACAATAAGAAAAATAACTCAACAAGCTAAAATGAAATTTTCTGGGCTTTGTCAAAGAACTGAGACCACAGAGCGCCCCAAGTTCTAGGGCAGTGGTGGGGAACCTATGGTAGGCTTGTTTTTCTTTTAAGACATAAGATGCTAATGCATGAGTTGCTGTTTCTAAACTAAAACTTCAGTATTCAGTTTTAATTGCAGTGTTGGCACTTTGTGATAAAGAAGTGGGTTTGGGGTTGCAGTTTGGCCACTCATCTCTAGAAGGTTCTCCATCACTGCTCTAGGGAAACAGGCAAATTCAGAATCACTGCTGAAATGTGTCCCAAGAGCAGTAGCCCTAGAACCATAAATCAGTAGGAACATTTCCTGGTATCTGTGAATTTTGCAGGTTGTGTGAAGTACTGGGAGGGAGTGGCTCCTGGGGAGTGGAGCGTGGGGACCTCCACTTTAATGTGTTTCTCAGGATGAGATGGGGGCATTCTCATGACCAAGGCCTGCTCTCCATGAGAAAGGCTTCCCCAGAGCCTAATCTACCCCCAGAAGGACATTTACACCACTCTAACCCCTGGATTCCTTGGCTCACCTCAAGGAGGTAAGCAAGATAACACTTGCAAAGATTGTAGCCTAGGAAGGCAAACTCACTAAAAGATTTAATCACAAGATTGCAGAACACTTGCCTTTCGGCCTCCCTTATCATCACATCTAGCGGCTCCAGGATAATAACAGTAGGGGATGGCTAGAGGTGCTGTACAGTGTGCAAGCTTTCACTGAGGAGCCGCACTTAGAGAAGGCCATAGCCATGGTGAAGACAAAAACCTGTTTACAGGTGAAAGGAAAATGCCTAGGTTTGCTATGTTTTGGGAAAGGAAAGGGGAAGAAAAAAACATGAGCTTGTGTCCTGAAGCTACAATTTTTTTTTCTTAAAAGTATAATTTTTAAAATCTTGATTCCTTGCTCCTTTCGAATCAGACTGACTCTCCCAGCCCCCAACCCACTTGCCAGCAAAAGTGTTATTCTCAGCAGAGGATTCAGCTTAGCACTGAAGGGGTCGTCAGCAACCATAGCATGTCACAAAGGAGATGAGACAGGACAAGGAATTTTGCAGGTCCTGGGACATCTGGGGACATCTGGAGCCACCCGAAAATTTACACCAGATACTTCAAGGACTTAGCCCACTGAGGTGCAAGACTGCTGGAGAATTTTGACCACAGATGTTTATTACAATCTTCCCGCCTAATGTCCCTTGCTTTCTTTCAATCTTTATAAAAGGGCCCACTTCACTTTGTTCCCTACAGATGGTCTTTTCCCCCTCTGTCTGCCTGCACCCAGCCACAATAAATTCCACACCATGTTGCCTTTACACAAGCCTGGTGGTCTCAGCTGTTCTCTGCCTCTTGCGCTGTGCATTACACTTTCTACATAGTTTTATTTCTTCTGTACTACCTCAATGCTAGTGGCCAGCAGGTCTCAACTTCACCCACATGCAGATAGGTGGCTTACATTCTAACCCAGCCACCAGTGGGCAACATGGCAGACATTAAATACATATCCCAGATCTCCCACCTTGAAGGCATCCCTAAGACCACGTAAAAACTCTCACTCCAGCCATATGCTTCTCTCTTGAGGGTTAGCACTCTATTCTAAGTATGTACTTTTAAAATTCTGCCAAATAATCCTCTTGATGCCTCTCACTGATGCGTCTTGAAAATTCTTCTCAATCAGCAAACCTACAAACTACCTAGTGGGTGGGTGAGCTGAGGTCACCATGTCTTTGTGGGGTTTTCTTGGACCCCCTGTGGTGACACAATCATGCAGAATAGGTCAACCTTGGTGTTACCAGTAAGCAAAGAGTTATTCTGTTCAATTCATGATGGAAATCATGAATTTGGCATGTCACCAGATGTGTTTGAGGGGATCCCCCAAAGTGCCTTCTATCCCAATAGTTATCTCAACTTTCATCACAGAAAAAAGAATTTTAGGACACATCAGTAAGCAGGATAGGTAGATTTATTAGGCAGAATTAGAGAGTAAGAGAAAATAGGGAAGGTGCTTTAGGTTAAGGAGCCAAAGCAGGCACTGCTTTGATGGTCAGATTGGCCTGTTAACAAAAGCCGGAGACTAGCTTTCATGGCTGTGCTGGGGCAGGGTGGGCACTGGTACTTTTCCACTGGGTCAGAGTATGGCCTCAGGTTTTAGGGAACTTTATCCCTGCAGGACATGGATTAAGGCCATTCCTATCCTTGGAGATGTTATCACATAGCTTATTTCCAAAAGTAGCTTGCCAACTAAACATTACTGGATTCTGGAAAGCTCTCCTCTCCTTCTGGAGTTGGAGTCCAGGTTCTTTTCACCTCAAACAAAGAACTGAATGAAATGAGCAAAAAGCAGTGGCAAAGTTTATTCAAGGCAGCAAAAATGAAAAGTGGGAGAGAAAATTGCTCCGCAGAGCGAGGTGAGTCTGAAGAAATAGACAAAATAAAAGTATATGCTGCGTCTGGGAAACACAACATGGGCGATCAGAAAGTTGTGACAGCAAAGCCTTCATGGCCTCGATGTATCCTTTCATGCTGTCTAAATCTTGAGGAAACCGTGAGAACTTCTACATCCGGGTCCTGAGAGGCAGTGCTGTGATCCCAGGCCTCAGGCTGATGACAGGTCCAGGCCCTCCTATTGAAAACCTGCTGGAGTTCTCCTGAGAAGTCCCCACGCAAGGCTTTGGGAACTGTTCTGCGCATATGTCTGGGATCTTGTAGTTAACAGGTCATGCCCACCTTGCCGCACCCTGATCTCCCATCTCAGAGACATCTTGGTGCCCCCGCTGCTGATGCAGTTCATGTGGTCTTTGCCCTCACAGTAGGGACTAAGAGGAGGGTGAATTTCATACATGGAGAGCCAGGGAGGACAGAGAAGAAGAGATGTCTCCATCTGTAGTGGATAACAGGTCAAGGGTTATGGCCTGAGAATCTGCAGCTCCTCTTTGACAAGGGCACATGTCCTGTCCCATTGGAAAGCATTGGCAATACCAGACAGACCAGGGAGCTGAAATCTAACAAACCTGGCTTCAAATCCCATTCCTGCCTCACTTCGGATAGGTTACTTAACCATCAGGTCCTCATCGGTGAACTGGGGGCTCTTATACCTCCTTAGTGGGATGCTGTGAGGGACAGGAGAGGGACACGTGGGAGGGGCCTAGCCGACTGTCTCCCACACAGTGAACGTTCAGTCGTCCAGTTCCCTCCCTCCCTTTGCTGCTGCTCCCCCACCCCAGTCTTGCCCAATCTTGCTTCCTCTGCAAATTTTTTTTTTCTCCCTTTCCTAAACTAATGTGACTTTAGGAAGTTCTAATTACCATTTTTTAAAACTTCTTTCCACTTAGTTCAAAGTTGGAATGCTGCCTTGGTTGCCTGGGATACCACACATCTCACTGGAAACAATCTGCTCTTAGTCATAAAACACCGGGGATGTCTAAAATATACCCGATTTTCCTTGGACTAAAATGAAATGTTCTTTATCTGAAAAGGCACAAAGAGTAAAGCAATAAACTCTCCTGACCTTGAGGTAATAAACTTTTATCATTTATCAGAAGCAAAAGCTGTGGTCACTCAAAGTGTAGCACTGAATTCTGAGAAAATTTTGAGCAAAACTTAGCAATGAATTCATGGTTGAAATCCATGTAAATTATCTAGCCAAATTCACCAAATTCCATATTATTAATTAAAAAATTACAGTGCTGCATTAAAGAGATGTGAGTAAGATGATCCTAAGGCACCAGACAAATACTTTCATTTCATTGCAACTTTGTGCCTTGGGTATTGCTTGAAATAAAATAATTCATAGGAAAAATCTTTTATATAGGTTTTTATATACATTTCAGAAGTAGTGGTTTTAGTCATAGCAGGATTTGACCTATAAGATAAGGATATTTTGAGGCCAGTAATATAGCTCAGTGGCATAAGTGCCTGCCTGGCAAGCATGAGGTCCTGAATTCGACTCCTGGTACCAGCATATTAAAAAAAAAATAAGGAAATTTTAATGTATGAAGGTAGTTATCAAACTTTAAACCAGTGACATGATTCTTTAAGTAACATTTTATGGGGTGGGCCTACATATGCCAAAAAAAAAAAAAAAGAAAGAAACAGCAAAAAGGAGACCAAGAGGCCTGAGCCCATTTGCTTCCAGAGTACATTCCTCACCCACTTCTGCACCTGCAGACTCTGGGCCCCACCCTCACTCGCTCCTGGGGTCCAGAAGCCACTGTTCTGAAGCTCTATTGCTTTTTCCTTGTTTTCCAAATTATGTGTTGTAATCAGTGTGTCATTAAATCAAATGTAACAAATCTCAGCTGCATCTTGCCATTCCCATGAAGTCACGAGGCCATAACGCATTTCAACAATTGCTTTTAAAGCACTTAGTTCAGGTTTATGTGAATACACGTTCCCAGATATGTTGCATTATAAATGTAAAATAATTTCAGGATTCGGTTAAGAAAAGGCTGGAAGATTTTACACTACTTCATGGGACTGAGAAAAGCCCCACAAAAACTATAATATTTGGGCAAAGAAATTTCAAAATGCCAAACTTCCAACTCTAATAAAATATAGTAGAATTCTATTCAAAGGAAAAGTTACAACAGAACAGATGTGTAGTCCAATCAATGAAGAAGCTGGAAGCAAGAATTTTGTTAACAGTAAAAAGAAACAGCAATGTATTTTTAGCAGTTTATTTTTGTTTACTTACTTACAATTTATTAACTATAAGTTTCACGCTATTTTTTTCTATGAAAAGAGTTTTAGTTTCAAACCTAAGATTTTGAATAAGTTTGCCTATCTCATGCTATCTATCATGGTTACTAAATCCTTCATAAATCAAGGATGCATGTGTAAAAGTATTTCAAATGCTTCAGAGGCACTTTGGGAGGCTGAGGCAGGAGGACTGCAAGTTCCAGGGCAGCCTGGGCAATTGAATGAAACCCTGTCTCAAAATAAAAATAAAGGCTGGGTATATAGCTCCTTGCAAAGGCCCTGGGTTCAACCTACAGTATTTTCCCCCACCCTTCAAAAAAACTTTAAATTCAAAAAGTGGGAAAATAGGAAATAACAGGTACTCCCTTGAATTAGATGATATATCGTTTCTCAGTAGTAATGCAGGTGTTTATCTTTCAGGTTTCAGCATCACACCTGCATCAGTTTTCATAGCGATAAACATATAGATGTGATCAGGCTCACTTTACGAGGCGCTCAGGGGTATGGTGTTGCTTGGGGTCCTCTTTGCTTTATGCCAATAGGAGGAGCCCTGTGGCCCCTTCAGCTGTGCAGTGTTCTTCGAACGATCCCAGACATCTCAGACCAATTTGTCTAACCTGATTCGAGGTGTTACAGTCTTCAACAGGCAGCACGCTCTGAAGGCGGCTTGAAGTGTTTCTTCTGCTCAGTGTGCTTTTGGATGTCTGAAGCACACCCATCACATTACTTTGTACTTGTGAGCCGTGCTGATCAGTGCTGGGCGGGAATGTGAAGTGGACTGGTCAGTGGGCCCCTCTTCCTTACCATGGACCCTAAATTTGCATCACAGAAGTCTAACAAAGGTGGTCCAGGAGTTAGGTGAGGTGCAGTACAGCATTACTGTAATAGGAGTGATAGTTGTAATAATTGCTTGCATTGTCATGTCTCATCATTGCTAGATACGGGTTAACCTAGCCCTAATGTAATTTATTCTCTTCTTATAATTTAAATTAGGAATTCAGCTTTGGTAACCAATGCTGATTCCTTCAACAGCTATGCACTTAGTGCCTGCTAAATGTACTCAACCAAGACATTGTGTATTCAAACACAAATAAGGAATCATTTTTGGCTTTAAGAATATCAGAATCTGGCACTGAGGAGAAAACAACTTGTTTTTTCATGATGTTGGGGCTCGAACCCCCAACCTGGCGCCCGCTAAGTGAGCCCTCTACCACTGAGCTATACACCAGGCCCTAGAAACAAATCTTAGATTACCATGAATGAGAACAAAAGCTAAAATGATTGAATAATTATATGCCCCAACCAGTGTTCCAAACTTTTTAACTTAATTACTTTATTTAATATTTACTTTGTTTAATTACTTTATTACAACTCACTTAGCATCTCACTTTGTGTATCAGAAAGCTTCCTGAAGTTTTCATAACTGTGCAGAAGTATTCAGCTGCAGGCAGCTGAGAAACTTTATTTCCCGCCAGTGTACCACACATTCTCTGCAACACAAAACACACAAAATAGGTGAAGGATTATGGGGATTTTAAAGATAAGAGAGAAAAATATACCCAATGGCAAAACTAATGCTTCTTAAATGAGATTACTTGGGAAACAAAAGTTGAACTCTATTTAGGGTTGTAACATTTAGGGTGATGATAACCAAGGTAGAATGAAAAAAAGGAGCAATATCTGGACATCAATAGGGGTGCGAGTGAAGAAAATGATTTTGCTGTTGGCATTGGGAAGTCAACCGTAACTGCAGAAGCATAACTCTGGAGACTCTCTGAATAGCAGTCATGTTGCACGGGCTGCAGGAGAGAAATGGGAAGCCTAGACACCTCCAAGATACGGGGCCCTGAAGGAGCAGTGAGGCTGTGGATTAAGGGGTCATAAAGTAGAGGACTTTGCCAGCATGGGATAAAGGTACGAGGAGAGGAAAGAGAGGAAAGTAGTGGAATATGAGGCCCAGTGAAGAAGACTTGGAGGAGAATAATACTGTAAATGACTGGACGAGAGCAGGAGCATGTCCAAAGCAATTCAATAAACACAAAAGGGGGTAAGGAGGAGGGAGACAGCTTTCTAAGAAACTTCCACAAAGAACCATGTGACAGATGGTTCATACACAAAAATCGAGAGTATGGAAGAAACCACTACGATTTAAGCCCTCTTTATATGTTCTGATTTAAGAACAAAAAGTACTCTTGAAAGATGTTTTTCAATTTACTCTCTTTACATGGTACTTCAACCTCCAAAATTATTGGGCTTTGTTTATGTTTTTATTATATGCCACCATTATTAATTATAAAATCTGGGGACTTCCAGGCCAAGGGACAGTTATCAATTAATTTATTCCCCAAATAGTTATTGAGTGTTTGTTACATGCCAGGTACCATAGCAGGTGCTGAATACGTCTTGGGGAGGGGTGTACACCATGCCACACCACGCCACAGAACACACAGCTGGGACACACAGCTACCCAGATCCCATTGGGATCATAAACTCAGCAACAGAAATGAATTAAAGAGGCAGGGTTTAAAGCAAAGGGAGATGGTTTATTTGGCAAAGGATGGAGAAAGAGAAGCTAGACAGCTACTCTGAAAGAGTAGAGGGGATCAGAAAGCTCTTGTCCCTGTCTCCTTTTATTTAAGACTAGGACTAGTGAATTTTCCCATCCCACATGTGAGCACCTGGAAGTTGTCACCATCTGATTGGCTCTCTAGCTGTCTGTGACCCTAACCCCAGCACCTCTGTCTACATTCTTTCTGGCTGTTTGATTCCTTCCTGTCCCTTTATGATGGATGAGTGAGGAGGGGGAATCTTATAGAAAGGTAGCTTAGAGTTAATGATTAGATAAAGGTGACATGTGCGTGTCTGGTTTAATAATATAGGGATACTAAAGTGAGAATATACACATGTGTGTGTGTGTTTTACATATTAACTAAGAGTCCTCAGGTAGCTGCCCCTTATCTCCTTTGCATTTTCTCAGAGGTAGGTGAAGGGCCTGGTTTTCCTGGTCTTTTATATTTCTGGCTTTTTCCTTGCTTTGTTAACTCTTTCTGATAAATTCCCATGGCAGTTGTGTCACCTGGTGCCTCTCTGGGTATACTTTCTCTCTCCTTTGTCTTTCTAATCGCTCTAACTGTAGAGTCTACCTGTAGAGGCAGAAGTTGCTTTTAGTAAGATCCCCCATTAATTTTTTTTTTTGTGTGTAGGTACTGGAGGTCGACCTCAGGGCCTCATGCACCAGCAGGCGCCCATGCCGTTGAACGATATCACCGGCCCCTTTTTTGTATGTGGGTTCCGGGAGTCGAACTCAGGACCTCGCACTTGCCAGGCAGGCACTTATGCTGCTGAGCTATCTCACCTGCCTCCCCATTAATTTTTAATAAAACCTATCTTTTCTCTGCCTAGAAGGTGCAATTCCCTACAGTACCGTGAATATAGGACACAACAATGTGATTCTTTTCTCTGAGAGCTTACTTTTCAGTGGCAGAAGCAAAGAAGAATACACATGAAGAAGAGCAAAGTTTTATGATAGAAATAGGGATATAATAAAGGATATTACTCAGGATCTGGGAAGATCAACAAAACCTTCCAGAAGAAATAATATTTAAATTGAGATTATTTTGAGGGTTGACCAGAACATCAAATAAGCAACTGGAAATACAGTGTCAATACTATAATTTTAACTCAAAAATCACAAAGTAGAAATGTTACACAACATCTATGCCTCAACCCTGAACTTTATTCTCTGACATCCAAAACCATCCCTACCCTGTTGTGCCCTTGGGCTGCTTGATTCAGGGACACTTTCATATCTATTATTGATCTGGAATTTTGGAGCAGCAAAACATTTCTCTGAGCTTCCAGAGACTTTGGCACAGTAAATATCTTAACAAAGAGCAGAAGGTTTCATTGTTGGATACTACAGGTCCCCAAGGAGAAGAGCAGGAGAGAAAGCTTTAAAGAGAAGGGCAATTTGCAGTCATTTCTTTTGGAATCCTGCGGTTGCATGGGCAATGTAAGTTTCCCAGGTCCAAAGAAGTAGTCAGTCATCTAGATTAGGTATTGGCCTGAGAGAGATGAGAAGTACCTGACTCACCCCTTTTCCCTGCAGGCAGGAGGGGGCATGGTGTGGCCAATGGCTGTCACCTGTCACGTACCCTTCCCCTAGTTCCCTTCGCTCCCTCCCTCCCTCCCAGAATGGACCAGGACAATTTGTCTCTTGTCTCAGTGTCCTCCCATCAGCCCTGAGGTGGCTTCAAGCCACTCTTTGGGCCACTCCAACAAAAGGTGCAGCTCAACCATCAACCATGGTACCCCCGCAATGTGCCCATGGCTCCAGGTGCTGAAGAATCAGTGGAGAAATGTGCCCAATGGGCTAAGATCAGAGAGGGAGGGATCTGGGCCCATTGTTAATATCCCCAACCTCCCCAAACACCAGTAAGCTGTGATGAACACAGCTAGGCCCTCTCAAGATTCCCTAGTTTTATCCCTGCCATTTTTCACAGAGACATGACAGCTGTCAATCAAACAGCTCACTTGCCACCATAACAGCTAGACTGGCCTGGATGCTGGCAACCACTTGGACCAATCAGCAGGCATAAATTTTAACCAATCACAGGCCTGCACTTGGACCAATCACAGGCCTTCAGCTAACATATAAGCAGCTCTCCCTTCACACTTCAGAGTTAGTCTCCAAGGGTTCCCTCTGGTGTACTGATGAGATGCAGCACAGGTCCTATTAAAGACTTGCTCTGGTGGTCCTGTAAATCTGCCAGCGATTTATTCTAGTGTGGGCTCAGAAGGTCCTGTAAATCTATGCAGGATTCTTTTGTAGACAGAGAGTTTGCTTTAAAAGAAAGTGCAGTAAACGTTAATCCTGAAGCGCTCCAGGGACCAGCACCTGGAAGTCTCCTGACAATGTTAGGGATGAGGCAGCGTCAAATGGTGGCAGCCGGCAGCAGCAGAGACCAGCATCCAGCTGCATCAACTGAGAAGAGCTTGGCCCAGAGAAGTTAAGTGACCTACACAAGTGATCACTAATATGACCTAAAGAGATCTAAAATGTGCATTTTAATGTTCTTTCTCTCTTCCTATGTTTTAGTTAAAACATGTAGCTCTCCATTTGTAAAAATACATTTACAGTACAGTATTTGGGACCCTTTTTGGACAAAATGAGTCAGAATCTCTGGAAGACAAGGCCCAGGCCTCACGTTTTTTTTTGAAGCCAATCAAATGATTTTGAACACAGCAATGGTGAGGACGAGGGTGCCTCCAGTCATGTAATAAAATATTAACCATGTGCACAAATACTTCCTTACAGAGTACGATGCATTATACAATAGAATATGATCTTATTGATGTGGATTTCTACTAGCAGCTATTTTTTTGGTGGGTACTGGGGGTTGAACTCAGGACCTCGTGCGCCAACAGGTGCTTATGCTGCTGAGCTATCTCACTGGCCCCTAGCAGCTATTTTCTAAGTCAAATACAGAATGCCAGTAATAAAGGCTTTAATAGCTATTTTATTACTTTCACTAGCAATGCCTTACCTCTCTGTTAGTACTAGGGCTAAATAGTGAAAAAAATCAATCATTAAGAAAATTCCTGAAATTTTTGGACATTCAACTTGTTTTCTAGATGTTTTACCTCCGGGACATGTATAAATTAGACACTGTTTATTGATACTTAAATACAGAAAAGAGTTCAGTTATCTTTGAAGCTATAGGAAGATAAGAAAGTTCCATACTTCAGTACCTGTCACATAGGCTGTTTGTTTTCTTCATCTGAGAGAACTTTAATCTTAAATACCTGTAAATGTCCACAAATCCCCATGCAATGATTTAGCACTAAAATGTAAAGTCCTTAAAATTATTATTATTTTTTTTGTGTGTGAGTACTGGGGGTTGACCTCAGAACCTCGCGCGCCAGCGTCGCTGAACGATATCACCGGCCCTTTCTTCATATGTTGGATCCGGGAGTCGAACTCGGGTCCTCGCGCTTGCCAGGCAGGCGCTTACGCCGCTGAGCCATCTCACCGGCCCCAAGTCCTTAAAATTAAATACGCTCACTTAAATGGCTTCTGTGTGGTTGCATGAGATACAATATGTTTGTTGGAAGAACAGCATAAAATGTGTAATGAATCGCTTGATGAAAGTTAGTATCGCATGGTTTCTCTTATATGAGAAACCCAAATTATAAATAAAGACCAAAATAAAAGACAACAGGAAGTAGGGAGATAGATCTTTCTCAAGGGGGAAGGAGATGAGATGGAGGGAGGGGTGTGGTGAGGCGGGATGGGGGATTAAGGGGTGTTGTGCGCATGCACCAACTCCAAAATAAGGCAGGTTATCATTATGTACTGCAAACATGGACTAATAACATTTTAAAAAACTTGACAGGCAAAATAAAAAAGAAAAGAAAGTGAACATTTCAACTGATGAGCTGCTTAAGGAGCAGCAGCTCCAGTGTAGGTGTCAGCTCCCCGCGAACCAGCAGCCCTTTAAATAGGCAAAGCCGCATTCCTGATTCATCATCTCTGCGTGTGTGATTGCGGCTGCGTGGGTTTGCGCAGAGGGAGGGCCTTCTATTACCAGTTCCCGGGAAGTGTGGACTGAGGCTAAGCCCAGCCACTCTGTGTTTCTTTCCACCTGCAGTTCTGCATCTAAAAGAAATCCCAGGTAGAGCGCATTGTTTGCAATAAGTCCACTCATTTCATGAGTGACTCAGCCTTCCCTCAATATTCAAGTGGAGGTGGATTTTTAAATAGGTTAGAATTCTTCTTAATTTAAGAAAATTTCCTCAAATTATCAGGTTAATCAATGACAAAACATAAGTTATTAGTCAATGGACTTTTTTTCTTTGTCAGTGGACCTTGGAACTTTCTCAGTTCTTATTTTCTCATACCTCTTTAATTATTATTGAAAAAAAATAAGAGAATTTTTCTTTTTCAGTTCTTAAACCAATTAAAGAATGGATTTTCTTTTTCTAAACCTGTAACAGAGATTACTTAACTAACAAAGAGTATCATTACATTCAATATGTATTCGTTCTTTTTCCTTATTTTATGTCTAACTGGATTAGAAGTTCTTTGGGCGCAGGGCACAAGTTCTGTGGGACATGTGCAAATTGGCACGTTTCTGTAATCCCAGCTACTTGGGAGACTGGGACAGGAGGAACACAAGTTCGAGGCCAGCCTGGGCAATTTAGCAAGATCCTGTGTCATAATAGAGATTAAAAGAGTGGGAAATGCATCTCAGTGGTGGAGTGCTTGCCAGGCATGCTTGAGACCCTGGATTCAGTCCCCAGAAGCACACACACACACACGCACACACACACAACAAAACAAAGGAAGAAACGAGAAAAAAATTCTTAGGTCCAGGGTTGTACTTGTATAACTGTGTAACAATGCTATTATAGAGAAATTCAATAAGGAGTTGATTTTGGTTAGAACTACAAAAGTCACTGTCCTGAAAAGATTATGGAGAAACATAGTGTGCAGAAATTTGCTTGGAAATGTGTTCTTTGTCTTTATTTTATAACACTTTATTTAATTTTCCATATAATTAAACATTACCATAAAAGGCCATAAATTTTTCCTTCAAATGGAACTTGCTAAGAAGGCCCCATCTGGTGTACATGGCTACATTTACAATACATTCAATTTTTTTCAAGAAGTAGCATCTGATAGAGAATTCATGCTCAAGGTCTCATGTTTTGAATATTAAATTTAACAACGTGATGAACCCTCCACACGTCCTATTTTTCAGGGCTTTAATTTCTTTTCTGTGTGCGTGTGTGTGTGTGCGTGTGTGTGTGTGTGTGTGTGTACTTCAGCATATCGAGCCACCCTCCTGCCCACTGTGCCTTCATTAGAGAAAAGAAGCTCAACCCCATGTTACCTCTGTGGTCCTCACAAGGACTAATGGATCAATGACTTATAGATTTTGTATTATGTAAAAGCTCACTAATGTGGGCTCTGTGCTGTTAATGCTTAGCTTGTCAATTGCAGAAATCTCCTAACAAATGCTTGGTTTCACCAGTGCTTGTCTGGCACAGCTCCTGGGCAGGTGCGGCCTCGGTTGGGCTGTCTTCTGAGGGAGACTCTTTCCACGTGGAAGATGATGTACGCCCCCGCCAACAGTCCTGACATGCTCCTTGTGTACCAGGAATGTGTAATGTTCCATAACACATCGCCATAGAGCCACCATGAATTCAGTATCAGTTTACAACGAATACCTTTTACCGATCACAGGAGAGACCAATATATCGTAGAAGTGGTATTATATACGTGTATATCATCTGTACTGATATTTAGATTTACCAACCCCTTAGAAGAAAATGGCTGATTTGGCTGTCTTACAGTCATTGCTTAGCTGGAAAGTTCTACATGACTTGATTATTTTCCTCCAGAACTGTTCCGTCTTCAAATATGTTTTGTGCCTTTAAGGGGAAATATGATTGTGCTTCATGCTATGTATACGTATATTTAAATGAACGATTAATGAAAATTGTTCTTAATTATTTTTTTAAAAAAAAGGATGCAGTATTATTTTGCGGAGGCAGAGCAGATCTTCCCTGATGTGTCATGGTGCAGTCACTCTTGGAAAGCAATAGCTCGAAAATTGAGTAAACATAGAGCCCATAAAGGAGAGGTTTCTTCATACCGTATAAAATCAGCCCTTTGAAGGAGCACATCGCTGTGGAAAATTTGGAGAGGAGCGCAGAGATTTTTTAACCATGATGATAGCTCCTGCTCGCCCTGGGCAGCCCCAAAGTGGAGAAGCCCTCCCCACATCTCCATGCCACACATAGCCGGAGCTGGCTGCCAGCTGTCATCAGGCGACCCCACCCCGCCCTCTCCTGGGCAGGGGCAGCCCTGGGACAGAGGCTCCCGAGGGCTTCTTCCGGCCACTCCTTCCAAGCCAGGAGGGTCACGGGCAGGATAAGGAACCCAGTCCGGGCGACCTCATTCAAATTCTGCTTTCCTTCCTCAGACATTGAGCTGTTTCCCTCCCCGATCCAATTTGTAGGACAAAAACCATTTTGACCCCAGCACTCCTCCCTCCCAACGCTCCCTGAACCTTTGACCTCGCCGGGGCAGCTTTCTCAGCTCCCTCCTTTACGCGGCAGAGAGGTAAGCAAGGCCTTGCTTCCTGCCCCTTGACAGATCCAGGGCTGCAATGGGGACCTCACCTGCCCGGCACCCACCGCCCCGGGCTCCTTTCACTCCGAGTGCCTGCCCTCTGTTGTCATCCCTGCTTTACACGGGAGTGGACCAGAAAGAACTGGGACCTCGCTGAGGGTCCCACAAAGTGCAAAGCTTAGCCACACGAAGAGATGAATATGCATTGTCAAACCGTGTATTCAAACCGGATGGTTCTGATATTAAAGAACCTTCGGGTAAGAGAGAGAAAAGCCAAATAATGACAATGATTTTAGTTTCTAAGAACAATTAGAAATAAGAGGTAAAAGTTAACATCCGTGAGATTCCACTTTCTACCCTAGTCTGTCTGACTGCTAACGGGGCTCAGCACCTGCAGGCCCTCCAGGTGAGGAGGCAGAAAGCGCTTGGGCGCAGGGTCGCAGCGAGGCAGGGCCGCACTCAGGAGAGCCGAGCTGCGCAGGCACAGTTGGTTCCCAGGCGCAGGCGCAGCCCCAGGCCTGGACTCGAGCGCGTCTCTGCAGCCGCGGGACCCTGAGCGCCGCAGGGCATCCGAACGACAGAGATCCCAGTGGATCTAAGGAAGCGCAGCCCCGGGCAGACCCTGGAAACTGGACCAGGCCGAGTAGCTTCCACGGGACAGGGAAGCGACAGAGCCCGGGCAGCTGGAGGTTTCCAGGGAGCGAAGGGCGAGGGGCGCTGGATACCCGCTGAGGCTCCCGGCAGGGGCCTTGGGAAGCCGGGCCCGCGCGTGTGCAGGGCGGCGGGACACGCGAAGCCCAACTCAAAACCCGCAGCTGGCGGACGGCGAGTGGGGCCAACAGTGACGCGCACCCTGGCTCTCCAAGCCAGGAGAGGACCCACGCAGTGACGCTTGTCACCCAGGCGACCCCGGCCGCCCACGGCCGCGGGTGATCCCGGAGGCCGCAGCCCTTCTGTCCCTGCGCCCACCTCCTCCCGCTGAGGCCGAGGCCGCGATGGAAAAGTTTGGGGAGGAGCCGCGAGCCAGGAGGACATGTTTGCATTCCTCAGCCACTGCTCTCAGGTGCCTGGACAGGGAGGAGGACATCCGGATAGTCCCTGGCTACCACTCCTCCCGGGGGCTGGGGTTATGAAACTCCAGGCACTTTGCACCCATCCCAGGCCCCTCCCCAGACTTATAAAGATCGTGGCGCAGGGCAGCAGGGCTCACTTGCCTGGCAGGCCGGGTGTCAGAGGACTCTGCGAACGCGTGGCCCCCGGCTGTCCGCCGCAGCTCCGCGCCTCTCCCTGGGCGCAGTGCTCAGTCCGAGCTCCGGCGCTTCGCCACCCGCCGCAGCGAGCAGCATGGAGATGCTCCCCGCGGGCCCGGCCCGGGCGCTGCTGCTTTGCCTGGGTAAGCCTCTCAGTCCTCTCTGCACGGGAGGAGGCAGCACTGCCCTGGGCGTGTGTTCCCAGACGTGTGCGGAGCTGTCCAGAGTCAGCGCGTGCCAGCTAAAGATGTCGCTCTGAGTGTCTTTCCCTGCGGGCAGGCTGGGGGCACGAGGGGAACGAGGATGCAAACGCCTCCCCGGCCTGAATTAATGACTGGTGTTTATGTCATGTTGCATTAATACGGTTTCTTGTCGGATGAAATAAATTTGAAAACTGTTGCTTTTTTCTTTTGAATATTTGCCAGACCTGGAAACCCCAGGACCAGGGCAGGGCTGGTGCTGGCGCTTGGTTCCTTTTCGTTGGGGCGGAGGGTGGAGACCTTTGAGAAGAAGCGCTGTTCTGGGCTTTCTGGGAGCGGGGTCCCCACGCAGGTCCCCAGCGCGCCACCCGGCCCCGCGGGTTTATTCCTGGGGTTTACTAGGCAGGCGCTCACTGGCCTCGGACCCTTACGTGCCTCTCTGGTTAGAAAAGAAAATCCGTGTCCCCAGTTCCTTAGGCTGCAAGGAGCTGGGAGTTGTGCGCAAATGTTTTCACGTCACTATTTTAATCAGGAAATCACAGCTCCCAGGCGACTTCCTCCTGGGGCTGCAGCGAGCCGGGGTTCCCTGCAGGGGGCGACAGGGACACTGTCCACAGCCGGATCTCTGGGGGGCGCCCACGGCGCGTGCCCTGCATAGCTGCAATTTGGGCGGCCGCGTCTCGACTGCGGGGTCTGAGAGGAGCCTGGATCCCAAGTTCCTGGCGAGGCTGAGGCAGGAAAGACCTGCAGAAGTTTCCCAAGAAAGTATGTGGCTCTCTGTGCTTTGCTTTGAGGTCGCTGTAAGAAGTATGAGATAGAGAGGACCGGCTCCCTAGGGGTGGCCCTGCCCTCAGGTCCCCTGGCGTGGCGCTCTCCCCACCCGGCACTGCAGGGCTCCCCTGGCATCTGCAAGGTCTCCGGGCAGGGCACCGCGGCCTGGGGATAACCTGGTCTCCGCCCAGCCAGGGCCCGCGCTGTGTTTTTGTTGTCATGAAAGTGCTTAGCTCCTTTATTGCGTTACTTAATTACAGCTCACCGATTTCATCAGTCGCCCAGCCCGTTCCCAAATGCGCTGGGTCAGTTTCTGTTTTCCCAGTCTGTTCGGATGTTTCTCTGCCACCAGGAAAGCAGTTCCTGCTGGAGCTGGGCAGCAGTCTGCGCCTTCTTCCCCGGGGGTGCGGGTTCGTCATCCTCAAGCAGCGGGGAAAAGCAAGGTCGCCTGCTACTTTTTTTTTTTTTTTTTTTTTTGAGACGGGGGCTGACTTCGTATTTCAGGCTTATCCCTATCTCACTACGTAGCCCAGGCTGGCGTGGAACTTGGGGATGATCCTCCTGCCTCAGCCTTCCCAGTGCTGGAATTACACGCGTGTGCCACCACGCCCAGTTTACCTGCTACTTCTGAAGGCTCCCTTTTTCCCCTGAACAAAAATTATGAGGAATGCTTTTCCCAAGCTCTGTCCTTCAAAAGGAAGAAAAATTTATTTTGTATTTCAGCATATGTCTTATTATTACCTTTTATGGAATTTACACGTATTTGTGATAAGAAAAAAGTTCCTCTTTGTCCTTGCTACATGCAGATTTAAACTGCCACACGCTACCATAGTCATTTGATTGCTTATGCATTTTATAAATGGCGGATGTTGCTGTCTTGTTTTATAAATTGGGAAACTGATCCTAAGCACCCGTGAAAGGACTGGCAGACTGGGAGTTCTCACCTGGGTTTATCCGCAGTTTAGGTTTTGGCTTCCCGCACATAAGTAAAAGGGTGACATTCTCCACAGTAGAGCACATTTTCCCGAACAATCTCTAGTTTTCAATCTCAATTATCCTTTCTAGTTTCGAGATCGTTCCAGATCAGAGAGGACATTTCTGTCTTGAGTTCTGGAGTTCTGTTAGGGAGATCTTTAAGCTCCAACATTCTCCCTAGCGGTCGCAGGGGTCTTGAGCCTGCTCTGGAGTGACAGCTCCTGAGCGGCCTGGGCCGACCTCAGGACAGGGAAAGGAGGAAGCAGAGCAGGTCTTCCTTCCAAGCTCTGAGAGGCGTGAGCCCAGGAACCGTTGGCTTCACGTCCAGCCTCCCAACCTTGAGAGTTTGTGAGCCACCGGAACTCCTGCAAGCCGAGGTGGTAAATCCGGGCAGGACTCAGCCTTCGCATGGTCGCTCCACGTGGGCCGCTGGGATGGACGGGGGTCGGGTCCAGCCCGGGACAGGGAAGCAGCTGGTAGTCACCTCCAACCACCGCGCAAGGCGATGCCCGCCGCGTGCAGGCGGTGCTGCGAGTTAGGTGCGTCCCAAGCCATCTCATTTACTCCCTAAATAACACACCAAGGGCGAGCATCACCCCACCTTGGACAGAGGCAGAACTTGGAAGGAGTAGAGACAGGAGTTCCAGGTCAGCCTTTAGGAATGTGTGAGGAGCCCGGGCGTCAGGGTTGGGGGAGCAGAAGGGAAGTAGCAGGTTCTAAGGTGCGGGTCCCCAGGGCCCGCCTGGGCGGTACGTGATGTGACGTGGGTTCCTCACCCTCCACACAGAGCCAGGCACAGACAAAGGGCGACAGCTCTCTCATTTCATGCTGAAAAATGCTGACTTCTTTCCTCGCCTTCATAATTTTTATCAACATAGCTCTTGGATATGACTTTTATTATAAAACAGTCATGGAAGTCAGTTGGCTAGGGTCACGATTTCTTTATTTCCCAAGGGTATATTAAGGAAAGTCATCAAGGAGAATATCTCATGTCTTTTTTATTCCTTGGATCTTGTTTAATAATTGTAAATTGAATGTAGCGTTGCTAAGACAGCAAGTTGAAACTGACAGCCTATCCCTATTGGCAGTGAGAAAGTAGACTTACTTCCTCTAAGTAAGAAGTCAGTACTCACAGCATCACTTTGGAAAAAGCTGAACTTGAATGTTTTTTAGCCGTGTTGCAAAATAACCTTCCGTTTCCTGCTAAGAGATGCAAATGTCAAGCGAATGTTCTTTTCCAAGAGATCATAAATGAAGACGTGGGCTCCGGTCTGCGGTCTTCTGAGCGTCGGCGGTGCAGGCAGTGTGATTACAGGGCCACGTTCCCCCAGAAGGCCCCGTCCGAGACCCGGGAAGGCTGCCAGGCTGCCTGCGATTCGGGACCTGCGGAAAGGGCAGGAGGGAGACAGGTGCAGTGTCCTCCGGCGATGCCGTTCTGGCACACTGAACGTCTCCCACAGTGCAGATAAAGGTTCAATGGCATTCTAGGTTAGGACAATGATTTAATTAACTAGGAGTCTCAGGATGATATCATATTTGTCCAGAAAAATAAATCTCTTATTAGAGTCTGTATTCTGTGGCTTACCGACCAAATCTCCACTGTGTGTGTGTGTGTAAAGAAGGATGTGGAAGGCAGAGAGAGAGAGAAATAGGTCCCGATAGAATGAATGATGGCCAGAGAGTATTGTTTAGGAATGAGAGGAACCTCTGGTCATCTAATGGTCTCCCCTGCCTGCAGCCCACCGCACTCCCTGGTCTTTGTCTTCAGACATCGGGAAACTTGATCCAGAGGTGTAAGCGACTTCAGCATCAGAACTGGAGCTGGGCTCCTGCGCATGCGTCTGTGCAGTTTTTCTGAGCCTCGCCTGTGGGCTGGTTGCTGCTGTGGCCCCTGCCCTCTGTGGTGCAAGCTGTTAGCATCAGCCTCGTCTCTACTCACCAGGCATCAGTCGGTGGCAGCCCCCAGCTGTGACAACCAGAACCATCCCAGACATTGCCCCATACCTTTGGCTGGCTACATTGCTCCTGGCTGAGAATCACTAATTTAATGTGGTTTTTTAAATTGTCATAACTTATTGCCACCCATAATCCTCAGCTTTAATAATTAGGGCTTGAGTTACCCAGACAAATAAAATAAATATTAGTGGTAAGCTGGATACAAACAGAAAATCAACTCTAGTGTGGCTTAGATAGATGCTTGTCTTTCCGATAGACAAGATAAGATGCTTATCTAGACTGGAGTCCTGGGTTTGATCCTCAGCACCACACACATGGATGCGCCTCAGGTTGATGATTTTCATTGCTGATCTTAGCACCAAGTTATGACAGAGTTATTAGTGCTTTTTTCAGTCACGGTTGCTAGCCCATCCAAACCCCTTACGACTCTACTTTCTGGGCACATGAAGCTTTTTTTTTCTCCTAAGTCTTTCTTTTTCCTTGACCATTTTCTTTTTTTTTTTTTTTTTCTTTTTTTTTTGTGGGTACCGGGGGGTCGACCTCAGGACCTCGCGTGCCAACAGGCACCCGTGCCGCTGAGCGATATCACCGGCCCCTTTTCCGTATGTGGGATCCGGGAGTCGAACTCGGGCCCTTGCGCTTGCAAGGCAGGCGCTTATGCCACTGAGCCATCTCACCGGCCCTCCTTGACCATTTTCATCTGCTCTCTACCACCTCTTTACCCAAATCCTGCTCTCTCACACACCCTGTTTTTCACCCGGCCATGTGAACTCTCTGTGCCTCAGGCGAGTTCCCTCCCAGGACCTTCAGGGAGGCCTCAGTATCGCCCCTCTCACTCTGGCCCTCGATCTGCATCCTGGACACTCACAATGCAAATGGGTGACACAGGAATGCATCACTCACAGTGGCCCTTTATGGTGTCCTCCCTTCATGTCTTCATGCCTCAGTGCCCAGGGCCACTGCAGACCTGCGGTCCTGCCTGTGTCTTCCACTCATGACACTGTCCTGCTTGGTGCTTTGTGGCCAGACGCTAGCTCGATGTATGAATTCTCTCCTTTCCACACCACCCTGGTGCCTGCTCTGTGGGGTCTGTGGAGGGCGGGATCTGCCCCTTTTCCTCCAGCTTTCCTTAGAGCACCTTGTTCAGCATCTTCCACATGGAAAAGGCTCAGTAGAGACTTAATGGTGAAAGAATCTTTGGACACATGTAGGAAAACCGGTCAAGCTGGCCTCCTTGTCCTTTCTGGTCACCGGCTTTAAGGAAGCCCTTCTCTCCCTATAGGCCTGCTGTGGACACCGTGTGTGTCTCCCTGAGGTCCCGCTCCCTGGCGCTCACCACACCTATATTTTCACAAAGGAAAATCCCTTCCAGTGTGAGAGTTGTGTTGTGTAGGTTCTTTGAGAAATAATGAGCTTGAGACTTTTAAAAATGATCTTTTATGTCCTCACTTTCTCATTCTTTTATATGCTTACTGATTAAAATTTTATCCTTTTGAAAATTCATGTTTGGCAACAGGCATCTATGGAGAAAGCAAAATAGTCAATATGCTTCTTAAAAATGTCATTAAAAATACTCTAAGCTCCAGGCCACCACATGACCATTATGGAAAAAAGTAAAAGGCCAATGCTCCCAGTGAAAGCTGCTGCTTCTTGATGAGGTTTTCCTCTGGAGCTGCAGTGCGATGCAGATGGAAAGTCCCGGTTTGCAGACACAGGGAAGAAGTGAGATGTAAGTGGGTAAAACACAGAAGATTAAAGCCCCTCCCATGTCAAAGTATCTTGAGGAAAAAATATTTCCAACAGAATTGAAACACTGTTCCAGAGATGAATCTGCAGCTTTTAGGAGATGCATGCCTCATCTTCAGAACTCTTAGTCACAAAATTTCAAAACCCCCAGATTAATAGAAAGTGTACGCTTTACCCAAGCATTGGTACACATTCTCTTGCATTGTGGAAATACTACTGTTACAGCCAAGATAAGCATCTTTACATCCATGTTTTAGGTAAAATAGATATGATTCTCATATTTTGACTCACTAATCCTTGGTCTGAATAGCACTAAAATACATGAGGACTTGGAAGTATGGTTTAGAAATTACCACCAAAATCATAGAATATAATTTAATGCATATAAATTGAAAAGCTACTTGTCAAGGAAGATCTTATGGCTAACTTTTTTTTTTTTTTGTGGATACCGGGGGTCGACCTCAGGACCTCGCGCGCCAGCAGGCGCCCGTGCCGCTGAGCGATATCACCGGCCCTTTTTTCGTATGTGGGTTCCGGGAGTCGAACTCAGGCCCTCGCGCTTGCCAGGCAGGTGCTTAGGCTGCTGAGCCATCTCACCGGCCCATGGCTAACTTTTAAAACTTAAAATTAATAGAAATACTTCTTTGTAACCTTGTTATAGCAACCTCTGGTGTCATGCTGTGATTTGTTTTGTTTTGTTTGAGACAGGGTCTCCCGCTATGTGGTTCAGGCTGCCCTTGAACTCACTATGTAGTCCAGGCTGGCCTCGAACTTGTGCCAGTCCTCCTGCCTCAGCTTCCCAAGTGCTGGGATTACAAGTACGTGCCACCACGCCCGGCTTGTCAGGCTGTTTTAATCTCAAAGAGTTACAGTCAGTTTTTACATTTAGTTCTTCATGAAGCTTAATTGTAAGGGTAACAATAAAAATGTTGTAGGAGTAGAATGATTGTTGGTGGAAGACAAGGTTAATTTTCTATACATTTATAAACATATATTTCTCTGATAAGTAGGCTGTTACTAGAAAGTACTGGCAATAGAGCTTTTCAGTATCTGATTAGACAGAGTTTAAAGATTATTTTTTTTAAAGCAAGATGAAGCAAGACTATTTAACAGAGAAATTTAATTTAAAACAACCCCTCCAAAATGGTGATTTCATATACATATAATAAATATATCATATATATATTTTTGTAAGTGCACAGGACCTAGCAAACCCATGATGTCACAGACAAACCCTGAAATTACAGACTGCTGAGGAAGAAGGTCAGAAACTAACAGTCCCCATGTTGCTGGCATGGTACCACAGCAAAAGCATGAACAAAGTGGATTTTAGTACCATTTTGGGCTGGGCAAATGCTATGATTCACCGTGAGCTTGCTGTCCTGGTCTAAATATTCAAAAGATATAATTGGGAAAATAAGGTGTATACTTTTGTTCTATAACATCCTTTTACCCTGGATCATTTTAATTTGCTTGATTGCTTTCCAGAGAAGCCACTGGATCTCTGAGAATTTCAGTTGAACTCAGTTTGTTGTTGTATTTGGTTTTTCAAGTAGTTCAGACTGACCTTGTGTGGCGATCCTCCTGCCTCAGCCTTCTGAGTGCTGGCATCACAGGTGTGTACAGCCGAGCAGGCTGGCTTGAGCTTGCTGTCTTGCCTTGGTCAGCCAGTCACCAAATCACAGCCTCCTCTTGTCGGTCTCCTGCATAGACCCCTTAGTGTCACCAAGAAACCAATGAGAAGCACATTCCCCATGCCTGGCCTTGCACTTGGCTACTATATTGGGCAATCACTGCTGAGTGCTCCAGGCACAGGAGGCTTAGTGCTCTCCCCATCCCGGGGATGGTGCTCAACCTCTCCCATGCACGGTGCAAGGTCCCCACCACTGTGTAAGGTGAGGTTCAGCCTGACTCATAGGGAAGAGGCGATTTGCATCCTGTGAGTCAGCGGCTCCACTTCCTGCTGGCACGTTGAGATTTCACTGAGACGCAGCCTCCCCAGGGGAAGGTAGAGGTGACAGGCGAAGGCGGCGTTCCTGCAGCCCATGTGGGCACATGACGGACAGCACAGCCAAGGGCTTTTGATCTTCTTGTCTGCACTGAAATAAAACCCTTCACTGCCACTTGAGTTGTGGCCACTAGTATAGCCCTTTGATCAGAGTTCCTCTGTGGCTTGGTCATGAAGGTGAAACTTGTCACCAGACTGGTTTTTGACTGAGACACCATTCAAAATCTTCAACGTCACAGCGAGTTATTTTTTTTAGCAGGGATCCATTGTACAGGATCAAAAACTCACATAGAATATTTGCAACTGAGGTACAGAGAGATTACTACATGCAGAGAACACTAAAGTCATGAAAAATGTTAATGCTAAAGAACTACTTGGGCAGGATGTAGTATTTATCCCCTTCATCTATCATTTAGAGACAATAATTTCAAGGCTGCTGGATGGTGGCTGTCGTCGCCCTCTGTGGCTGGAGATTTCAGTCTCCTGGTCACCCCTGCTCAGCCCTCTACTCAAGTTGGCAAGAACTCGGGACAGAGGCCACAGCACAGGGACACTGGGGAGCCACTGTTATGAAGCAGGAAGGCTGTGCTTTCGGACACACAATTTAAACCAACTCTGCTGTTTCACTGGCTGCATTAGGATGGAGCCATGGTGGTCACACACTTTAATATGAGAAGGGTGTTTGGAATTGTTCACAATTTCACCTGTGAAATACCCTGCTGTCGGACTGACGCAGCAAGTCTTGTGGAAACTGTCCTGAGCGGTGGACTGTGTCCAGGGCAGGTCCCAAGCCAGGGAAACCCTGTTTCCACCGGGGCACACCCTGGGCTGAGCATTCTTTCCTTAACAAGGACACACAGCTCACCCGTTGCCTGAGCAACTGAACGAAGTCTCTGACAGTGGAAACACTAACAGCTAAGAAAGAGAAGAAAGGGGAAAAAGACCAAGAAGCATCACCTGAAGACAAAGAGCAGCAACCCGTAGCCATCACAGGGGGTTGTAAGCAGCTCCTAGCAGGACCAGCTGCCTGGCTCCCTGCAAAGGGGAGATCAGAAACCTACTTGCAAAGTGCAGCTTCCTCCCGCTACCCTCTGCTATAGGCAGACTTGGGGATGGATGTCTCCTCCGTGGGAGAAGTCAGGAGGGTCGGGGTGGGGGTGAAGGATAAAAACAGGAGCAGCCAGAAGTCCAGGGCATACCAAGGAGACCAAAGGGTTTAATTCTCCAATGAAGCACAAAGCAAAATCATAAAGATGATGCGGGAAATAGTTTTCATCTCTGCTTAATTGACAATCAAATCTAGATTTTAGCTTTTTAGAAATCATTTAAGAAATGGTCTTGGGTGTGGTCTATAAAAGCTATTGAAGCAGCATTTATAATGTAGAGGAAATTTGGAGTAAGTAAAAAATAGTTCTACAGCTTTCAAGGAAACAATATTTTCAAATAATTGAGAGTAGGGGTTCAATATCAGATTTTCAACACTTGTCTTTTGTGGTCACTATATAAGTGCTATTGAATCGGATATTTAATTTAGGTACACCAAGTTTGTTTCAGGCTAATAAGGACCTCACAGGATTATTGTGTCAAGTTTGAAACATGAAAATATAAACTATGGTGGTGACGATGGTAACGTAACTTGGTTTTTAGGACCCAAAGAATTAACAATTTCCTTAATAAATACGTCTCCTAGGATAAAGAAAATTAAATTAAAATCCCTGATTCGCATGGATTAAATCATGCTTTAAAAAGACCAATTTAAAGAGATAGAATTCTAATCTTTTCATAAACCACTGGAGGGCAGCACACCCTTATCATGCTAAAGAGCCAGGCCAGACCTCGAGTGAGAGGTCCTGTACGGAAACTCCTGCAGGTGTCCAGAAAAAAACATCATTTCATTTCAAACTCCCCAGCACTCCGTAAGGTGGGGAAAACTGAGGCTTGGAGAAGTTAACTAATGTGTCCAAAATTAGACCACTTGAGCTTCCTCACAGGATGGCTGTTCCCTCCCACCCCCCATGGGGGTAAACACACAGCTGGCATTAGTTTCCCTCCCTCCCTCCCTCCTTCCTTCTGTGCGACGTTCACTGTACCTGAGTCTCATCATCACCATTTCCAGCTTCTACTGCCTGGCCCATTTAGCAACACCGACACTTGGGGGAGTCATTTCAACTTTTCCTGCTCATTCTCCCTAGGTCGAATGGGGTTAGTGATAGCCTCCTCCTCAGAAAGGCAGTGGGAGGATGAAATGAGATGGTGCAGATCAGGGGACTGGAACCCTGCCCGGCACACAGCACAGGTCCAGGAAACAGCGACTGCTGCCGGCTCTTACTCTTCCCTGCCGGTTAGTGCTCAACACCTGCTCCTCCTGGAGACTGAGCAGAGGGCTTGAAGGCGGAGACCTGAACACGAGTATGCGAGGCTGAGGGCCTTTAAGTAACGTGCGTGTGTAAACAGCTCTCCTTATCACGCCTTCTGTGCACTTTGTCACTTTGGTGTCTGTTTTCCAATGCTGATCTTTTCGCTGGCGACACAGGGAAAGGCTAGTTCACACTCTTCCTGGGCAACAGAAAATGGTGCCGGGGCGTGGTGGGATGCAGCTGACATGCATCCTGCTGTGTCACACAAGCAGACAGCTGGCCCTGTATGTACATGGGTTCAAACATGTTCAAAAAATGGTGTCCATGCCAAACATATATGGACTTTTGGGGTCATTGTTCCCTAAAAATAGACTCTAACAAGTATCTCCACAGCATCCCCATGGTATCAAGGATTGTAAGTAAACTAGAGATGCGTTGAAGTGTCTGGGAAGATGTGCTTGGTTATGTACACATACTAAGCCATTTTATGTAAGGAATGGGAGCATTTGTAGGTTTTAGCATCTACAGGGGTTTTTGGAATCAATTTCCCACAGATAAGAAGGGACAACTGTGTTCTAAATGAACCTGGATGATGTTGTATTAATGAGTCTGTTTTCATGTGGAACACAATGCGAAGAGTAACTTAGGTGCTTCACAAACAATGAATGAATCTCAGGTCAAGCTTCCTGGTTAGTTGTCACCATAAGTGGAACTTACTTTTTATTCTAAATCTGTGATAGGTCTGTAAGCGAGTGTTACCCCAAGCACATCATGGAGTAATGCAGTGAGGATTCTCTGCTGAGCTCTGGAAATAGGACTTCAAAAGCAGATCTTTGAAAAAATTACTGTGAAATTTTTAGAGCAGTTGAAATCTATAACTATGAATACAATGCCGTGGCTTCTCCCCTTGGACAGAAAAACTGGGGGTTCATTTATTTTCAATTCTATGTGTATTTTCATGAAATATTTTCCTTTACAGTTTTTATGGATTAGATCCTTAAAACAAAATAGTTCTATAAGTAATGCAGCTGGATACTGATCAAAGGTGCTTACCTTGAAAGATGAATTATATATTTGATTTTCCTCCATAATTAGGTTTTCATCTTCTACAATCGGTTCTCAGCACAACTGTGATTCCATCCTGCATCCCAGGAGAGTCTGACAGTAACTGCACAGCTTTAGGTAAGGCCATCATCGCCACCCTGCACCAAGGGGACACAGTTCAACAAAATGGCAATAGAGATATGGGGCCATGGAAAGGGGAGGGGTTAATCTTTTAAGCTACTAATTAACTAGGATTCTGGAAAGATTACAAAAGAGAGTAACTGGTGGGAAGGGGATAGGGGTCAGACATCTAATTAGTTATAAAGATTTGGTCATTAAAAATGGGGAATAAGGAAAATCATATTTTGCCACAAAACCATCCTCTGAGGACACACCGAAAGACTGAATCCTAAGCAGAACAGGAAGATGGAAATTTTGTGCATAGGAGGGTGTGTGTGTGTGTGTGTGTATTTGTCAGAGGACAAATGGTGCCCCTTCTAGTCATAGTGTACATGCACAGAGTATTTCATATGTGCCAAACACCATGTTAAGATGTTAGATGGAAAGATAAGCCATACACGGTCCTTCCCCCTCAAGGACTGCAGACTCTGGCTGTGGGCCAAGGAAGCTGTGCTCTGTCTGTAGCCCGAGCTGTTGAGTCAGGGTGAGCTTGAAGAAAAGAGCTCTGCCCCACACAGCACCCCTTCTCTCTTGTCTGTCACCCTCAGGTGCTGGGAGGTCGTAGCCTCCTTCCACCACCCTTTTCTCCTTGTTTTGGTTACTGGGGTCAGATTATTGCATTCAAGGTCCTCTAAAAAATAATTTCATAAACATGCTTTGCATTTCAGTAGCTAAAATATTTAATGTGAATATTACTTGTAGGTTGCAACACTGCTTCTAATGAGACTCCTGTGTCCGTCATACATGCCTAAGAGATATTTCTAACTTAAAGTTTGTGTAGGTTTTATTCAGGTCTCCATGTAAGAAATGTTGGGAGACTTTGATTTCTTTGAGGGTAAACTAAACAATTTGGAAACACCCACCATAACAAGGCTTACTCATTTAAACACCTGTGATAAAATTAACCTCTGTCAAAATTATTAATGGTTCCAGTTTGCTTTGGGGAGTGAAAAATTCTAGAATTGCTTTGAGATGTGAAAAAATTAGACAAATTTTATTTAGAGACACAAATAATACCCACTGTGGAGTGGGGCAATGTGCGTGTATGCTAAACTTACCCTTTCTGCTGTGAAGGTCCATTCGAGAACAAAGGCCTCGAGAG
This sequence comes from Erethizon dorsatum, assembly GCA_028451465.1. Classification (NCBI taxonomy): domain Eukaryota; kingdom Metazoa; phylum Chordata; class Mammalia; order Rodentia; family Erethizontidae; genus Erethizon; species Erethizon dorsatum. The sequence goes on along the minus strand of CM051832.1, from coordinate 110,468,756 downwards.
TGGTTGTGTTTTGTGTAGTCTGCCAGTTAGACTCCTTTGGGTTCAGGGTTTGTTTCTTGGTCTGTGTGGTGTGATGCTGATGTGACATCCCCCTCCTGAAAACTCTCCTCCACTGACTGGTGTCTGACCTGTTCTGTTGGAGCGGCTCAGTGGCTCCTGCTGTGGGAGGGTGACTAATGTCCCCAGAGCCCAAGCAGGCAGCAGAGTGCATTTAACTCTCTATTCCCTTCACAGTCCAGATGGAAGACAACCCACGTGTGGCGCAGGTGTCGATCACGAAGTGCGCTTCTGACATGCAGGGCTACTGTCTGCACGGCCAGTGCATCTACTTGGTGGACATGAGCGAGAATTACTGTAGGTGAGATTCAAAAGCGGACAGAGCTGTGCCCACATTTCTCTCTCCTTTTCATGTTTTGGAGTTGCTGTATATTTCCTTGGACTGTTGGAGCGGGCAGAGTGGGGGGCACCAGGTGCGCCTCTCACTAGCTGTTCCACTTTAATCTCCTCATTGGACTTCTCTGTCCACCATCATTTAAGAGTTGGTTCCACTGATTCAGACAAAAAGCGCCTCGTGCCTACAAAACTTACAACACGCTGGATCGGACTGTCACGGTGACCCCATGGTTTAGCCGAGAGCTCTGCGGAGCGCTTTGATCAATGCTAGCCTAACTCTGAAGTCGGTCTTTGAATTCCGCTTTATACCTTGTAGCAGATCTTGTTGGTTTCCTGCATTACAGTGTGAAGTTAAACTTACAAAACTAATTCACAACCATAGTTTCTTCTTGAAATGATTCATTTTCTTCCCATGTTTCCACTTTTAGATGTGATGTGGGTTACACTGGCGTCCGATGTGAACACTTCTTCTTAACTGTCCACCAGCCCTTGAGCAGAGAATATGTAGCTCTCACTGTGATCCTTGTCATCTTGGTTTTTGTCATCGTTGCTGGTTCCATATATTATTTCTGCAGATGGTAAGCCGGTGTTCTTGTATGTGGGTGTGTGTATGTATGTATGTGTGCATGCATATGTGTAATGTGGAAATGGAATTGAACCCAGGGCTTTGCACTGAGCTACACACCCAGCCCTTCTCTTGGTTTTTAGTTTTTATTTTGACACAGGGTCTCACTAAGTTGCTAATGCCCAGGTTGGGATAGAATTTGCTATCCTCCTGCCTCAGCTTCCCAGAGTGCTGGGATTACAGGCATGCACCACCACACCAGGCTAAGCCAGTGGGTTTTTTTTTGAAACTCTACTTTTACAAATTACTTTACACAATACAGACCCATGAACGGGGTAAAATGTGAACATAGTAATAGGGGGTGACAGGCAAGCTGAACTGATGATATTTACAATGACTTCAGCTGCAGATGATCTGGACTTCATTCTGTTATTATCTCTGCTACCTATGACCTATGCGATTTTCTGAAAGTTAATCAGGGAAGATCAGTTTCTTCCCGTACAAAATACAGGCAAAAATTCTTACCCAACAGTGCAAGGCAGTGTATAATATTATACGTGTGTATACACGTAGGACATGATCTTAGATACTTAGATCCTGTTGTACTTAGGTACTTGTGTTTAATTTATTTGGTCAAGTTTTTCTTTCATAAAGCACAGCTTTGTAATCAATAACCTAAGAGGCTCTCCATTTTAAAACTGAAGGGAGAGTTGTAGAAATGAGTTTTTAGGCAGTTATAAAACTGAAGTGGCTCAGGCCAGTTATCTGAAACAGTTTTAGCCCATCCTCCTGTACAATAGTTGTCAGAAGACAACAGCTGAGAAAAGTAGGGCTGTGGTTGGGCAGCTGTCATGGGTTAGCACCAGACTGCAGGGACTGTGTGAATTAAATAGCCACCTTGCGAATGTCTGTGCTTTAAGTCCATCTCATTTTGAAACTGGTACAAATTGTTCAGTGATATTTTTTTCTCTAAAAGCAGTGAACACCTGAAGCTGTGCTGCTTTCTTACAATGAAATTTCTTTTGTCCGTGTGTGATTCTAAGTATCCATCCAATAATAATGCTTTCCTAATTAGTTATCATCACAGACTAAACATTATTCAGAGAAAAAGGAAGAGGGCAGGAGGGGGAGGGAGGAAGGCAAGGAGGGAGGGTGAGAGAAGGGCAGAGGGGAATTCCCTCTTGGAATTTCGCAGCATTCAAAATCCTATGAAGCCTTTGAGAGGGACTTGCACTGTGTTTTCCATTTCCGTCCAAAATAGTTTGACGACAAATCCTCCTTTTTAACCTTGTGTTTACTGAGTTCATTTTTATCATGTGGTACACACCTTGCTAAAAATGTACCTTTAGGCGTCCATCTCTTGGTTTCTTTGATGAACATGCTTTGTTCTTGTTACTGTTAATTACAGTGCTAACAGTTTCATTTCTCAATATTTCTAGGTACAAAAATCAGAAAAGTAAAGAGTCTAAGAAGGAGTATGAAAGAGTGACCTCGGCGGAGCCAGCGTTGCCCCAAGTCTGAGGGCTTCACCAGACTGGGCCAGGCCGGTGCGCACAGGGGCCTGGTTCACGTTCCTGTTCCTATTTTATTAATAATATTTATGTTGGGTCATGTCTTAGGTCAACAACTGTATATTTTTAATATACTTAGGAAGTGTTTTTATTTTTGTTTTATTTTTAACAGACTATACAGTGCTCAGGGCTGTGTCAGCAAGTGACAGATTTCTGTGAATCTAAACCATGGTCAAATCACTTGAACACGTAGAGTTTTTCTCCTCCTCTAATCAGTGGAGCCGGCTGGCCCATGTTGTGGCCCAATACGTGCCAATGTTAACACCTCTGTGTCATGAGTTAACAGTCATCAGTTAGGACTAAGAGAAGCAGATACAGGTCAGGTGCTACCTGCCACATCCCTGAAACAAACCCAGCAGAGCAGAGTGACCCTTCACCCTGACCCAAGCCACCTGGAGGGGAGGAGATGGTCCCCACACTGCCACAGAGCCTACAGACTGGAGTCACCCACCTAGGAGACTCCCACGGGATGGGGTGGGCATTTTTATGTCTTTTCCTGTCAATCCTGGTTGCATTGGAACTGCACAATATTCCATTTTTTATGACCATATAAACAGCATTGATGTGAGATAATCATTTATCATCCAACAAGCCAAAAAATATCCAGACTGGAAACAAGGTGTGGGCTTCTTTTGTTAGTGTATTTATTTTCATGAGGAATTTGCTGAGAAACTATAAAATTAAATCAGAGTCTAAAATTTGATGGATTATTTAAAAATACAATGTGGCAGTAGTTGTATATATTGTCTAAAGATAGAAATAAACGTAGTTCGTTTTCTATCCAAGAGATATTTTACTTACAAACATCTCATTAAGTAGCTTTTTCTAAAGCTTAAATGTATATATTTAAAATATATGCTGACACAGGCAATGGGGCAAAGTAGAGAAGAAAAATAATAACGTGTGTTTCTAAATGAGAAACTCATTCAAAAGCTTCTGAACACTGAGACCCGACCACACCTTCCTTTGGAGGCTGAGATGAGAGCTGGCTCCTTTCTCCTGCTTGTTTTTTGGAAGAAGCTGAGTTTTCTCCCGAACTCGGGTCTCAGGGAATGCGTGGGCCAGCCCCCACTCCCCAGAGTCCCCTGAGCTGCCCCTGCAGGGCCAGGCAGGGAAGCCAGCTCTCCCTCCTCCCTTCCTTGGCCATCAGCCACAGCTGACCTGCAGGTCCCAGGTACCAGGACTTGGGTCCCACAGGGGCCCTGCCTGACACACCCAGCACACCCATGTGCAGTCACATGGCTCTCAGCTGAGCTTCTCTGCTGCTGTAGGCCTGGGGAAACAGCAGGCAGAACAGGCAGAAATACACACACGTGCATCCTTACGCGCAGCTGTGCTCCATCCGTCACTGAACTATGGTTATTTGTCGCTGTGTTAACTGGTGTATAAAACTCAAAGACAAGATAAAGGGAAATAAAGTAAAATTCAGTGAGACCTTAAAGTATATTTAGTTCCCATTTAATGTAGCTGAAGTCAAATATATTACACAAGGACCTATTTTAAATCCTGGAAGTACTCACTGACACCTCCTGGATGTACAGAAAGTCTGCCTATTTTCAGAGATCTTGGCTGTTTCCAAGAAAATTTATTGGCAAACCCAGAATTTAGCTACAATCCATGTATTTCAATTATAAAAGGTTTATTGTAAGCATCTCAATATTGGCCTATCTTAAACATCTTACTTTACGTTACATAACCTGATGCAAGTCATTTGGGATATTCTTATTTTTACTTAAAAATGCTGTTGGTACACAACTGTAGTCCCAGCATTCAGGAGGCTGAGGCAGGGGGATTGCAAGTTTGAAACCAGCCTGGACTACATAGCAAGGCCCTGTCTCACAAAAAAGTGCAAAAAACTAACTCCTAAAAGAGTTAAATCTTTATAAGTACATATTAAATAACGGAAAATTATGAAAAAAAATTAAGATCCAAATTGCATTTTTTGGTGAAAATAAGTAAAAAAATTATTGTTTTAGGAAGGGTAAGGCTATGTAAATATAAAAAATGATCATCATCAGTTCCTACTTCCTATAGCTAATGAAAAGATTTTGGCCCACATTTAGTCTGTCTTTATCATTTTACAGATTTCTTGCTAGGCATGTCTCAAAGAGGCTGTGATGTCCAATGCAATCTCAAATGCAAAAATATGTAATTTCTCATCTCCCATTAAAGCCACCCTATAACCACCCAGTAGTCACACTCTGTAACCAAGGACCTTTCGGTTATACCTGGAGCTAAATGGAGATTTATTTATGTCCTATCTTAAGCATCTGTCACACAGTAGAGCGCTGCTCTTCTCCACCTGCTTTTGCCCTCATCTCTCTCTTCCAGGAGCCACAGCCATGGCGGAAATGGTGACTGGTGTAATTTCGTCTAACATTGTTGCTTTTGAGTCCTAGGCAAGAGAGGCAGCTAAATTTAGCTGCCATCAGGTATTAAGTCAATTTTTATGTGACAAGTAAATGACACCAGTGTCTCATTTCTGTTTAATTCAATAATACAATTAAAAACAGTTTTGTCTTTGCTCTGGTTTCTATTCTATCTTGTAGAACTTTGGGAAAAAATATTGGATTGCTGACCAATATTTTTCTAATTTGGTTTTACTCTTAGAAGAGAAAGGGGAGGACAATCACTGTTTCTGGAATATGCAGGACTTTAACTAAGGAATCTTGATGTCTAAAACAGACCTGTTACTCAAGTCTGATGTTATGAAATGTAATATAGTGTATTTTTCCCTTATAATGCCATATTTGCATTTTGAAGTCTGAAGAGCCATTTTGGTATGCAGTTTCTATTAAAGATGCTATGGAACATAAAGTCATATTGCATACAGTTTAATATAATTTATTTGACTATGAATTTTATCTGAGTTCTGAATTGTATCAATTTGTTTATGTTCAATATCAGCTTTGGTAATTGTGTACCTTAAGATATTGAAGGAAAATATAGATAATTTGTAAGATATTGTTAATTTTTATTTATTTTTGTTGGGAACTGGCAAAAAATACAATTGTGAAATAAAAATGCATTAAACACCATGCATAAAAATCTGCACTGACAATATAGTCTCTTTCTTCTCTTTTTGAGAAAATTTTCGCTGCATTTTTCCACCACAACACATTAAAGGGCTTAAAAGTAGCGGCGGAACTGTAATGTGCGTTAGAATAAAGACATAAAGCTCCTCCCTCGGAAAAGCATGCTATAAAGATGCCAGGTTTCATGGCCTAACGTAGTCAAGAATTTCTTGAAAGAGTCACATAACTTATAAAATTCTAGATGCTAGGCTCCTTTAGATAGTGTATGTAAGAGTAATTTTCAAAGACTGGGTTTTGTACTGAAAAGGTGGATTTTGAAGAAACACATCCGCCAGAACCGTGACTCCCTCAGTGTCAGCCGCGAGCGTGGACCTTCCTCAGCTTTCAGGGCAGACACCCGGCCCCAAGCCTCCCGCAGCATCGGTGGCTTCCTTGGTGTGCTGCTTCCGCAGCCTACGGAGTCCTTTTCCTCTCAGCCTTGTGCCTGCTAAGTGCGCCCTCTCCCACTGAACCACGCCTCGGCCCAGTCCGCAGAGTGCTCGCCGCCTTGGTCCCTCTGTCCCCTCTGCAGTCTGCACAGAGGGCGGAAGCCCTGCTGGTGACCGTGTTACAGGGGATTTGAGGGACTGGTGGCCGCAGGTGAAACCCCCGTCCCACTACACTGCAAGGAGTCAGTCTCAGACTTGGTTAGCATCTTCTGGGGAGAAGCAGGAATTGTCATAAAACAGGATTCTTGGATTCTATTCCACGGAACCATCGGATTAATTCAGTTAAAATACTGAGAACCTGGCGGTGCAGGGAAAGACTAAAACGCTTTTCCCCCTGGCTGCCAGGATACTCTGCTCACTGGGCTTTTTATTCAACATCCGTGGATGGCTCTTCCTCAGCATCTCCTCATCTCCACCCACGGCCCAGTCAACACTGGAGACCCGGGGCGCGACCTTGCAGATGTTCTCTCCGAGCCACTCCCGACTCATTCAACACAGCCCAGGTCTTTACTTGGCACCTGTGTGATGCTTGCTCCCAGCCTAGATATTTCCGCTAGTTCCGGTTGTCTAAATCCTCTCACCTCCCTACCATCCCCACTCAGATAGTCACAGACATCCCGTGGGAACTCGTTCAGAAGCTGACTTCCCCCGTAAGAGTTTGTCTCAATGTTCCCATCTCAACTAAGTTCAACTCCATCTTTTTTGTATCTCAATCCCCAAACCTGTTGCTGCCCTCTGAGAAGTGCTGAGCGAGTTCTCTTCAGGTGATTGCAGAAAGGAAGGATCCTCAGCGTTTTACAGTGATGGCAGAAATGGTTGTTTTGAGATTAGGCAGAAGGGAAAAATCCCAAGAAAACAGTTACGATATCACAATTTTCAAAGATGAGATTATAGGCACTAAATTTGATCAATTCCAGACTATATTTTTCTCCAAATGACCATAAACCACTATAAAAATAAAACAATTCATTAAATTGTAATAAGAATTCGTGAAAAAGAGACATAAAAACAGATCTCTTAGAAATAGTCTATCTCGTCAGCAGCTAATGGTAACTACCCAGCGTACAAAGCCAAACCAAGGTCTGATCACAAACTAAGGTGAATATTTAAATTAATAAACTTCTATTACAGTAAAAGACATATTGCCATTAATCCCCCTCAAAATACTCTCCCTCTCTTCAGACACACTTAGCACATCGTTCTTGTCACTTTCTGAAGCAGTTCTAGAAGTTTCAATGGTGAGCATCTTTATGAAGTGTGATAAAAAATACATGGAACACTGCAGCTGAGTGCCATCCAACAGAAACTCAAGCTTGTACAGACATTCCAGTGTGTTCTTATCTATCTCATCCACTGGATCTGGCACCATGTGACCCTGGTTCTTTCCCAAAGTCAAAATCATCAAGAAAATTCAATGTTTTGAAGTGATTCAGGACATCATGGCAGCCACAGCAGCACAACCAAAGACACTCATGAAAGGGACTTCCAGAGCTGCTGCAGAAAGTGGCAAGAATGACGGGGTAGGTGTGTTTGAAGTGAGGAGGAGGTTTTTTGAGGGAAATGAATGGCATTGTCTCTTTCATTATAATAATGTTTTCGAAATTTGAACATTTACTATAGTTTCTGATGAATTCTTACACTACATTGCTCCATTCTACTTATCTGAATTCCAGAGAAATATTTGGGAAAATATTCCACAGATCTCATAGGAGGTTGCAGTACAATATATGTACTAAGAAGATAGCTACAGCTTAAGTTGGCTTTGTGAAGTTTGCATGAGTAGATCCATTACATGCCAAGCCAATGGAAGTCCTATGGCTGGAAGATAGTTCATGATAATAAAATCAGTGGAACAGTGATCTTGCTAATCAATCTATCAGAAAGGGCCCATGATTTTTTGTTGTCCTGTCAGCTTTGTCACTTCTGTAGGGATGGCAGGATTGGAATCAAGGAACTATATGTCACATTCCTCCCATCCAATTACTAACCAGGCCCAACCCTGCTAGGCTTCCAAGATCAGACAGGACTGGGTGCATTTAAAATAGGGCCATAGACAAATGTCATGTTCCTAACCTTCAAGTTTCTATCAAGAGACTTTCACTTTCTTAAAAAAAATGATAGTTTGTGAAGCAGTCAGCCAATATTGTTGAAAAAATTTTTATATCTAGTAATTTTAAGAGATGTGAAGTAAGCAAAAAGTGTAAAATGTACTTAGAGGAGGAATTCAAAGAGAAATAGGTTTGTTTTTTTTTTCCAAAAAGTGAAATACTTTGCTGGTTAGTGTTTCTTGAATTTTTAAAAAAAAATTTTTTTTGTGCTGGGGATGGAATCCAGGGTGCAAGGCATGCTAGGCAAGTGCACTACTGCTGAACTACATCCCAGCCTCAGTTTCTGGATTTTTAAGGAAAAGACAATAGTTCTGGTTTAACCAAGAAGAAACTCATAGTCATTTTCTATGGAAGATTCGATAGAATTAAGGTAAAAGCAAAAGAATGGGGTAGTGCCAGGGACTCAGGGGAAGCCTACAGAATCCAGAATGCGTACACTCTGGCCAGTTTCACTCCGTAGCTGCCCGTGTGCCCGGAACATAGCACGGCATTGCCTCGCTGGGGACACGGGCTCACCCCTCGGCCAAGGCAGAGCTCTTCAGTTGAGAAAAGCATCAACTTTATTGCAGTAGTAATAGAAATCTCATACAATTGGTGTTCTGGAAAGACTGAAGTGAAATCTGAGGAGACTGACTGAGAGAAAGAAAGGAGGCCGAGTGGCCAGCTGATGGAGTGTGTGGTGGATAGCCTAGGAGTAAGCTGAGGAAAGCTGGACTAGAGTTTCATCTGAGAGAAGAGAGAGCAGCAGAAGAGCTGTAGACGTAACAGAGGAAAATCTATTGCTTAGACATATTGGATATGGAAATGAGCAAAGGCAAAATTGGAAAGAATTCAGCTTAGCAAAGGAGGAGATTAAATACGTTAAATCAGATAATAGTGAGACATATTACAGAAATAACGCATTTGGTGTATTTACTAGTATCTCAAAACTAGGCACTGTTTATAATTCAGGAAACACTTGCACATCTATTAATTTTTATTTATATGCAAGCTCTGAGAAGGAAGATACAGATTAATAATTATTAATCATAGGAAAGCCCAGAGCCCGGAGCAGCTCAGTGGTAGAGTATGTGCTAAGTATGTGCTAAGCATATGCAAGGGCCTAGCACTAAAGCAAAGCAAAATGTGAAAAGAGAATAGGGTCTCCATGGAGGCTGTGATTTGCAGAATCACGGAATTCATACAATATCCCTGGTGTCCTATGGCCCAAGCCACCCCTGGTGTTGGCTTCCCAGTGAAGAGTTTGGGTGGTGGGTCTGTACTACGGCTGTCATGGTGAGAACCCCTTCATGGAGACAATGCTGAACCCAGAGAAACATTTCTACTTAAACACTTTCAAGGAAGGAGGGGAGAGGAAACATTCGAAAACCAAAGCAAACCAACACAGTGACTGAATCTGAGGAGATGTCTTTAGCTAAGGAACTGGCAGAAGGAAAATGAGTCTTAAAGACAAAAGAAATGCTTAAATATTTCATTCCTTCATTTAAGCATTCAAATATCTATTTAGGGTTTATTGTGTGTTGTTATGTACTACATTTCATAATAAGTAATGTACAAGACAGGGAAACTATGATTTATACTTTAGTGGGAGAAGAGAGAAAATAAATACTACTACTAGTAAAAGTAGCACATACTTGTACAGAGCTTGCTATTAGTTATTGAACTTTTTGCTTCTAACTTGATGAATCTTTGTAATAGGACACATTACCACTTCAGTAGGTGTGTTTTTCGAATGAAGAAATACATGACACATTGTGACTTCAGGGCTGTCGTAGCTATGGTGGCCAGGGTGGCATCTCTGGGGAGGTCATACAGGAACGAGGACACAGACAGGAGTCAGACTGGCCATGCAAATGGGTGAAGCCAAAGGGTCCCTGGACTGGAGTAGCACAGGGGGCCAATGTGCGGAAGACAATAAAATCCATATGGGCCACAGCATGCGTGCTCCGCAGACTGCGGGATGGGAAGTCAGGAGAGAGTCAAGAGGAGGGGATGGAGCAGTACGGGCTTCACTAGGGCCTTTGCCTTTTATTAGAAATGCAATTACAGTAGGCCCCTAACTGACAAACATTGGAGATGCGAACTTTCACAGGTGCAAACGAACCTCCCCTTACAAACATTTGTAGATGCAAACAGATCGCTGAAGTAGCTCACCTGTCCTCCGGGTGTCGTCACCGTCGTGCTGCTGCGTGCTTACTGGACGGGGCGGTAGTGTACAGCAGTACCACGCTCAGTCAGACCCCAGGGTGTCCGGAAGCAGGAGGAAAAGCAGTGGTGCTGTGGGGGGGACTGTGAGGAAGCACAAAGCAATTGTATATTTGTGTCAAAAGTGTGTAAAACTCACTTTGTCAGACTTACAAATGAACACAACTTACAATTGTTCTCCTGGAAGGGAACTCGTTCATAAGACTGGGACTTACTGTAGAAGTTATCTGAAGGTCAGGAACAGGGGCTAATATAATTTGTATTTAAAGGAGAACAGCCCAAGGCTCTGTGGAAAACAGACCAAAGAGGGCAAGACATGGTAATCACTCAGCTAAGTTTCAGTGGCCAAAGCAAAGATGGTGGTGGGGGGGGCAAGGAGAAAATAACTGAATTTGGTGTTTATCTAATATATACTTTAAATCAGCAGGCCTTACTGCTGGTTATATTCAGGCAGACAACAAGGAAAACATGACACGAAATTCAGGAGAAAGAAAAATATCTGTGATTTACAGCAATAGTCAACAGTTTTGTACAAAAGAAACCTCAAGAAAAAATGAAAAATGGAAAATATAAAAACCTCAGGAAGAGGGAAAATGCCATTGATTTTGACCTCCGAATGTTGTGAAGGACGGAAGAGTGTTTTTAGTGGATGGAGGTGGGCACCACATTGCACTGGATTAAAGGAAGTGGTGGCAGCTTCTTGTAGAAAATACTCATCCAGAAGCCCGTCTGTGGAAGAGAGGTGAACGACCAGTCGCAACTGTCCAGTTGTCAACTGCGTGGTTTTCATGCAAACCAGTGCCGCCCCTTTCCTCTTCAGTCTTTTCTGTGTTCATCCAGATCTGTAGTAAAGAAGGACGGGTGTCAGGGAGGGCACTGCTGCATGCGCATGTCAGGTAACTGAGAGCTGGCTCTCACCCTGAGTTTCAGGAAGGGTGCCACGCGTGTGAGTCAGACACTTATGTAAGTAGAGATCACAGTGGGGAATGTGGCTGTGGGAATCTAAATAAGGCCCTTATCAGTAGGCGGGGCCTCTGCATACCTGGGCTGGGCTACGGAACAGAAAGCTGAATGGAAAGACATACGTACCCAGGCTATATTGAAACCGCAACCCCTCCAGCGCACACCATAGTTCCCAGGCCTCTTGCTAGTATCATAGAATTTAGAAATCATGATTAGAATCTTTCAGGTTAATGGACAACAATCTTAGTTGACTTTTCAGAGGTAGCAGTTTGCTGTCTTTGACACGAGACTGCAAAGCCTTACAATGAAGCGCTGCGCACCGCTGCTTCTGTCTCTTCAATCTGAGTCTTCGAAGACTCTCGCCGAAGTCTTCAGCCCCTCTGTCATACTCATGAGGCTGAGGCCCAGCCCCCCAGGACTTTGTACGCTTAATACGTGTTTGTTTTCTGGCCCTTTGTCACTTTAGTACTCAGTAGAAGAGTTCAACCTTTATTACCAGTGTGATCATGATAATCATTCCTCGTTAGCAGCACTCTGGGCTGGAATGAAGCCCCAAATCAAGACTGAAGCAGAAATCATTTCTGGATCTAGGCCTACACATCTGCAACGTGGGCCCTAAAATAACATAAACAAATGAACTTGGAAATTAAATCACAAGAGAAATAACTGAATTATTTACTTTGAAAGTCCTGACATGAAGAAAATGCGAATGTAACATAAAATATATACACTTTTGGTACCAAAACTGATCCAACTTATTGCCTTTTCTTGTCACAATATGCAGCCTTTGGATTCCAGCGAAAGATACTTGCCTAAGAAACAGCAGCCTTGGACGTGACCCTTTGTAACAGCGATCCACTGGGTCATAGCAACAGGGAAGCATTTGGGGTCATCCTCTGCCACTCACCATCGCTGGTGCGGGGAGCCAGAGTCGCCAGATAGCATGTACAATGCGTTACGTGTGCACACACGTGTGTGTCTACCGAGGGGCTGAGTCTCATAAAATTGTATTGGTACTTACGCCTCTTTTTTAAAAGACGTACTGTAGATCCCAGAACATTACTTATTTTTATAATTATTTGTTTTAATGTTTGTTTTAGCAAAATTTGAAAGTAATGCCAAGTAAAAGTAAGTGTAAAAGTTATTCTTTTTCCCTTGCATGTTAACATTACCACTATTAATATTTTGATTTGCAGTTTTCCAGTTTTTTACAGTGTAATTATGGATCCATTCACATGAGAGTGTACATACAGAAATGAAGCTGTTCCCTGCGCTCCAGTTTTAATCCTGTTTTATCACTTAAAGATGATATTTCTACATGCTATTAAATACTGCTTGATAACATTTTAATGGCAACACAATCTTAAAAAACACTACATTGTTGAGTGCGTAAGCTGTTTTCAGCTTTCCATAACTGTACGTTTTGATGAATGCCTTCGTAACAAAAGCACTGTACCTCTCCATGATGTTTTTCCCTCGAATAGATGTCCGAAAGTAAAATTACTAAACCAAAGCTAAAAAGATATAAAATTTTCCTTTGATACAATTCTTAATAATCATTGTTTTAAATTTCTGGATGATAAAATAAAAATATGTATTCATACCAATCTTGGCCAATTGTTTAATCATGAGTTTCTCTATGAAATTTTGACCTCTCATTTCATCATTTCTTTTTTCTCCATAAAGTTCGATAAAATTTCTAGATATCACATATTTCTGCTTCTGAATACTGTTTGTTTCCTAACAATAAGAACATTCTTGTACACAACCACAAACTATCAAAATCAAGAAATTTAACATTGGGCTGGTGAGATGGCTCAGCGGCATAAGCGCCTGCCTTGCAAGCGCGAGGGCCCGAGTTCGACTCCCTGAACCCACATATGAAAAAGGGGCCGGTGATATCGCTCAGCGGCACGGGTGCCTGTTGGCGCGCGAGGTCCTGAGGTCGACCCCCCGGTACCCACAAAAAAAAAAAGAAATTTAACATTAATTGAACACTTTTTCTGTTATTCATTCCACACTAAAATGCCATCAATTGTACTAATATTGCCTTTCATGGTTATATCTTTCTCTCACCCGAATTCTATCTAGAATCACAGGTAACATTAATCTGTCAAGCCTCTCCAATTTCCTTTAATCTGGAATCATCCCTTGGCATTTTTTTTTGTATTTCTTGACCTTGACATGTGCAAAGATTATAGTGTATCGGATTTGATGGTGGTTTTGGATTAAATTCACATTTGTTTCTTTGGAAGGAATTTGTCGGAAGTCTTGCAGGACATATTAGGAACCATGGGATGCCAATTTAACTCTTTTATGACTTTAACTTTGACTAAGATGATGTATACAAGATTCGTTTTCTCATAATTAATATCTAATTTGTGGGGAAATAATTTGGACTACGTAAATACATTGTTTCCCATCAAAACTTCACTGACTAGTTTTAACATTCACCAGTGGTCTTTTAATCTATCATTTGGTTACCATTTGTTCTGTGCCAATCATGGTAAGGAAGAGCTTTTCCTAAGCTCTATTTATTTATTTTTATCACAATGAATGTGTCAATTCTTGTCCCATCACTAGGTACAAGTGAAAGGGAAGAGGCCTTTGAAGCTGCCTGGGCTACAGAAGCAGGACTGGAGTCAGCCACGGCTGGGGACATTGGCTGTGCTGTTGGGCCTGGAGCCTGGTGTCCACCTCTCTGGCCTCCACCTCCTGTCTTTACAGCACCTCTGCCATGCAGGGTTGCTCTAAGGAGTCAGTGATGAGCACGTGTGCAATGGGAAGACCTGCAGCAGGCAGATACTGTGGGTCTGATAAGACTCATCCGCTATTACTACTTTATTTGAATCCATTTCTTCACACCTAGTGCTTATTTGGGAGAAATTGCATGTTTAAATAATGTATCCAAATCACTCCTACTTACTCCTAAATTACACCCAGCAGAATGGCATTTTCTCCCTCTTGTCAGTAAACCAGCTGTGCTTTTATAGTTCTGGTTTCCGATGCATTTGCATGCCTGTCCTAATTACTTTCCTTGTTGCTGAGACAAAATACCAAACATCCACAAGTTAAAGGAGGAAAGGTTTATTTCAGTTCACAGTTTGTAGAGGCTTCAGTCCATAGTTGGCTGGCTCCAAGGCAGGGTGGCATGGCAGAGGGGCATCACAGAGGAGAAACTTTCCATGGCAGGGTTGGCAGGAAGCAGCAAGTAGGGAGCCTGCCTTCTGCCTTTCTTTTCTCCTTATGTCCCATCTAGGCTCTAAGTCTATTGACCGGCGCCACCCACACGTGGGGTGGAGCTTCCCATTACCCATACCCAGGACAATGCCAAACCAATCAGTGGTCTAATCCAGCTATCAACCCTTAATCCACGTTCACACACCCTAGATCCAGCTACCTCCGAAAAGCACCCCCACCATGAGAGCATAAGGCTTTGGGGGCCCTTCTCTATAAAAGCGATAACAGATGTGTTGTCATTTTCTCTTTGAAGTGAATCTCACTGCTGTCCTGTCCAGTGAGTCTGAATTTAATCTATTGTTCTTCCTTCTTACCCCCCAAGTCCTCAGTTGAAGGTTTAGCCTCCCAATCAGACATGGATTCAGTAGCTTCACCCGGTGTCTCCACACAGCAGTGATCTCAGGTCAGGAGAACCTCACTCTGGTGCTTACAAATCTGTCTCCCTTCCTCATGGCACAGCACCTTGGCTGCCTGGAATGGCTTGAAGAGCATCCTGCTTTTGACAAATAGGGCCGGGCCAGAGTCCTTGCCATGTGGCCCAGTCATGGCCAGAGGGGCCAGTGGAGGGGTGGAGAGCCGACCCCTCTGTGTGGAGAGCTCATGGGGGCTGTGCTGAGGACTGGGCCACCTGCTCCTCAAGCTGTTGGATGACTTCTTTCTTGAGGATCCGACTGGTGTGTGGTCCTCGGTCACAAAACCCTTCAATGATTATGTCCTTAAGAAGGGCAAAAGCAGGGGTGGGGGAAGGATGGGGAGAGTAAGTAGAAAGAAGTCTAATACTTGATTGTCTTTGGAGTGCAGAAACGTGAGTTTTGTAGAGTCATTGACATATTTTACAAATTTCTACAATATCCAACTATGTTTACGATAATGGAAGTTGATGTGAAATGGAACCCTTCCTCCGTCTCAGTTACTCTCTCCCATCTTAGTGACTTTTCTCTTGTTGCTGAGACAAAATACCTGATACTCAAAGTTAAAGGAGGAAAGGTTTATTTGGCTCATGGTTTGTAGAGGTTTCAGTCTATAGTCAGCTGGCTCCAGCTTTGACAGACAGGCATCGTAGAGGAGAAATAGTTCGCAGTGGGGAAAAGATAGCAAAGTAACAAGCGGGGACCACAGCTCTTCCCATCTCCGATATCTTACCCAGGCTACCTAGGGAGGGCAGCGCTCACACCCTTGATCCTAGCATTGCACCATGAATCAATCCCAGCATCACACATCCTAGATCCAGCCACCTCTGAAAAAGCCTCACCTATGACCGTATGAGACTTTGAAAGGACATCTAGACACAGTCATAACACCCCCCATCTTAAATCACTCATTTTGAAAGCTTGTTTGGCTCTCGCCAGAGACCCTGGCTTTACTCTGCTAGCAAAACAGAACTTTGCCCAGCTCTGCAGAGATTCACAGACGTGGCCAGGACCAGTGAGCGGCTCCCTGAGACCTCGTGGAAAAATTTCAGCCTTATTTTTAAAATGAAAATGTTGATTTTTTTTTGAAGCTAAAATTTAAAAATATGAACTCATAAATTTACCACAGCCAAATAGCAAGTTCTAACTTTCCTCTTCATTTCTTCCAATGAATGAAAAGACAGCGTATTATAGTCTCCATTCTTGGCTGCAAAATTACTTTGAAAAGGCTTGTTTTTATTTTTAAAGTAAATATAAAAGTTAGAAGGCATAAGAAGGAAAAGTTCCTCTGCGGTTTGCCAGTGTTTCTATATATAGGTTATTATTTTCTATACAGAGATTTTGTATATGCAATCTGACCTTTTCTTTTTACATTTAATATGACTTCCATGTAATTTTAATAGCTGCATGATATTTCTTTATATGGGAGCATAAATTATTTTCTCATTTTTCTGTTACTTTACATTTTATCTTATAATTTTGGCAGCTATGCTAAATATATTTATCCTTAAGCAAATATGATTATCACAGTGGCCAAACATAAAAAATAATTTAAAAATAAGATGCAATTTGTAAGGAATTATATTTTGCAGTTTTTCTAGAAAACTGGAGGCTACAATAATGATTGTAGCACTTGAGGATGTAAAAGGGGGCTCTTCTCCATTTTCAACACAAATGCTGCCAGTTAAAAAAAATGGTTAAAACAATTATACCAATAACTAAGAAGCAAGATCCATCCAAAAACTCCTGATTTATGAACAGGCCAGGTTCTGATAGTTGTTCTAAAATCCTTTCCTTTTCAAAATCAGTTTACAGATACTTTCGCTAAGTTGAAATGAGTTGATCCTTTAAATTGTTAAAAATCTGGCACATCTGTCTCTTTAAGCTTGCCCATAAATATTCTACAAAGCATCTTTCCCTAAGAGGAGCCAGCACCACCACCCTGCAGGAGCCACTATTCTTTTCTCGAATTCGCAATAACAGACATTCAACATGAATGGTTATTCTCTAGACAGAGTCCAGTTCTCCCGTCTTTGTCCATTACCTTCCCCTTCTTTGATCCCTGTGGAGAGTGAATGGGCAGCATTATTCCATATTAGTGAATCTGCTTACAAAGACCCACGTTCCTACAGCACATCAAAACTAAGCAGAAAAGCCTATAAAACACAGCCTGAAGAAGCAGCGCTCCCTGTGACACAGAAGTGGCTTATTTCTGCCATGGTCCACTGGGGTCATAGGGCAACCCCCTCCCTGTACCCTCTTGGTTTTCTGTGGGTGTCATTTATACCCAATGGGGAATGCCATGATCTGTCAGCTGCCGGGGTTATTTTATTTTATTTTATTTTATTTTATTTCATTTTATTCTTTCCCAGATCACTTATTCCTACAGTCAACAAATATGTATGAGCTTCAGATGTTCGTGGTATTCTGTGCGGTTCAGGGAATAGATTGGAAAACAGGACAGCCTGGTGCAGATCAGGTAACAACAAAGCAATCGAAGGTGTGGCATTGTAGTCAAAGTGCACAGTTTAACTTCTGATTTTATCACCTGATGTCTCCCCAGCTGGGTTATTCTGCATCCCCAGTTTTCAGTTAATCCATCTGTAAATGGGAATAATGATAACTCCTCCAGGAAATTGTTACTGAGTTTAGACAGGTGTGCCTGCCAGCTCTCAAATAAGTCAGAAAGCCATTAAATGCTACAAAAGAGGAATTGCAGAGAGCCACAGTGATGGAGGCCAGAGGGACCTAGATAACTCCAGTGAATTGGGAAGTGTCCCCAAGGAAGAAATGTTTCAACTGAGCCTGAGTACGTTTTGGTTAAATAGAAGGAGTGAGAAGAAGAGTTTCCGTTCAGGCAGAAGGGGTGATTTGGGCTGAGAGTCTGAGATGGGAAGAGCAGGTCACCTTTGAAGCTCTGGGAGGAGGAGCTGGGCGATGGCGGGGCAGGTGAGCAGGAACAGATTGGGCAGGGCTTGAAGGCCACTGGGAGATTGTGGACTATGTTCAGCGAGGAGTGGCCTCTCTTACTCAAACCCCTTTACAGGACTTGATTTCAACAACCCCCCTAGGGGACTCTGTCCCAATCTCCTTACTCCCTGCTCTGGCTCCCAGAAGGGCTCCAGATGAAGATGAAATGGTTTAGGCTGTTACTTCTGTCAACTAACAAGGCCCTAATTTGTTAGTGGGGGCTGTGCTGGTGGGGAGCAGGAAGGGGGAATGTTGGGGTAGGCTGGGGGCTGCAGAAAAACAAAGCGAAGGGTGCCTGTGGACAAGTTAGCTTTCCAAACTCGAGAGTGGAACGCAAGACACGGGCTTCACCTCTTTATCTATGTTTGACATTACCTTTAGCTTTGGAGTCATAGAATTTCTTTTTTCCTATATGTGTAGTTTTTTGGTTTTTGTTCGGGGAATGCTTATAATTCACTTAGTGTCCAAGTAATTTATCTTGGGATCACCAGAGTACAGGTAAATAGTCTAAGATTTAGACGTAGATTGTTTTTCAAATTACGTATTTGTATCTATAACAATTAACTCATGTGAAAGTGTTCTCAAGCATACTATTAATTATCTCTAGTGACTTGGTTTTCTACTCTTTAAAGTAAATATAACTATGTTCCTAACACAGTTCCTATAACTATGAAGGGAATCACACGGACAATACATCTACTGGCCGTTTCCTACTCGTTCACCAGCCACCATTCTACCACATAGGGGCTGTTCCTGGGAGGAGCCTGGCAGAGTCAGGGGGAGCTCTTCCGTTCTGTCTGTGCCGTCTTCCATTCCCCTGTGTGTATTTCTTTATTCGTGTTGGAGATGAACTCAGGGCCTTGCACATTCAAG
Source organism: Erethizon dorsatum (assembly GCA_028451465.1). Lineage (NCBI taxonomy): Eukaryota > Metazoa > Chordata > Mammalia > Rodentia > Erethizontidae > Erethizon > Erethizon dorsatum. The sequence continues at coordinate 110,449,935 of CM051832.1, read as the reverse complement.
GCAACACTCTGCCCCTGAGCTCCACCCTCAGCCCCTTTCCCCTCAGCCTTCTTTGCAAGCTGCCACTGCTAGGTACCCACGGAGTTTGTACTGGAGGCTCTGATCAATTAGAGGATATGCAAGAAAGTTGGACAAAAGCACCAGTGAAGACAAGGGTGTCTTAGACTCCATTTATCAATAAAAATGCATTCTTCCAATGAGGATCGTTGCAGTTGCAAGTTTACGAGAACTTGTTGGACTTTGGGGAGCTGAGTTTAAAAAAACTTAGTAAAATAATCATGTGACTCCTTTGAGTGGAAGCATGATATTACTTGAACGCATGCGGAAAATTTTACATGGAGTGATCTAGATGAAATGAACTAAATGTCTGGATCAGAGGTGAGTCAGGGGTTCTCTCCAGGAGCCTCGCGATTCCTGCTGACATCACGCAGACTCACTGGGCTTCCTGTAACATTTCTGTAACCTTTGGCTTACTCCTCTGTCATCGCAGGATACAAACCACACGAACTTTCCCAAGTTGCGATACCAGAATACTATGATTTAGGTTTTTGAAGTTCAAGTGGACAGTTTTGCCTTTGATGGGAGAGAGTTGAGGTTTTTTTTTTTTTTTTTGGTTTTGCAATGTGTTCTTTTTATAAGCAGCTGCTGGTGTGTCAAGTCTCCACGCACACCAAGAGCACCCAGAAACTAATAAGCCAGGAAGTCACTCAGTGCATCACGGGTTGCACAAACATGTGTTTACAAACAGATGAGAGTTTGTTTAATCCCTGTCAGATATATATAGGGTAAATGAATCTCCTTTCCAGCTGGTGGCTTTTCTACGTGGTGGCATTGTGTTGAAAGATCACACACGCTTGCACGCTATTCATGCCTGGACTTTTTCCACCAAGGAGGATGACTAAGAGTGACCCTAGGCCAAGAATTCCAGGACAGACTTCTTGCCTGCCCAGGCCTAACCTATCAGAAGTTCAGGGAGAGAAACCCTTTCTGATCGTCCTGATAAGCACCCACCCGGGGAAAACTTGAGTGAAATACAGTAGTCTGTTAACTGGGATGTGACTTAGTTAGAACATGGTGATCTGTGAAGAGCAGCCAGTGACAGATCATTCTTGTGGCTGCATTTTCCTCAAAATTAGAAAAACCTTTTTATTGTCCCTCGGTTTTGTGCATCTCCATCCTGAGTGCCCTTAGCTATGGAACCTCGGGGTATAGAAGCTCCTGATGATGTTTTCAGTGGAGACAGCTGGGCACAATGGTCAGCCAGTGGAGTCACTCGATGAACTTTACCCCCAGCCACAGTTGGGTTCCGCCTGCAGCAGAGACTCAGAGGCGAGGTCCAGAGTGTGGCTGGGACACCAGGGATTGCCAAAGCTCCTCGGTGAGTCTGCTTGCAGCCAGGCTGAGACGAGGTCGCACCACGCCCCTGAGTCCTCTCACAGGAATCTGGAGGGTCAGCAAGAGGATGCCACCTATAGCCAGCAGAGGTGCCCATCACCAGAATAGCCCCTCACATCTATGTAGTGTGCAGGACACTTCAGAGTGTTTTCCAAAGGACTAGATCATATTGAGTAATTGATATGGGAATATTTTGAAAATAATAAAAACATACAAATCCAATATCACTCTACTGTTGCCTACCATCTTCTACTGTGTGCCTACCAATGATTGTTAACTCAAGCCGAACTCTTCTAATAAACAGCAGGTTCCTAAAGGTTCATTTCTGCATCTTATTTGTCTCTGTATCCTGCAGAGTGTTTGGCTTTCTCTGGAGTCACCCAGTGTGCTCTGCTGAATTCCGCTGAGCACCTCCAGGCCACCTCTGCCCTTGGCGCTCTGGACACAGTGACCTTGATGCTCACAGCCCCTGTCTTCCAGGAGCTTACATTCCAGGAAATGCATGAGCCACCAAGGCCTGGACTCAGAGGATGGCCTTACAAGTCTCAGATCAGAGCTGACTTGCCTTGGCAGACGTCTGGGCGGGCCCGCACCAAGAAACACAATCGACCCATGCCTTTTCCTTCACTAGCAGGCGATCAAGACTCAGCCTGCCTCGAATTGCTGCAACCTTTCCATTATTTTAAGGGAACAACTTCCGATTACTTTGGGCTTCCTCACAGAAGGAACTCTTAAGCCACAATCAAAGGAATGTATTAGCAGTGCTCAGAACACAAAGCTGAAATCTTAGCAGGTGATGCAAGTGCCTCAGTTCCAATTTATTTAGTGTTCACTGTATTTCAGAGTCTTTTCCAAAGTGTTTCTGAGGGTGAGCTTTGATTATTTCCTCCACTGGGAGGCCTGCATTTTAGTCTTCTATTTGCATTATTAATTTCCACTTGCAGTGTTTAAAATGGACATATGTGATCAGGAGACATCCTGGCATGGGAAGGAGTTTAGAAACTGATTAAAACTGGGCATGGTGGCACAAAACCTATAATCCTAAACCTTGGGAGGCTGAGGCAGGAGGATCTTAGGTTCAAGGCTAGCATGGGAGATATAGTTTGCTCAAGGGCAACTTGGGCTGCATTGCAAGACCCTGTCTCCAAAAACCAATTAAAAAACAACTGATTAAAATAAAATGATACATGTGCATGTGTGATGATCTCCCACCTTACAACTCCAGGGAGAATAAGGTGGCTTTCCCTGAGGATATGTGAAATTGAAGAAATAAGGAGAGTCTCTAAAGCCTGCTCCTCATTCAGTGTTGCCCTCCTTCAACTCACATTGGTGTCTGACCTGACATCACGCTTTAAGCAAGGACCAAGCGTGCTTTGCACTCCCATTCCAAGGACAATGGGGTTTCATGTGAGAGGCTGGTGGTGTTTATTGCATGCTCTGAAGACGAGAGGTTTGAGAACCAGCCTCATGGGTCCTTCTGATTCCAAGACTGCCCTTGGAAAGGAGAAAGAGAAATTACTAGTTACGAATCCCCCTACCTCCCTTACAGTTATATCGTGATTCACCGGTGCCTAAGCCGTGGTGTAGACTAGGGGAGTTTTGGCCAAAATTAAATTTATTTGTAGGTGCTAAAATTCTACTTTGGATTTTAAAATCCAATTCTACTGGGTTTTGTGATCAAACCTCTTTCAAGAGTACTGGCAGGCCTACAAGGAAGAGATTCTATTCAAACGCTTTCTACATTTAGCACAGAACAAAGACCATACTGTGTGCAAACAGCCGATTAGGGAAGCAGCATTATGCTGGGACTCAGGGGGAGCTGGGAGAGAAAGTTATTTTGAACTGGGAGTCCAAATATAAAAGTGATTAATGGGAATGGAGAAGTATCAGTCTACTTTCAACCTCAACTTCCAACTAAAGTTACTTATCATAACCATAATTATTTTTGAAAGTACCTGGCAAAAAATTCAGTGTGACAAATTATCTGGCAAATTACTAAGGTAAGAATCTCAGAGTCTGATCTAAAATTGATGTTTTGTTTGTCAATACTCCTTGCTATGTTTCTGCAAATACTAATCTTAGATTTAATGTTTCTCAAAAACAGTAGACGTGCATCGGTCTATTACTGTCCATTGAATGAAGTAGTAAGAGCTAATTACCAGGGAAGAAAAAACTCCACAGCTGATCCGTCCTGGGCTTCACTTTCCTTTTCTATGGCAGAACAAGGTGATGATACAGGGACTGCTTTTAAAGACTGAGAACTGACCGGCACAATTGAATCAGTGTGGGACGCGGATGGAGGACAGTGTGGTTACTACCAAGTGGTTAAGATGAAAATGCCGATCGATACTTGATATAAAAGCAAGGAAAACTGAATTGAAAATATAACACTTCGGGCCGGTGAGACGGCTCAGCGGCTTAAGCGCCTGCCTTGCAAGCGCGAAGGCCCGAGTTCGACTCCCGGAACCCACATACGAAAAAGGGGCCGGTGATATCGCTCAGTGGCACGGGCGCCTGCTGGCGCGCGAGGTCCTGAGGTCGTCCCCCCGGTACCCACAAAAAAAAAAAAAAAAAAAAAAAAAAGAAAATATAACACTTCTATGTTGCAAACATTAATATTTGAAGGAAGGAATATAGTCGTATCAGTTTTCTATTATGAAGTGTTTTATTAACCAGAATTCACTGTTGTGCTAAACATTTCTAGTATAAGGATCCTCATTATTACAATATTATTACAATACTGTGAAAGTGAAACATTTTTAAGATTTAAAGCACATTTGTATACTTGACTTGAATATACATTTACATAAGTCATATTTGTATGTCATAATTAACCAGAACATTTCCCCCAGGAATGCCAGACTCCAAACTTCTTACATCTGTTTGAAAATTCCCTGTTAAGTCACATTAGTAGGAAAAGGTTTATCATGAAGGCCTAGTGAAAAAGTAAGTTTTGCTGGAGAAAATTCATTAAGTGCCACTGGGGTCGTAGTTCAGATAGAAATGAATTTGAGCTTATTGATTTTTTTTCTCCGTCAATTTCCAGGTATTACCTTATATGTCTTCTCATTAAGCTTGGTCCATCCTTGCTTCGATTGTGATCTTTGCTATTTAGAGACAAATGTTTTAAGTTCTGTTCTGAGTGGAAGAGCACATGTGCTGTGCTGTGAGTGGAGTGGCATTTTTCAAGGTTGGTTGGACGGCCGGCACCTCAGCAAGCCACCCAGGCCTGTGCTGCACACGTGAGCTCTGGGTTTCACGCTAGGTCACGTGAGTCAAAACCCTGAAACAGTAATGGGCCTTTTTACATGCCTCAGATGATTCTTGCTAAAACTAAAGGTTTAAAAGTCTGCCTTAAAATGACTTGTTTTCCTAATGTTTAATACAAAGGTGTTACGAAAACACTTCAGGATTTAAAGATTTAAATTCTTCTGGCGTAAGGTATGATGGTCTCTGATAGATTTGTACATCAACAGCAAGTCCTAGAATCCTCTGAAATAAATCCCACAGCTACATGGTGATGGTGATGGTGGTGGTGGTGGCGATGGTGGTGGTGGAGGGGAGGATAATGACAGCGAAGAGGACGGGGATGATACAATCATATTAGATGTAAATAAAAGTTCCAGGCTCTTCCTTGAAAATATTAAGCATGACCCTGATCTCAGGATCTTTGCACATATTTATGTTTCCTCTGCTTGGAAAGATCATTCTCTAGATTTCAAATGGCTTATTCTTCATTTCTGCCCAGAAGTTGTCTTATCTAAGATATCTTCCCTGACCACTCTAAAATTGTAGCACCTCTCCTTACTCTGTTATTTGGATTTATTTTCTCATAGTTGTATCTTACCTGTCTATCTATCTAATTTCCACCCCCACTAGAATTTATGATGGGTGAGAGCAATGTCTTTGTGCGGTATCCTGTGCCGAGAGGATGGTGGCCGGCACATGAGGAATCTTCCTAAGTGTTTGTGGTGAGGGCTGAGCCAACACACACAGTTAATTCCTCAGTAAACACCTGCTTTAAAATGATTCGAATGGAGCTGAGATTTGAGCCTGTGAACCTGATTTGCCCCCATGCTTTCTGCACCAGCAGTGCTGCTGCTGAAGGTGACTAGGTTTCAGTATTTCAGTGCGTCCCCGTAAGAAGCAATCTCCTGCTTCCCATCTGGTCGCATGCTAATCCATCCTCAGAGCAGGCAGAGGCGGTCACAGCAGTCACCTCCTCCAAGCCCTCCACAGCAGCCCAGTGGCATCCAGGGTGAAAGCTCAGCATCCCCTGTGCACCTGCCTCTTTGATCTCTGCCTGACCAGCTCCTCTAATGGGTCACCTCTGCAGACTCAAAGCTGTGTCTGTGCCATCTGTGCTGGGCCGCTCCCGACCCTGACTGCGGTGGCCAGTGCCTGCTTGCTCTGCAAGCCCTCTCTGAAGTGCAGCCTCCTCTGAACCCTTTCCTGACCTGGATATTTAAACTAGTTCTCCTTGGCACCTTTTCTGATAGCTATGATTTTCTTCCACAATGCTTATCACAATCTAGGTAGTCTTGATTGACACAGTTATTATTTTTAAGCACCTTATTTCCCCTGAACCCTTAGTTCCCAGGATCTCTGTGCTCTGCTTTTCTGAGTGATTAGCACAATGCCATGTGGACTCTCAGTCGAGATCGCCGGCTGAATGAGATGCTGTCCAAAGCCAACCCTAGTGACAGGTGTCAGTCACAACTTCCTGCTATTGTGAGTGCTTTGGAGCTCCCAGAAAGCTTAATCTTTTACATACCCTCTCATAAATTCAGTTGTCCTCATTATTGTTAGTAGCAATGCATGCATTACATTTACATCTTTTTCTGAAATGATTTTTATTGTTTATTCATATATGAGGCTCACTGCTAATTATGGGTGTTTTAGTTACTTTTCTCATTGGTTGCTGAGACAAATACCTGACACCCACAAGTTAAAGGAGGAAAGGTTTATTTAGCTCACACTTTGTAGAGGTTTCAGTCCATAATTGGCTGGCTCCAAGGCAGGGTGGCAGAGGGGCATCACAGATTAAAATCAGTTCATGGCAGGCAGAATGCAGAAAAGAAGTGAAGTAGCAAGCAGCAAATGACAAGTAACAAGCAGAGCCCCTCTTTCTGTCCCTTATATTCTATCCAGACTACCCTTAGGGTGGGTAGCACTCACACATAGTGTGGGGGACAGCCTTAATCCTAGTATCGCACCATTAATCAATCCCAGCATCACATCCTTGATCCCAGTATCACACACCCTAGATCCAGCCACCTCCCCAAAGCCCCACCTATGACCTCATGAGTCTTGGGGGGACAGCTAGACACAAGGCATAACAGTGGGAACCAGGGTCTGTGTCTAGTTCTGTTGATTCCAAAGCCTTACACTCAGCACCGAATGGCTTCTTCAGTGTCAGCCCCCCAAGTCTCCATTTCCTTCTCAAGCACTAAGACATGGCTCTCCAGGCTCAGGGACAATCCAAATTCACATGTCCTGAAACAGTTTTTATCCTCTATTCACAGGTCTCTACAGAATGCAATGAAAATAAGTGAAGTCGATGGGTACCACAACTAAATCACTTAGCAATCCATAAATGGCCTTTTGTTTTTAGGTCCTGGGCTGGAGACCTTATAAAACAAATGAGCATCTTACCTTATTTTCTCAAGAGTACAAGCCCACTATCTTAATGAGTGCAGTGATAACTGTTTATTTGAAGGTTTGCCTAATGTACGTGGTTTTGTTTGGCAGATAACAGACATGTCTACATGTTGGGCGTAGACACACCTTAGCATGTACCCTGAATTTGCTCTCTCTGTCCTCCTATGGCCTTTGGACTGATAAAAACGAGGATCTCAACAACGTCATATTTGTAATTTTATTTGCTTTGAGTCAAAGTACATTTGATTGCCTGTGGCATTCAGGATATTGACCTGGGTCCTCCAAAGTTGTTCTCCTGTATTCTAAGGTAAACCTCAGGTGACGTTTCAAAATCTTGATTAACAGGAAACCTGTTGTTAAAGTAAGTGAAAGGCTCACATTCTTTTTGTGTGAAAGTCCACTGCATCTTCGAAGACATGCATAAGTGACCGGTGAGTCACCAACGTGAGCTTATTATGTATCACTATGATTTTACTTTTAATCATGAATATTTTTATGTGGGACAATTACAATCACTTTAAAGCCATTGTGGAATTTCAGTATTTTTTGTGCCTTTATATGTAACTTAGGTTCTTGCTTAAATTGAGACAACAGGCCAAAATGGGAAGTCAGAAACTTTGTGGCTAACAGAATTATTTGTTTTGCTATATGATTTACAAGATGGACTAGAGAAAGCATTTAAGAATTTTAGAATAATTGGGAATTTCCCCAAAGTTTTCACTTCCATCAAAAATAGTAATTAGCCTACTCGGTGGGCCACGAAGTTTGCTTAAAAGTGAAGAGTGTCACAGTCATTTAGTTTTTCATTTTTGCAGGCTTATTAGATAAATGTGCACTAAGCTGGAGCAATTAAACTTTAATTAGAAGTGTAATTGGCACTTCCGGTGTATCTTGTTTAACAGCCCACTGTGATTCAGAAAGTTGGGACCTGGAGCCTTTGTCAAGCTCCAGGCGGTGCTGGTGTTGCTGGGTTTGAGCTATTGTATTTATGCCTTTCGCGGAGGAAGAGTTCAACAGAAGCTGGGTTAAGCGAATTCAGGCAAACCTTGGCAGCACTGTCTTGCTTACTGAGCAATGCATTGAGCATCTACTGAGTTCCTCATATGTAGAAGGCACCGGTGTCCATCATGACCCAGCAAACACAGCAGGCCGAACTGGCCATGGCACTGAGACCCTGCCTGACACCAGCCTTGTCCCTGCCTCAGAGCCTCATGGAGAAGACAGTGTTAAACAAATCAATGCATATGTAAATATAGGCGTTTTCATCCATTTTTGGTTATGTAACAGAATACCTGAGACTGAGCCCATCATAAGGAGTTTTCTGTAGCTAGCAGTTTTGGAGGCTGGAAGCCGGGGGTCGAGCAGCCCCATCAGCCTGTGGTGGGGGCCCAGGACCACGTCACACACAGTGGGGAGGTGGGGAGGAAGCAGCCTTGCACGCAGGACTCTCTAACAACGATCCCTTAGCACAAGAACGCACTCAGCGGAAAGGGCGGCATCAGAATGACTTAGCCATGTCACACACAGCCCCTCTTTCAGGGTCTCCCCACCCCATGCCACTATGCTGGGTGCCCAGCCTCCAGCACATGAAGCTGTGCAGGACAAGCAGTGTCTGGACTGTAGGAACAGAATGGCAGGTTGTTATAAATGTGATGAGTGTGATGAAAGGGCTCACATGTTGGTACGGGGTGTGGGGAAGGGGGTCCCCACAGACTGGAAAAACACCTAGGGGTGGGGAGCAAAGAGGGGACAGATAGACATCAGGCAGGATGGATGTTTCTGGCAGGGACCCAAGGAAATAGGAAGGTTTCGCTTCCTCCTGAAGTATAAGCAAGCTAAAGCAAAAGAGGAAAGGGGGCAAAAGGTGAGGTCAGAGTGGAGCCACCCCCTAATTACTACTCGGACCACACTCTGGAGGTGTAAACCCAGGTACACCGTGACCGCCCAAGGTGGACTGGCAGGCAGAGCCACAGTATGCAGGAGTTTGGCTGTAGCAAAGCTATCTGGCCTCCTCTAGAAACGCCTAGGTACCAGAGTAGCGCAATCCGGTTTATGGTATGTTTCATTATTCTGCAGGCTGTGGATAGGGATTACAAAATCAAAGTCTTTTCCTTTAGTTACAAGAACTTTGGCTGTCTTCAGAAGAAGCAGTGTCTAAGAGACCAATAGCAATTTGAAAAAGAGTCTAGTAATATTTTTACCTTGTTCATTTACTTATTTCCTGTGGGCACACAATATTTAATTACTATGTATGGTGTGTGAGTTCATATAATGTTTCCATTTGTTTAATGTAAAGGGCATAAGCATGAAATAAAAATTCCTGTCAAGAATTTTAAGATCCTTGGGATAACAAAGAGCTTCTGATGCCAGGAATGTAAATAGGATGAACGAGTTATGATAAGGACTTGGGCTAACATCAGATGCATGTCTGAGGCTTTCGGTATAGAAATGGGTGCTTTGCTCACCTGGGTCTGCTGGAAACTAAGCCCCTGGCACAGATGCCACAGAGAGACCTCTGGTGACCTTAAAGCAATAAGTTAAGATTTTAAGGTTGTATTTTAGAATTATTTCAAACCACTTTCTCTCTCTCTCTCTCTCTCTCTCTCTCTCTCTCTCTCTTTTTGCCAATCACTACTTGCTATTAACTTTCTTTGCATTTCCTTCTTTCAGGAAATGATTTCCACTGGCTTCCCACTCTCATAAGTGGAAGACATACAAGCCGAGGACTGAGCAGGCTCTCCTACCACAGCGAATCCTCTACTCCTCACCCCCTAACTTTGCTGGCTAAAGACTCCTCGCAGCCAAGCCAGTGTCTGGCAGTGGGCTGGTGCGTGGGGAGCAGTCACCCTTTCTGTCTCCCGGGGGCCCGCAGTGTGGACAGTGCCATGGGAGTGAGCAGGCTGAAAGGCTCCACAGCTTCCTTTCTTTGCTCTTCCCCAAGCCCCGCCACATGCCCTCTGATGCTGGTTGACTCATTCATTCTCCAAAGCCCATCATCTCCTCTGGAACTGGTCCATGTTTCCCTGCCTGCTCATTTCCTCTGCCTGGAGCTCTAACCCTAAGACAGAGAAATGCTTTCCTGAAAAGACGAGTGACATCACATCCTTTTTCCAACTGTTGATGCCGGCCCTCCTCCAGATGCACCCCGCAGCAAGCTTAATTCCCTTTGTGCGAGATGTCCTTGATACTGGTCATGAATGAGGTTTATTTTAAATGCACCGCGGCATCTTGCTACTGAAAATAGTTCTCTGAAGAGTGCTTTAAACCACAGTGAAGTAAGGAGTTATTCTTATCTACCCACCTTCATGTGTACGTAGGGATTTCACACAAGCTCTTCGCCCAGATGGGTGCTCTGTGTGAGCGCTGGCCCGGGACCATCGCGAGGGCTAAGTGCCTCTCTTAGCATAGCACTGGGAAGAGCTATGGTCCTGTTCTAATCTGGTCAACTTCTCCAAGGCAACAAGTCCCGTTCAACAAAGAAAACAATAGGTTTTTCTGTTCGTTATAAAAAGAATTCAATACAGCTGAAATGATGCGGGAAAGACTCACCCTCCGCATAATCCCCAGGGGGTAAGCAGGGTCACCTCTGGGGACAAGGAGGTCCTGTTTCCACAGTGAGTGTCCCTGTTCTTACCCTGGGTGGGCATAGCTGGGGATGGGGTGGGGGAGAGGAAAACAACCTGGCCAGTGGCATCCAGGGCTCCCAGGTGGGTGTAGATGTGTCATTTCCTTGTCCATGTAGCGCATCACAGCTGCCTCAGAGGAAGGAGTGAGAAAGGGAGTGGGTTGAGAGGCAGTCGATGAGCAGCCGCTCTGCCCCTGTGCAGCCCTGGGCTGTAGGAAACGCAATAGAACTCCCCGTGGTGGGCGACCCGCCGTGCTTCTTGCACTTGCTCTGCTCTCTGCGCAGAACATTGGCCCTCAGTCTTCCCACGGCTGCCTCCTCACTGTTCATCCAGCTCAAATGTCTCCTCAAAGAGACTTCCCTTTCCTTTTCAACAAATGTAGCCATCATCACCCCAGCCCTCTTTTACTCATTGGATTTTTTGCAGTCTTATCCCTATTTGAAATTGTGGTCTTTATTTATTTACATTTTTAGTGTCTGAGTCCCTTTATTGTTGTGAGGTCAGAGAACCTGTCTGCTTGTTTCACAACTCATCTCCATCCATAAGGCTCAGGGTGGGTACTGGATTGGTGAAAGAGTGGAGAAACCTTGGGATAGAAATCATGGCTGCACATAGTTGCACATTATACTGCTAAAATAATTTTACTGAAAGCAATGAGTAAAGCTTATACGTTGCAATCCTCCAACTAGTCAGTTGAAAGCTGAAGCAAGCAAAAGCAGACAATGTGGGGTGGGGATGCCCCACAGATTGGTCCTGCCACAAGCTGAACCTCAGAAGGCAAAGAGACCGTTGGTGGGGGGTTCTTCATCTGCCTACTCACTTCCCTTCCCCAGTTTGGTCCCACACACATAACTCCTGCGTGTGAACATACTTCTCCATTGTGAAGCACATATTAAACATGAAATGTTTTTATTTGTGTCACCAGGAGCCATGCTAACTCTCCATTCTTCTTTGTCTGTGAAGAGAGAGGTGATGGCATGTGGGGGAGGAGAGACAGACGGGCACTGTTACAGATGCCTCGCATGCAGTAGCCAAAACCAACCTTCACCGGGGACCCACGGGGACTGGCACAATCACGGCTCTCTAAGTACCCTGTAAAATGTTCCTTGATGTGCCCATTTATCAGATGAATAAAAGAGTTTTGAATAACCTGCCCAAGATCACATGACTGAAAATTAAAACTGGTTCTGATTCCACAGCTAAGGGTTTCTGTGACACCAGATCTCCCGAAGGCAGGGACATGTGACGAGGGAGGCCACCTCTGGAGCCCCTTCCCACCCCTCGCCACTCCTCCCACACAGTCCAGAGAGCATCTGAGCAGGCCAGCATGTGGCTGAGGGACCCATGTGACACGTGGAACAGAGGGTGGAGCCTCCTGCCTGCTTGGGAGAAGCTTCCCTTCCCGGATCACCTTTCTATTGCGAGCTTGGCATGGACTCCAGCATCACTGTGAAGTAGGAGGAGAAGAAGGAGGAGAGAAACAGGAGGGGAAAGGAAAGGAGGAGAAGAGGGAGAGGCTGAAGAAGGAAGTGAGGGAGGGAAGGAGGGAGGAAGAGAAAGGAAGAAAGGAAGGGGGGAGAAGAAAGGGAGGAAAAACAGGACACAAGGAAGAAAATAAACACATTAAAGCTTTAGGCACCTGGATTTGGGCCTAATTGTTAATGGTATCTGCACATCTTATAGAAAGTGAAGCAAAGCACAGAACCACCTTTCCTCTATTCACATCTTGTACCAAAATATCTGGCTCATCATCAATGTAGAGTTTGGGTTTTTCTCTTACCATAGGAATTATTCTCCTTCCACACAACTAATGACCTCTGATTTGCTCTTGCTGGTCTTGGCTGAACAACTTTTAACAGTGACTTTTCTTTGTTATCACTATACATTTTATAGGAAAAACATCGTTAAATAAGGCAAGGTAGAAGTAGGGGTGTGGAATATGGAAGAGATGAGAAAATAAGATGGTCAAACAGTGTAAATAGGGAAGAAAGGTGAGCAGGATTCCCTGTGGCTGAACCTGGGCAGAGCCCTCGGGTGTCATGGTCCCCATTTGGTATGTGGTCTGAGCTCCAATCCTGAGTGCCCTGTCTCCTGGCCCACACCTATATGTACAGCACAGCCCCACTGTTCTGCAGCCTCTGGGACCTCCCCTCCTCCAAGGCTATCGGTGGAGACCAGGGGCCTGTGAGTGACACTGGCCACTTGCACGGTGGCTACTGCTGGCCCTTCTCTGACTTGCACCGCCTCCTGTCCTCCTGCCTATGGGAGCCATAAACTTACATCTTTCCAGTAAGTAGATGATGATCTTGTTCATCCCACCGAGAGTCTGAGTTTCTGCCCTTCCTCTGTTCTTATCTGGATTCTCATGTTGGATTCCCAAGGTTAGTTTGAAAAATTTTGACATGAACAATACACCCATGTGACTGCTGCCCCAAATCAGTTATAAAACATTTTATCAACCAGAAAGTCCCCTGACCGCCTTTCCAATCACTTCCTCCTTCCCCTGCCCACAGAGCAGCCACTTTCTGATTTCTTCCACTATAGATTCATTTTGCCTTTTCTTGGAATTTCTATAATTTAGAAAATGCAGTAGTTACATTTGTGTGTGTGGTTGCTTTCACTCAATATAATGCTCTTAGGTTCAGCTGTGTCATTGTATATACCATCCTCTTTCCTTGCTGCATCATATTTCACTACAAAATATACCACAATTTGTTTAGCTATTCTTCATTGATGGACATTTGAGTTGTTTATATTTGGGCACAATTATGAATAAGACAGCTATGAATGGCCCTATACCTATTCTATGTTGGGTCATAAACTAGATATATATTTAATTTTATTAAAAATTGTCAAACAGTTCTCCAATGTAGTGAAAAAAAAATATCTTGGAGATAAAGGAGGAGAAGGAGAAGGAGGAGGAAGAAGAGGATGAGGAGGGAAGAAGAAGAAAAGAGGAACTAGGAGGAGAAGGAGGAGCCTCGTGACAGCCTCATTTGCAGATAAGCAAACCAAAGTAGTCAAAGGTTAAGTAGCTTCTTAAAGTCAGCTCCATAATAAGTAGAAAAATCAAGATCTGAACTCATACCTCCACACCCCAGAAGCTAGACCTTATTCACTACTTGATAACACTCATATTGAGACCTAACTGAGCATTTCAACAAGTGTTTCATTATTCGACAACTGTTTCATTATCTTGCACTACTTTAGATAAATGTGTGCCTCGAAGAAAAATAAAGAACACAAGAATTTAGATTCTCTCTGTCAAGAATCAAGGTACTGCATCTTTTTTCTTGATTAATAATCATCTTCATCCACAGTGTAAGCTTCCTCTCTAATAATATGGAAGAATTTCAAGAGTCGGAAGCTCCCTAGCGGTCCCAGAATTCCAAGCACCCCGGAAGACTGGTCACAGCTTTAGCCTGAGTAGAACAGTGTTCTTCTCGCTCCCTGCACCCCCACTTCTCTCTGTGGGGAAAGTTCTGGTTTGAAGGGTCTAAGGCTCTAGCTCAAGGCCACATCCCAGGCCACAGCAGGAAAAAGAAACCAGACAACAGAGTACATAAGGAGTTCCCAGGTTATCAGGAGCTGCTGGTAATAAACTAAGAATAGCGCACAACTCACTTCCAAGCTGGTGGTGTCAGCTCTGGTGCTGGTGACCGGAAAGTAAACAGCGCACAGAATGGTGACTCAGGCGGCACACATGTGTGTAGAGAGTGGCTCTTCCCTCCTGGCCACTGAACTCCTCCTGTGCTGGGCTCCTCCTACAGCCAGGGACACTGTGGGACAGAAACACACTGAGAACCTCGGAGGAGAAAACAGGGCACGGGGAGTGCGATGAGTCCTCCTTTAAGTGACCATCACTGGGGGACATCATTGACTGTGATTAGAAATGTGTCACAGCGCATGGGCAGGTAACAGTTGCGTGAAGCTGCAGATCAGGGACCCAAGTATTCTTTCCATTTTTAACACTTTCTTTGCATAATTACTTCACCTAAATGCGATTTTATTTAGATGTTTGATAATAACAATGGAAAACGTTGGTCAGGATCCCCTTCTCATTTAAACATACATCAAGAAATTTTCATTCTGCGCTCTGCATTTCACTGTTTGCATTATTAAACCTTTTAAAATCATTGCACCAACATTTCACTTAGAATTGCTTACAGCTGAGAAACATAAGCATGTTTACACCTGAAAGTGTTCATAATTCATAATAGAATAGAAATATGCTAGATTTAAAAATAATATCTAAAATTCATAAACACATCCCATAAGGAAAAAACCTAAAAGCTTTGGAAAAGTCCGTGGGACGTGCTCTGAGGGGTGGGGTCAGGCAGGGAGCTGCCTGAGGGCCAGCGCAGGCTGCAGAGCTGCTGGCCACGCCAGCCGGTCCAGGGGCGCCACAAGAAGTGGACACGGTTCCAGATGCGTAGCAGCTCACACTGCAGCGCGCAAACCCAGCACAAGAAGTTTCGAAGATGCTGTGGGGGCAGCGGACCCAGAGGAGGGCACGTGTCAGGGACAGCTGAATGTGACCCACGGGCAGGAGTGTGCAAGTGACATCGCTTTGTGTACAGGCCTAGCGTTGTGCTCGGATCTGCAATGCTGTTCATACTGTAAATTTTTAGCTTTCAAGTAATCTATACAAAAGCACAGTTGAAGCTAATTATAGTACCATGATAGACTGTCAAAATTTCAAAAGAAGGTAATATTAATGTGCTAAAATAACTAACACAAAGACAGTAGGAAATGAAGGTGAAAAAGTAAAAAAATACAGTAAATCCTTGACATAGGAACAAGTTCCGTTCTGGGAGAACGTTGGTAAGTGTGATTCATTCCTAAGTCAGACAAAGTGAGTCTTACACACCTTCGACACAAATACACAATGTATATTGCTTTGCACTTCCTAGAAGACCACTCCACAGCACCACTGCTTTTCCTCCTGCTTCCAGACATCCTGGGGTCTGACTGAGCACTGTATTTTTTTTTTTTTTTTTTTTTTTTGTGGGTACCGGGGGGACGACCTCAGGACCTCGCACGCCAACAGGCGCCCGTGCCGCTGAGCGATATCACCGGCCCCTTTTTCGTATGTGGGATCCGGGAGTCAAACTCGGGCCCTCGCGCTTGCAAGGCAGGCGCTTACGCCGCTGAGCCATCTCACCGGCCCTGACTGAGCACTGTATTGCTGTACACTATTGGCCCGTACATTAAGCACACAGCAGCACAACTGTGACAACACCCGCCAGATACAAAAGCTACTTCTGCAATTTGTTTGCATCTAGGATTTTTGGTAATGCGAGGTCCATTAGTATCTGTGAAAGTGGAAACTCGAATGTTTGTAAGTTGGGGACGTACTATAAAGAGTGAAGCATTCATTTCTATTTTGTATTTGAAGAAAGTTGATGTTGTTTTTCGAAAGCCAATAAGCTCAAAAGAGTGCAAAGATGTTTCACATTATAAAGGCAAATGAATAATGAAAAATAAAATTTATAATATAATTTACAAAGAGTCAGTGATTAAACAGAGTTGGGAAATAGCGTTAGGTATTTCCTTACTTTTTCTTCACAGGGGAATGACATAATGTCTAAATTGATAAATAAAGAATAAATACTCCAGTAGGATACAAAGCTATATAATGACCACTGGAAGAACCAAAAGACAGAGGAAACCACTGAGAAAGTGGGGTTGTGGGCAGGAGAAATTCTGGAATGATTTCCTGCAAGTTTTACTCTTGATTTCTTTGATTTACTCATGGCCAATAATTAGAACATTTAACAAGAAAATGAATAAAACACCTTGGTTTCCATTCTGTGGTGTAGTCAGTTATTTTATTTACAGTGTTGCCATTTCAAAAAGAATTTAAGTATGAATATTTTTGGTTTTCTATTTATTGAAGTTTTTATAAGTAAAACATTTTGAATTTGCTTCTTCCCAGGTACACCTTGGACATTCTGAGTATACAAGTTAAAGGAAAAGCGTCATAACAAATACACAGTTGAAGACAGCAGGGCCGCGATGGACGAGGTGTGAGAGTCCCTCTTCTGGGTCACCCCAGTTACCCACGCCACCACCAACCTCCCCCTCATGCTATGTGACTCACCTGGGCTTTCAAGTACAAGACATGCAGTCTTTATTTCAAAGATCCCTAGTGTTTTTTTTTCTTATTCTATAACTACATTTTGTCCTCTTCATATTTCAACTATTTTCAGGCTGAAATCCTTAAGAATATTCTCTTCGGCTGGCACTGGGGAAATCGTTTCTTGATTTCTTGTGCAGAATTCCATGGATTAAAATCAGAAGCTACTGGCAGTGGACTACAGTTCCATCCATGTGTGATCTGTGAGCAACACACAGATTGTGAGCTCCTGAACACACGGCGGGGACCAGGGGGAAGGTCTCTGCTGTGACTCATGTTTGATAGGGAGGGGACGCAGTAGTCATGGTAGGAAATGGTCTTTCTTAAAACAGGAGGATTTTTGCATCTATCTTTACTGGGGGGACTGGCCTCTCTTTATTGGTTGGGTCCTTCTCTGGTTTTGGTATCAGGGTAATGGTTACTTCCAGGAATGATTTTGGGAGTATTGCTTCCCTTTCAATTTCATTTGACAAGTAATGGCATTAGATCTTCTCTAAATTTCTTGTAGAATCCAGCAATGAATCCATCAAGACCTGGGCTTTTCTTTGTTGGTAAGTTTTTAATTACATTTTTAATTTCATTCACTGATATTGGGTAATTTAGAATTTTATATCTTCTCGATTCAACTTTGGTAATTCATATGTATCTAGGAATCTGTCCATTTCATCTGTGTTTTCCATTTTATTAGAGTAAAGATTCTCCAAGTAGGTATTGATGATGTTCTGGATTTCCAAAGGATCCATTGTGATTTCACCTTTTTCATTCCTAATTGCATGAATCTGAGTCTTTTCTTTCCTTTTTTTGATAAAGTTGGCTGAGGGTTTGTTTATTTTATATTTCAAAGACCCAATTCTTTGTTTCATTTATTTTTGTTTCATTTTCTTAGTCTCAATTGCATTAATTTCTGCTATGATCTTTATAATTTCCTCCCTCGTATGAGCTTTGACTTGTTCTTTTTCTAGAAGCTTGAGGTTCAACATTAGGTTGTTTATTTGAGCTTGTTCTGTTTTCCTGATGTGAGATTTCACCACTATAAATTTCCCTCTTAGGACTGCTTTCATTGTGTCCCATAACTTCCGATAACATAGACGCAAAAATCCTCAGTAAAATACTGGTAAACAGAATGCAGCAAATCATCAGGAAGATTATACACCATGACCAAGTAGAATTCATCCCAGGAATGCAGGATGGGCCAACATACCCAAATCAATAAATGTAATACACCATATCAACAGAGCCAAGGACAAAAACCACATGATCATCTCAATAGGTAGAGAAAAAACATTTGACTAAGTTCAACACATATTCATGATAAAACTCTATAGAAAATTGTAATAGATGGTCTTTATCTCAATCTATAAAAGCCATCTATGACAAACCAACAGCCAACATCATACTAAATGGACAAAACTGAAAGCTTTCACTCTAAAATCAGGAACAAGACAAGGATGTCCACTGTTACTACCCCTATTCGATATAGTTCTGGAAACATTAGCCAGAGAAATTAGACAGGATAAAATAATAAAAGGAATAAATATAGGAAAGGAAGAATTTAAATTATCATCATTTGCAGGTGACATGATACTCTACATAAAAGACCCCAAAAACTCCACCAAAAGACTTTGAGACTTAATAACCATATTCAGTTGCATAGCCGGATACAAAGTCAACACTCAAAAATCAAGAGCATTCCTGTACACAATATAACAAATAACAAACTCACTGAGAGAGAAATTAGGCAAACCACACCTTTCATAATAGAACCAAAAAAAAAAAAAAAAAAAAGAGACAGAGAGAAAGAAAAAGAAATATTTAGGAATCAATCTAACAAAGGAAGTAAAAGATCTCTACATTGAAAACTACAGTACCCTGAAAAAGGAGATTGAAGAGGATATCAGAAAATGGGTAGGAAGATATCCCTTGCTCCTGGGCAGGAAGAACCAATATAGTAAAAATGGCCATACTCTCAACATTGTTATACAGATTTAATGCACTCCCAATCAAAATACCATTAACATACCTCACAGAACTAGAGAAAACATTCCTAAAATTTATTTGGAATCAGAAGAGACCTAGAATAGCAAAAACAATTCTGGGCAACAAAGGCAAAGCAGGAGGCATCACAATCCCTGACTTGAAATTATACTATGAAGCTACTGTGATAAAAACAACATGATACTGGCAAAAAAACAAAACAAAACAAAACAAAAAAACCAGACCTGAGGATCAGTGGAGCGGATTAGAAGATGCAGATGCAACTCCAAACACACTCAGCCAACTTATCTTTGATAAAGGGGCCAAACACATTCACTGGAAGAAAGATAGCTTCTTTAAAAAATGGTGCTGGAAAAACTGGCTTGCCATATGCTGAAGACTAAAACTAAACCCATATCTACCACCATGCACTAAACTAAAATCAACATGGATCAAAGTTTTAAATATTAAAACAGGAACACTAAACCTGCTGGAAGAGAGAATACGTAGAACTCTTGAAATCATAGGTGTAGGCAAAGACTTCATGAACAAAACCGAGGGCACAAGGGAAATACTGCAAAGAATCAACAACTGGGATCTCATTTTATTAAAAAAAAAGCTTTGCACAGCAAAAGAAATCACCAACAGAGTGTAAAGACAACACACGGAGTGGGAAAATATCTCATCCAGTTGTTCTTCAGACAAAGGACTAACATTTAGAACATATAAAGAATTAAAAAAAATCAGAACTCTCAAATTTAAAGGCCCAATCCAAAAATGGGCATCTGAGATGAATACACACTTCTCAGATGAAGAAACACAAAGAGCAAATAAATACATGAAAAAATGTTCAACATCATTGGTCATCTGAGGGATGCAAATTAAAACAACACTGAGATTCCACCTCACCCAGAAAGAATGGCTATTATCAAGAAATCAACCAATAACAAATGCTGGAGGGGCTGTGGGGAAAACGGAACCCTTCTCCACTGTTGGTGGGAGTGTCGACTGGTGCAGCCATTGTGGAAATCAGTGTGGAGATTCCTCAAAAAACTAGGATTAGAGGTCTCATTTGACCCAGCTGTTCCCCTTCTGGTTATTTTCCCAAAAGAATTAAAAGCATCATACCACAGTGATATATGTGCACCTATGTTTACAGAAACACAGTTTGTAATAGCTAAATCTTGGAAACAACCCAAATGCCCATCAACTGATGAATGGATAAAAAAGATGTGTGTTTTTTTTTAATACATTGGAGTACTACTCAGCCATAAAAAGGACAAACTTGAGACATTTGTATCTAAATGGATGACCTTGAGACCATATTCTTAAGTGAAATAAATGGGATACATATGTAAATATTGCATTGTCTCTGGTGTGAGAAACTGAAAGTGTAAATAAGAACAAAATACATAATAGATATTATGTAATAGGAAGAAATTGTTCAAAAGGAAAGGGGAACTGGGGGGATAGGGAAGGAAAGGAAAATGAAAAAATGAGGAAAAAAGGATAAAATGGAAACGAAGCTTTGTAAATAAGGAGGTGAAGAAAGGTTGAAGGGAGGTGAGAGGAATGGGAAAAATAGTGGAACTAAAATATTTCACATATGGGCACAAGTTCCCTCTGATGAATGTGATCATTATGCACATCTAAATTGTCCCAATAAACTTAATTTAAAAAACAGAAAAACCCCAAAAACAAAACAGAAGGAAACAAAATCAGATGACGTCAGAGAGCGGCACCACCGCCTGGCCTGGCTCTGGCTTGCTGTCTGTT
Organism: Erethizon dorsatum; assembly: GCA_028451465.1. Classification (NCBI taxonomy): domain Eukaryota; kingdom Metazoa; phylum Chordata; class Mammalia; order Rodentia; family Erethizontidae; genus Erethizon; species Erethizon dorsatum. Next base: position 110,429,364 of record CM051832.1, on the reverse strand, counting down.
TATGCGGCCTGTGACAAAGAAGAGAGGTCATGGAAGAAGGGTATTTGTTGTTACAAGCGTGAGCCATCAGCTCCATCTTAAGGGTTAGATCTGTTTCCTGCTAACTCTGGAAGGCTGCTGGCCGCTCTGCCGCAGCTGGGGCCTGGTCCTGACTGGAGGAGGCCTTTACGGAGTGCTCTTCATGTCTCCTGGGACACCAGCATTCTCCTTCCCTCATTGCCCCAACCTGATCTACAAGATCGCCCAACGTTAGCTAACTAATTCAATTCACTTTCTCATTCGTATCCATTTCTGCACCATGAATTTTTTTTTTTTGGGGGGGAACCGGGAATTGAACTCAGGACTTTGAGCTTGCCAGGCAGGCGCTTGTGCTGCTGAGTCATCTCCCCGGCCTACTGTGAAATGTTTTTAAAAATTGTCTTGTTCATTTTGGCATCCCTGTGGCCTATCACAATGCCTGGGATGCGATAGGTGCTGAGTAAAGAAATCCTTGGCAAATGAATGCGTGAGTGACTGGCAGGCTCAGAACTCCATCATGGTCAGTTTTACAGGATAAAGCTGACAGCACGGAACAGCTTAGCAAATTTGCACAGAGTGAGATGGAAACCCAGATGGCTGACTGAGTACTTTCCACTGAGAATGACGATTCTAACGTGCCTGGATGCAAGAATCGCTCCAGTCTGCCCCATCCTTGGACAACCAGAGAAGACAAACTCTAAGCGGAGCATTGCAGCAGCCCAGACTGGGTGACAGGGATGTGCTTATCTCTCAACCAGCACATGTCAGCTGCCCAAGCTCAAGAAGACCCTTCTCAGAGATGGGCACAGAGCCGCCTCAGCCTTCCTAACTCCTTTCTGATTGCTCGTCTGGCCTGTAGCTCTATTATAACAACATCTTGTAGACCTAGGAGCAAGTTTGATCTCTTAGTTTTTTTTTTTTTTTTTTTTGTACCAGGAATTGAACTCAGGACCTTACGCTTGCCAGGCAGGTGCTTATGGCACTGAGCTATATACCTGGCTCTTAGTTATTTTTAAGTATCTGCTCTACCTTGATAGTTATTATAAACTCAGAGATTAATGCGTTTCTAAGTTTTCTTGTTCCTATGGTACCAGTGGTAGTTTAGTTTAACAAGCTCTTCATTTTAAAGATCACCTACTGTGTGCCACGTACTGGCTATTGTCATGTATTGAGATTAAAGTATGTGGACTTTTGGTCAAAGAGTCCTGCATTGGAATCATATCTCTTTGGAGGAAATGTGTGACCTTCAGCGTGTTTGATGTTCTCATCTGTTAAGAGGGGATGAAAATAGTTACTTTATAGGGTTTCACGAGGATTATAGGAGGTAAAATCTATAAAATATTTAGAGCATAGATCTTCAATAAATGTCATCTAAGACATGTGATAGTACTTACAAGTTAAAGGGCCTTTTTTAAATCCGATAAACCTCTTACTACTAAAAAAAAGTCAACTCAAATTACTAGTTTCAAAATTACCAGTAAATTATAGACTATGTATTCATATAGGAAATACTTAGTAGATTTCTGTTCCTATCTCAGAACCTGTATATAAGGATAAATTACATTTTTTACTGAGACTATCCAATGTATTTAAAGTTGAGCTAAGAATTCAGAGTGATGAACAGATGAATAAAAGGCATCCTGCATCTAAGTTCACAAACTGGCTAGGTTGACTACAGCTTATTCTTAATTTTTTTTTAATGTGGGTACCAGGAGTCGAACTCAGGACCTCGTACTTGCCAGCAGGCGCCTGTGCCACTGAGCGATATCACCGGCCCTTTTTTTCCTTTATGTGGGTACCAGGAGTCAAACTCAGGACCTTGCACTTCTTATTTTTAACAGCTTTTCAAATAGTTCATTCGCTTAGCTTTGGTAACTGCATTAGCCTCCTCACTATGAAGTTTTCTCATATAAAAATAAATTTTATTTTTAAAAAAATGATGCAAATTTATTAAAATGTTACCTTGGTAACAATAAAATAAAGCTAAGTATTCAATGTCCTTGGTTGCTTACTAAACACTTTTTAATTCATTCCATGAGTATTAACCGAGCTCTCATGGACTTGGGACTGTTACAGGTGAAAAAAAAAAAGCAAGACTGAAACAAAAGGTACATGCTGAAGCCAGCACCTGGTCTAATAATGTCAGTTAGGCTCTGTGTGCTTTTCTGTCGAACACAAATAGTTTCACAGAATATTAAATCAAACAAGGCCACTCATGGCTAGGAGAGGCCCAAGCAAGACAATCCATGGTCATGCGTGAACATAAACGAGGACCAAGTGTTCCACTGTCCTGATGAACATAGGTGACTACTTGTTCTTCAAGGTGACAGCTCGAGCCCCTCTCCTTCTCTGGAAGATTTACTAAAATACCCAAATCAAAGAATCATGCCAACCTCTTGACAGGATCCAGTCCAAGGCAAAGTCCTTCTCCCTTGAGCCCTCTGCAGTCACCGGATGCAGACTCCAACCTCGTGCGTCTGTCTCCATGCATTCCTGTGAGGCAAGGGTGGCTCCCGGGGTTGCGTCACCTTTGTGCCCCTTTTCAGCTATGCTCCTAGTGGTCTGTGGCTGGAGGACGTGGGCGGAGAAGGGAACACCACAACGAGCACAACAGTTTACTGGTCACCTGATCAGCTAGATATAGCACTAGAAAGCCTGAAGCAACAGCAGCCTAACCAGGATGGAGACTTCCTCTATGTAAAAGAAGTCTGAAGATAAAAAGGTAAGGGATTGGAGTGTCAGATTGGAATCAGGGGTTTAGGCCCTTGCTCTTTTCTTTCCACCATCCCAGCCCATGCCTCCCAGCCTCAGGGTTGGTTCGTGGTTCAGTGTGACAAGGAGAGGCTGCTGAAAACCTGTGTCCAGGCAGCTGGGCAGGAGCAGGGCAGGACGATGGGAGTATCCTCCACCTGCATCAGCGCCCTTCCAAAAGTCTTCAGGAAACTCAAGCTAAAGAACAGTTAAGTACATGTAAAATGTTTTTCTCAAAATAAAATGAAAGATATAATTATTTAATGACTATAATTGCTAGTCCATAAATAAATACCTTGTCTCTGACCACGTCGATCACTGACTTTAATATGATTTTCTGAAATGATCCTAAGCCAGACCTTATCCTCAAATGAGCAATTCATAAAGAATTAATGACATACTGAGACTGCGATGCTTCCTATTTCACTGCACGGTGGTTGCAGATACCTTGTTTTGTGGTCTTCCACTCAGAATCAAGTTAGTGAGGACTTGGAATTTAGTGTAGATACGACCGCGTTTATGTGACACATTGGTTCTTGAAAAGTTACATGCAAAGTAGATTTTAAAAATAAGATCCTCCTCCCCCTCTATCCTCTAGAGAAAAAAATGTGGGCTAAGTGCAGGAGCCATCCCATAGTCTGCACCCTCTACATCTGTCTGTATTACATATCTTATTTCCTCCCCAGCAATGCTCACTTTCACACTTATTTCATGTATTGTTTCCCTGTGTTGTATCTGTTTCTCTTGAGTAGAGACTGAGTAATGCTCCTTGGAAACAGGAGCATTATAATTTATTGGAAGTTCTGCACCCCTGCCTAGACAGTGCCTCATTCTCAAATGCATGTGATGAATAAATGAACTACCTGGAAGATTTGTTTGTATAAATGTCATTATTTGTAGGTCACATGTATTTTCCATTGTATCAAATCGTCCACTGTTCTTAGGACCATCTGCCAGTCCTCGCTCGCCAAAGCCATGATACTAAGGCAATAAAGGCCAAGGACAGCAATCTGGCTTTTCCTGTATATCAAGGTGCCCAACCACCAAGTTCAGCAGTTCACTTAAAGCCTTCTTCTTCCTCCCCCTCTTTCCCTCCTCCTCCTTCTTCCTCTTTTCTTTCTCCTTCTCCTTCTTCTCTTTCCCATTCCTCTTCTTCCTCCTCCTTCACCTTTTCTCTTTCTCCTTCTACTCTTCTTTCTTCTTTGAAGGAACCAAAATTATATTCTTTAGCATAAGTAAATTCTAAGAGGAAAACTAGAAAAGTACAGATACTTAAATTGAGCTAATGCATTATTAGTAACATAGAAAATGTTCTTCACACCTTGGAGAATTTCTTCATGGTTCGGGGGTTTGTGGGTTGATTCATAGATGTGATCATGATGTAATGCTTCCTCAGCCCCTGGCACTGTCTGTAAAAACTCAAGATCAGTTATACGAACAAGTGCATAATCATATATTTGGTTCTATAGCATGTCTTTTTACCAGAATAAAACCAAGTTTTTTAAACAGTGCATCTGAAATGTTCTCAGGGTACAGACAGTAGGCACCAGCATGAGTGGCTGGCTAGGAGCACATGGCTTAGGGCTGCCCTTCACCTTACGGTAGGCGGGGGAATCTCAGTTTATTGGGGTACAATGGAGTTGCTACTGGAATTTGTTGAAATGGTTCTGTCTCAGGGGAGCACACACTCCCATGTGTACAATCCAAGACCGGGTTCCCTCTCGTGCACGTATGCTGGGATGTCACGACGCGCCATGGGTACTGCACAGGGATGCCGTTAGGATGATGCCCGTGCCACCCGAGGATGCAGCATAAAATGTCCCGAACGTTAAGTAGGTACAAAGTTCATGGCTTGAGAATGTTGCAAAGGATGACTTCACTTGTTCTGTGGTAGCTCCACTTACACGAGCCACTCAGTTTTTCCAAGTGCTTGCGATAGAGTAGCTACCCTAATAAACGTAAGGTACAATTCACAGAGTATATACCGTATGCTAGCACCTGAGATTAGGTTAGGTGCAACAGGAATTTACGTAAAAGATCACTCTTCGAATTTCCAAATGGGAAGACAAGCAATTTCTCTTTTCTTTCTTTCTTTCTTTCTTTTTGTGGTACCGGGAATCGAACTCAGGACCTTGCACTTGCCAGGCAGGCACTATGCCGCTGAGCTATATCCCAAGCTCCAAGACAAGCAATTTCTAATTCAAAGAGCACACTTTCACTTATACAAGATGTGCGCCCTTTTGGGTGATAGAAGAAAAAGAAAATAGGAGGAAAGCAGATGTTAAATAGTTTAATTTAGCCACAATGTAAACATGTGTGAAAACATCATAGGTATATCACAAACAATTTTTAATTGTCAATTTAAAAATAAAATGGGGCTGGTGAGATGGCTCAGCGGCTTAAGCACCTGCCCGGCAAGCGCGAGGGCCTGAGTTCGACTCCCAGAACCCACATACGAAAAAGGGGCCGGTGATATCACTCAGCGGCACGGGCGCCTACTGGCGCGCGAGGTCCTGAGGTCGACCCCCGGTACCCACACACATGCAAAAAATAAAAAATAAAATAAAATAAAATAAAATGAAATTTAGAAATAGAAAACAGGAACAGCAGAGCTAGAACAAAAACAAGGCCCATGATAGCAGAAAGGTTGAGCAGTGTGGATCATCTGCTGAGCTCCACATAAAATCTCCACGGTCGCCGCTGAAGTGTGCGGCAAGTCCCTGAATCTTCTGAGTCACAGGGGCCTCATCCACCAAGAACGATGACAGGGCAGCCCCTGTTTCACCCAGAGCGGGCAGGGCCATCATCCCAGCCTGCCCCACACTGGGTCACACCTTCGCATCTAAACCTTGGGCTGGGCAAGCCTTCGAGGGGATTCTCATCTTCCCATGAAGATGTCCTTGCTTCCTGTGGGCAAAAGTAAACAGCGGTGTCTTCCACACACCCTGAACCCTTCTTCTTACCCGATGTACGATAATTATTTGCGTGTATTATCTAGCCCAAACCACCGAATTCCTGCAAAATGGGGCGCTGGTCATCATTTAGCTCCCCCTTAGTACCTGTCCCTGCCCCCATGCAAGTAAAGCAGGGGGTCGGTACAAAACATACCCTCAACAAGGCTGCCTGGAAGATACCATTCTGGACCCTCACTTGCTCCACCCTGTTCAGTGTCTGAAGTTATTTAGCCTACTCACCCTGACATTCAGAGGAAAAGCAAGCTTTTAAAGGGTTTTTCAGCATTAAGGCAGATACACTGTGGCCCGCATTACTCAGCGGGAGGCTTTGCTGGCTCAGGAGGGGCAGAGATGGGCATCTGCAAGTCAAGGAGACAGCGGAGAGAGAGCAATGCGACTGGCTTCTCTTCCTGAAGCCAAGGAAAAGTCCAGTTCTGGAGCTCCTCCATCAAAGGCAGTCACCTCAGGCAGCCCCTGCCTCCCCCTCATTTTATCTCCTGCCCACGTTCAAGGCCCTTCCAGTGCTCAGTGGGCCTCCACCTACCCCTTTCACCCTGGGGCTTGAGAGGCAGAGGCTCTGGCCTGCTGTTGTCCCAGATGCTGACGTGCTGCCAAGTGAGATTACTCCTTTAGGATCAGCAGTGTCCTTCCTGGAAACCCTCTTCTCAAAGAGCAGCTTCATCCTCAGTTCCCTGATCAGAGTAGCAAGAGGCAGACTCAGGGCCAAGCGAATTTGAGTCGCACCTGCCGGACATCTGCCATTACCATGGTGTCCATTCCCTCTCTGTGCTGTTTAAACCTGCCCTCTCTCCTCCTGCAAAGTGAGGGGTTGGTACCTTTCTAGCAGGACTATTGCGTGACATGGTGTAGGTAAAGCTTTAAGTGCCTCATTTGGCAACAGTGAACAGGCCCTGGGCCACAGAAAGAAAACTTGGAAGGTTGAAAGTCTGGCCTTGGAAGCGGCCTATATATCCATCAACAGACGGCTGGATAAGGAAATCGTGGTATTTACACACAAGGGAACATTACTCTGCCATAAAGAAGGATAAACTTGAGTCATTTGTGACTTGCATAGATGCACCTTGAGACCATAATGTTATGTGAAATAAATCAGACATGCAAGCTTAAATATTGCATGGTGTCTCTTATATGAGAAACCAATTTAACAAGCAAAATAGAAGACAGACAATAGGAAACAGGGAGATAGATCTCAAATGGTAAGAGGACCAAGAGATGGAGGGGGAAGAAGGAAAGAGGATGAAAAAAGAATTAAGATGTGTGATGTACATGTACTAACCCCCCAACAGGAATGTGGTTATTATGTACTGCAAACATGGACTAATAAAAGGAATATGTTACAAAAAAGGACGTCCCGCCCCTCAAAGGCGCGGAGGGACCCGGCACCGCTGAGACAGAAACGCTGCTGCGCACGCGGCCACTGTGTCCCCCGTCTGATGCACTGGAGACAGTCGACCATGGCTAAGTCATGCTCGGTCTTTATTAAACTTAATTTTAATTTTTATCCGTACCTGTTAACAGTGCGTGACGACCACATCCCTCCTGGGGCGCGGGTGCAGGTGCACACCACACCTAATCCTTGCTACCTGCTCTCTCTCCCCCATCTCTGGGTTCCTTTCCTCTGGCGGAGACCCTCTTCCTGCCCCCTGTCCCCACCCTGGGTCTCAGCTGACGTCCTCAGCGGGGCCTCCCCGCCAAGCCCTGCCGCGGAGTGGGGGCGGAGCCCACGTCACGGGGAGGCCCCGTCCCGCCCTGTGCCTGTCCCCGCCCCGTCCCCGCCCCGCCCGTCCCCGTCCGGTACCGCCCTATAAAGCGCAGGTGCGGGGCTGAGAGGCCACCAAGCAGCTTCCTCCGGGACAGGGCACCAGGTACCAGGGCACCAGGGATCAGGGATCCATGACACCCGCGCTGCTGCTGTCGCTGTTGCTGCTCGTCCTCGGCTCAGGTGAGCACCGCGGGAGGGGAGGGAGGGAAGGGAGGGCACAGGGACAAGGACGGTTCCCCGGGGCATCCCGAGGGCCCGGCGCCATCAGCGCGTGGAGCCTGCAGAGTCGGCGGTGCCTTCACGGGTGCAGATCCCGGAGTCCTGAGCTCCTGCCCAGAGTGTCCTGCCTCTGCCTGACCCTTCCCTGTCCTCTTCTGGGGACCGTGTCGCCACCTCCGAGGACACCCCAGGGGCCCAGTGAGGGGTGAACAGACCCCTCCGATGCTGCTCTAGTGAGACTTAAAAAATAAAGCGGGGTCCTGAAACTCAGGGCGCAAAATCTTACCTGGTGTTCAAGTTTCTTCTATGGAGTTACAGTAATAAGGGGAAAAGGACAATGATAATCTTTCTCAGCTGCGGCAGCCTTTACCTGAGTTTTTCCCTTCTGTCCACATATCCCTTTAAATAGGCGAGCCCAGGGTGAGGAAGTCTGGTCTACCTGGCGCCTCCTCAAACGGGGCAGCCAGCGTCCTGCCCAGAGCCCCTTCGGGGATGGGAAAGCATTTGGACCAGGATACTGAACACTGCCTGCGGGGCGAGTCCACGGGCTTAGCTCGCCAGGGTTTGTACTTGCAGAAATTAACACAGACCGTGGGAAGAAACTCGAATCAGAGCAGCTCTGTCACCGGGCAGCTGAGTGCGAAGTGGCTTTCCTGAGTGACTCAGCCAGGAGCGAGGGCAGCGAGCTGTGCCTGCCTGGATCCGGACAGAGCCTTTCTGCGGCAGCTGCTTGGTGGGAGGCCCTCTTCATCCGCTGTCCCCTTCCTCTCTGCAGGCCGTTATGTCTATGGGCTGGACCGCAATGACACAGACTCTGGGAAAGGTGGGCTGTTGTTCCCCAGGGGCCACAGTGATGGTGGCTTCGAGGTTACCACAAACAGTGAGGTGCTCTCCCCTGCGACTGCCACGCCTTCTGCCAGCGAGCTGTCCTCTGGGGCTGAAGAGGACTACTCAGAGGAGGATGACACTGAGCCAGGCACGGTGGGCTACATCGTGGACGACTCCGTCAGAGGTGAGCAGAGGCTAAGGGGACTCAGAGCTGTGGGGGAGGGGTCTGTAGGACTGAGGAGGGGCTTGGAGGAAGGTGGCTCTCCAGAGTGCTACACACCCCTAGGTAAACTGAGTCAGGGGAGCCATGTGTGGACACATCCTGCATGCCCACAGCCTAACCAGCGCGTTATGTTTAACTTTAATCCTCACAATTTTGTTAAGTAGGAACTGTGATTCCCATTTGTCGGATGCAATTGCTGAAGCTGTAAAAAGTTGTCCTGGCCAGGGTCATAAAGGTAGTAAGCAGCTGAGCCAGAATTGGAGCCCGAGCTGACCCCAGAAGCAATGACCTTTCCGCCATGCCCCACACCCTCCCTCCTGAGAGTCAGGGAGTACAACCATTCCTGTGTGCTGCGTCTTAGCATGTGTGTCCCCTCTTCACACATCAGTACCACCCTTCTGCAAATAACTGCATTTTAACGTGAGGAACCAGAAGGAGAGGAGAGGACAGGAGGAAGTGGACGTTTTGCATTTAAATAGTAGGTGTTGAGAAAGTGCTGAGAGCAACAGTAATGCCTGCTAGAAATGGTCAAGAAGAAAGGTGTGCATAAACTTAATATTGCTAAAATTGTGGCTTAAAGCCAAATCCTGTCAGCTACAAAGTAGTGACTCATGGCTCCCTTCACTTTTTTGTTAGCTGATCTTTAAAAAAGACCCTTTGCTTAGAATGAGGTATGAAAGAAAGAGGGAAGATTGTTCATTACCCTCACTTCACTCTGGAGTGTAAGAGGAGAAGAGGGCCACAGTGAATCAGAGCTAAACATGCTGGAAGCATCTGTCCTCGAGGCAGAGCAAGATGTCTCAGCATCTGACTCCTCCGCTGTCAGGCTCCTGATAGGAGAAGGGGTTGTGGACACTGCAGGGGCAGTGGCTGGGGTCAGTGGCAGGTGGGAAAGCTTCCGTGAACTCTCCACCCCCTTGCTTCTGAGCTGGGCTCTGTGTACTGCGGGAGAGGGTCCACCTGTAACTCCTGTACATGGAGTGATCGCATTAGACTGCCATGGTGTGCAGCAACTGATCTCCCAAAGATGGATTAAGTTGCTAACATTTCAGAAGACCAAATACATTACTAGCGGGGTGAAGAGCTAGTGCTCAAACTAGCCCGAGACCGTTGGCTGAACTCCTCTGGAAGGCTGCTCGTTTAAATGCCCGCGGATGTAGCGTCTGTTGCAACACCTCGGTGTGGTGACTAGCGTTTGACTCTGCGATTTGTAATCTATCTGATAAAGTACGGTAACACTCGTTTAAAATGTTTCCTTTAGAGAACTTATTCTAACTTGCACTTCTTTCATCAGAGGAAAGTCTCAGTACAAAAATTGCATAACCACCCACTAAAATGACTATTAATTTGACTTTCGTTAATGACATTATAATAATCTGCTAAAAGATTTGTCATTTTCTTAATCATGGGGGTTCTATCTTTGATGACCTTGCTAATCTTCACTACGTTTCTAATGTTTTCTATTGAATGGGTGCTGGCTGACCTTATGACTAATGTTATTTTCTCTTTTTGCTGGGCTATGTTTGCTAAATACTTGATCATGTAAACCTATTAAGGGGTTAGTGTAACAAAATGCACAGCACCGGATGGGAACCTCCCCTCTCCATGTTTGGTGTGTGAGTAAGCCACACCTTGCCTAACCAGAAGGCTGAACAACATTTCTGCAGATTTGTTAATTTAAGAGAAATTTCTGTGGGCATCAAACACAAAATCACTAGGCTATTTGCAAATAGATTGAACCCAGAAATGAGTTCCCCTGTCAAGTGTCAATTAATTATAATCTGTTGTAATCTGGGAGCTGGAAAAAAAATTATTTTTTTTTATGCGGGTACCAGGAGTCGAACTCAGGACCTTGCACTTGCCAGGCAGGCGCTTATGCCTCTGAGCTATATCACTGGCCCTGGAAAAATTGATTACAATATACTTCTCACTTTTTTCAGCCCTCCCTCAAGTAGTGCCCACCAATTCCAAAGTGCGACAGTGACCACAAGGCTGCTATGGGTGCACAAAACCAACCAATACCACCCATGCCCCCTGTAATCAATGGCATCAGGCTTTGAAGTCCAAATACAGCAGAACATGAAAATCACAGGGTTTGACATTCTGGCACTCATTTTCTGCTGCTTGTCCTAGGGCCAGTTACTTGTCTTTAGTGAATTTCAGCTCCCTTCTCTATATCATGTGGCTGACAGTACACACAACCATGACCGTTACCAGGAACTTGGGAGGTATTAGAAATTCAAGAAATGCTTAAAATGTTTAACTTTTTTTCACAGATAACTCCTATTAGCAATAATAATGATGATAATTTTACAAATCAATTCAAAATATGTGCATAAGCAAATGAAAGAACTAAGGTGTCCAGGCTTTTCAGTGCCACACAACACAGCTATTCTCTGCCTATTTCATGCGTATAAATTGTGTGAACAATGAGCTACACATCTCTAGGGCTCACCCTGCTGTGATTTCTTTGTCTCATGTCTCCCAAATCCTATTCCAGGTGACAGTAACAGTTGTCAAGAAATCTTTACATTTTTCAGTTGAACAGGTAGTGAAACCCAAGAAAAACAAGACAGAAGGTGAAAAGACTTCAGATAAACCCAAAAGAAAGAAAAAGGGAAACAAAAATGGAAAAAGTAGAAGAAACAAGAAGAAGAAAAATCCTTGTGCTGCAGAGTTTCAAAACTTCTGCATTCATGGAGAGTGCAAATACCTAGAGAACATGGATAGGGTAACCTGCCAGTAAGTTCTTGCAGTTCTGTATAATTCTATGTCTCCTACACCACATCTGAAAACCTGCACTTCAGAAAACCATTGATTTTTATAATGTATACACCAAGGGTCAGCCAGGCATGGTGGCAAACGCCTGTAATCCCAGCGCTTGGAAGGCTGAGGCAGGAGGATCCCTGGGAATTCCAGGCCAGCCTGCACTATACAGTGAACTCAAGGCCAGCCTGAACTACACAGAGAGACCCTGTCTCAAAAAACAAACAAACAAAAACACAAAAAACCCCAAAGAGTCAGCAAATGTCTCCTTAAAGGATCAGGTGGTAAACACTAAACATTTAGGCTTTGTGGGCCAAGGTCATGTATGTACTTATAGAACCAATTAAAATGTAGCCATTTAAAAATATAAAAACTATTCCTAGCTTGCAGGTTGTAAAATTAACAAAAAAGCAATTGGCCAGATTTTATGTCTGGATGTAGTTTGCTGACCCCCAGTATAAACCACCATTTTACAAAATATGTATTTTTAAAACCTCCTTTTTAAAAAGGACCTTGTTGATCCCACATACGAAAAAGGGGCCGGTGATATCGCTCAGTGGCATGGGTGCCTGTTGGCGCACGAGGTCCTGAGGTTGACCCCCCCAGTACCCACAAAAAAAAAAAAAAAAAAAAAAAAAAAAAAGGACCTTGTTGGCCACTAAAGATTGGCAAGGCGTGACTTCTTGGAATATCACACCCAGACCAATGCTAACAGATGTTTAGCTAGAACACAATTTATTTCGGAATACAAATATCTGGTGTGACATTTTTTAAACGTTGGAATTAAATGGCTGCTTTTAACCTAGAAAGTAAACTTGAAACACACAAAATGTATTTGGTGATTTTAATTTTTAAGCACGGGTTGTTTGCAGATGTGATCAGGATTACTTTGGAGAACGGTGTGGAGAAAAATCTATGAAGACTCACAGAATCGCTGGCCATGACTTGTCAAAAATCGCGTTGGCAGCCATTGCTGCTTTCATCTCTGCCGTGAGCCTCACAGCCGTCGCGGTGGTGGTCACAGTCCAGTAAGTGTGTGCCGACCTAAACACCCCAAGGAAAGGAAAGGGGCCCATGTTTCCCAGTCCTACCACATTCTACTATCACATCTTACAAGAGTTAGCCTTTGGGTGACACGTGATCTTGGAACAGAATATGGTCAAAATTTATTTTACTTTGGCCACCACTGAAACTTAATATGTAAAGCTCTTTTTCATAACTAGAAATTTTTTAAACTTAAAAATTGGGGGTGTTATTTTATTCCTTTTCTCTATCAATGTTTTTTTTTGTTTTGTTTTTTTTCCCAAGTCTCCGAAAGTGCTGCTATCTACCTTTGAATATTTTAAGCTTCAGCAAGTCTCCAGAAACTAAGGGCTAATTCACAACGGGTTCACAGCATCGAGCTCAGTGCTTTGGCATAAAAATCCCAGAGAATTTCAAATCAGCAGCCAAGACAAGTCTCTGCTCATATTATGAGGCAAAATTCTGAGTTAGGAACTTCATAGCATGGTGCTTACCTGCAGCTTGGGCCTATTTTGTTATTATCAACTGAGTAATATGGGAACCTATTAAAAAGGAAAACCAAACATTTCCTCTGCACAGGGTGCTGTGGGAAGCAAGGACAATTCCCTGACTATTGCACCTTGGCAGTTTCTGCCTGTGCTGGGAACAGCATACCACTTATTCACCTCCTGCCAGTGACTGCGGGCAATGGGCCGTGCTAGGCAGGGGGGGGATCGGTGCCTCAGGGTGGCATTGTCCTCCCAACAGCAGCCACTTCGTAAGGGGAGCTGGGAAAAGCATGAGTGGCTCCCAGATGACTCATGTGCCAGCGCCCTCGAGCTTGGGAAAAGCAGTGGACTCTTATTCTAATTTTAGGTCTTGGTAAATTACTTTAACAACTGGATTGTGTATATGATCTGTGACTACTGACTTCAGGAGAGAAGGAGTTATCTTCTAACACTGTTTACTGCTATCTTAAATTCGGATCAGATAGTGATAAAATGACACATAAAACTGTTTTATCGTGAGCATAAAATTTGATGTGCAGCTTGAATTTGTTTTGCACACCCTAGAATTTACTCTGGTCTTCTACTCCTCAAGTCAGATAATGCAAATGTGTTCAGGAAAGATACTCACAGAAAAACCATTATTATTTGACATAGAAGGATAGAAGAAAAAATTGCTAGTTAAGGATGATGTTTTGCAATAATTAAACGTCTAATTATTCAGCTTGCAATATTTAATAATCCTTTGGAAAAACATGGCAAGACTATCCTGCTGGCACTCTTCAAATGAAGCCGTGAGCTTTTCCTTTCCTTCCCCCATTCTCCTCACATATGAAACAAAAAATCTAAGCCTAAGCCACAGTTGTCATTTGTTTCAGAACTAAAGAAATTTTTCCTTAAATGGCCAGCAAAAGTTTGTATGATTTTCATGATAACGTTTAGTAGTTTGACTAAGGACCCACTACACATAAAATTGCTCACATGGCACCAAGAGATTTTTAAATCACTTAGTTTTTAAAGAAAGTAGCAATAAATAAAACTAGAAGGAAACAGTTATATTTATAGATAAATAAAATCTAAATTGTTTTATAAGCCACTTTTAAAAAATTCTGGGGCCAATGAGATAGCTCAGTGGCATAAGCGCCTGCCTGGCAAGTGCAAGGTCCTGAGTTCGACCCCTGGTACCCACCAAAAAAAAAAAAAAAAAAAAATCTGATCATTTAAATTCATTTGTGTCATAATGTGCCATAGTCTGCTCCTCCTGTGTGCAATACATGAGATGTTCTGTGCCTTCTCAAACTTTGCATGCTGGAGACACAGTCAAAGCTCATTTCTCTGGAAATGTGTTTATTTAAAGACAATGCCTTTATTTAAAGGCAATGTTGGTAGTACTTCAGGGCTGGCTTCAGTCTTGGGTTGAGGAGGAGGTACAGCGCTTAACTATATGAAGGCAGGAGAAGGAACTTCCGGTGCTCATGAAAACCCCAATCAACATACAGATGGAGAGAACGGAGATAACACTGGAATGTCTTGTTCTCCCAAGGCTTCGGAAGCGATACTTCAGGGAATATGAAGGAGAAGAAGAACGAAAGAAACTTCGACAAGAAAATGGCACTGCACACGGCACGGCATAACTGAGGATAATACAGGTTTGACTTTCAAAAGACGTCTTTAGAGTCTATCCTGTAATACTCAAACTATAACACGATCATCTTAAGAAGTTGAGGAACGTGTTCTTAATGATAGATTCCCTAGGAACAGTGGCTGAAATATTGTGCTTGGAGGAGGAGACTGAGTTCGATGTTGAGAATGGGCAGTGTATTAATTCACTATGTTGGTGAGATACAGCTCTTGTTCTAAAAGAACTAATGTTTAGTAGAGAGGAAAAGAAATAGAATCAGGTTACAACAGCAAGTAAATCGAGGGTTGTCCCACGGACAGTGGCCCGATTCAGACGCGTGTTGGGAGACCAGGTTGAGCTCACACCCTGACAGCCATGGTCAGAGTGCTGCCACCCCGCGTGACCAAGGGGAAACCCTAGGCTGGAGGATACTTCAGGGACAAGAAGTAGTAAGGAGAGGGGTACAAACTTGAGCGCAACTTGGTAAGAATATATATTTTATTTTTTGTAAAGACAGAGAGCTGTGGAGTTGGAAGAAGAGCTCAGTAGTAGAACATATGCTTAGAATGCGCAAGGCCCTGGGTTCAACTCTCAGCACTAAATAGAGAAATGAATGAATTAATAAATAAGGGAGAGCCGAGCATGTTTTAGATAGAATGTAAGAAGCTATGAAGCAGGATGTTTTGTTGATGATGAAAGTCAGGAGCTCATGAAGAGAACTTCCAGAAGAAGAGGGAGGAAGGAAATCAAGACACGTTTAGAGCTGGTTAGAAGAAAGAACTTTATTTCCTCAGACATTCAGGAAAGATGATGCCACATTCTTAAGCCATTGATCTTCCTGGCGCTAGTGGGTTAAGAGTTACTTGAGGTGCTTGTTAGATGTGCATATTCCTATGCCAGACCCTAAGTCCCTGGGTGAGAATTTCTTTCGCGAGGGCTCCCGATGGTTCTAGTGCTTGGAAAAGCATAACAGTTAGCAGTGGTTATGCTCTGTGTTGTATTCAGAGCCTGTTACAGATGTCATCTCATAGCTCAGGAAATAGATCATTATTCCTGCCAATGCCACACTCAGAATTTATTACATCAACCGTTTTTTACTGTCTTGGCTTAACTTGTGGAAGTGAAGACCACTAACTTAAATAAGGGTGGATTTTTGGTTGTTGTTATTTAGTGCCCTTGTGGGATATGCTGCGCTGGCACGCAGTGGCTGCCTATTAACTGGAAGTGGCTATTATTATGCCCTCGGTACTAATTATCCTAAATTAACCATATATCATAAAACATTAAGTCTCCTAATCTTTGTTTTTAATTATGTCCACTCTGTAGGTTTGGTTAGGAAAACTATTTTTCATCACTGTTGTTGCTTTTTTTTTTTTCAAGCAGAATTTTATGCAAGTGGTGTAAGCATTTGTAGTTTTCTACCTAGGTGGGCAAATAACATAAGGAGAAATGAAAGAGGAATTTAGCTCACAGCCACAGTTTGTCTTTGAAAAGCTCTTCTCATTTTTTCATAAGAAATCCTAGAAAAAGTTGACAGAAATTCCGATTCCTGATTATTCTTTGAAATTTTCTTAACACTGTGTTGGGACAGAGCTCACCTGTAACACTCTTTTCCAACAGGACGTCAGGTCGGAGTCATCGCCCCTTCTCAGAGTAAATGATGAGCTGGTCTCCTTTCATTGAAGAAAAGAGAAACTTTTGGTGGTTTTGTCACTTTTTATGCTAAGTCTTATTTCTGTACATAAAGAGATGCGTGGAGATAAAAAGTATTTTTTCAAGTTGTAAATAATTTATTTAATATTTAATGGAAGTGTATTTATTTTACCACTCATTAAACTTTTTTAATGAAACAGATTGAGAGTTTGAATATTAGTTTTGAGATTGCAGTAACCCAAGGTATTTTTCTCCTAATACTTGGTTGATCATTTAAAAAAGGATTTCCTCTCTGTCTCTATCTCTCTGTGTTTCTCTCATTCTCTTGCTGTTATTATGTTGAATTTTAAAACATTCCCTTTCTTAGGGAACTTTCTCTTAATGAGAAAATTATAGGCACTTTTTCTCCCCCAAAACACTAAGAATTTTTATAATAATACTTCCAAGCCGGCCTTTCTTATTCTGTGCAGAGCCCGTGCCATGTCCTGTGGATCGAGATATGGCGCCATCTCTGTCACAGCTGGCCCGGGTGTCAGAAAGGAGAGAAAAGCCACTGCTTGTACAATGAGATGATGCACAGAGATAAGAATGGCTTGAACACTATGAAAGTGACATTCTCAGAGAACCACAGAGTGTTTTCATTGAGACTTCTTTTCCTCATATCAGGACACGAGCTTGTGACGCATCTAATACCTTCTCCTCCCCTCTCCTTCCTACTCATCTCTCCCAGTATTTTAAACAAATGTGTGTGCTTACTTGGGGTATCCTTTTTCAAGGACAATAGGGCTATGAGGTGACCCATAGTCTGGTGCCCTGCTGATCAACCAAGCTACACAAGTGTAAAACAAAGCAGCCTTTATAATCTGTGGGGGGGTACGTGGAGGATGCTACCAAGCACAAGATCAGCATCCTCTCATAGAATCTCACGGATAAGGCGCCTTCAACATCAGCCCCTCACCTGTTCCTGCCATACCACTCACCACATCTTTGCCCAGCAGGAACCCATCCGTGTGCTTCCCAGCCCGGCTGCCCAGCGTCCCTCAAGGAGTTCTAAATGTCTAAGCGTGCGCACTTCCCCCCAGGCTCTGACCTCAGCGCCTGAAGTAAGCTGTGGGCATCAATATCTTTGAAAGCTCCTTATATGTTTGCTGTCTGCAGCCAGTGTGGAGAACCTGTGATTTAACTCTGCTTAACCATCTTCAGCATGGTTAGCCTCAACCTCACTCACTGTCTGTGACAGATGACCCAAGTGCAGTGCTAGGGACACAGGACAGAAAAGCCAGACTCGGAGACACCCCTACCTAGTTGGCAGGAAGTGTATCCCATCATCACAGGTGTGAGCTACCAGCTGAGGGGACCACTGGGGATCCGTGGGGATCCAGAGCCCCACCACCACCACCAATGAAACAGAGAGCTGCCTGGGTAGGCGCTGCCGGAGGTCATCTTGAGGCGTGAGCAGGAGCAGTAGAGATAAGATTGTTGTAGGCATGAGCAAAATTAGGAAGTCACCAAATCGTGTGAGCTGAAAGGGAAAACTCGGAAACTAGTTCAGTGCTGCTGCAATGAAGTGTGATGTCAGCAGAGGCTCTAAGGAAGCTGGGTGCTGAAGGCAGCCACATGGAGCCTCTGACTTACACTTTAGGAAAAGTGAACGATTCCAGCCAGTTCATGGGGCAGAAACTCCTGCAGATTTGAGTTCCAGATAGATCTTCAGGCAACCTTGCTGGGGAGAGAAGTGAGCCAGGGCTAAAGGTCTGATGATTGGCTTGGAAGCAGCAAGCTATTCCAGGAGAAAAATGAACACCTGATGCTGGGAAGAGAAATGAGGTGGAGCTGAAGTCTTAGAGATTAAAAACATAAAATCAAGGTGACTTCCTATAAAAACAAGGCTGAGGATAATGCGACAGGGAGGAAAGTGAGGGAGCCATCCTAGGATGACCTCAGGGTCTTGGCCTCATTAGCCAGGTGGCTGGTGATCACAGTACTCAAAGGATAGCATCCCTGGGAATGGCTTGAGCGTTCCAGGAGGAAAGCATGGCTTTTCATTTATTCTTGACACAAGAATGGCCCTTCTTTGTTTTGGAAAGTTATCTTCCCTAATTTGCAACAGATTTATGAGAAAATAAGTAGCAGCCTGTCCATGAGCCGGCTGAACCAGCCCTGGCCCTCACCCACATCTGACATTGACCACAGGAGGAGAAGACGAGGGCTGTAAGCAGGATGTTGGAATCCACTTCTAGTATGTTGAGTCCCAAGTGCTGGGAGGACTCAACAAGCAGTTGGATATGTCAGCCTGAAATTCAGGGAGGGGAGGAATTATAGATTGGTAATTGCTGAAATGTATTTGGTAACTGAAGCTATAAAGTCCTCCAAGATTCCCAAAGGAGGCTGTCATGAGTTGGAAGGAAATCTTCACAGGGCTCAGCAAACCTGAAGGCTTCTATAGACATTGTAAAGGTTGTGGGCTCTTACTTGGGATCCCGTGGACTTTTCTAGCCATTAAAACAAAATTTATGGAGTCATCATAGTGGAACAGAAGGGAATAAAACTTCCTTAAGGATAATAACGAAAAATAATGATGTCAAATTTATTGTCCTTTGATATCCTGGTAAGTGAGGTTCAGAGAGATGAAGTAAATTTGGCATGGTCACACAAGTCATGAATGATGGTGTTAGGTTCTATAGAGCTGGTCCACTAAAACCACTCTTTCTACTGCTTCTCCTATAACCAAGGTGTTTGATTTGGGTCTGGAGAATTCTATCTGCTAAACTTAATATGATTTTAACTGCCACTGATATAGGAGATATTTAAGTAGTTAGTTTATTTCAGACCCAAATAAGATGATACTTTCTTCATCTACCCATACTACCTTCACAAAATTTCCCAATCCGTCCCCTTTCATCATCTCTCAAAATAAGACTGATCTCTTATTTATAATGCATACACACTGAATGATAAAGACAACGACGTATCAGCCAAATAAATCTTGGAGATACATAATTAAGCTAGGTGCTTCTCTTTAGCCAAAATAAGGACTCCACTTTCAGAAAAGGCTGCTGTCCAATTAATTAGATAGCATCTGCTTATGTGTGTGTTGCTCCAGAGAAGCAATTTCTTAAGTGTTGGTGGGGTTAGGTTGGAATATCAGCATTCGTTCTTGAAGGCAAGTCCCACTAATTCTAGGATTCGATCAATAACAGATCTGTTGTTTATTCATAGTCTTAAATGCTAAGTCTAGAGTTAAATTCCATCCTAGGGGCCGGTGAGATGGCTCAGCGGCATAAGCATCTGTCTGGCAAGCGTGAGGTCCTGAGTTCGACCCCCGGTACCCACACACACACAAAAAAATTCCAGATTGCCACCTGGCAGGTCATAAGGAAGGAAGGTTTCCAATAGCCTACGTCACTGTGGGGAGGAGAGTGACCAATAAGCCAGGTGAGCCAGGTCCTAACACTTATCTCCTTGAGTGTTCATGTCACAGAACAGCCACATTTTCCTATGAATATTCCTCATTTTCCCTATTCACATTCACCCCAAGCTTTGGCGTTTATCCTATGTATGGAAAATCTACTCTCTAGCTTCACAGTCATAAAATTTTGCGTGGCTCATTTCAGTGTGATGATCTCTTTCTCCTGGACACCTCATCTTCCAACTTGCCCCCAGGTAGGTAAAATCCCTCTATGTTATAACTTCACAGCACTTACTAATATTTCAATTAAATGCTTATTTGGGTAACTAATATCTTTTCCCCCAGTGGCCTGTAAACTCCCAAGGGCATGGACGGAGTCTTTTTCAAAGCTCGGTATATGTATTTATTGAAGAATGTGTGGTCAAAAGTCATCCAGTATCATCACCTCTTATAACTGTCCTCATAGCAGAAAGCACTTTGCCACAGGAGAGAATTGTGTGGGTTTGAAATATGCTATAATGTCTGTACTTGGTAGCAAAAAAAAAAAAAAAAAAGAAAAACCACTTTCGTATTTTATGGACTGACAATAATAACATCTCAAGTGACCTAATCCCTACTTATTTGTATATAAAAATTATACACAAGTTTCAGTTTCCATCGGCCGACCTTGGCTGTTCCATTCAGAGGAAGTTTCTTACATCTAAAATTGTCTTCGTTATTAGACCTTGCTTTTCCCCTCTTCATTTGTTCAACCAGTACATTGTGTGAGGCGATTTGGAATGTGAAGATAACAAAGGTAGTCCGCATTCTCAGGGCTAGCACCTGCGACGTGCAAAGGAGGAAATTAATCATCGCAGGCATGGTGCTGCTAAAGTACTCCCCACCTCCCTACTGAGTGTGTATCCATGGCTTACCATCAGAAAGTGTGTGGTCATTCTATAAAAACAAAATATTCTATTTTCACAACAGTGGCATCATACTTCCTGAACTTGATAAAAAGCAGTCTTTCAGAACCTATGCGAGAATTTAGATTTAGTGGCAAATCAGCAGATGTTTTTCTTTTAAGATTAAAGTAAAGATAACTGTTGTCACTACTGTAGTTCAACATATATTCTGACAAAGATTTTAGGAAAGAAATGTAAGTGGTGTAAAATTTTGTAGGAAAGAAATAAATGTGCATTTCCTTGTTTTCAGACAATAGAATCTACCTAGAAAGCCAACTGAATCAATGTTCCAACTACAAGAATTTATTAGAAAATTTCATGAGATTTCCAGATATTATATACAATCCCTATATTAATAGTTTTTTTTGTGATAAATTAGCCCAATGTTAAAGTAAGAAATAAAATAGCATTCACAATTGGTAACAAACTACAAGAAATGCATGTTTTAGCGTTGAAGGGCATTTCAGGCACCTATTAAAAGAAAGCAAACAAATATAGCATAGAGAGACATTCCCCTGTTGTAGACTTCCAAGTTGTAGAGGGGTTAATTTTCTCCTCAAATAATCTTTAAATTTAACAAAATAACTTCAAAACTGTCTTTCAGAATTTTGGTAGGAAAACAGAGGTACAAGAAAAGTTGTCATTTTGGGGGGAGAAGGCAAAAGATATTCTTAGTTTATTAGGTCTTTAAACATTACTGTTTGGAGATTACCCTGGAGCTAGCACTACGGTCTCACTTAGACCCTAAATGAGTAGAGCCTCTTACCCAGACACATATGGAGTAAAGCAGAGTGAGGTTCTGGCCTCTGTATAAATAGACCGATGAAATAACACAGAGGGCTTAGAGACAACATACGATTACAAAGTAAAGTAAGTACTATAAGTTAATATAGAAAAGTAGGCTGCTTAGCAAATATAGAAAAGGGTTTTGGAAGGTAGAGAAAAAGAAAGCAGATGACTATCTTACACCATAATTGAAGGTGGATTCTAAATATGCAATGTGAAAGTATGAAATTAGTGTAAAGTTATGTAGGAAAATACACTTTTGTATTAGGAGTGGGTAAGGATTTAGTGAAAGTACGTAATTGAAAAACAAAATAGAACAATCGATTGTTGTATTTATGTCAGATGGAGCTAGTTCTGTTAAGGGAAGAATGTCATGAGCAAATTGGACAGACAGCAAGCCGAATAACAGAAGAAATGAGTAAGTTCTAATACCAAAAAGGGATTATAATATTCAAAAAATGACTAAAAAAGTCAACGAGAATATGCAGACCTTTCAACTTACAGACGTCTATGAGCAAGGAATTCTTAGAGTCTGAAAACAAAGTGACTAATATGTGTGTAATGAAGACGAGTGAGAGCGTCTCCGTGCTTGGTGAGGATGGTCCAGCCAGGCCAGACACCAGGGCAAGGGCTGGGTTCGGTCCCACTCGCGATCTTGGCCGGGTGAGTACGCAGGCCACATCCCACCATCGTGACCGGGCACATGGAGATCCCCTAACCTCTTGGGATCAACAGAAATGCAAATCAAAACACCACTGCCATATCTCTGTATGACATCAGATTTGCAAAATGCCGAATGTTGGTGGAAGATGGTGAACACAGAGACTCTTACATGTGATGGGCTGGAGGTCAGCCTGGGGCTGCCATTCTGGTAGTTTCTGGTCAAGTTAAAAATGAATATACTTTATTACCCAGAGTGAACGTATCCCCTGAGACATCGAGGCCCACTGAGGTACTTAGTACCACCAAGGATATTAGCCATAGTATTGTTCATGACACTGGGGGATTAGGGACAATGTATGTGTCCATCACTGGGTGATGCAGAAGTCAAAGGTGTGGATGCACTGGGCAATGCCATGCAATTGTTAGAAACAAAGAAAGTGTACTCATAGTGTAAGGGTAGATTTTCAATGTTAAAATTTTAAAAGCTGGTGTTAAATCAAACAGGAAAGAAAGAAACCCCTATGATTTGTATGCATTTGTGTTAATTAAATACATACTTGCGAGGTCTTAATGCAACATACATAAACCACCGGGTTCATGGTATTTGGGTGTAAGATACAACTCTTACTTGGTTCGCCATAGAATCAGGCAGATGACTTCCTTTCTGAATATTTGTAATAGGTAAAAGCCCACTGGTCGTTCTTATCAGAAATTGGGATCACTGACCAGGAAGAGATCCCAGTCCTTGCTCTGCCCTACGCTGCCCATCCTTCTTGGGTAACTCCAGTCAGCAGGGGACATCCATTCTCTGCTTGTAATCGGGAGAGAGGCAGGAAGGTTCAGTCCAGGCTCACCATTCCTTACCAGTGAGCCTCTGGGTCCAATTTGGTGAGCTGTTTTCCATTCTTGGTTGCTCAGGGCTGAGAGAGGAGGAAAGACTGACTGGAGCCCCAAACCTTCAGCCATTTCAGTTTGCTGAATTTTTTTCTTATTTTATGAAAAAAAAATAAAACAACATTTCATAACAAAATAGTAAGAGCATAAAAGTAGTTGTTTTAATGTAGGAACTCTTTAGAATCAGAAATTCCTTTGAAAAATAAATGAAAGCTTTCCTCAGCCATACGTACATTCTGTTGTTTACAATAACAGTGGGTCAGTGGACTCTCTGAAGTCCATTCATGTGCCATCCAAGGGTCCATGGACCAGGACAAAAAATCCTTGAATTAAAATCATCCTACCAGATCTTACATTCCTCAATTCTTTTTGCTCAGTTCCACTCAAAAACTGTTCAGTGTTCTCAAAAGACCTGGCTTCAATTCTAAGGGTTTGTGCATAAATAAAAACCCCCTCAATCAAAGCCCTGCGCCTCCTGTGAGCATGGGATGCTTTGATGAAACACACGAATAGCAGACCTCTCCTCCAGGGGAAGACAGTTGGAGGAAATATCCAAGACTAGGCATAGCAGTAGAGAAAGACAGAGATCAGCAGTTTACAGTTCCAGAAAATGGTAAGTACTGGAGGCAATAAGTGCAGAGATTGGCAGGGTAAGAACAGCCTTGGACTCTGGAGACACGAAGCAGCGATGCCTCGTGCGGTTGCAAGTGTGTGGAGTAGCTTGTGAGGAATTACAGGCACGGGCAAGCAACCCAAAATGTCAAGGAGCCAGACTCTGCAGTTGGGCAGACTTTGAACAAAGGCCCTGGGTGGTTCTGCTAATGGGTTATTTATCTATTTTTGCTCTTCCTTCCCAATTTATTTGGTATATCTTCCTTCTAAGTAAGGAGAATTCCTGTATTCTTTCATTTTCCCCACAGGATTCTTATTTTGCAGGCTGAATATTAGATAAAAACCGTGCTTCATTGTTAAGAAATAAGTGGACATAATCCAGAGTGAAGACCAGTCCGTGATGCATGCACAGATACGCTTCTTCAATGGCATTTTACACTGTATGAGATTAGCATTCATACAGGCACATGCACGTAGCCAGGAGACATCCCAATTAGTGGAAATATAGACCCACTTCATTGTGGATGCATCGGTGCATATACTGCACGATACAGCACTGTATACCTTTGTGACTCTTGCTTATAGAGGATGAGATGGCATTGCCAAGGGCTTTCTCCAGGGGCCGTGACTTCTAATGACCATGCTGCCTACATAAACGTAGATCCCTTTATACTCCTCGTGACTGGCCATTAAATATTTCATTCATTAATTGAAAGAGTTCTGGAATTCTAAAATGGCCTGCAACCAGTAACAAATGAATTTTCAGGTGCTTTTCTTAGCCACATGTCACCTGTCCCTTGGGTGACTTGGCAGCCTACCTATTGCGCCCTCCCCCCAAGGGTCACTGCAAGAACATGACTCATTGCATGAAGGGGCAAAGGCTGCTGATGAGGCTCCCTAAGTCAATTCTGATTAAATTGAGTCCCACACTGTGAGATCTGAAAGCATCTCCAGGTAGATGCCCTTGGAATGGGATTATAAGACTGTCACTGAAGAACCGATCAGCCTGTGGCGAGAGCCACCCCCACACTGTTAGGGATTGTGGACCTGCACTATTACAAGCAAAAGGATAAAAGCACTGCAACAGGCACGTTGGAGACTATTTTTACTTCTTTGCAAATATGTTAAATTTAAGCACTTGAGCCAGTGTCGCCTGCTGGAAGCCCTGTTCTTAGTTCAGTGGAGCTCAACCCTCTCATTTTAAATAGTCCTCAGATACTTAAATAGGCACCCAAGTAGGCACCCAAGCTGACCCATATGTCATCATTTTTATTGTTACGTGTTTAAAATATCTGGGTATAGGAAGACTGACAATGTGGGAAGTGGATGAATGGTGGCGATTCAGTCTTTTAGAAATCACAGAACTTCTCCATTGATGTAGTTTATAAGACTAAGGAACATACTCTGCACGAGCACTACAATCACAGAATAACAAAAGCACAAATTTGTTTATTGGGTGGGACACCCTTTGTGTTCTGGAATGACAGAATCCTCCACAGAATTCGCTTTCTTTTGAACTGACTTATAGTGCAATTTGGCTCCCAGATGTGATTTTAGAAACTAGTATTGAACTTTCCCTCCTGCGATTAACAACTACAGAACCAGAAAAAAATACAAAGGAGGAGAAGGAGAATGAAAAAGATGAGGAAGAGGAGAAGAAGGAGGGGAGTTTAATGACTCTGACAGAACAGAGTTGTGGTCCTTGAGAGAAGAAAAACGCAGAATGCAGGAAGAGGACTTCGCCACCAAGGAGCCCTGTGTGGAGCCACAGCGCAGATCCTGGCACCAAAAGGGGAAAAGTGTGAGAGCATGGAGGTACCAGGAAGTTGAGGAGACAGGGATTTGAGGTAGAGCAGCTGTGACAACTGAGATTCATGGGGCAGAGTGTCACAGGGATTGTAAGACATACAGATGAAGAAGTCCAGAAATCCGTGGGAGGATGTCCCAAGCCTTTGGTCACACATTAAGCTATGGGTAACTAGAGCGAGGTTCCAAAAGACCAAGCAAAGAACTGGGCATCTTTGAGTGGAGCAATTCTCAGAGTTCGAAGTCCTCCATTCTTTTGCGGAGAGATCACTGTGGAGCGATGTCGCTGAATATCGGGGACATCCGGAGGTGATTTCAGAAGAGCTGTGTCTTGACACTAAAGATTACTCTCTATGTATCCAAACAGCTTAAAGAAAAGTCACAAAAACAGCAAAGTGATCAGAAGCAACTCCCCACATGCCAAAAAGAGAAACAGTGTTAATAAGAAGACAGTATAATGCAGACACTCAGCAACTTAATGCCTCAGGGTCCCGCCTGTGATCAGAACTCACCGAGTAACCGAAGCAGCATTATTTACTCAGGCTCCCATGAAAAGACAGAATAATGTCATGTTTTCTCAATTTTTCTTTTTCTTTATTGATTTATTTTTAACAGACAAAATTGTGTATATTTATCACGTGTAATACAATTTTGAAATATACACATAGTGGACTGGCTGAATTGAGTTAACATATTCACTACCTCAAATACTTATCTTTTTTCTTTTTGGTGGTGAGAACACCTGAAGTCTACTCTCTTAGTGATTTGCAAGAATACAATTCATGTTTATTAGCCATGGTCACCTTGTTGTACAATGGATCTCTGGAATTTATTCCTCCTGTTTAACTGAAATTTTTTATTCTTTCACCAATATCCCACCAAGCCAGTCCTCACACAGCTGAGCCTCTGAGAGCAACCAGCAGTCTGCCTCTACGAGATTACCTTCTCTGATCCCGCATATAAGTGGGATCAAGCGGGATTTGCCTTTCTATGCTTGGCTTATATCATTTATCATACTGTCCTCAAACTGTATACATGTCACAAATGGCAGGACTTCTTACTTTTCACAGGCTAGGTAGCATTCCGCTGCATGTAGGGACCATCTTGTACCCATCCATCTCGACCGTGATGAATGCTCTACATAGGTAGTTCTGTGACATACCAGCTTCACTTTCTTTGGATACATAGTCAGTAGTGAGATTGTTTTAAAAATTTTCAGGGTAGAGAACCTTTATTGGCATGTGTTAAGAGTGAAAAATAGCAAAAAATGTGGAGGGCTGGAGAAGGAGACTGTTGCATGGCTCCAGTTATTCTGGAGGCCAGCTTTCCCAGGGAGTTCTACTAACATACCTGGTTGAAAACCAAGTTGGAGGAGAACCAAATCAAATTCAGTAGTTAGATTCAACATTGACCTTCTAGGGATATTGATTCGGTTCCCTTCCAGTGTGGTTTGCATCCAGAATCATGGAGAGAATTAAATTTGTCAACTGAGTACCACTTATACGTGTACTGAGTAGCACAAAAATGAGTCAAAACCATCCTTCCTGGTAGCTTCCTCTCTTCTCGGCTGGAAATGATCAGTGATCTTTTCCTAGGAATGATGATCCAGGAGCCTGACCCCTTCTGCAAGTTCACAGAACTGGTCTGGGGGAATCACTGACAATCAACATACCTCCCTGGGGAGGAAAGGCTGTAGGAGGGAGAGGAGAACTATTGGAACTTGTCCTGGGAGGGCCCAGCTGGTTAGTTAGATTATTTTCCACACACAACCAAAGCTCTTCAGGGTAGAGCCACAGTCTCACAGCGGTGGGGTAAAGCTTCCAATTTAAATGCAGATGTTGCCTGTGGCATCCGGCACATGCCCAGTCTTAGGAGGTAATAAGAGATGAGACTGAAGCTCCGGGATTTAAATAAAATGATGGAACTAGCCGTAAGGATGGGGTGGAGGGAATTATGGAGAGAAGGAGGTAAAGAGGGAGAAGTGGAAGGAAAGGGATAGACTAGGGGTTAAGAGAAAATTCAACCGACTCGAGCCCAACATAAACTATAAACCAACTACAGAGCCTGCTACTCAATCTACGCCCATTACCCCGGAGCTACTGTCAGGGACACAGAATCTCAGGCCCCACCCAGATCTGCTGAATCTCAGTCTGCATTTCAGCAAGATCCCCAGCCAACCGTAGTCCTTGTGGTGTGTGAAAATCACTGCTCAGGCGGATGTGCAAGCCAGGGAACAGGGAGGCTCCCAGGGAGGAGTTGTTGTCTCCACAAGACAGTGGTCAGAAAGTCGCACCAGAGTCCCCAGAGCAGCACACAGTGGAAGACACTGCTGGCAACATCAACTAATCCCTTCACATGGGCAGATGTTTCACTTGGCGTGGTGCAGACACACGTATTACTTAGGAGTCCATAGCTGACAGGTATGTTAATAGCAAAACACTACATGTTGGTGAACAGAAAGCAATCATGTGCATATTTTAAACACAAATATACATGCACTTGTTGGCATATGCTTGTTCACTGTGACCTTTAGTAACGTATCCGTTGATTACTTTTGTTAGTGAAATTATTGATGTTCATGACCATTTGCATGATTTAGACTTTTACCGCAAGTTATGGCAAGTGTTTCTTCCTAATGTCCAAATTACTTAGCTGCACAATGACCCAGCGCACAGAGACAAGTAGTGCGCATTGGTATCGTGTATTGAAAAAGAGGGTCAGATGAAACTTTCCCTCTTTCTGGTCAGAGGAATGGGTCTATTACATGAGGTAACAGAACAAGGTCAAGAAAGACCTATGGGTCACAGAGAACCTAGGCTGTGACTTAAGGAGATTTTAGGTAGTGATCCCCATCAAATCCAGCTCACTGTCTGTGATCGATAAAGAAACAGACCTTAATTCAATAGCATGTTCTAACACTTGATAGTGTTCACTTCCACCGGAAACAGGCATAAGGCAGAAATGGCTTCCCCTTTTCCATATGATGCAGGACGGTGTCCAAAAGGTCTGAGGGAAGCTGTCTGCAAAAAGGCAACTAATTCTGATTTTGGCAGCCATCCCTGAGTTGCAAGGTGGGACGCTTAAAGCCCAACTTAATAGAATGATAATAGTGAATTTTTTTGAGCTCCTTCTATAAGCCAGGTAATGTTCTCAAGTTTTAAATGAATTAGCTTATTTAATCCTTAAACTGAATCTATGAAATAAATACTATTAGTCTAATAAGATGAGGAAAATGAGGGCTAACGTAGCTCAGAAATTTCACCAGTGTTATTCGCCGCTGAAATTTAAATCTACACCCTGAGTTACACCGAAAAGAGTATAA
Source organism: Erethizon dorsatum (assembly GCA_028451465.1). NCBI lineage: Eukaryota > Metazoa > Chordata > Mammalia > Rodentia > Erethizontidae > Erethizon > Erethizon dorsatum. The sequence goes on along the minus strand of CM051832.1, from coordinate 110,400,604 downwards.
ATTTAAAAAATGAATTGTTGTTTGGAAGCATTCGATGAATGTGTTACCTCACACTGAACATACACACTAATACTAGATCTCGTCATGCTGTGTTAGGCACAGCACACATTGACCAAAGCTTTGGACAATTCCAGGAAATAGTTTGAACAAGTATCACAACAGAGGGGCATTGAGTGTGTCACTATGCATTGATATAAATAAGTAATAATAGGGACTTATGGAATTGAATCGAATTCGCTCTAAAGAAGCCAGTTGAAGTCAGATATGACAACTTTCTTGTTTGCCTTCAGCTTAGAATAATAAAGACAGGCACAATGGTGGAGAATATACTATGGGCCAGGCACTTACTTAAATGCTTTACATGTAGTATTTTACTTCATCTTCATTGTAATCTCAAGAGTTGGTGTGACTTTTCCCCTCTATAGGTGAGAAAAATTTGGCTGTGGAGAACTTGAAGAATTTAAGCAAGGTTCCATGATGAGCCTTAATGTGGGCCCTGCACCTGGCAGTCTCAATCCTGACACATCGTTAGCAGTTGTGTACGGACGACCATGAGCAAAGCACCAAACTGCTTGGTTCTAGCCCCACACTAGTACTAGTTTAGTTCACAGGAAATGCCCCCAAACCATAGAGAGTGCCAAACTCTCTTTTTAGAGAAGAAAAAGCTGAAAACTTCTCAACTTCTCACTGTAACTCAGCTGGGCCTCTTCATGTCCTAGTTAATTTTCTTGGAGGTGTGAACCCTTGCATTGACCAGCTTGTATGGGGCATCGGTCCAGGGGTCAAGCAGCCACCTCTGGCTCCTACGCCAAGTTCTCACCACTGCTCGTCCTGGCACCATTGACTTGGTATCTTCTGAGCAACTCATGGGGTGGCTGGGACGTTTCTCCTTGGCAGAAGCTCTGCTGCTGGGATGGTTCAGTGGCCTTATCCCTGCTTCCTGTTGCCCAGTATCCATGGCAGGTTTGCCACCTGCAGATCACCACCAGTGATGGAATCCCAGGGCACAAGGTAGTCATTTGCAACATAATCTCATGTTGTCTGAGTAGGTTAGGGAATGAAAGTGTCTTTTCCAGGCACGAGTGGCCTGTAACTTCCTTTCCCTCATCGGACTTCCAGGCTGCCCTCAGTTTGGAACACTTTTCTTCTTAGTGCACTCCACTTGCAGACTTAGGTTGTGCATTTCCTTTAAAATTCTTAGGCCTTTTGTGAATTAGGGACCGATGTGCACCTTGGTTGCCTGGATGAAGCTGCTCTACTCATAGTTGTCCGATCTTTTGTGATCAGAGCTACTGACTAAGGCATGCAGGGATGCCGTTGGGAGAAGAGACTCAGATGAAAGGAAATTGCTGTGAGGGGGAAGGACAAGGTACTGACTGTAGGAAGCAGGTGGTCCTCCTTCTGGGAGAAGCTTCCGCCCAGCTTCAGGCCCTGTCTCAGCGCTCCTGAACCTTCTCTCTGTAGGAAGGATCCAGGGGACTGTGAAGCTTGGGAACACGTATTGTTCTTAGCAGCAGGTGATATTTTGGCCATGTATGCAGGGAGGTGTTGGTTTGAGACGACAGTGGAGACATTAGAAGCACAGATTAAGGGTCCGGCTGAATCCATGTCCTTTGGGGAGACAGGGACACAAGTACCTGGGCTAAGGGTCAGGTTAGCAGATGAGCCACGGAAGAGCATGGTCAGAAGGAAAGAAGGACTGCTTCCTGATCAGTGGCAGGGCAGAGAAGACTGGATGATTGCCTAACGCTACGAAGGACAAGAGAAACAGGCCCTTTGCTCACTTCCAGAGAAAGGCCAAGCTCCCTTCGACCCCACACCTCGGTGGGCTTGAGTGCCCTGCTGGAGTGGAACAGAGAAGCCAGGACTGAATACTTCTCCAACTCACACTCTTCCAACCCATCTTCTTCCTTATACCCAACCTTCATTTCCCACTTCAGGCTTTAAAACTAAACCAGATCTTGCTGAAATAGCTTACAAATCTTCTCGCTTTCCCTTCTCATTCCCTTGTCCTTGTTTTGGCGTTTTCCTAGGACACTTATTCCCTGCATGCAAGGTTTATGAATATTAATTTTAAATATTTTATAACTATACCATCTTCGAAAACATTTATGGTTTCTCACCAAGATCCTCCCCGTTTCTCCACATCTTTTTCTTCAGGGTGAACCTCTCCTCTTGGGTTACCCAGCTCACCTCAGCCTTGGAGGTCACCATCTCCCTCTAATTCTGTTTTACAACTCAATGGCAGGATAGCATTTCCACTAGTACTTTGCAAACAAACACATCGCCTTTACTCTAATACTGCGTGTCCTTGTTTCTGTTTGTCTCATAAATCATCTTCCTCTCTTTTCTACTTTTTTACTCAATATCAAATCAAGCTGAACCCACCTGAATAAAACAGCTTATATGGATGGGTTTCCCTTTTTCTTTTTTTTATGTTTTTATTCCAATTGCTGTCTCTTGCTTAAAGTATTGCCTAGCCTTCCAGTGAATTTCTCACATTAAGATTGTTTCTCATTCCTTTCCCTCATTAATCTTTCATAAAATTGCCTGATTAATAATTCTGGAACAAATCACTGATCATATCATTTTCCTGCTGAAATACACAATGTTATTATTATCTCATTTTCATTAAGTGGATATCTATTCCTACACATTCATTATCTGTCTGGAAACCTACAGTGGAATGAGATAGAATCCTGGTGGTGTGTTCCAGTGTCACAGGGATCCACCCTGTCATTCTACAACCTCTTCCCACCTGGACAGCAAGTTACATGTAGCAAGAAGAATATTACGTTTTTACCTCAAGACCAGGTTTTCCATCCTTAGCTACCTCTGTGTGGTTAGGATAATCTGGCTCCTGGGATCAGAATACTGTTCCTTATTCAGTACCTAAGCATGCCTCCAAGTTTCTCTCTGCAGATCGCTTTCCAAGACAAGTCTGGGCTAGAACAGTAATACTGAATCGATGTAAGGAATTATCCTTAGCCTCTCTATCCAGAAACCTTCCAAGGTGTCTTACCAGGGTTGTTATTTTAATAAGACCTCCAGAAATATTCAAGGCCCCTCCATACGTCCCCAGCAATAATGTCATGGTGGTTTTTACCAGCCGGTTGGCATATTCCCACACTGTCTGGAATGAATTATGAAAGAAATAGAAAAGAAGTTACACAGCCACACTCCCACTGGGGCCTTGTGCATACACCCAAGCTTACTAGTGCTATATATGACTGTTAACTACATCGATGATATGAGATTGAGGAGTTGCTGCAGGAGGAAATGCATTCCCAAAACTGGGGGTTGGGAGGTGGATAATGTGGTAGGGGAGAGGAGAGAAAAAAATCCTGTGATCTTTCCAGTTTTATACATGTAATTAAGACTCCCTTAAATCTGGGCAAATTGACAGCTCAGGCTGATCTCTTTACCTTGCCAACTAAAATGTTCTGCAATTCCCTTGCTCAAGTTGTTGACAAGTTATTAAAACAGGGCAAGGTGCCCTCATCTGACCCGCCTCAGCTTGAGTCTTCATTTATGGCCCTGGGTCCTTGTCTTTGCCAGGGGGAGGTGTGGCTTTAGGAGAGTGCACCGAGTTCACTGCCATGAAGTTGTAGGACACATGGCATCACACAGGCTGGGCTCCTGTGCCTGGGTGCCATAGGCAGGGCTTGGCACATGCAGGTAGGAGGCGTGCCATACAGAAGTGCAATGGCGCTCATAAGGCTGCACAAGGAGGCTGCTGGAGAGGAAGAAAAGAGATGCAGGAGAGAGGCTTTGGACACTGCGTTTTCTGTATTTGGGCATCTTCACAGCCAGGGTCACCCTAGACCAGGAGTCACCAGGTCCAGCAGGCTTGGCTGTGGTCCAATCATCATCTAATTGGAAGAGAGCATATAGTTCCAGGTCCATGAGCTTCACTCGTGAACTGGGGAAGGGCTGGCAGCCATGACGGTGGGATCGATGTGACGAACTCTTGACTATAAATATGACAGAAAGGATGGGAAAAGAAACAGTTAAAATATTTTTTCTCTAAATAAAGCAAAGCTAAACAAGAATCACATTTCAATTTTTTTCTGCTAGAACAAAGAGACAAAACAAAATTTGCTCTGAAATTTTACCCCAATCCTTGTTTGGTCATATGAGTTAATGTCACAAGAATACAAATACAAAATGCATATGTAACCAAAATAGTAAGTCCCGTACAGAGTCACATGAACACTAACACTTATTAGGGGGCTGCATGCTTTGTGGAGTCTGCTGCGAAGTGAAAATGGTAGGGGGGAGTGCTTGTCCAGAAAGCAAGCAGACGCTTCCATTAAGAGAATTAAACCAAAATCATTTTATTTCTTCTTTCTTTTGACCTTTCACAGTACGATTAAATGTCCTTCTAAGTAGAGAAAAGCTAAAAATTTTATGCTATTAGCTGAGTTTTATACTATCATCTTTATATTGTGCAATTCTGGCTTCCAATGCAAATAGAATAGTACTTACTGGAATGCACAATCAACGAAGTTGTGAGGTTTTTGCTTTGCAATTCGTATATGCACATGCATTTCCTTTTTCCCAGAATAGCTGAGACACAGAATGAAGCTGGCTCAACAGTTATTTCACTTCTCGATACACACATATTTCTGCTAATGCTCTCTGCATTCCTCATAACGCTGCACAGCCAGAGGATATTGAAAGGCATTGCACTCATCACTGCTTTTCTCCAGGCCATCATTTTCATTGGGAGGGCCCAGTAGACAGAGGGAATCGACACCAGAAAGAAAGATAGATGCTCTACGTCATGCTGTGATCCCCATTCTATCATATTTCTTTTACTCTCATCTTTGTTTGTAACTGCAAAAGAAATATGATAGAATGGGGATCACAGCTAGTGGTAGGAAGGTCATGTAGAGAACTGAACAGTTTAAGAGGGGAAAGAGGAAATGGACAAAAGCCAACATCTTCAGGCACATCATCCTCATTAAGCTTTCAACAAGAAGGTACGACAGTCACTTAGGTGGGAGAATTTGAATCCGTTTGAGATTTGGAAAAGTACAGATGGAAGGGAATGTCCAAAGTAGAGCCAAGGTGCTGATAAGTTAGGAGAAAGCTGGCCTGAGCCAGAACTCAAGAAAGCTCTCTCACTAAAGCATTTTGGCTTAAAACAATAACTGGAATTGTTATTAATAAGAAGCTACCACTTTGTCTCTACTTTGGTGACCCTACAAACCACGTCCATTTCCTTATATGTGTTCTTTAGCTCCTGAAACCTTCACAGAAAGATGAGTTGTGCAATGTTAACAGACTTGTTTTTACTGAGGAGAAAATTATGCGAAATGACTTGCCCATGGCCTCACAGCTGAGCGTTTGGAGACAAATAATTGGCACATTCAGAGCAGAGAAATGACACAAACAGAGGTGGCTAATGCTGCTAAGGCAGTGCAGGGCCTGTCGGGGTGAGGCTGTGACAGTAATTCAAGCCAGGCAATTCGGAATAATGTAGACGGGAGAATTTAACAGCATGGGCCAGGGAGAAGCAGCAGAAAGGTAAAAGGAACCGCATAGCAAAGAGTAAAAGATTGCGAGCTTGTACCAGCGGCAGCAAAGTCACGGTCAGCTGCTGAGTTTTGCCTCTAGACCTGTTTTGTCTGAAGACTTGGTTATACCAACGTTTGAAAACTAAGAGAGTCTGCATAACATTTAAAAATATTGGCTGTTTGTTGTAAATGGAAAGATTTGGCAAAATTAGTCCTATTTTCTCACGGCAGTCACCGGCCTGAGCCCTCTTTGGTGAGTTCTTGTCTTCGAGAACTTCACAGAGTCCTAATGGGCTCACTTCATTTCTCTTCATTGTCCATCTCTATTTGGGGCATTTGAGTTATTAATGCTTAAGCAGAAATATAAATATTGTTCTGAAAAGATTGTGAAAGTGCTTCGTAAGTGCATGGTAAATTACTAAATAGTACATAAATATCCATGTACATTATTAAACTATATCAGTCCCTCCCTGTCACCGTTTGTAAACAAAGGGACCGAGCAACCCTTCAGAGGGCGAGGAGCTCATCTCGAAGCATCAGGCCTTGCCGTAAGTCTTGCGTATGTTTGCTCTTGCTTTCATGAAATAACAAATGTTTCCATCAACAACCCTTTATTCACTTCTCAAACCCTCCAAGGTGCTAGATTAGTAATGGTGGCTAAAGCAGATAAACTTACAGAGTATGAATAATTAAATGGAAATAAATGAGAATAAAAACTCCACTCAAAATGATAGGACAATATAAAAAATGAGAAATAAGAAATTAAAAATTAGATGTTAGAAAATCAGTGAAGATGATAAAACAGCTGGGACACCAGAATCTTTCAGTCTCTGTGGGGACCGAATCCCGCAGATGCTCGTGTCCTTTCTATAAAATGGCGCCATGTTTGCATAAAACCTGCACCTGCCCTGCCCCACACCTGAAATCACCTCCAGACTACTAGTAATACTAAACACAATGCAAATGTCATTGAAATAGTTGTTAGATGGCTTAGTGAATGATGAGGAGTAAAATCCTGCAGGTCCTCCCATACAGACACAATGATTTTTTTCATGTGTTTTCTTTTCTTTTTAAATTAAGTTCATTGGTACATTTTAAGTATAATGATCATTTTCATCATAGGGACTTTGTACCTGTACATGACTTATCTCAATTCCTCTTTTTTTTCCCCATTCCCTTATCTTCCCTTCAATCCCTCTTCCCCTCATTTACAAAAGCTTTGTTTCCATTACTCTCTCTTTTCCTCTCTCTTTTTTTCTTTTTCCTTCCTTCCTTTCCCCCTCCCTCCCCCCAGTTCCCCTTCCCAATTGAGCATTTTCTTCCTATTTCATATTATCCAGTTTACATTCTGGTCCTTATTTGCACTTTCAGTTTCTCACACCAGAGAAACAATGCAATATTTACATGTGTGTGTTTGATTTATTTCACTTCAGAGCGTGGTCTCAAGGTCCATCCATTTACCTATAAATGTCTCAGGTTTATCCTTCTTCATGGCTGAGTAGTACTCCACTGTATAATAAAACCTTATCTTCTTTACCCATTCATCAGTTGATCCTCATTTGGTCGAATGTGGGTGTTGAACCTGAGAATATGAAGAATTGACTGTAGTATGATCAAGAGGGACTAAGGAGGGACAGATTTAGATAAGAACAGTCAGCATCCCCCAAGGAAGGAGGTGACAGCTCAGCTAAAGCTTGAGTGCTGGAGAAAAGGCAGCTGCAGTGTCATTCTGTACAGAAGAGGATGAGCAGCTGTGTGCTCCAGAAACAGAAAGACCCCTTGCAGGGCTGGCGAGGGAGAGGGAAGCTGCGGGGTTAAGGTTGGGAGCTGGCCCAGTGGAACTGCCCATCTGGGGCAGGAGGTGGACAGGAGCTGTGTGGACTCCACACTGCAGCACGACAAACACCACAGCGGCACCCTGCACGGCTGATAGCAGGCAGAGGTTCAGCAAGGCCTCCTGGAACCTGACAGGGTCTGCGACCTGCCCCACCCGGACCACCCCAACACCCAGGACCCTCCTCCCTGCGGCTCCCAGGCAACCAGTGCTCCCCAGATGATCCGCCTGCTCCTCTGAACTGTCAAGCTGGGAACTGGCTCCCTGCCTGTCTGTCACTTTGAGCCCTTGGAGAGAAAAGTGCTTGGTAAACAAGGCCTGGGATTATCTCACTGCTTCACAAGATCAAAGCACTTTGCAAACATTAGCTAATTGGGCATAGCATGCTTGGATTGTCTGTGGAGTTAAGAGTCTCCCTTCAAGCTCTTTTCTTTCTAAAATACCCATCTATTCTTTAAACCTATGACTTCTCCATCCAGTTCAGTTGACAGAGCCATTATTTGTCCCTCCTTCTCCACTGCTACAAAACTTTACTTCAGCCTGGGGATTGAAGGCATCTTGGTGAGGTCGGCACTCGACAGAACTAGTTCCTCCCTCAGTCAACCTTCGTGTCCTTGAGTTACGCATCTCTGCTAATCACATTGAGACTGTTCAGGAGATGAGAGCCCTGCTCTGTGTGGACCGGCATTCTTTGTCATGCTTTTTGAACTCAATACCCTCCTGGTCTTTGCCAACCGTCTCGCTCTTGTATTTCATTACAAGAGAGACTGGGAAAGAGAATTTGAGTAGATCCATCTTCAGAATCTCTTCTTGGCAAGTTGAAAATACGAGCCTTTGCCACCCTCTCTAGAACAACTGAATTAGCATTCCAGGCATCTGTATTTTACTATACTTTCCTGTCGCTCTCATACACATACAATTGAGAACCACCACTGTGAAAATCAACTGAAAGTCACATTAATTCAATTCCCTTTGATACATATTTATGTTGCACCTACCATACACAGGGTGCTAAGCCGTTTGCTGTGGAGGAAATAGAAAAAAAAGATCTGGTTTCAGCTTCGGAAATACTTACGATGGCAGGATGAGGATGGGAATAAGGAGGCAGGTGGTTTTAGCGAGAAGATAGGCCATGATAAAGCTATGCGGAGCACAGCGATATTTCAGAGCTGGCGGGGATGATGCCCTTGGGTTCTGAGAAACGGAGATGGAAGCTTTTCCGGCTGGGCGTGGCGAGATGACGGCCTCAACAGTCTCGGGAGTGATCAGAAGCACGGGCTCTGGAGTGGGAGGGTCCTACACCCTCCTGGTGACTCTGCTACTCATGTCGTGATCTTGGATGAGCCTCCTAGCACGTCGTATTGTTTATTTGCCTGCAGAACATGTGCATGGCAGGGCAATTTGAGGACCTTTTCCACACAGGCTGATCGGTCTGGCTTTATCTGTCTTGGTAATTCAAGGAGGTATCACAGTTTCTCAGATGGGACGGGGACCGAGATGCCCAGAGCTGCTGACGCCGAGCTCAGGGTGCCAGGCAGAGAGGGGCTGTGAGGCTACAACCCCCTAGCTGTGCTCCCAGGCAGGTTTGGCCAGAAGCCCTGCTGGCACTGTGGTGTCCTGCCAGTTTTAAGGTTGTTTACTTCTCGTTAAATACTCACGGTAAGGCTAAAACGGCGGAGTTTGTTACTGTTGTAGATAAACGCACTTCTTCACATGGGAGGCCTGCTAGGTCTCTGTAGCCACCAAGGAACTAAGAGGGGTAAAAGCAGAGGAGAGCAAGTTCAGAACGAGACTTCTGCCCTGGGCGTGGGGAGCTCGAGGCAGATAGGGCTCAGGACTGCAGAGAAGAGGATGCTGGGCACTTGTCCTGATGGGTTCTTCTCCCTCAAGTTCATTCTCATGGGCATCATGGCAATGGACATTTTTCTTTCTTTTGTGAGGGGATGGGAACTCTTAAGCCATGACAGAGGGGACTACAAACCAAAATTCAGACTAGTGGTCCCTCTGGTAACTCTCCGGGCCTCTGGCAAGTGATACCTGTCTCCATGGACGGCATCCCTGAGGGTTTCATCTGCTCTGTGATGGCTGCTTCCTCACTGGAGAGGAAGCCCAGGCTTCTGAATTCCTCTAGGGAGGCACTGTGGTCTTGCTGCCTTTGGATAATGGTCAAAGCTCCTATGTTCAGGATTTAGAGTTCCTTAAGGGCCACTGTGTGCAAACAGATGTTAAACAACGAACTGGAAAGCTTGACTTACATGTGACTCGTTTCTCCATCATGGCTGGCTTTGATCTGCCCACTCGAGGCCACCAGACTGGGATTCAGAAAGAGGTGGGCACAGCCCCTCTAGAAGACGTGGCTCAGCTGGCTCCTCTGCATGCTCTAGGGCCCTTTCCTGAGTGGCCCCTTAGCTGAGGCTGAGGTCTGGGGATGGCCTGATGCAAAGGACCCTCAGTGTCACCACTCTGACCTGAGACAGTGCAGCTTCTTTAGAAACCATATTTCTACCTGGTGCTGGCCACTGCTGGTGTGGAAAATCCCTTCTTTATCCCACTCCAAAATTACTAAGGAGGCTGGAGTTGGATGAGAGGTGTGGAGAGGGTGCCTGTGGGGCAGGGGGTCTTGGAGAGACTTTTGCACATCATCAGAGCACATTCAGGCTCTTTGGAGGACTCCAGAGGGGTTGAGGAACAAAAATCACACTTCACAGTGGTTCTCTTTGGATATGTTTACATTTTTTGACTCGATTCTAAAAAGTAAATGCTCATGCAAATAAAAGTAAAATAATATAAAAAACTGCAAAGTAAAAGCAATGTTCCCTTCCTTCGCATCTCCTGTTACACATAGCCAAAATTAACCACACAACAGTTGGTGGGTGGCAGTCCAGGGTTTCCCACTGTTACTCTAACACGGGTGGAGGGCTTTTATTTCTGCTTTTAACATGTTTTGATATTGTACAAAAGTGCTATCTTTTTTTGTGTGTGTGTGTGTGTGTACCGGGGGTGGACCTCAGGACCTTGCACGCCAGCAGGCGCCTATGCCGCTGAGTGATATCACTGGCCCTTTTTTTTCGTATGTGGGTACTGGGATTCAAACTCAGGACCTCATGCTTGCCAGGCAGGCACTTATGCCTCTGAGCTATCTCACCAGCCCACTATCATTTTATACATAGTGTAAAATTTATTTTTTTATGTATTAACAAAACACATAACAGGTGTCTCTCTGTTTAGTTGTTTCAGATAGGCATAGTTCATTTTAGTGGCTCCTTAAAATTTCAACCAGTACCTTGGAAGTGGTTTCATTTTCTCCCTGGAATAAAGGTGCTGAAAGCAGCAACTTCATAGAATAGAGCAAAGCAGCTCAGGTTCAGTTTGGTGACTCCCTAGGAAGCAGATTATTGGGGCTCGGATCTTTGAGCCGTTGTTCACCTGTGTAACTTTGAGCAAATTGTTTATCCTCATCTTACCTCAAGTTCAGAATCTGCAAATGGAAGTTGATAATAATGGCATTTGATGTTGTCGTTAGGATAAAGGACTTTGACACACACGCATAGGACAGTACCTGGCACACGAGAAGTGCTCTGTAATGCTGACTTCTGTTCTACCCATCTTTACACACACACGACAGCTTTCTTGTCTGCTGGATGCCAACTGAGTCACAGTGGGCATGAGCTGCTCTGGTGAGTTTCACACTGACTTCAGCAGGCCTTGCCTGCAGTCATTCCTGGGGCCACACTGCATGGCACATTTGATGCATAATCTCACGTTGTCCCAACCCCCAAGGTTGTTCCCTTTGAATTCCAACCAAGTATGCCCCTTGCCAAAACCAGGGGTTAGCAATCACTTCAAATGTTACCAGTTTGCCATAATACATGGTGGGAAGTTGGACTCACCCCAAGAATAACGTTTCTAGGAACTCTTGGTACCGAAAATCAAGAGTCAGGTGGATGTGGAGATAAGCATCTGCGTCCTTCTTATTAGGAACAGAGGTCTTCAACACTGAGACAGCCCATTGCTGTCACTACACAACTTTCCTCCCGGTGGTATTTTCTAGTGCGACACCTTTCTTTCCCCGTCCTTACTGGTCTAGTGCATGTGCCTTGTGATTGGCTTGGGTGGTTTTATTAGCGGATTTGTATCAGATCCAACCGGCAGAGGATGTGGCACTAGAGCTGCCCCAGACAGGAGCAATGCGGCATCGCCTCTTTCTCCAAAGAGCAGGGTACTCCCCAGGCACTCTTTGCCAAGCAAGGGGGGCCTGGTTATGTGAGTCCCTCATTGCTCCTCCTACACACCTACACATGTAACTTCTTCTGTTTTGTTAAGTGGTAGTTAAAGTGCAGGAAGAGAGAAAAACTGCATCTCCTAACACCCTCCTCAGACAGCACACCCTGGGCTCAGAGGCCCAACACCACGAGAGAGCGGTGTGCTGCATTTGAATGGCTCGAGGAAGCCTGGTATCATCCAGGAGCAAAGGAGAACCCTCTGAGATCCAGGTAATGTGTATCAAGAAGACGCCGTCTTTTGCCAATTGTGTCATCCTCCATCTCAGAGGAGTGTGGCAGTTTTATTCTGGATAAGGTAGAGCCCTAAGTAATGAATAAAAAATTTCCCAACTATGGTTCAGAACAATACATCTAGAAATCATCCATTTCAGCCATCATATGATAGGAAAAAAAGAAAACTTTTGGACATCTAGTCAATAAAGTGACATATTCTGTTGCATACACCAGCGGCTCACCGAACTATGCTGCTAAAGGTTGGATTTGATTTATTGGTGCCTACACACATCTGCAAGGAGGAGGTCATTCGACCTGAGGGCAAGCACATCCAACTGAAGGAGAGATCTCATAATTACGCGAGTTAGTGTAGACACTCAGTGGGATATAGCTATCGAGATAATATTCTCTCTGCAGCTTAGATTATCAATTAAATCCTGGAAAAACTAGTTGAATGAAAAGTATGCCCTGCACATTCACACCAACAACATCTGTGTAAGACACGAAGCACGAAATGAGGATGACTCCATTGCACACTTTCCAGAGCACAACAGGGAATTGTTCTTTTTGTTCCCATATTTTCCCCAAGTTAAAAATAATGGGATTCGATGTCTGTGAAAAGTCATTGACTAATTTGTAAGTATATGGGAATCGTTCCTATTTTTATATTATATGTTCAGCAGGAATTAAAAGATAGAGAAAAGGAAACACATCACTTAAAATGTCAGGAATGTGGTGAGGCGAGGGAATTTATTTCTTTGGGAGGGCTCAAAAAGTTGTTTTATTAATATGACTGAATGACCCAAAACCAGATTTTGTACACAAACACACAGAGATTCCCATCTTAAGGGAAAGTTCAAAGGATTCTACAGCACAAGGCACTCAATTACCCTCTCTTTTCCCACCAGGCTGTGTGTCTTCTTCATCCAAAGTCTCCTTTGAAGTCAATCATGGCCCTACACAAATAAGAAACAGAGTGTTCGGGATAAGAATCTAGACTGAGATGAACAGTAGGTTCTGCCTCAGCCTCGCTGTCAGGCAAACAAAAAAGCAAAAACTCTCCCAAGATCTACCAAAGCTCAGTAACAAGAATGTAGGGAATGGGATCGGAGCAGGAATCCACAATGACCTATGGTGTTCAATGTGGATGAACACAGCCTCGTTTCTATTTTCAAAATTCTGTCTTTCTCTGGTTTGGAGTCACTAAGTGCCAACCAGTTTGAACATGCCAGATTGTGAGCTAGCACTCCTGGAAGAGGAACGTATTTCTCTCTAGCACACGGAGAGCTCCTTGAATACAGAGTTCACAGACATATGAACTCCCTGACTCCCCCAAGAAGTAACTAAAAGAAATATTCAAATAAATCTAACAATTTCTTTGTCTTTCCAAGGCACCTGAAAAGCAAATGAAATCAAAACAAAACATTCTTATTTCTCCACCCTTACCTGCATGCAATTATAACCTGTCACACCAGGAATTTATGTGTAACTACATGTCATGCGTTGACACCGAGCTTCTAATCCACAGAGCTAAAGCTTGGAGAACAGAAATATATTTGTGAATGTAATTCCCACCCATTTACTCAATTCTGGGTGAAGATTTAGTGATTTCCTAGCGGTTCCAGGCATAGCCCTGAATTCTAAGGATGGAAAAATGCATAAGGTATATTACTTGTAATGGAAGGTCTAGCCGGAGAAACAGAGCTTCAAAGAATTGCAATGGTTGTGATCATTAGGTCAGTATTCATGGGCTAAGTGACAAAAAAGGCCAGCGCCCATTTGAAGAATGTTTTGTCTTCCTTTTCTGGAGGTAGCCCCCACTTTTCCTGGTTTTGACTAGCCTTAAATATCTTTATATTTATGCCAGCTGATAAACCTTTTCGTACATATACTTTCTTGCAAATCAAATCACTTTAAGAACAGACTTTGCTACAGCTGCCACTAATTATTTTAACATTCACGGACTCTTGGTTAAGTCTTTGGCGCATAACGCAATCCAGGTGCCATGTTTGACCATGTTTACTATCTGAGCTGCGTGAGACACAAATATGCAACAAAAATGCATCTCCAGGACTGAGTCCAGACAGTAAAGCCTTTTTCCTAAAGAAAGGTAGTTGTAGATATGGATCTTCATGCAGAAGTTCTGATTTCTGGTTAAGCCCTCGAGAAGAACAGTAACTGGAAATGCCTTCTCCTTCCTCCTGGCCTGGCTCTGCTTTTCATTCCCGGCTGTGGCTTTTGGGTGGCAGTGTCTGGGTGTGGCGAACAAGCAGGTTAAACACGTCTCCTGAGCAGGCTGTTGATCGCTGAGCTGCATAAACGCGACAACACAAGCAGCATTATGCTGAGTACCTGTGAAAGCAAGAGAATAGCGTGTGAAACGTGTCCTACAGTGTTTCTGCTTAAAGCGATGCAAATATAATCTTTTACAGAATTTTTAATTTTTCTACTAAAAACACATATTACTTTCCTGCATTTGGCAAGCATTCAGTGAGGACTGGCTATGGCTCAGTACAGATTCACCTGTAAATGATTAGGAAGGGGACTGGGTGGACTGAGAAGAACGCCTGACCCTGGATCTAGGCTCAGTAGTTTGGGAACTGGAGGGGGTAAAGCCAGTGTACTTGCTGGGATTATTTTATGTTTCAGGGGATTTCTTTTTTTCTGGCCACTCTTGTCACAGTTTAACTGGCAAAGTTGAGAAAAGTTTCCTACCCTCAAGGGACTTTAAAATCGAACAGCCTAAAAGTACATTCACAAGCTGGGTGGGGTGGTGCACACCTGTAATCCCAGCACTCGGGAGGTGGAGGCAGCAGAATCGCCGTGAGTTTGAGTCCAGCCTGGGCTACAAAGTGAGTTCAAGGCCAGCCTGAACTGCATAGTGAAACCCTGTCTCAAAAAAAAGACAAAAAAATACATTCATGCATTCACACATTTATTCATTCATCTGCAAATATTAAGTGTTGATCCACCATGAAACAATGAAATAGAAATCTTTTTAAAATTAATTTTATTGGTGCATTTTATATATACATAATGACAACATTCATCATAGGGAATTTTTACCTGTACAGGATATATCTTGATTCTTCTTTTTTTCCCATTTCCCTCCCCTCCTTTCAACCCCTCCTCCCCTGGAATAGGAAATCTGAAAAGGCGACTGTTACACAAGAAGACATGCCGTCCTTTCGGGAAGAATGTAGAGTCCAGTTAAATATCCAGCACAAAGATCTAGAGAGCGAAAGGAGAAAATACCCACGAGGGTTAGAGAACTTAAAATTGAGGAAGAATTTATGTGGAGCAGGTTGATCTTTTATTGTCACTCTCGTTTAGTAGTAACGAGACAGGAAAGAAGGGCCTGACACCACCCAAGAGGTACAGTACTTTTAAGAATTTATTTTCTCTGTCTCCCATCCTTGAGGGCCCTGGCTTCCCTGAGAGCCTCACAGCTGGCCACAGCCATGCTAGTGCCCTGGGAGACATCATCGAGACCCCCGCGTCCAGTTGGCGGAAGAGCCCCAGAGAACCGCCCACACCAAAGCCCTGATAACACTGAGAGGATTGCCGCTGACATTCAAAGCCCAGAGCTGTTATAGTAAATAAAAGAGCTGTACTCTGTCCAGGGGCAACTTCGGTCCAAATTGGGCAAAAGAAGCCTCAGCTGATTGGTAACAAAAGCATTACCTTTCCAGGAAGAGAAGCTTCAGTTTCACACTTCTCATGTCCACTAGAAGTATCAAGGTAACGGATAGGGGAGCATAAAAACTAGCCACAGATATACTGCTAAGTTTTGTGTATTGTCAGAAATATTCTTTGAAATGCATTACTAATCATCTTTATTCTTCTCTTCCCTTTGCACTTTATAAACATGCTGTTCTTTATCTGCTTTCCTTGGTCTTTAGATTTCTCATTAATATAAACAAAACATTCATTGTCAACACGCATGCTGACAACTGTCAACTGCTGCACCTAAACCAACAAAGGATTACATGAAGAGGGTCTCGGGGCTCCTGTGTACATTGTCAATACATGCAGCTAGGTTCCTCTGTAGTTTATTCTTGTGTTGCATTAAGTCAACTTTGATTGTGTTCCATGGCTTTTTTGACAAAGAATAAGAAAATATCGAGCCATGGAAAGACAACTCTTCTAAACCTATTGGCTGACCTTATTCCCAATTCTCTGCAGATATAATAAATGAAATTCTGCCCTCGATTTTGTTTCTTTTCTTTTTTTTTATTTGGGTACTGGGAGTTGAACTCAGGACCTCATGCTTGCCAGCAGGAGCTTGTGCCGCTGAGCCATCTCACCGGACCACCCTTGATTTTCAGTTGCTAGTTCCCTCAGTTTATACAGACAGATAGCACTTTGAGTACACAGTGTGTTTTTTCTACATTTCCATAGGAAGATGGGAACAGGAGCCTATAAATACCATTCTCAACTCACATCTACACCTAACAGACATTGGAGTTGTGCTGGCTGCACACATTGTACACACTCATTGCCACACTGTTAATATTAAATCAGTATTAATTACTAATCTACTTGGATTTGTTTTCCAACATAGCCATATATTTATATCTGATTTGTCTCATTTTAAATACATGGTTTTTTTCTGGGAAAAAGTTCAGTATTCTAAAAGTCTTGGCTTGGATAGCAGGAGTGCTAGATAGATATTCCCAGAGGACCAGATACAACTGAGTAGTATATGTGATTCAATTATGAACAAATTAGCTTACCTTGTGAAAATGTTTACTTTGTAGAACAGATTTTTAAAGCTGCACCCAAGGGTGTTTGTTATGGCTTGTGTCTGGATGTCCCCCCAAAGCCTCATGTGGTCATAGGTGGAGCTTTTTCAGAGGTGGCTAGATCTAGAATGTGTGATGCTGAAATTGATTCATGGTGCAATGCTAGACTAAAAGGCACTAGGATTAAGGGTGTGAATGCTACCCACCCTTAGTAGCCTGGATAAAATATAAAGGGCCAGAAAGGGCTGTGGTTGACCCTTGTTGCTTTGCTACCTTCTGCCTGCCACAAATGCTTCTCCTCTGTAAGACCTGTCTGCTATGCTATCCTGCCTTGGAGCCAGCTGATTATGGACAGAAATCTCTACAAACTGTGAGCCAAATAAACATTTTCCCCTTTAACTTTGGGTGTTGGATATTTTGTCTCAGCCATGAGAAAAGTAATTAAGACAGCGTTCATCATAGGATCATAGGTATAGATGTGCATAAATGTACAGCTGTCCTTTATGAAAGTAACTTTGGTCACAGCCATGGCCATTAAACTGAAATTAAACAAGGATTTTTAGAAAAGTATGCTGCTACATTTCAGGAAGGACTGGATTAGAGTCTTCATCATTTTCTTGCTGATCCTGATGGAGTTTCTATTTTTTACCTTGTTTCCTTCCTTTCAACTGTGTTCCTGTTGCTTCCTCTTTGCCAGGTTTCAGATGAATTTGAACATGAATAATTGTTTGACTGTCAGTGAATTACACTTGCACTGCTCAAGATATGAAGCTGTGTTCACCCATCCTCAGGCATTCACACGTTCTTTATTTATCATTTCTCCATTCACTCTACACATGCGTATTAAGGTATTTACATTTCCCAGCATTGTGCTAAATGCTGAGTGTAATGGTTTGTGTCTAGATGTCCCCCAAAGCCTCATGCAGTCATGGGGGTCAGGCTTTTTCGGAGGTAGCTGAATCTAGAGTTTGTGACTGATTCATAGTGCCATGCTGGGATTAAGGGTGCTGGGATTAAGGCTGGGTGACTGAGGGCTCAGTCCACTGATCGGATTGGCACTGCCCTAATCCCAGCAGTCTGGATAAAATAAAAGAATAGAAAGAGGCTTGTTTCCCCCTTTTGCTCTTGTTGCTTTTGCTGTCTTCCACTGCCACAAATGATTGCCCCTCTGCCACACCACCCTTCCTTGGAGCCAGCTGATTATGGACTGAAATCTCCACAGACTGTGAACTAAATAAATCTTTTCCCTTTTAACTTTGGGTGCCAGGTATTTTGTCCCAGCAATGAGAAAAATAAATAAGACACTGAGTTTACAACAATAAACAAGACATTGTTGGAGACTTACGATTTTTTTTTTTTTAATGTGGGTTCTGGGAGTCGACCTCAGGACCTCGCGCTTGCCAGGCAGGCACTTATGCTGCTGAGCCATCTCACCGGCCCCAGACTTACGATGTTTTTAAGGTTACCATTCTTGCAATTTTTAAACATCCATTTAATATTTTGGTATTTTTGATTGGTCATTCACTTTTACTATTTAGTAGTTTATGCTATGCTGTGTTACAGTATTCGTGTATAGAATGTGTTATGGTTTGTGTCTCGATGTCCCCCCAAAGCCTCACGCAGTCATGGAAGCAGCTTCTGGGGTTTATGACTGATTCGTGGCCTAATGCTGGGATTATGGGCGTGAGTGCTACACCCACCCTGGGGCGGGCAGCCTGCATGTAATATAAGGGAGGGAAAGAGGTTGCTCTCTCTCTCGTGCTCTTGTGCTCGCGCTCCTCCCTTTTGCTCTTGCTGTTTTTGCTGCCTTCTGCTGCCATGAACTGTTGCCCTCTGCCATGTGCCACTCTGCCTTGGAGCCAGCTGATTATGGACTGAAACCTCCACAAACTGTGAGGCAAATGAACCTTTCCTTCCTTAATTTTGGGTGTCGGGTATTTTGTCCCAGCAACGAGAGAAAAGTAACCGAGACAGAATGTAAAACATGACACATTATACAGTATTATACACCATACTGATGTGTCTTTGGGACTGATTTAAGAGTTGACTCTATAAGGTATTCAGTGTCTCTGAAAGGTGAGTTGATAATGACTGGCTGACAATGACTCAGCTACGAATATACATTATCTCATTTAATCCCCACATCCTGAGGTAGATGCTAATGTGACCCTTATTTATCAACCTTACTGTAGCATCTCTCTTTCACAGATGAGAAGCTCACGCTGCCAACAAGTGGTTGAGTTTGATCTCAAGCCTGATCTACCAGACCCTGAAGCCATCTCCTAGGCTCCATCACTGGGTTTCAGAGTGGACTCCATTCAGGCCCCAATGCTTCCAGGAAATGTCAACATGTTATTCCTCAACTTCATCCAGTGTTCAGAAGAATAAGTTATTCAGTCACTTAGGCTATTAGGTATATTTCAATGACATTAGTGCAAAGAACATGTCACATAAAAATCCTAAGTCATGCCCATTCATCTGCTTCAGATGCAATTTAAAAAAATCTGTACCAACTGGGGAGCAAGTAGATTCTCATTTTGGCTTGCTAGCTAGAATGATGTGAGGGTGGGAGGTATCTTTTTATAAGCCTCCACCCAAGGAAGAAATAAAAACAATGTTTGCCATTCAAAAAGAGATTAAAGAACTACTGTAGAAAATACATCTTGAAGTGGGTTCATCTAACTACTTTACAAATAGATACAAAAGTAGACCCATGATAAGATGCGAGGGTTACAAAGCCCTTAGTTCCAATCCTGCATGTATTGCTTATTGGTCACATAAACCTAAAGTTGAGCATGGTTTGCACACTAATACCTATATTCTATTAACATAATGGAACAATAATAAATCCTACCTTATAGGTTGTTGGAAGGATAAAATGAAATACGTGCATAACTGCCAGGATTGGGCTTAACACAGTTTAACATCCAATAACAATATTTTTCAGTTGCTGTTGTTAGCATTGTTGGGCACACGGCTGCATTTTATGTGTTGCTTCCTCAATAGCACAGTATGTGTCCTGTGTGAGTGGTTCCCACCTTCCCACCCTGTGCCGCCATCATCCTGGCCCTCTTGCAGGGTTCCAGAGGCATGAGGGTCACTTCCTTTCTCCTTCCCAATGTGAGCCCGTCTTCTCTGACCTCCATCTCCCATTCAGCTTCTGCTCACTGTTGAAGCCTCAGTGTAAATGTGGCTTCCTCAGAGCTGTCTTCCCTGCCCCTCTGCACCCCAGCTCTGGGCTCTCCTGGGGATCGTTGCCATGCTCTTTGTAGATCCATCATCTCTCTGAGGTGCTACTGCAACACAATTTTGTGTCTCCTTAACCTACACCACCAGAAAGACAGCCTGCTTCACGAGGACAAGAGCAATGCACAGCCCAGGCACTCAACGTGGTCTCGTTTTTGGTAAGCAGGATGAATAAATGACACCAGGAATGTTTTGAAGCCATTAGTTGAGACATAGATCTCCATTTCTCAGCACTTAACTTCATTTGGTTCTGACTTTCAGACCGCTTAGTCCTTGCTTCATCATCTTAAGCACATTTTAAAACCAGAAAATCCACCACGAATTTGTTTTCCGTTAACCAGTTATTAATTGCAAGTAAAAACACGTTTCAGAGGACTCCAAGTTAGAAAAATAAAGTGCGTCACAGAGACACACAGCGTCTTTACTGTTGTGCTTCAGGGCCTCCCAGATGGTCTCAAAGGGCTTTCCGGCCAGGACGGAAGGGCCACGGCGTCCACGGGGAGTTCAAAGCCTCACAGTCATCCCGCCCCGTCCCCCAGCTCATTCTTTCACTCTCATGTCAAAAACAGTAAGGTAAACTCGGACAAGTTAAATGTTAAAAACAAGGCAGACAAGAACTGAACAGAGATCTTTTCCCTCCGAGATGAGTAGCTCCCTTGGTTGGACATGAAAATGGAAAAAACAAGTCTTTTCTGCAGAAGTTGAAAGATTATCACGGCCAAATACACGCTGTGCTTCAGAGATCCCCTTGAATACCCAGGAACTGCGATGACTTAGGAGATCACCAGGGGGAACTCGGCCACTACACTTCTGTAGAGAAATTGTCCCTGGAAAACAGAAGGCATGCGTGGAACATAAGTCTTTAAAAAAATAGGCACAAAGATAGCCAGAGGTTCCCATTCCAGCTCTTTTAAAACTTTTGACCCGATCACCACAAACTGGATAACCGGGAGAGGACAGCAGGCTCTGGTTATGACATAAGAACGTGTTCTCCATTGTCCCTTTGCTCACGTGATGTTCTGCCATGAAATGCCATAGCCCAAAGGCCCTTGGCAAAGCTGGCTCTGCCCTTGTGCCTGTCCCAGCCTCCCGCCAGCGAAGAAACTTCTGCTTAAAATCACCCAGTCTGTGACATTCTGTTCAAGCATCAGAACACTGATGAAGACACTTCTTCAGTGTCTGTATTTATTATAGGTTCTTTAGGCTTTCATTTCATCCGACATCATCTTGGTTCATATTTTCCTATGAATGTATTCATTTCCTCTAGGTTATCCTCTGGGCATAGAATTATTCATAATAGTCTCTTATGAGTCTTTTTTCTCTCTGAAGCTTCTGTTGCAATTTTTCCACTTTCATCTTTATTTTATTTATTTGAGTCTTCGCTCTCTTTTTTAATGAGTTAGACTATCGAAGGGTTCAATACTTTTAGTTTTATTGATTCTTCCTTCGGTTTTTGTTTTCTATTTAATTTCTGTTCTGATTTTTCTTATTTCTATCCTTCTGATAATTTGGGATTTAGTTTGATCTTTTTCTATTTTCTTGAGGCATAATGTTAGACTATTTATTTGGATCTTCTTCATGTTTAATGTAGGCATTTACTGTTATGAACTCTTGTCTTAGAATCGCTTTTGTGGTTTCCTATAAGTTTCAGCATGTTGTGTTCCCATTGTCATTTGTCTCAAGATATTTTTAAATTTCTCTTTTGATTTCTTTACTGGCCTATTGTTTGTTCGGGAGCATGTTGTTCAATCTCCACACATTTGTGTGTATTCCAATATTCCTTCTTTTCTTGATTTTCAGTTTTATACCATTGTGACTGGAAACAACACAAATAGGATATCAATCGTCTTAAACTTATTAAGACTTGGTTTGTTGCCTAATACAGTATATGGTCTATCCTAGAGAATGTTCCATGTGTGCTGGAGAAAAAAGTATATTCTGCTGATGTGGGATCAAAAATTTTCTGTATGTCTATTAGGTCCATTTTGTCAAAAGCATAATTCAAGTTCACCATGTCCTCGTTCATTTTTTTGTCTGGTTCTATTTATTGTTGAAAAAGGGGAATTGAAATCCCTTTGTAATTAGATTGCTATTTATTTTTCCATATCCTCTCTCTCTATAAGTATTTATTTGTGTATTTAGTTATTCCAATGTTGCATGTGTATATATTTGTAATGGCTATACTCTCTTGATGAATTGACTCCTTTACCATTAAATAACTTTCTTTGCCTCTTGCAACAAGAGACTTTTGACTTCAAGTCTATTTTAACAGGTACAAGTATCCCCAACCTTGCTATCTGCTTTTGTATCATTTACCTGGGATATCTTTGTCTATCCTTTCACTCTCAGCTTAAGTGCATCCTTACAGCTTAAGTGTGTCTTGGAAGTGGGCAGTACCCAGTTAGAATTGTTTAAAATCTTTTTGGGCACTCTATCTTTTGATTGGAGAATTTAATTCATTTGCACCCAAGGTTACTATTGATGGGTAACCTTGGACATACTATTGCCATTTTGTTAATTATTTTCTGGTTGTTTTGCAATACCTTTATTCTTCTCTTCCTCTCTTGTCTACTTTTGTGATTTGACAATTTTCTGTAGTGACACATTTTGATTCTTTTCTCTTTGTCACTTGTGCATATGCTGTAGCTTTTTGTTTTGTGGTTATCACAAGGCTTACACAAAACATCTTATAATCTATTTTAATCAGATAACAGCTTCTCTGGCGTACAAAACCTAAACATTTTCAGCCGCTGTGTCACAGTTTCTAACCGTGATGCAGTGCGAAGGATGAGAGATTACTCGGTGTTCATGTCCAGTTTTACCTCTGAGAGCCCAGAGGGACTGCCTTTGCCCATGATCCCTCAGCATGAGAGAGTCTCAGGAAAAGACATCTCCAATCTGAAGCTTTTCTGTGACTTTTTATTGCTAGGTCCAGGAAGCAAGAATAAAGGACAAAAGAAGGACACCTGTGCAGGAATTCATGTAGGGGACAGGGAGAATACAGGGGCAGGACAGGTGAAGGACAGGGTGGTCTGCTACATGAGTGACTTTAGGGCTATTCTAAATAATTAATTGGAGTATGGGGAGGACGAGGCCCAGAGCATATATTCCTTAAGGCCATGTGTTTTGATCCTACATGGACTTGTGTCCCCGTAGGCTATCTTTTAATATTTAACCACACATATTTCTTATCTCTGCATATCCATCCCATATATACCTCTGGCCAACACCTTAACATATCCCCCTTTTTTGTTTTGTACATGGGTTTGGGAAAGAGGGATTGGGTAGAGGGAGGAAGGATATTGGACTTGGTGGAGGAAGGTTATCACAGCCTCAGCAGCAGTGCCTGCAGAAGTAGTGTGCAGAGGGCTCTTAGGACTGCAAGAAAGTAAAAAGAAGATTATTCCAATAGCAAGCAAGACCTGTACGTGTGTATTGAACCAGCATCACAGCTGAGCCTACTACATGTCTAAAGAGTTTGCTGGTATACGCTAAGCCATCCTTAGTAAAAGTTCCTTATCAATATTGGTTTGAGTTAAAAGCTTGGAAGTAACATTTCGAAAATAGCCTTTCGTGGTTTGGGCAGTTTGGATGGAATGAGTCAGGGATGGCTGTTATGGTTGCAGTAGCTGCCAAAGCCACTGTTGCTACAATGGCTGCAATCAAAACGTCCAAACGCTACTTTTGTCTGAGATGTTCAAGAGCGGAGTCTCCCATCCAATCCCATGTAAGATTGCTGGGGAACCGGGCTTCAGCCCTTTGTCTAAGCCTCACAATAAGAGTATTATTTAATTGAGAAATATTATCATTAGTGGAACATGGAGTGAGCCACGTGGAGTTTGCAGGCAAGGTAATACTGAGAGCCTTAAAATGTCTGTATGGAGGAGTGAATGATTTGAAACAGTGAAAACAGGTTCCTCCTTAGAAAGGACCAGAATATATGGATGGGAAGTACAGATCATGTCGTGATCAGAGGTTATCAGTGTTCAAGCTTTAATTTCTAGAGTGACACTGCCTGGATCATACAATGTTTGAGTATCTGTAAGTGTTGTAACATTTCCCTAACAACACAAAACATAAGCCCTGAAAAAATATCTGCATCATCTGACTGGCTGTCAGATGATGTCTGCATCACCTGCTGGACTGATGTGCACGTCTTATCACAAGTAGTTGAAACACATGTAAGGGAAAGCCAGACGCTTGAGCCTAAAAACGTTTATCTCCATAAGTCACCAGTCTGATAAGAAGTTTCTTCAGTTTCATATCTTGGAAGTTATGTACACTTGGGAAACATAAATATAAAATTTAATATACCACAAAGTGAGCAATAATTGGTATCGCAGCTATACAGAAATCTGTATATACTTAGTTTCTACTCTTTTTTTCTTTTAGTTTCTACTCTTAAGGCAAATTTTAGACTCATTTAACAGGTTTCATAAGGTATAACTATATTGACAAGAATTAAGAACATTTTTAAAGCTCTGATAAATTTAGGAAACTGTTAATGACAGCAAATAAACTTACTACCCAATATACAAATCTACCTCATTTATACAATAAAAAAATACTTGTTTAATCAAAGCCAATAGATGCAGATCAACTTTAAATCTCTGGATCAAATTTGAAGAGACATCGAAGTTTGTTTATTTTATATGTTTAAGGCCTAAACTTATATAAAGGAGAGCACCATTTAGTTACTTTGTATGTATGAAACTTACATAAGCTTAACTCTATAAACTTAACTGTAAATCTTAGACTCATGGTATAACATAAGTTATGTCATAAACTAAGATAATAGTTGTTTATTTAACCAATCATGAATTGATTATTGAAAACATTTTATAGGCTAACATTCAAATACTCTTTAACTCTTAAAGCTCACTTTTTAGTAACCAAAAGCTTAATGATGAGAACATAAGAAACTTGTTTTAGTAAAAGATAGAATCTTTGTTTTTAAATCTAGTTTCCTAAATTTAACCAAGAGCACCTCGATATTTTTATGAAATCATATTACTTTAGAAGGAGAAAACTTAGCCTTTTAATTATAGCCAAAAGCAACTACTTCAGTTGACCCATCATAACAGATAACACTTTTTAAAAGCTATATATATTATCTTTGACCAAGAAAAACTCTTAAGCTATGGTTCACAGACAATAATAGACATCACATTTATAAAACTGATTCTTTTTATTATCTTAATTACCTAAAAACCTGGATGGAAATATGTTACCAACTTTAAAGGCACTTTTACTCTTACCAAGTGATTTAAATTAGCCTACTGTTAGGATATGAACCACAAGCATTTGAGATGCTATCTGGAGGGTTTATTTGTCTATAAGCCAACTTTAGTAGAACATTTGGAGGATAATGTACACTTAAAAGTTAACACACAGAAACACACATATTAACCTAAATAATACATAGTCTTTATATCATCAAACTTTAAGGCTTTTATTTCTATGTAAGCCTCAAGCCTGTTAGTCTTTACTTGGTAATATTTTCAGTGAATTTGGTTACCCTGAAAACCTATACAAATGGTTTTTCCATGAAAATCTCAAAAAGAATGACAAAAAGAAAAGAGAGAGAGAAAAAAGGAAAGAAAGAAAGAAAGAAAGAGAGAAAGAAAGAGAGAAAGAAAGGAGAGAAAGAGAGAAAGAAAGGAGAGAAAGAGAGAGAAAAAGAAAGAAAGAAAGAGAGAAAGAAAGAAAGAAAGAAAGAAAGAAAGAAAGAAAGAAAGAAGAAAGAGAAATTGTTGAGCTCAAAAAACTTTTTTCTTAGACAAAGCAGCTGCAGGTATTTTAACTGGTTATTAACACACATTAGACAGAAGGACAAACCTATAGACACACAAAACAATTACTTTTAGACTAGGGTGCACTCTTAGATATACTGGCTAAATTGAACTACAACACCCTTTTATAGTTTTTAGGATTTTAACTATAAGTAGACTAGTGAGAACTTTTGTGTAAGTCATTAAATAGCAGACATCTCTTGTAATAGAGTCAGAAGGAAAAAACACTTTTACACCTGTAAAAGCAAAGACATTTTAAGAAGGGATGAAGGCTGATGGTTTATCTTATTGGAGTAGACCAATTTCTTTTTTAAACTGTTAATAAACTCATAAGTCCCTAGGAATACTTTTTCATTCTATAAAACCAGTCAGTTTACCCTGCGGTGAGCATCTTTGAAGGGAGGGGGAAGTGAAAGGAGTTAATTTCCAGTTCTGCCTAAGGGCAGAAAGGCTGATGAATTTGGACTAAAACATTTACATTTATTCTCTGAGAGTTTGAGGATTAATTCTAGACCAGTTTTTAAGAATATGGCCCAGAGATAAGCGAAGGTTAATGTCACTCTGGAAGGGTTGCAGGGAGGGGGAAATTCACTATTCCAGAAATTTGGTCCTGTAACCCAGCAGCCACAGAGAAGAGAATTGCCTTGCCTTAATCATCTCAAGGGCAGAAAGACACTCGAGGCCAAAAGCTTTCCCAGGGTGGGTCTCCAGTTCCTAGCAAAACATACCTCCAAAGACAAAAGCTAAGATTGGTTCCAACTGCATTGCCAAGCAGAAAATCGACCATCGAAGAACTCGAATGAATGCTTTTTAACTTCCTGAGAGACAGCAAGAGACAGATTAGAGATGTTCCTTAAATTTTATTGTTTTGGCCTCATATGTGTGTGCTTGAGCCTTTGGAAAAATCCTGATGGGGATTCCCTTTTCCTGATAAATTTGACCCAGTTTAGTATAACTTGCTGGCTTGACTTTTGTTGTCTTTAGCCTTTTCTCTCTTTTTTTTTCTATTTTTATTTTCTTTTGCTTTTCCTATTTTTTCACAAAAATGTCCTATTTTTATATGGTAATATAATTTTAGGGCCCCTCTCTGGACATCTCTCCTGTGCCCTAAGAGGTTGGAGCCAAAGGGGGCTTTCAGAAGGAGCTTTGGGAGAAGGATGAAGCTTTTTTTAGGGGACCTTCCTTCGAGTAGATTGAATAATGACCCTGCAAAGATGCCAGATAGCAAGGAGCACCACTTTTACAGGACCTAATGACTGTCTCAATTTTTGGCCCACATACTCCCAGTCCTGCACCTCCATGATGAACTCCGAGGAAACCATGAACATTGTTGTCAAGTAACTAGCAATCATTTAATAAGTTGCGATTCAGAAACTTTACATCTCGATGTCTTTAAGAGACATTGTAAATGTTGCTTAAATTGCCTTTCTTCTTTGGATAAAGTTTGATTGATACTATATGAATGAAAGTAAAAGAGCAAAAAGAGAAACAAGGGCCGGGGATGCAGCTCATAGGCACAGCGCCTGCCTGGCAAGCGCGAGGTCATGAGTTTGATTCCTGGTACAAAAAAAAAAAAAGAGAGAAGTAAATGAACTGCCTTGGTCACTTAGCAATTGGACAGTTAAAAGACTTCTGGGCTGATAAATGTAATCTGTGACTTTACTGAGAGAGGCCAGGCTATTCCTGTGGCTGCCTTTGTCCCCTTACCAGGATGAAGAGTCAGACGCATCCTTGTTCCTTCTCCCGGCTTTGGGAGGTTGGTCTTCTGCATTGCGTTGCACCAGCTGTGCCTCACACTTGTCTCTACTTAGGGACTACTCTCTGCAGTTCACAACCGTGGTGTGACCCAAAGGATGAGAGATTTCTCAGAGTCCATGTCCAGTTTTACCTCTGAGAGCCCAGAGGGACTGCCTTTGCCCATGACCCCTCAGCAGGAGTGAGGCTCAGAAAAAAACATCTCCCATCTGAAGCTTCTGTGACTTTATATTGCTAGGTCCAGGAAGCAAGAATAAAGGACAAAAGAAGGACACCTGTGCAGGAATTCATGTAGGGGACAGGGAGAGTACAGGGGCAGGACAGGTGAAGGACAGGGTGGTCTGCTACATGACTGACCTTAGGGCTAAGTAATTAATTGGAGTATGGGGAGGACGAGGGCCAGAGCATATATTCCTTAAGGCAATGTGTTTTGGTCCTACATGGACTTGTGGCCCTGTGGGCTATCTTTTAATCTCTAACCATGCAGTCCTGGAGGTTTTGGGCTTGTGGCCCCAAAAGTCCCTTATCTCTGCACATCCATCTCATACGTACCTCTGGCCAATGCCCCCACACCTTCATCTTTAAAATTTGTTTTTGATGTCACCATTTAAATCTTTTATATCATATATTCCTTTTAACCTTAATATAGCTGCAGTTATTTTCAGCTCTTTTGACTTTCTTACAAGAGGCGTGTGTGATTCACCTACCATCGTTACAGTATGGCGTAATGTTGACAGTATCAATACTACTTTGTTTCTCTTCGCCATAGAGGAGGCCAATGTTATGTCTTTCTGAAATCTAAAGATTGTGCTATACATTTCTTTATTGTGAACTTGCGACATTTTTTCAGGAATCTTGGGTTTGTTCTTTGGAATAGTTCCTGTGCTTGTCCACTGGTGTTCTTTAGTAAGTGTAACATCAGTGGGTAACTACTGAACCAGTTTTTAAATGTGACATTTCGGTTACTTTTTGAAATAGGTGCAGCAAATCTCCTCACAAGGTCATACAGTTTATTACTGCACAAATAAAGACCTGGTGGCTGAGTTCCAGGATAAATTTCCAAATTCAAGATGTAAAATATCTTTGGATCTACCGGTGCTTATATTTTTAGACTATATCTGGAAGGTTTATTTGGCATATATCACTGAAAGCTTCAACAACCAAAAAGTGATGCAAGTTGTTCACCAGTTGTCATGTTTTCAGATGGTGTATAAATTGCTTGACAGTTCAAAACAAAGCTTTTGAAAAATGAGCAAATAGCAGCCAAATTGTTGAATTTTTTCTTTTTCTTTCTTAGCAGGTCTTTTTGTCACCAAAATGTGGGCAATTTTGAAAGAAACTAAATCTCTTGAGTGTCAATATTGTTCTAAAACTCTCAACAGCACATCAGTCACTTCTTCATAAATCTTTTAGATTCTGATAATTACAATGATAACGTCCTATTATAAAGGCTTTTAGTTCAGACAGTGAGGTGTCATGATAAACATATTTTTGAGTATTACTATTGATGCATATAGAATGTTACTTATATTTTTTATTGTGTATTTCAAAGCAACTTGTAGCATATTGTGTATTACAAACACTTTCCAACATTGAATCACAGTGTTAGCATTCCGCCCAATCGGTTTCGCCCCAGCAAGAACCTAATAGCATTTTCTGACCTAGTTCTAAGGTTGGATCATTCAGGTATACATGACCATTTGTACCATTTTGATGAGTCAAAGATTTATTTACATTACTGTTTTCTTCCTCACCTCAATCAAAATCTTCATTCTGTACTCTATCTGTCATGTCTTGCTAACTTCCTTGGCTTACGCAATCCAAGTCATCATGGGTAGCTAAGTCACCCAATGACTCACTTTCAACCTCCTCCTAAAGTTGTAAAAGGGCTAATTCTACGTGAAAAATCCAAAGAAAACATTTAATAGAACAAATTATAAATATACAGAAATGTAACAAGCCACATAATGTGGGTAAAACTCATCCATTTACACTTTGACACACGTGCACACACCTTGCCGTTTGTCATACCAAGTGGGTTAACACAAAGATTTCTCCCTGTGTTTCCCCAGTGCAGCTACTGAGATGTGCAGCCAGCTACCATGACACTAAAGTGCATATTTTCATTAGAAAAGTGTGTATGGGCGTCTCCAACAGAGTGAGGAACCAAGGTAAGGTGAAATCATTTGTTTTATGTTTCACGAATGAATGTGTTCTCCAGACACAATAAGGTACACAATTGTAATTTGGGCTCTCTTTATTTATAATTTCTGTACCCTCAATGGCCCTTTCTGTATAGTTCAAAAATACATTTAGGTGTTTGATACAAATTTATAATCAATGGCCCCTTAAGACCAACTGTAAAATTTCCACAGAACTTTTAGTCAGAGTTTCTTTGACACTAGCATGAAGAACACACCGCCGATGACCCATGTAATGCTGCGCAGCGTCTGGATTGTTCATCACTTGTGCCTTCGCAGAAGGGTAGCATGCAAAAGCCCCGCTGGGACAGGGT
This sequence comes from Erethizon dorsatum, assembly GCA_028451465.1. Taxonomy (NCBI): domain Eukaryota; kingdom Metazoa; phylum Chordata; class Mammalia; order Rodentia; family Erethizontidae; genus Erethizon; species Erethizon dorsatum. The sequence continues at coordinate 110,370,699 of CM051832.1, read as the reverse complement.
GTTCAGGCGAGGAAATGCATCAGGCTCTTTCCGGCAGCATTGTTTACTAGCCAGCATGAGAAATTGACTGGAATTAATTGAAGGCCATAAAAATGTTGATAAACACTTCAAGAAAGGGCACAAATGAGACATCGGTGACTTCAGAAGAATAAACATTAATCTGGTTGTACTGTCCAGTTCAAACTTAATGAGAGTCACATAGACAGTTTACATTTACTGGTAGGCACACTATAAACAATAAAAAGAAACAAGCAAAATTACCTTTTAATGTAGTTTGTTTAACCCAATATATCTAAAATGTTATCATTTAACATGTAATCAATATAAAATGATTAGTGAAATAGTTCAAGCTTTTTTTTCACATGGGGTCTTCGACATCTCACAGGTATTTCATACTTCTGGACCTTCCTGGGCTTGGATCAGTCCTAACAAGCTGCACTCCACGCGCTCCATTGTCTCCTGCGATGAACCATGAATTTCAAAACTTCTTGATAGCAGGGGGTGTACATGCAGGATTCCCTCACCACCCTGTGCAAAGAGGAAGCTGCTGCCAATCCCTGAGCCTCCTCCGCTCCTGCCTCTTTTTCAGCCTCGGGTCTCTGTAAGATTTTACCAGGTTTTAGAAGTCACACAGCCAGTCACTTCACTCAGAGGCCGAGAAGCATGAACGTTTGTTCCATTCATGGTCCAATCCATCATGGGCCCAGCTTCACATTTTTATTAAAACAATGAATGCTGTTGTAATCCTCTTTCTGGCAGGAGTTATTGTAGTATGGTTCTTGGACTTCCTCCAAAGCTCATGTGTTGGTGTCCTGCTCCCCAGCCTGCAGCATTGTTCAGAGGAGAGGGTTGGGAGGTGACTGGATCTTGAGGGCTCCAGGTCCACTGTGGAGTCATGCTTCCACGTCACTATAGGGCGGTGATGGAAATGTGGGAGGTGGGACCATGCAGAAGGAGGGCCAGGGGAACTGTATCTTTGTCCCCAGTGCTTCCTCTCTTCTTCTTCCTCTGCTCCTGGCCTTCCCACCATGACATTTCTACCTAAAAACAATGGACATAGCTGACCATGGCTATAACCCTCTGAAACTGTAAACCAAAATAAACCTTTCCTCCTTTAAATTGTTTTTCCCCAGGTATTTTGTCACAGTGGTGGAAAGCTAATACAGGCATTTTTATTTTCTTTAAAAATTTTTCCTTCTTACTATTAGTGCTATTAAGTCCACAAAATATTGGCTTTCAGTGCATACAGTATATTTTGATCCTATTCCTCCCCCCGCATTGCCCACCCTTACACCTCCCTCCTCATTCCCTTCTCCTTGTTAGTAAATCTCCCTCCTACTTTCTTATCATCTTTTTTTATTCCTCATAGTAGGGAGAACTCTTTCTGAGTCTGGCTTATTTTGCTCGACATTATGATCTCCTGGTCTATCCATTTTCTTTCAAATAAAAAATATTTTCTTCTTTGTGGCTGAGTAATACTCATTGTGTATATAACACATTTTCTTCCAACCATTCATCTGCTGATGGCCACCTATAACAGTTCTATATCTTCACTACTGTGAAGTGTGCTAAAATAAACACTGGTAGGCAGGATCTCTATAGTATGCTGACTTCAATGCCTCCAGGTATATACCGAGGAGTAGTAAAGCTTGATCAAATCATAGCTCTAGTTCCATTTTTTTTGAGGAAACTCCGCACTGATTTCCACAGTGGCTGTAGTAATTTACATCTCCACCAGCAGTGTAGAAGGGTTCCTTTCTCACATCCTTGCCAGCATTTGCTGTTTTTTGTATTCTTGATGACAGCCAATCTGACTGAGAAATTGCAGCATCTCAATGTGGTTTTGATTTGCATTCCCCTAGTGGCTAAAGATGTTGAACATTTTTTTCATATATTTACTGACCATTTGTATTTCTTTTTTTTTTTTTTTTTTTTTTTGAGAAGTATCTGTTCAATTGCTTTGCCCATTTATTGGTTGGGCTATATGATTTTTGGTGTTAAGATTTTTGAGTTCTTTATATATTCTAGATAGTAATCTTCTATTGGAAGAGTAGTTGGCAAATGTTTTCTGCCATTTTATAGGCAGTCTCTTCATTCTGTTGTTTCCTGTGCTATGGAGAAACTTTTTAACTTGATGTAGTCCCATTTTTTATTCTTGTTATTTCCTGTGCTATTGGAATCCTACTTAGCAAGTCTTTGCCATACCTATGTGTTCATGTGGTTTCTCCTGTGTTTTATTTTCAGTTTCAAAGTCTCAGGTCTTATCTGTAGGTCTTTGACCTATTTTGATTTTTTTTTTTTTTTGGTACTTGGAATCAAACTCAGGACCTTACACTTGCCAGGCAGGCACTTGTGCCACTGAGCTATATCTCAAGTCCTTGAATTATTTTCTTGTACAGAGAGAGAGAAAGATCTAGCTTTAATCTTCTACATACAGATACCCAGTTTTCTCAGCACAATTTGTTAATATGTATTTTTGGCACCTTTGTTTAGAATCAGATGGCTGTAGTTGTATATATCTGTGTCCTCTGTTCTGTTCCATTGGTCTATGTGCCTGTTTTTTGTGCCAGTACCATGCTTTTGTTTTTACTGTGGCTTTGACATTGGGTATTGTGTTGCTTCCATCCTGTACTTTTTGATGAAGATTGCTTTGACCATCCTGGGTCTTTTGTGTTTCCATGTAAATTTTAGGGCTTTTTTCTGCATCTGTGAAGAATGCAGTTGGTATTTTGATAGGGAATGCACTGAATCTCACTGTGCTCCTTTTGTCTTTCTAACCTATGAGTTCTGTTTTAGTTACTTTTCTCATCACCAAGAGAAAATACCTGATGCCTAAAGTTACAAGAGAAAAGGTTTATTTCAGCTCACAGTTTGTAGAGGTTTCAGTCCATTGTTGGCTGGTTCCAAGGCAGGGTGGCATGGCAGAGGAAAAACAGTCCATGGCAGGCAGACAGGAAGCAGGAAAGCAGTAACATGGACCTTCCCTTTTCCTTTTATTCAATACAGGCTAACAGCCTATTGGATAGTGCCACCCACACCCAGGGTGGAGCTTCCCATTATCCATACCCAAAACTATGTTAAACCAATTAGTAGATTGATTTACTTATCATGCACCCTATTCAGTATTCACATACCCTACATCCAGCCACCTCCAAAGAGCCTCATCTATAAGCACAGAAGACTGTGGGGGACATCAAGATACAAGCCATAACAAGTTCTGTCTCATGTAAAACATCAGGTCATGAACATCATTCAGCCTAGTTTTTGGCAATTTTATAACATGAACAGCATTTCCTCCCTTGTCCAATATGTCTTTCTTCCTTTTTGCTTAACCCTCCTTGGATGGTCTCCCTCATCATGTCTTACAACATTCCATTCACAACTACTTAGGTATTCTTTAAGAAATGGAGGCTTTCTTATTCAGTTTTCCTCTTTTCTTTCTAATCCTTGCCAGAAATGCTTTTTGTGGCCCTTAATAGTAATGTAGACTTTTTCTAGCATATATCTAAAAACTTTCTACCTTTTACCCATTATCCATTCCCAAAGTCTCTCCCACACTTTAAGTTTTTTTTTTTTTTTAACAATGGTACCATCACTTCTTGATACCACTACTTCTTGGTACCATTTTACACCTTAGTCCACTTGAGCTGCTAAAACAAAATACCACAAATCAGGTAACCTACAAAAAATTTATTGCCCACAGTTCTAGATGCCAAGGTCAAGGTGCCATCCAGTTCTGTGTCTGGTGAGAGCCCATTTCCTGCTTCATGCATGGTTTCTTCTTGCTGTGTCCTCATATGGCAGAAGAGGCAACGGTTGTCTCTTGCTCTCTTTTATAATGGCTGTAACCTCATTCATGAAAGCTCTACCCTCTTGACCTAATTACCTCCAAATACCATCACCTTGGGGGTTACAACTTCAACATACGAATTCTGAGGGACACATTCAGACCATAGGAATTGTTCAGAAATCTAACATATTTTTTATATGCAGAGGAGTGACTCTCCTTCTCCACATGATAACTAAGCATCCCAAAATGCATTATTACATTTCATTACATGTTTCACAACAAAATTATCTTTGATATAAATAAGGAATGGTATCAGATAAAGGTTCTCAAATAGCACAAAATCTAATACTCTTATATGAATCTTATTTTCATTGCTGGTAAAAACCAAATTATTTCTCCTCTGATTACCTGATAGCAGCAGGAATGCAAAACGAGATTATTTTTAACAAGGTATTGGTGTTTGGCAGATAAAGAAAAGAACACCAGGGTGCCCCTACTGTGTGCAGAGAGCACACACTTGACTCCCTCTCCCAGCCATGGAGTCTTAGAGGACCATTTGAGTCAAAGATTTCCTGGGGGCTAAAAAGAACGGCCACACAAAGCTACAGCAGATTTGAGCCTAAGGCTCACACACTTGGTAGAGATTTCATTGCTAGTGGGAGATTTAAGAGGCCAATTTGTCATCCACTGAAATGGATAAAAATGGACAGAAATTTATATGTCATTCCTCTAAACAATGACGTTTGAACTGGTGTTCCAGTTCAAAGTAGGCACACTGTGCCATGATCAGCTGACACTCAGCTCCCTTCCTCTTCCTTTCTGAATCTTTAGTCACCCTTTTAGCCTCCTCTTTATGCCTGCCATTCCCACTATTTTGTAGGAGGTTATAAAACACGCTGTTGTCCTTCTTTTATCCTCCCACTCCTTATCACAAGCCCTTACTCTGCTGAAGGCCTAGGACACGGCAGTGCACGTGCAACACTTTAAGCTGCCCAGTGACTGTTGAGGTGATGTGCACAGCTCCAGCTGTGAAGGAAATGGCGACTCTGAAACACATGTTTAGGAAATGGCATGCCAGGGGTTTCAGCCTAGTGCTGTTTGACTCCAGTGTTTATATCAGTAAATTTTGCTTTGCATTATCAGTGTCTTCCCTCTCCACTTATGAAGTGCTTATTAAATATATAAATGCATAATATAAATAAAAATAAACAATCTTAAATACATTTATACTCAGATTTGTTGTTCACTTGCTCTTCTTGTAACAGTGGAGTTCTCTGTGGAGTCCTCTTTGGGCCACAGTAAAAGCAGTATGGAGACTAACGAGGACCCCAGCCCAATTCCTGAGAAACCTCAATTTGTTTGTCTGACCTGGAGAAAGTTCCTCAGCCACACTAAACCTCTGTCTGTCTTTGCTAACATATAAAGCTATACCAAAGCTCCTCGTTACCTAATCTCATTAGCACATAGCCTTGTAACTCCCAAGCTATGTTTCTTTTCCTTCTTGTCTACACCATTTAGTTTATATACAGTTCTTTTTCCTGGATGAAGTTGTGCTCTGTGAAAGGTGTGGGACAGTTCATCTCAATGCATCAGGAACTTAGATGAGGCGTGGGAAGACTCCTCCAGGGATGCTGACCAAATCCTATCTCCACCTGTCTCTCAATTAATCCTGAAAGAACAGCTCTCTTTATGTTCATTAATTCATTGTTAGTCCTGGCACGTGAAAGAGTAGCTATAATGAACAATGGCTATGGTGGATTTTTTTTCATTTAGACACTACTACTTTTCCGCTCTTACTTTCTTTTTTTTTTTTGTTTTTTTTTTTGTGGGTACCGGGGGGTCGACCTCAGGACCTCGTGCGCCAACAGGCACCCTTGCCACTGAGCGATATCACCGGCCCCTTTTTCATATGTGGGATCCAGGAGTCGAACTCGGGCCCTTGCGCTTGCAAGGCAGGCGCTTATGCCGCTGAGCCATCTCACCGGCCCTCCGCTCTTACTTTCTACCATGCTCAATTTATTCATCAAGTATTAGTGAAATTAAATGGCTTGCATAGCATCAGAAATGCTGCATTGCTGTAGTTCTATGCATCTATTCTAACTCATTTGATTAATTCCTTTTCATGACTCAAGATTCATCTGATTTGCCCTCTCTACCAAGTAGATTTCCTTATATAGGTGACCTTACTAAGTTAACCAATATACACTCCTTTCATGACAGCTCTGCATGCATCTACATTTGTCTGTAGATTGCAACCTTCTGGATAGCAAATATAAGGCATTTGCTTTTTGCTGCCAGAAACTAGAACATTATCTATCCCATAGTTTGTGTTCAATACTTCATATTTTGATGTGAAACGAGCCATTTGTCCTCGTCTGTAACCTGGCTCTCAACATCAGTATTCAAGTGAGAGTTGCTACTTCTAAGAAGCACAAATGACATTGCCACTCACTGGCTTAGGGTAAACCAAAAGTAGGATTTAACCCTGTGGTAACTATGCTCCTGATAATGCAGTATGTGGTTTCCACAGGGATTTCTTTTTGTAGTTTATTAATTTACTTGAAAATCTTTATTGAGGAACACAGGGAAAATGTTCCATGACAGTGGTCTAGACAATATGTTAGACATGACAATAAAAGCAAAAAATGGACAAATGGAATTACATCAAACTAAAAATCTTCTGCATAGTAGAGGAAACAATCTATAGAGTGAAGAAACAATGAGAAAAAAAAAACGCTTGCAATGAGAAAAATATGAAATGAGAAAAGTATTTGCAAACCATATATCTGATAAGGGGCTAATATCCAAAATATATAACGAGTTCGTACAACTCAATAGCAAGAAAACAAAACCTAATTAAAAGATGTGTCCTGAATGGACATTTCTTAAAAGAAGACACACAAATGGCCAACATGTGGAGGAAGAAATGTTCAGTGTCACTAATCATAAGAAAATGAAAATTGAGACCACAATAAGCTATCCTCTCACACATGGTAAAATGGCCACTATCCAAGAAAAGCCAGATTCCCATCACTATGACAAAAATCCCTGAGATAATCTATTCCTAAGAACAAGCTTTATTTTGGCTCACAGCCTTGGAGGTTTCAGTCCAGGGTCCTTGGCCTCTGCTCTGGGCCCTGTGCAGGGTGAAAGGTTGTGACTGGAGCATGTGGCAGAGGAAGCTGCTCAGCTCACAGCATCCAGGAAGCAAAAAGAGAGGAAAAGGAGGGTCCAGGCTCCCAGCATCCCCTTTCAGGGCACACTCCCATGACCTCACTTCCTTCTGCTTGGCCCACCTCCTGCCGGTCCCACCATGTCTCAGTGGTGCCACCGGCTGCGGTCCAGGCCTCCACCACATGGGCCTTTGGAGGGACACTTATGCAGACACTAGCAGAAAAGAAGCGCTGGTAGGGCCGGTGAGATGGCTCAGTGGCGTAAGCGCCTGCCTTGCAAGCGCGACGGCCCGAGTTCGACTCCCGGATCCTACATACGAAAAAGGGGCCGGTGATATCGCTCAGCAGCACAGGTGCTTGTTGGCGCGCGAGGTCCTGAGGTCGACCCCCCGGTACCCACAAAAAAAAAAGAAAAGAAGCGCTGGTGAAGACAGAGAAAAGGCATCCCTTTGTACTGCTGGAGGGTTTTAAAATTAGCAGAGCCATCATGGACAATGGCCTGGAGGTTTCTCCAAAGATGGACAGACCTACCCTGTGATGCAGCAACGCCGTACTGAGTGGACAGCCAAGCAAAGGAAATCAGCGTGTAGAAGAGACTGAACTCTCCTGTTGATTGCTGCATTAATTACAGCACCCAGGATATGCAATTAATCTGAATGCCCATCAGTGGATGAATGGATAAAGAAATGCAGTACAGATGCACAATGGAATATGTTCAGACTTAAAAATAGAGGGAAAGGGCTGGTGAGATGGCTCAGGGGCATAAGCGCCTGCCTGGCAAGCGTGAGGTCCTGAGTTAGACTCCCAGAACCCACCTAAAGGAAAAAAGGGGCCAGTGATATCGCTCAGCGGTACAAGCGCTTGCCTGGCAAGCGCGAGGTCCTGAGGTCGACTCCTGGTACGCACATAAAAAAAAAAAAAAAAAAGAGGGAAATCCATGGAGAAACTTAGAGGTCATAACGCTTAGTGAAATAAGCCATATTCAGAAGGACAAACACTGTATGATCTCACTTAAGTGTGGAGTCTTGTAAAGTCGGAAATGGAGAGTAGAATGGTGCTTACAGGGCTGGTGTGGGGCTGGGGCAGAGATGCTGGCCAAAGATGCAAAATGTGAGACAGGTGAACATTCAAGAGATGTATTGGACAATGTGACGACCACTTAATAACCATGTATTATATGTTGCAAAACAGGGAAGAGAGTAGATCCTAAGTTTTCTTACACAAAAGATATGTAAGGTAACGAATATGTGAATTAGCTCAATTTGGCCATTCAGTGATGTATATATATTTCAAAATTTTATATTGTCCACCATAAATATATACAATCCTTATTAGTCATTAAAAATAAAGTGTAAAAATGTATATCGTGTACCTTTTGTATTACAAACCACGGAGACAACAAGGAAGAGGGCGTTCAGTCTCAGCCTTCTAAAAACTTATGGTTTAATTGGAGGTGGATAATTAAGCAATTGCCACACAGCACAAAGAGTTCTAGCTGCTGAGGAAACACCTAGTAGATCATCTAAACCAAATAAGCTAATATCCTGCTCTGAAAATGGGAACCTGGGGGCTGCAGTGTACCTCACTAATAAAGTGGGTACATGATGGGGGGAGGGAGGAAGGGAAGGAGGGAGAGAGAGAGAGAGAGAGAGAGAGAGAAGAGAAGAGAAGAGAGGAGAAAAGAAAAGAAAAGAAAAGAAAAGAAAAGAAAAAGAAAAAAAAAAGAAAAGAGAAGAATAAATGGTGTGTTTATTACCAAGCCAGGCTACCTGTGGTCAAAGTCGTGGCCTACCCATTTATTAATTGTGTTCTTAGAAAAGTTTCTTAATTACTCTGGGCCTCATTTTCTAACTTTTCAAAGTCTACCTTATAAATTGGTTGTTATGATTAATTAAAAGAATTTATTACACGTTTAAGAGGATAAAACCAATTTTGCTTTAAAAATAGATATTTTCAATCTTCTAAAAGTGGAAGTCTTGGTCTTCTTGTTTGCTTATAAACAAATCTAAGAATTTGGGAACTAAATATCTAGAATAGTTCTTTCTCCGACTCATGGATTAAAACTAGAACAGAGTCAATAACTTTTCTTATTGTTTTGAAATAGTAAAAATTCTCATATGCATTTCCAAAATCTCACCTATATCAAACTACATCTAAAGTGCAAACATCTCTCCCTCCTGAGAGGCTTTTTGTTTCCTCCAGTGTAAAAGTTGTGGTCAGCTGCTTCTCTCTTTCCCCAGCCACTGATGCTCTTCTTCCTCTCTGTCTGACCCACTGGCATGGATGAGATAGTCTAGCACTGGCACAAGCTTGGGCTGAAAGGAGTTTCAGGGTGTCGTGTTTCGTGCTTGAGGGGTAGGTCCACATTACTTGGTCTTGAGTTGCGCAAAGGCATCCTTTTTTAGCTGGTTGTCTACGACTTCTCAACTCCCAAGCACCCGGTGTTATACCTGCTGGTTCTTTTTGTTAACACTCTGCTTTACTGGGTGTCATCCGGGACAGGACCTAAGTAATCACACCCCAATCTTACACCCTGCCCACATCATGCCTGTGTTATGCACTCATGCATCCTTGTCTTCAACACCTTCAGTAGGACCAGAAGAAGGACCTATCTTGCTCTTTACCTTGGACTCGTAAGTATGACATCAGTCCATTGTGTCATATAAATTCCTTGAAACACGCACCAAGCTCTTTTATCCCATTAAACACTGTTATCTGAAGATTAAATGGAGAAAAAGATCTTTCTTTTTTTCTACAGGGCAGAGACTAAACTTCTAACATAATATTCTTCTAAAAATTCTGCAGGGCTTGGGATGTAGCTCAGTGGGAAGTGCTGGGTTTGATCCTCAGCACCATAAAATAATAAAAGCAACAGCTACAACAAAAATTTTTGCTACCTAGTTGTCAACTTTATATCCTTGATGTCTAAAGGGATGTTAACCAATTACACCAACGTCTCTTGCGGATACTGCTGTTTCCCTGAAAATAAGACCTAACTAGAGATCAAAAATGCCTACCCCAATCAGCCTATTTTTGCCTTACCTGTCATTGCAGAGTAGCCACCAAGCAAGAGAATCGTGAGGCATAATCTTCAGCATAACACTGGCCATCACCATGGTAATGACCAGTTATTAATTATAGCTGGAGTTTATTTTCCAGTTAGATCTTATTTTAAGGGAAACATGGAAGGAGATTTCACACTTCATTATTAAAATGATGTGTCATTTATGGCTTATAAATATTGCCTTTGTATGTCTGAATCTCAAAACTCAGACTAAAATAGTTGTTTTCAATATTTATTATATATCTGTTAGATACATTAAGATCAGGCAGAATAAATAAGAAAAAACAGAGAAGAAGAATACTTTCTACTATTCAAAGGTTAAGTTTACCAGGAAGAGATAATTCTAAACATAAATATTTTAAACAGTAGAGCCTCAAATATAAAATAAATATTTAAAATATTAAAAATAAAAATTGATAAATCTCAAGGCATTGGGCAATTTTTAACATACCTTTCTGAGTAATTGATAGGTAATGAGACTAACGATGTCTGTAGGGACACAGAAAATTTAAGTGATACAATTAACAAGCCCATTTTAACATCTGGAGAACTCCAAACACAGAAGTTCTCTTCCTAAATATCTATTGTCAATTTTTAAAAGTTGATCAAGTTATAAAGCCAAGGAGTGATAAATATCAGTCATCATATAAAATACATTCTGTGACCATATTACAATTAGGATAACCATAAAGTAACTAATAATGGTACATATATTTGGGAAATTGAAAAATGTGCTTCTAAATAACTCATAAATTTGAGAAGAAATTCTAGTAGAAATAAGAATGACGTTGATAGCCAATGTACCACAGGCTGAGAATTAAGAAGCTTACCTTACAACATATAAAGTTAAATACAGCAATACAGGAAATAGTAAAAAAGGAAATATTTTCCAATATTTTATTGGTATTATCTTTATACTAAAATCAGAAATTGGAGGTTAATCTTCCTCATGAATGTCGGGGCTAAAGCCCCAAACAAAATGTTAGCAATATAAAAACATCGATTATAACCAAATTGAGTTTATACACAAAATGTAACTACAGTTTACATTGAAAAATGTTTTTGAATGGTTGCATTTATTCTTTTACTAGTCCACACTTTAAAATCATATTATTTAAGAGTTGAAGAAATTTGATAAAATTCAACAAGTTTAATGATAATAACTTACCAAATACAAGACAGAAATCCTCTGGAAATAAAAGTCCCTTAAATTGATGAAGAGAATCTACTAAAGTCTTAAATAGTAGAGAAATGCCAGTTAGCCTGGTAGACTCTGATTCCAAAATAAATTTGCAAAAGTAAAGATATAAGAATAGGCAAGACATTTTTAAAGTAGAAAGATTAGTAGTATAAACCCTACTAGAAGTCAAGATTAATTATTGAACTATACTATTTAATGCTACATGGTAGTTGGATGGAGGGGAATAGATGAGTGGAACAGAATAAAGAATTCATCTAATGTATGACTGATAAATACAAATTTCATATGCCATAGAGGGAACATTAAAGATCTGAGGGGAAATCATAAAGTATCCATAAACAATGCTTGGAAAATTGATTTTTCCCTATGGGAAAAATTAGAAGTAGAGTCCTACTCTAATACAAACCATAAAATATCTATTCCAAATAGATTACAATCTGTACATGAAAAACATAACCTTTAATTTTTAGAAGAAAATAGAGCATAATACATTATAACCTTGGGGTAGGGAAGAACTTCTCAAATAAGATTAAAAAAATAGAAAAATTTTAAATTATACTGTATTAAAAGAAAAACTTTTGTGTTTCAAAGTCATCATTTTAGCAGGAGGAAAATGTTGACTCGTAGCCTAGGAGAAGTTATTTCAACATCCTTAGTCCACAAAGTGTTGTAAGAAGCACACAAAAATTAATAAGAAAAATACTAGGAAGCAGGTAGGAAGTGTGGACAGGCAGCTCAGTAGCACAGGGGCTCAGGTATCTGTGAACTCCAGAGGACATGTTTGTCCTTGTAGAGACACAGCTGCCCTGAAGCTCCTGAGCAAAGCGAGCAAGAAACTAGTGCTGTGGCAGCAGCTGCTGGCAGACAGGCCTTGTTTCACCGCGGACAAGGCGACACGCCGGGACAGCAGAGTGGACACAGCGCTGCAGCGCAGGACCAGGGCTATCTGTCACCAAGTAGCTCAGTCATGCTCTTGGCAAGGAACGGAGGGTGGGGCCCGGCTGGCGCTTGGGCCGATTCTTCTGAGGGAACCAGGGAAGGAAGGAATGCGTGTGTCCGCTCACAGCATGCGTCCCCTGGTGGGACCACTCACCGTGCTCGTGGGTACCTCCTCAGCAGGGGTCCCTCTGACCCACAGCTCACCTCTGCGGTCTCAGCTACCTACTGTCATCCACAGTCCAGAGCTACTCAGTGGAAAATTCCACAAATACACAATTCCACAAATACACCATTTATAAATAACTTTTATTATGTTATATTGTAATGATAGTCTTGTGTTTATTAGTTATTGTTGTTAAATTTGTTGTCCTGAATCAGTTCAAAACATTTATTTTTCTTGGTCAGTTTGACTCTGGGAAAGAGCTGGAAGTTACATGGTGCCAGACCCAGTGAATAATGTGGATGAAGACACCGCGTCACGTTTTTACCAGCCTACCTTTCCACTGGATGGCACTCAGCCGTGGTGTTCACTGCATTTTTTTATCACACCTCATAAAAAGGTGAAAGAGGACCTCTAGAACTGCTTCAGAAAGTGACAAGAAGGAAGGGATGAGTGTGTTGAAGGGGGAGGATTTTGAGGAGGATTTACAGCAATGCACCTTTTACTGTCATAATTTTTTTTTTAAATATAAACATTCACCATGCATTTAGATTGTCCCTCATAAAGGGTTGATTCTGCTGGGGTCTTGAAGAGTTTGTCACTCACATGAGGGCACGGCTGTATCGATCACTGTTCTTTGTGTCTCCTTCCCAACCTCCAGAGTCAGTGTGAAGTGGGTCAGAGCAACCAAGGTTATCTTAACCTGAAGGTCATCTTCTGCCCAGGGCAGCAGCTTACCTTCTATTCCCACTTCCTTTCCAAACTGAGCTTGTCCCTATTGTCTGATGCAGTTTATTCATCATTCTATAAATGAAAAAGAATTTAAATATTTTACTAATAAATGCTGATAACATTTAAATGTCCATAATTTGGATATAATCATCCTCTCCCTGTCAAGTTTTTAGAAGTTAAAGTGCAAAAAGTTTGTTTTCAAAGAATTTAAGTCTAAAACAATGAGAACTGGAATTCAGATCTCGAGTTCAATGTACAAATCAAGTTTACAACCTCTTCCCTCTCTCCTTGATAATACAGTGGGGCTCTTCCATATGCAGGTCTCAGAGGACAGTCATGCAGTGGCTTCTTCATGCTGGACCTTAGGTACAGCACACTGAACACACAGCCCTCAACGCCATGTGCACACAGCCTTGCAGCGCAGGGAGTCAGCGTCAGCACCTCCCCTGTGAGAGATTTCAGACCCTGGGGTCGAGCCCGCTATGGGGTTGTCATCACATGTCGTGAGGAGGCCAGTGCTCTTCCTTCCTGTGGGGTCCTTTTCTCTTTGCTAGGTCCAGTGAGGAAGGAGTCTACTGTCTCCAAATGCCAGTGCTGCTATTGTGGGCATGGCCTGCAGCCTCGTGCTCTGGGAGACACTGGGCGCATTCACTCCTCACCCAGGCTCAATGCCTTGGAGCCCTGGGGTCAAGTGGCAGACTGAAAATGGCAAAGGTTCCTGGGAAGTAGTTACATAAAATACCACATAAGCATACTCAGCCAGAACATATCTGCCTTTACTCACCTCTACTTCCAGATCCTGGTGGTACATGCGTGTATCTAATCTCCAATTTTAGTGCATTGCCCAGACACTGAGCCCAATCCAGGACCATATTACTTTAGGCAGAATTCCTGCACCACATCATTTGGTTGATCTCGCGACACAGCTGTGATGACCTCCAATGCTCAAACCCATTGCCAACCTTCATTAAGGATCCTAGAAGAACTATTTTGATAAGGAACTCATTTTGCATTCTTTTCACTATGCACTTGTCCTCAGCTTATTCTTAGCTTTTGTTGTCTTTTCTCAGGGCTGCCATTAATCAAACACTAAGCTGACTGTTGTACGTGGCCATAGTGCTATGCAGCCTGCGAATGCTCACCAGAAGCCCTATCGGGAGACCCGCACATTCTCAGGTTAGAGTAGTTGCAGCTCTTCCCTGTGGTCAAGTGGTTACCAGCACATGAAGATCTGGGTCCCCAGTGATCTTGGCTATTCTAGTTCTCTGTCAACTAAAAATGTAGTTTTTGCCTTAGGGTCCCTAAATCACCAGTGATGGATTGTACAGTGCCAGAATTAATGGCATTCAATAAATTGCTCTTAATAGTAATGGGCTCATATACGAGGTACTCTCTGATCTGCCTATCAACTATATATCTATCATTTCTCTCCCTCTCTCTCTCTCTCTCCCTCTCTCTATTGCAGAGTAGAGCAGTCCTAGGAATCTATCTATGTAATAGTATAGTATATAAGAGTCCCACCTACATAACATACCATACCTACATAACAGTGGTGATGGAGCAGTCACCGCTGCTCTGCACCTTCCCTGAGGGTGGCATTGCGTGAGGTGGTCGGACTGTCACTCAGCTCTGGTTCTCGCAATCTGACTTCACTAAAGCAATGCATCACTTTTGCTATTATCTAGATGAGCAGACACCTGGTGGCACCTGGGTATCTCAGAAACAAGTTTCAGGTTGAAATAAGTAAAAATATTCCATCCCAGTCTCCCATGGCTCTTTCTCTAAATATTCCATATGACAAGTACATGCTTGGTCCAAAGTTTCCATCGCATCTGTAGGGTACTGAAGTCTTCATATTTCCCTACTCAAAACAGAAAATGACTTGAGTAGGCAGGTGTTCATGATTTGCAGGTGATCCTAGAAAGCACTAGTAGGGGAGTGAAGAGGAAGGGACCTGATAGATTCTCCACTAATGATCGGGATTCCATTGCAGGCAACTGGGCTTCATCCCACAGAAGCCTCCTAAAATACTCTGGAATGCACCTCAGAACTGTCACGGAGGGACAGAGAAGCTGGGGCATTTATCCACTGTCCTAGGGTTGCTTGCAAGGCATTAAATCCTAATCCTTCCAGGCTACCTCCCGTGGGCAAGCCCAGCAGCAGTGGTGCTGCAGGAAGACCTTAGGGTGGGAAGGTAGAGGAAGAAGCAGGAACCCAAGATGGAAATCCAAGAGCATGTGTGAGAGCAGCCACAGGGAATATCAAGGAAGCCAAGGGGCTGTGGAGCCTGGTACTAGGAGGAGGCACTGATGCTTAGTAGGTTTTGGAAGTTCTGCAGCTTTTTGTGAATTTGTTCCTGTCTCAAATCTTATCTTAGTCCTTCCAGACCACTGTAACAAAATGCCAGAGACTGGGAAACTTATAAACAACGGAAATTTCTTTCTTATTGTTCCAGAGGCTGGAAAGTCCAAGATTAAGGCACTGGCAGATTTGGTATCTGGTGATGGCTCAGTTCCTCATAGATAGCCATCTTCTCACTGTGACCCCACATGAAGGAAGGGGTACAGGGGTCTCTGCGGTCTCCCTTGTAAGGGCAGCAACCCCAGTCACGAGGGCTTCACCTTCACAACCTAATCACCTCTGAAAACCTCTGCCTAAAACCATTGCCCTAGGGATTAGGATTTCAATACAAGAATTTGAGAGAGACAGAGACATTCAAACAATAGCAATCCTTTGGTGCTTAAGCAATCTGGAGGGTTCAAAGCACCTATAACGTTAACCGTAGCTCAAGTGTCCTGGAAATGCAAATGGAACCAAGGATCCAATAATTCTGTAGTCAGTCATGGACCTTTAGAGGTGCTACAGAATTCTTGGAAATTTTATCTTAAGTTCATCACCCGTGCTCATGGGAATTATGTTATCTTAAAACCATGTGGTTTCTATGCCTCAGTGGCCTGAAATAAGTTCTGTGAGTCATCCTCTTTTGTTATAATGGAAACACTGGAAATTTTGTTAGACAATGGAAGAGCCATTCTTCAGCACACCCTTGTGCAGTTCTTGAATTTACAGAAGTACAAGGATTTGCAGGTTTCCCTGCCACAAGGCTTTTCCTTCACCATGAGGTGAGGTCCATATCTTGTCCCCTGAGTTGCCTAGGCCCAATCCTCATTCAGATCAAAATGAATCTCAGGTCAGCTCTTTGCCTGTCTAATGAAGGACTTGGTCTCTTTACTTGCTCCACACTCACCATATTGACTGAAGTGTTATATATCAAGCGTGAGATATTTCCTGAGGCCACATGTCTATCTCACAGTCTTCCCTGAAGACTGCCCTTTCTTTGAGACAAGGTCCTTGAGTCCTCATATTTCATGGCCATTCCTCATCATTCTCCTCATATCCCTGTAGTTTCCTGTCCTATAGTTCAGTCCTTCCTAGTTTTGGTGGAAAACCACAAGCCACATACTACTATCACTACTACTATACTACTACTACTTGTACAGAGTAACTTAGCATGTCTTTAGAGTTATTCTAGAATGCCAGACCAACGTCACCACTGGTCTTGGGTCTCAGGGACTTTCTCTTTATCTGCATTCTTCAGATTTTGGATCCACATATACTGTTCAGGGATGCCTTTCCAGACCTCATTGGCTGGCACATGACCCAGTTTACGTCAGGGATGCCTTTTTTATCCCTGTATCTGTTCAGTTTCTTCAGATCAAAATTTTGGTCTACAAGAATCAAATATAAGAAATGTTGTGGAATTCTAACTTGGTCAAAGATCCGGTTGTTAATCTGATTAATGTGTGTGTGAGGGTCACCTACCAATGCCTCATTCTAATTTAGGTTCCCGACTCCAAATGTGACTGATGTGTGTTCATCTGCAAAGTAACTCTCCTGACTGAAGGTCCTGTCTTAAGTACTCTTACTACTGCTGGTGTGGAAACCTCATGCATTTCTATCACATTTTGAACAGTCATCACTCTAATACCCAGCGTCTCCTAAAATCTTCTGGGTTGTCTTGTATAACGGAGAAATTGTTGAGGTTTTATGGAGAATCACATTGACGAGCACTCCCTGAGGACAGTCCTGCCCAGGCCATGGGTTCTGGTACCTGTTTCTGAAGGTCTGCATAGAGTCTGAAGACGGAACACACTGGAAATGTAGTTGTTACTGAACATCCACCCCTCTGAAAACAATTGGAAAGGATTTTGGAAGAAATGGGTGAGTATATATGGTACTCATATCCTTACGCACCAGCTTCAGCTCGTCCCTGATAATAGACCTTTTCATACCATCTCAACCCACTATACACCCAGGAGAGACAAGTCACAGGCCTTGTGACTAACACAATATATTTGTGTTAGGCTTATGGCTATGGGATAATGTGAAATTCCAGTAACTTTTACATGATAAAATACTGCTGAACTATTAAAATTATAAATATGAAGGCATGGTTGCAATTAGTAAAATGCTTATGATTTGTTTTTAATTGAAAAAAATTATCCAAAATTTCTGTCCATAGTAACCATACATAAACAAGGATTAGAAAGAAGTACAAAGAAAAATTATTTATTAGTTGGACCATACAATTATGCATGAATGGTTTTGGGTTAAAAGATATTTCAATTACAATTATAATCATAAAAGTCTGGAAAAAGTAAGTAGAGAAAACCAAGTAACATCTCGTTCAAAGAAATCTTTTTAATTATAGTTAAATTTCAACAGGAAATTCATAAGTTTCAAATCTGATTGGATGATGGGAAGTTCATAAGGCAGGATTTTTTGAGATGTTTATGAATAAGGAGTTGTTTTAAAGCACAAAGTGGACAGGTGACTGCGGCAGTTGTGTCATTGTGTCAATCAAGGCACAGTGTCCTTGTGCATCTCTCTGGAGTGGGACCACATCTACCTGGTGGCCCATGCTGTCTCAGGGACATGGCCCTATGTGCGGTGACCAGCGGATGGGCCTCTTCTATGCATGGCAGAGCGTGTGGCTATATCTACTGAAGGGATGTGACTTTAACTCTCATTTTGCCATTTACTCTTTATTGCACATCGATGTTCCTACAAATGATAGTTTCAAAGGTAGAACTTGTTTCTCTTTACGTCTAAACAGCAGAAGGAAATAGAAGTTCATAATCATGAGCATTACTGTTTGAACTTTTAAAAATGGCAACAAATGTTCCTTTTAGTGTCTAACAAGACTAGTGCCATGCTGGCTGAAGAAATAGACTCTAATAGAATCTTCTTGAGGTTGTCGTCTTTCAGCAAACAAGAAAGACTATCTTTAAATATTTCTTACAAAAATATGTTTTCTAAACCTACTATAAATTCTCAAAGAGAACGCTTTCTCTTCATGAAAAATAATACCCCCTGTCACCTTTGGCCTCTGTCACATATCTTCTCACAAGACACCCCACTTTAGTCTGAACCTCAACATGCCACAGCACCCCCTCTACATTGTCATTTGTCTTCATCAACATCTGTGCCAATCAACAACTAAGCTTCCCAATGCTTTAAATACAGCACAGTGCATGACGTGTGAAATCAGCTTTTGTAAAGGAGCCGTTCTCTAGAGCCTACCTGTAGTCATGTGAACTGCTCGGAAATGCATGACGCATGAGCTAATGTTGCCCGTCCCCTGTTGATTGCTGATATCCTTTGTGCACAGCCTCAGTTTATACTCATTCTTTTTATTTTATTTATTTTTGTGGGTACCGGGGGTCGACCTCAGGACCTCGCGCGCCAGCAGGCTCCCGTGCCGCTGAGCGATATCACCGGCGCTTTTTTGGTATGTGGGTTCGGGGAGTCGAACTCTGGACCTCGCGCTTGCCAGGCAGGTGCTTATGCCGCTGAGCCATCTCACCAGCCCTATATTCATTTTTGTTTAAAAAGAAAAGTGAATCTCTTCATGGGTGATTCCAATCAGAACTTCTAAGCCCAAGTGACTGACCCAATTCCAACTCAGCACTCTTCGAGAAGAATCAGTCTGGCTTGTAATACTGGTGACACTAGCAGCTGGTATTTGGGTATTCTAAATGCCTGTGTTACATTTCTATAGGCTGGGCCTTTCTACAGATTAGTAAAAAACTTTGAAGCAAGATTTAGAACTTTTTGATAGTTTCAAAGGTAGAAATTGTTTTTCTTTTTGTCTAAATAGCAGAAGGAAGTAGAAGTTCATAATCATGAGCATTATTGTTTGAACTTTTAAAAATGGCACCAAATGTCAAATGTGCATAGGCAGACCCTCTGAGTACGTTCTAAGGACCAGACATCACAACCACAAAATGTTATCCGTGAAATTTTATTAGACGGTCTGTTGTGAAATACCATACCATGAACTCTGGATGGAGTTGCTAACTCCAAGTCTTTGTCTGGGTGACTTAACATGGCTAAGAACATAACACAGAGGAGGAAAAACCACTCCTGGCACTTAAATAACCCTTTCGTGTGTAATAATTATATTGTGATGCTGAGGCAGTTTTAGAAAAAGAAACTTCTGAAAGTCTTGAAACTACATTATTTCAGAAAAAGTTTAAAACCTTACTCCATTCCCAGTTCATCTACAGTCACTCAGCCCTCACCATCCCTCATATAAATACTTGTTTCAGACAACCCTAACTACACACTGGTGAATAATGGCGTGTTGACACTGACCTTTTGGCTAATGACAGTAATGTACTGCTCTTTGAGAGGATGATGCTACTGTTAAAGCGTAAAGGGACATGAACTTTATACTGATTTCCTAATCATGGTGGTGAGTTAGACTTGATTGTCTTTGAAATGTGCACTTTATTTTGGGAGGATATAATCCTTCCTGTGCCATTGTTGATGCAATTGTGCAAGGTTAAAGTAAACTAACTTGCCCACGTAGATTCTACCACTTCCTTGTCCGCCCCTGAACTGAGTTCTGACCAACTGAGTTGAGAGAAGCAAACCAAAGTGTTCTACTATATAATTCCACCCACCACCCACACTCAGCCTGGGAATTTTGCGGTAGAATTTCTAATGAAATTTCACAGATTATACCATGTACATTCGCTGTATGTATCAAGCATTAAGCAATTCATTTTAGAATCATGTGATAAACTGCTGAATAATTCTCCAGTGACCAATTTCGGCCACTTAAGTTACTTCAAATGCCAAATTGATGACACTACCAGCACCAGAAGGGAAGTTCCCTCCTTGGATAGAGGTTTACCACAGAAACCTAATACGTAATATCTTTATATCTTTCCTTCAAATCTATGGCTTCTAGGAAACCAAGAAGGGCTGCTAAGAATCTCTGATGCTTTTGTCTTGGTAAGAATTCCAAACAAGAGCCTTTTCACCCCAGCATTACTGACAGATTTTAAAGTCTGCAAGATATGTTAGTATTTTCATCATGTGTATGAACAAGGAATATTCCTATTCCCTCATTTCTACAGCCCTCCCCTAGGGAATGAAATAGATTTTTTAAATGTTTCAAGTTTTATTTTTAATCTTTTGGATCTGATCCAGCATTTTGAATTCCCTACATCAAATTTTGACTTTTTATTTGGATATATTGTGGTACTGTGAATAGTGATTGAAAATATAGTTGTATTTGAGAAAAAATGTGCAGAAAATAATATGGTTAACTACTAGTAAAAATTTACTTTATTAGGCTACTTTCTAGTCCTATTTTTAAAAAACTGCACCTTTAGAATATGTTTCCTGGAAGTGGTCAACTGAATAAAATTCAAAGGATTTTAATGAGATTTAAGGCCAAAATTTTACCAAAAGTCAAAATTTTTTCTAGAAAATAATTTTAAAAGAGGATGTGATATTAAAAAAAAAATAGACTCTATTTAGGCCCACTTGAAAGTTTGGGATAACGGCCTCTTCCCTTGTCTTCTGATGCTCCCCTAATGATTGCTGCGCTGCTTTTGGGTTAAATGGTCTATCATCTGAACAGTCTAGGGTCTTTTCACCTGGTGTTCTCTCTGTGACAAATGTCCATCCATACTTTATCATCCCACTTCCCCTGTGAACTTCTGCATTGGAGGATTTCCTTTACCCGAAGTAGTTTTGGATGTTCATGCTTCCACACTTTCACTATCCTTTGCACAGATTTCTACTTTACAGTTCATTCATTCATCAAGTGTTTACTGGGTACTCGTGATGTGATGGAAACTGTGCTAGGCAACTGTGCTAGGCTGTGTCACAAAACAAGTGACACATGATCTATATTATGGAAAAGTTTAAGTCTTATGTAAGAACTTCTAACTTGAATGAGCTTTTAAAGTTCCATTTAATTTGCTGAACTTGCAGGTGTAAATTCATAGTTATGTGCATGTGTGAACTTTTCAGCAAAGATGGTTTGGATCCTATAGATTCAAAAAGAAATTAGGAAGCTCTCAAGGAGCCACTGATTTACTTAAAAAGACAAACAACCGGTTGATAAAATGGGTTGTGTAACCAATGATAAAATGGAAGTGTGCATGAGACCACGAAGAGTATGTGAAAGAAACTAGAATAATGTGGGAGAGGAGAGTGAGAGGCTTTTGGGGGGAGGCAGCGGTGTCTGGCCACATCCTGGAAGATGTGTTAGTCAGCACTCTCCACTTTGCATCATGTCATCACCCATTCATCTCTTGACCTATGGAAATCTGGCCACCAGACCACCATCTCACTGAAACTACTCTAATTAATATTTGCCAATGACATCTTCCTTGCTAAAACCAATGAACAAAAACTATTTAGTTCCCATCTTGCTTGCCCTCTATGCAGCAATCGCATATCCCTCATTTAAAGCATTTCTCCTTCTTTTCTTTCATTTTCCTGTTCCCTCACTCTTGTAGCTTTCCTTCTATTTCTCTGAAACTATCTCTAAGAATTCTATCCATATTTTTCCCCATTTCATAAATATTGGACTTCCATTCCCAGATATTTTCCCTTCCTGATCCCTCCGCTCTTCCTAGCTGAGCTCACTTCCACACAGGATCCACAGGGCCTCCCAGCAACCTTCCCTCCACCTCTCCGTCCACACCCTGAGTTTCCTCTGAGGTCCAGAATCACCTACCCAGTTATCTCCTGCACATCTTTATTTGATGTCCCATGGGTAGTTTCTGCTCAAAATAGTAAAAACTGCCCTCTCATCTTCTCCATGAATGTGTAGAAAAGATCTTCATTAGACTGGAGAAAAGAAGCAGATAAAATGTGAAACAATACTCTGTGAGGCAGTAATAAGAAAAGCAAGAATACTGGGGTTGTGATGACTAATTATACAGACACTATTCCAGCCTTCATGGAATTTAGTTGAGCAATAAGTATTGGTATAGACAATCATGATATGGAGTGATAGTATTATGGAGAGAAGGTAGAGAGGCTATTATTTAGCACATGGTGAGAGATGTGGGAGGAGGCAGTCAGGAAAGAGAAGGTCATCTTTTAACTGAATGAGTTAGAAAGGGTTCATCCTAAATGAATGATATAGAGTAGCCAGCTGGAAGATTGGGGTGGGTGAAAGGGAGAGCGAGTATTGTTCTGAGAAGTGAAGCTGAAGAAGTAAAGAACTTAAAAGCCACATCCATAAGTTTGAATTTAACCCTAAAAGCAGTAGACACTTCGAAGCAGAGGGCGACATGACTGTGACTTTCATTTAGACAGAATCCCCCAATTTAGGGGTGGAGCCCAGACTGCAGAGCGCACAGTGGAGCAGAATGGGAGTTGGCAAGCACTGTGGTTATGGAGGAAGAGACAATGGTGTTTTGGGTCAGGCAACAGCCTTTGGGAGCTATTTGGAAGGTGAAATCTATAGGCTTCAGGATATATTGATTGCAAGTCAGAGAGAAAATCATGGAGGAGGGAGAAAGGGAGAGCAAGTGTGCGTGCATCAGTCAAAAAATGAAAGATGGGTTTGGGATTGCTCTTTTAAACTACATTTGCCTCTGAGGAAATAGATTATCCTCAAACATGAGAACTTATTTTTCTCTTCTATGCACTCATGAAAATTCAGCACTAGAAATATTGTAGGGAAGAAAGAACCCTTTG
Source organism: Erethizon dorsatum (assembly GCA_028451465.1). Lineage (NCBI taxonomy): Eukaryota > Metazoa > Chordata > Mammalia > Rodentia > Erethizontidae > Erethizon > Erethizon dorsatum. The sequence continues at coordinate 110,347,626 of CM051832.1, read as the reverse complement.
GCAAGGAGAGGAAAATTGAAAACTCTGGCTGTGTAGTCTCTTTTTGTTCAGCCAAGCTGCAGTTATCAAGATCTCTCCAAGATTACATCCCAATCAAAACAGCCTGCGTGCTTAGAATATTTTACTTATTAGTACTGATTAGAACATTTTATTTAGTAATCAGGTAATTAAAGCCTCGGAGTCTTGTTTTAAAATCTCAGTGCATTAACAACAAAACTGCATTTCTTGCCCACATCAGAAGTCCGTGTTAATCAGGCAGCATCACTGCACAGCTCCCCAGCTTGTTCAGGGCTTCCTATCTTGCCTCTCTATTGTTCTATGTCCGTCTCTTGCACTTAGAGAAAGTCCCCTTATCTTAACTGCTTCTAATCCAAAGTGACACACTTCACTTCTATGCACAGTCCTCTACCCAGAATTAGTCAGATGAGCCAACTCAGTGGCAATGGAATTCAGTGATAAAGAAGGCACATGAACTGCTTGTGAACGCTAGCAGTCTTAGTCTCCTGTGTGGTCACCAAATGTACTTACCCCTCTTGAGGGGGAAATTAAAATCCTAGCAGCTGCCCATTGACTTTGATCCTTAGGATCTCCAGATAGCTACACATTGGTCCCTCCATGAGTGGCAAATATGGCTCCTCATAGATTAGGAACCCTGCGGAGTTGGCTGTCCCTCCCGTAGCACACCCACAGCTGCACCCATTATACAACTGGACCAGAACAACTGCAGTAAACCCACTCAGTCAGTGGGGCAGCCTGCTTCCATCATTGCCCCATAGTAATTCTGAAATCCTTTGGGCAGGTGTTGTGAAGCCTTTCTATTTTAGTGTGGGGAATTTTCCTTGATGTTCCTTTAATACCGTTCCACAGGAAGAATTTTCTTAACCACTGTTTTTTATAATTATTGGTTCTACCAACAATAACTGGTAGAACCGTAACTGTGAAGTATTCTATATTCTTGTTGGCCGTATCTTTAGTATATGTTGAGAAATTGCCCTTTTTATAGCTACACGGCTTCTTCTCCTTTTACTACCAAACCAAAGATTCCCAGCTGAAAATTGACCTATAGTCAAACCCTATAATTTTATAATAAGGATCTAATTAAACTTCAGAGTTCAATCAAGAGCATTGGTTAAGTCACCCTGGGAGACTTAAAGTATATGTTCTACACATAACACTTAAATGCAATAACATTTCTAAATCTAACATTTTAAGGTTTTATTATTAATAAGATTGACTATATAGCAATAATCTAATTTAAAATCTCCAAAACAGCAGAGTAATGTATCATCTGCATTAGAATGAAAATTTATTATTTTAGAAACAGTTCTGGAATTAATTTTCTAAAGTGAAGTGGCAAAATTAATTATAATTCCAAAGGCTTAATTTCAAAGTCTCAATGCAACATAGCTTCACCACGTATTGATATCTCTCTCACAGACCCAGGGGCCTGGCAACCCCTGAAAAACTCTAAGACTGCTCAGCCACCCCGATGGCTCCCACCGTGCAACTCCACCTTCTTGGGGTCTTCCATTTCCAGCTGTAGCAGGGAGAGAGAAGGTCGGTCATTGATGTGGAGAGGCAGACGCTCTTAGCTTCTGGGAGCCTGAGAGCTGGGGAGGAGCACAGAGGATGACTGCTGGGTCCTCCCTGCCTCTGCCACAACAGTTAATCCCTTCGTGTGGGACTCCAGCCACTGTATCATCATCCTTGATATGGCTAATTTAATAATTAAGTTCAGTATGTTCCCAAGGACTTGTAACTTGGGATAACTGCACTTTAGTGGGGATTCCTATTCCTTCTGTGATCTCCATGCCAGGAGGGAGAGTCGAGCACTACCTGTGGTGGTGTTTGGGCTGCCGTGATCACAGATGGCAAGGGATTTGAGTAGAGACTTCCTTTAATGCCAAGGCATACACAATTTCTCTTGCATTAGGAGTTCAGCTTCACTTTATTAACCAATGACAATCACATAACCCATTGTCTTTATATCTATCCTCAACAGATGACAAGCCCTTTGTATCCAGTTTTGTTTTTTTTTAATATGCAGGTACTGGGAGTCGAACTCAGGACCTTGTGCTTGCCAGTCAGGTGCTTATGCCATTAAGCTATATCACCAGCCCCGCCCTTTGTATCTATAAGCATAAATATATTGGACTGGAATTCGCAAAAGTATATGCCTTTCAGGTGGCATTTCCGTAGTACTCATAGTGACATTAAATCCAGGAAATGTGTAAATTCCTTTACTGCCAATTATGTCTCTAAGTATTTTTTTTTCATCAAAACTATGCCTGCTGATACAGGGTAACAACCTTACAGGGTAATGGTTAAAAACCCTTTAAATTTAATTAGTTGAGCAAATATCCTATCTATGTTTATGTCCTAAATCAAACTAATGTTCTATTGTTATGTGTATTTTTATAAAGAGACCAAAAATTTGGTCCCATCATTTGACAAGGCTGCCTGCATAGTGAAGTGATGGAGTGGATGACTTAAATCAGAATTTGTAAGAGGTAGCTGGTTCTTCTTTGGATAATTTGAGCAATTTAAGGTATATACAAGCAAGATCTAAGAAGAATCTTTTCTTAGCCTTGAGACTTTTATAGTGTTAGTGAAGACTGTGAAGAAATGCTACATATGGTGACAAGTTAAAGATGGAAAATTCTATGACAGATGTGGCTTGCATCCCCGTGGACAAGTCACGTTGACTTTTCGCATGCCCGGGGCGTGTGTTCGCCCTTGCGAAGGTGTCTCAGCCCAGACACCCTGCGTTTCTCTCATTCCTCCTCCCCCTTCCAGCAGAAACATGGATGACTCTCTGGGAACTTCCTGCCGTCTGTCTCCTCTCCTACAGAAAGCCTGCTCCTCCAGCCCTGGGGGACAAAAAGCTACCAACACAGGGACAAAACTCCAAAAAAAGTGTATTTCACAGTTTCACCAATAACTGGCCTAAATTTGGGACCAGGAAGTGGGAGTCCCTGCTGTCTCTGTGACATTCAAATAAAGAAAAGAGACACCATAATTTATGCTCCAAAACGACACAAGAGAAAACAAACACAAGTCAGTTTCCCACGTGCAGCCGCACAGCGAAGGCCATTGTTCCCTGGGAATCCAGCCGGCCTCGCCCGGGCTGCCGGACGAACTGGCTGGTCCTCGGTTCACAGGCATGAAGTCACACGAGCGCGGTCCCAACCCTTGGGTGATTTTCCTCTTGAGCTGCACGGAGCTGTTTCCTGATGGGCCTGATGGGCCTAAATGCAAAACTGAGAGGAGAGAGAACTCTTGCTCGACACTTAGTTTATCCCGGGAGAAGTCATCTCTCAAGAAAAGTCGGGAAAGATGCGGAAACCTGATCACAGCCATTTAAACACAGGTCACCCAGGCAAGTTCAAGACAGTTAAAATACATGTGAAGTAGATTCTCGAAAGAGTTGATTCCTTTACCTCAGAGGCAGAACTCAAGAGAAGCGTTCCTACAGTTGAGGAGCCACTTTGGGGATAGATGAACACTTCTGGGTTTCAAGCAAAAGCAGGACGAATTTTTTTTTGTATGTGTGTGGGTACCGGGGGTCGACCTCAGGACCTCATGCGCCAGCAGGCACCCATGCCGCTGAGCAATATCACTGGTCCTTTTTTCATATGTGGGTTCCGGGAGTCGAACTCAGGACCTTGTGCTTGCAAGGCAGGTGCTTATGGTGCTGAGCCATCTCACCGGCCCTGGAGGAATTTTTAAGTGAGCACATTTGAGTCATAATCAGGCCTAGTCCCTGCTAGGGAACTTACTTCCGTCTCCATTTTGTTGTCCTGTCCCCTAACAAGTGTTTCTTCCTTTCTGGCCTTAGCTGTCATAATAAGAAGTAGGACAAGAAAAGCGTGGATTCTGCTTCAACGCTGCTGTTGTGGGCACAGTGGGGAAAGACTTCTCTTCCCAGTGTGTGATGATGGAGAGGAAACAGTGCTAAGCCACTTCCTCAGTTTGTCCCAGTTGGAAGCGGGAGGATCCCAGAGGCCTGCGCACGTTGCCCCAGGGAGCCTGATGCGTGAGTTAAGGGTGGATGCTGAGTAGGGTCTTCTTCCATGCAAAACTGCTAAGTCCTGCATGGCAAACTGCTGCTCTCCAGCCTGGTCCTCGGGAGTGGCCTGGTGTGTGACAGTGGTGGCTGCAGAGCAGGAGTCCCCTCGTGAATGAGTCAGCGGGTGGATGAAGGGCTGGCCTGTGAGTTCAGCTTCTTACAGAGCAGGCCAAGGGCAGACATTGGCGAGGCCTTTTCCAGGCAGAGGCAGAGGAGCTGAGAAAGGCCAGAGACCAGCAGCTTCAAGAGAAGAAAGAGGGCAAAGGGCGGCCAGGGTACCAGGCCACCTCACGGAGTTTACACTGACACCAAAGCTCCATTGCGTACTTAGGGTGTCATCACTGCAAATAAAATTTTTTGAAAAGTTTTTGAAGATAAGTATTTTTTCCCTAACTTCCCATAAAATAAAACAGTTGTAGGAGAGCTGTCTGAGCTTGTCAGCGAGTGATGTCAGGGTTCTCCACAGGGTACCGACAAGCAGACCCATCATAGCACGTAGTATTTGGAATTGGAAGCCAAAACATTTTCTTTTCTGGCATCAAGTAGTATCAGTTTTATTTCTGGCTCCAATGCGTTTTTCAGCTGCGTGTCACAGAACCTCTGGGGCTGTCCTCTCTTGAACAAAAAGAGTACTGGCCCCGAACAGCACGCGCATTTCTCCAGGGGACCTGTGGTTTCTTCTGTGGACATCGTTCTGGACCTGAGGGTTCCGCAAAGCCAAAATAATTCCTTAGAAATGCAGCCAACCGCTCAGCTCACCCAGCTGTTCAGTTAGGCTCTGGAGAGGAGGCAGCCACCTTCTAACACACTGCCATCTTTTGATCACAAGCAGCATAGCAAGAAAAGATGAGAGAAGAAAGGCCTTGTTACTGATTCATGTAGCAGCCGGCAAGGAAAGCAACGCCAAAGCAGCTGCCTGCAGCAGAGCTAAAAGCTCCTCAGAAATGACAAGACAAACCAGAGCGGAGCAGTGCTTCACAGCCTGGTAACAATCCACCTTCCCGCTATTTCTGTCCACACCGTGGGGCCCATTCTTTATCAGATAATGTACTAACACTGCTACAAGACCTTTCATGGTGCCATTCTGTTAATGATGCTATAATATAAAAATGATAGGGCATGGTAGCACACACCTGAAAGTCTAGCATTCTGGGAGGCTGAGGCAGGCAAACCACAACTTCAAGCCCAGCCTAGGAAACTTAGTAAATTATTAACAAGACCCTGTCTCAAAGAATAAAAAGGCTGGGGACATAGTTCAATGTGAAGGCCCTGGGTTCAATTTTCCAGTATCACAAAAAACACCATATACATAGTAGAAGTCTCCTAAGGGTCATATGTTTTTAGAATCACAGAGCACTTTCCACAGTTTTGGACACATGCTATTTATGTTCCAGATATTTCCAAGAAACTTCTGCCCACCAGACTGTGCGCTGGCGGTAGACATGGCGTGGAGAGCAGAACAGATAAGGTTTCTGCCCCATGGATGTAGTATTTATTGTGAGTGCTGGACTGTGGGTCAGGACTGTGTAAAAGTAAGAGGAGAGTTTAACTCCAATATCAAGTTCACCTCCTTGGGCAGTGACATTTAAGCAAGGGCCAGAAAGAGGACCAACATTTTGCAAGATGAGCATGGAGGAGGGTGAGCAGAGGATTCTTCCCAGGAAAATAATCAGTCTGTAAAACTAAAATGTTTGACCTCATGAATGATTAAGTGAATTCTTGAGGTGAAGAATTCAGATATTTACACTAACATTTAAAATATATGTTCAATTTCCTAAAATATACTCCTATGGACATAAGCTAAGCGTATTTAATGGGAGATGGGCAGTAGGTAAATACAGGCTTTTAAAATCGCAGAGATTAATTCAGATACAGTTAGCTCTAAAATTTTAAGCAAGTTATTGTCCAGAAATTATTTATCTCAAAAATGGGAAACACTGAACATAGGTCACTAATTTCTTACCATATTTACCACGAGAGAATGCATTTAAGAGCCCAGCACGGAGTCTTACTCAGTGCTGGTACCCAGTACCTGGGGCATTGTCTTTCTGCCACGTAACTCTTTGGGATACTGGTGACTTCTGCTGTTAAGAATTGTCCTGCAGTCTCCACCACACACCTGGTGTTTGATCACAGTCTCAGCGTTGAGCCTGCGAACACCTTGGCCGCCTATCAATTCCTCACAGTTTATTTTTAATAAAATTGTCTGAATGCACTGCTCTAGCATGCGTTTGGCCAGACTGCTTTTGTCACTCATGGAACAAGATTTAAGCAGAATGCAAAGACATTTGTGCTTTTAAATAGCAGAAAATCCCTGCTTTAGTAATCCAGACTATTCCAAGTCGCTTGATAATTTTACCCTTCTCATCTATGTAGTCCTAATCATGAGTCACTGCCTAAACAGCCCCAAGTGTGCAGAGCACATGCACTTTTAAGCTTTTGCTATTGTTACAAGTTTAAGCACAATTTAGCAACTGAAATATGGCAATGTCAAGTTAAAGCGCCGCGATAACCATTCAGAGCCTATGTCCACTTTCTACAGTTTAAATGTTTTCCCCTAGGCAATAGCTTCTGCCTTGAGGCCTGGCGGGTTAAACCTGGGAGGAGCCTAGTGATCATCTATTCCAGTGCACTCTACAGATCAGGAAGCTGAGGGACAGAAACGGTAGCTTTTCTAAAGCTTGTGGGAGCCAGAACAAGGGTTCTCAAGCAGATGTCCCAAATGCACCTATTTTCTACCTGTTTTTACCCAGAGTTCACAGGCAAACACGGTGGGATGGTTTCCGTCATCTGAAACAAATGTTGTAAAACCTACTTGATAAAAGACTTAAAATGAAATCATAATTCTAACTGTTAAGTGTAAGTTCAGTAGTACTATTTTGTTTCTAACTAGAATAATTATCATTACCCATTCCTTCTATTAACATCAAGAAGTAGGTTGTTAACATTAATTTATTAACAAATATTTACTGAGCACGTAGAGCTTGGAAGATACTATATTAGGTCAGTGATTCCTATCTTATTTTATTAAGCAGAGTGAAGAAGGGGGAAGGCGAATGTTTGCATGGACAAGTCATTGAAAACCTGCTTCTATTTCTCCATATCCTGGACTATTCCGATACCTTGGATCCAGACAGTACCTTACAATTTTAAAGCGCGTTCTCATACCATAAATTTCCATGTCAGATTATTTTAACCTTCTGACTCGTAACCCTTTCCGCTCACTTTCATTATTCTTGGTGTTGATGTCATTGATCTGTCTCTGGGAATTTAAGTTCATAAAAACCAAGGCTATTTGAAACAGTCCCAAATCTGTCAGAGTCCAGTCTTCTTTCGTGAATACAGGAGATGTACTCTATTAATGAATGTATAGCTTTACAGTCAGTCCTTGCGAGCAGGCAGGTATGATGGTCTCCATGCAACTTCTCACTGCTAGGAGGACTTAGACCTCCTCCTCGGATGTCTTTCTACTTTTATTCAGCATTGTGGGCCAATCCTCACTCAAAACAGAACCACTTTTCCTCCCATTACCACTATTATATAAGACACTAGATCACATATTATGTAGGTATTTGTTGAACTATCCTGACTTTTAAGACTGAGTTCACTTTTCTTGTACAAAATTGTGGAATAATATTGGTCTGGTTCTTTTAGTGTAATGTGAAGTTTTATTGTTAGAAGGATGGTCATGAAGAAGAAAGTTCTAGATTCTCTGGTAGAGAGTAAGAAACACAGAGATACGTTCATGGGTAGCCCATTCAGTGCTACCTAACTCCTGTTTTCCACTTATTCTGACTGACTTTCGCTTCCCTGTGAGGAGTTTCAAGAGGAGAACATGGGGCTCTGTCCTGTCAGGAGACCACTGAACTTGCATCAGGCCGAACACTTCCAATTGCTTAGCAAGAATGTGTGGCCTCTGGAGAGAGACTTCCTCTCAAAACTAAAACCTTGTCTAGAGGACATTTTAAATACTGGCTTGAACTTTTGTAGCTTTAGCAAGAAAAAAAGAACTTACTCTTTTATGGCCAAAGAAATACAGTTTCTTTATGCTGCCCTTATGACCATACTGTAGATAAAAGAATCTCTCAAAGAAAACTTCAGTCAGGTACCTTCAACCTTTGAGTACTGAACTAACTTTATTCTGCCAAAATAACTGGGAAAAGCAAATTCATGCCTCCAAATTGGTACAATTAAAGTCAGAAGTTGAAATACTTCAACTTTTAAAAAATACATGTCAGCCTTTTGAATATGTTTTACTTTACATCCCTTAAGGACTATGAGCCTAGTTCTGAATTTTACACTCCTGTTCCTTGGCAAGGACGATATTTCCTTCATGTGAACTATCAGATGGTCGGTGACTAACACCTTGTGTTATACTGTGCTTTGTAGTTTCAGAAGCACTTTCATATTTATTATCTCAGCTGACCCTTCTACCTACCCGGTGGAGTTGGCAGGGAAGGTATCATTATCTTCCCTTTGCAGATGAGAAAAATGAAACTCATGGCACTTCGGTGTCTTGCCTGAGGTCAGACACCCAGCGAGTGGAAAAGTTAGGCCTTGAACTTAATCTTCAGACTTCAAACCCAGCACCTGAAATTGCTGAGCAGTAAAGAGAGATGAATTGCAAATAGCAAACCTTAGAACTTCACACTAAATGAATTAAAAAATATAAGCTAAAATTACTAGTCCCTTGGGTAAAGTGCTAGGTGTAAATATGTATGTTTTAATTATCAGGAGAAAGTAAGTATAGCAACAGCTCAGTTTCACTTCAGTTTTGCGGTAAACTCTACAAATACCAACTTCAATAATTATTCTCCAAATTGACATAATTGCTGAGCTATATATATGTTTAATTATCTAGAGTGGCTTGAGAGTACAGATGTTTAAATATTCTTCAGTTCATTTTTTTAACAATCAGCTGAGTTTGACCAATGTGTATTAATTTGATGTTACTATGCGCTCACGTTAAAAGGTTAGGCTTGTTATATAACATTTACATAGTATTCCATAATATACTCAAAATAAAATGCAGACCCGGTTTAAATCTAATAGCAGCGCACATCTGGTTGGCTCATGGTGAAGATGAAATGAACTGATGGCATGTAACACGTTTAGTTTCTGGCTCATAGTAAATATGGAAGAATTCTGACCTATGTCCTTTCTGCAGAATTTATTGTATTAACTATATTGTTGTCTTGGTGATGAACATACCATATATGAAATTTAAATCCTTTTATTTGAAGCGTCTCGCAAATATTACCATTGCTTTATACAAATTCTTCAAAACTGCCTTAAGTTCTAAGGAAGTTGCTTCCTCCCAAATGCTCATAGCTTGGAAGGGGGTGATGGCTCTGTGCTTACCTGCAATGAATCATTCTAACACCTTTCATGACTAGGCCCCATACAGAGAGAGCTGGGGTGCAGTCACTGCTCCTTGGGAATGTTAACCAAATGTCAACGTCGACCTTATGAAGGTGAAGATAAAGGCCTAATAATATCAACCGAGATTGCTCAAAATATGTAAAATGAAAAGGCATGCTTTGCAGATTGAAATCTGAAAGAAAAGTTTGCATTGTACGCAATGGTCTCTTCTAAGGAGCAATAAACTATATAAAGTTTACTTGCTTTTTATCCTGTGATGAGTTTGTGTATGTGAAAGTGAAGAGAGGGATAGGGAAGGAGGGAGGGAGAGAGAGAGACAGAGACAGAGACAGAGAGAGACAGAGATGAGAGAGCAAAAGAAAAAGTTTGTGTAAAAAGAGAGTGAATTTTCTAGTGTAATTTATTCAGCAGAAGAGTTGAAAAGCAGCTTATTCCAAATAAGGGTGCTGGGATGAGGTTGGGAATTTTAAGTGGTGGAAGAGAATGTAGGTGAGCAGAGGAACACTCAGGCTCACGGTGGTCACTGAGGGTGACAGCAAGATTCTGTTTTGAACTCCCCTCTGCCACCTGCAGTCCTTCTCAGGTTGGTCCAACTATATCACAGGGATGAGAAAGAGCGACTCCCTTCTCGAAGTGAAAATTTGACTGCATGGAGCTGGTGGCTTCCTGTAAAAGGTCATGAAATTCCAGGTCAGGAGGAAGCTGATGACTTAGAAGCTTTGATGGGGCCAAAGAGCAGGTCCTGTAGGTTTTAGGAACTGGAAGAGGTGGGAGAAGAAAAGCTTACAGGCACTGAGAGGAATTCTGTGCTGACACACTGTGGGTGGAGCAGTGACGAATGATGTTGGAGTCCACACCATGGCTGAGTGGGTGACTGACGTGGGGTAGATAGAGAGATCTCTCAGTGGAAAATCTGGGGAACCAAGAGAACCAGAGCACCCGAGGGGTAACCAAAGTAGAGAAAAAACTATCTAAGCATGTTGACTGGGACAGAGTGGAAGGAGCACAAAAGCAGGTGCCTCATTGTTGAGAAGGGTGAGAATACTTGGGAAGGCAGTAGATCATGCACCTCGCACTAAACTGTGTGTAGAGAAGGCACCCACCATGTTGGAATCAGAACACAGAGAGAACTGTGGGTACAAAGCTCTCTTACTTCCTCACTTTGAGTTCATTTCTTAAACTCCCTACACTTGTTCTCTTCATTTGTGTTCTAGTGCATGTTTAGAAATTTTTGTCAAAGTCCCATATAGAGACTCTATTAGCCAGAGCAGTGTAGAAAGCTACCACAGTTTTTCAGATACCAAGATGGTAGTGGCTTCAGTTTCAATGGTAGCTATGTGTATTCTAGACAGTTTGGAAAACAGAACCTAGTAGAGGACTAATCAAGATAAATTTCCAGATTTCTGCTGCCTTTTGTTAAGCTGAGAATGACAGAAGAAGGAATAAATTGGGAGTTCTAAAGTTCGCTTCTGCACACATCTTGTTTGAAACACCCAAATGTTCAGTCCATCGGTAAAGAAAGTATAGTGATTCTTGTGGTCAGAAGAGAGGTCTGAGGTCAATGTGTCCATGCAGGATGAATTATTTTATAGATAGTGATTAAAACAATAGAAATAGGTGAAATTGCTACAGCAAAAGTACAAAAGAGGAAAAGAGAACCTAGAACAAAGTCCTGAGGAATCACAGCATCTGGAGATGTCGTGGTGATTAGGGAAGACATTGAGAATGAGTGGGCTGGGGGAGTGAAAGGAAAGCAGGAAACAGGAGCATGGCACGAGGGAAGGCAGAGCGGAGAGTATTTCACAGCAAATCCTCACGCAAGTCCAGTAAGATGAACTCAGGGGCAGGCACGGGACTTGGTGAGCCTGGCAGAGCAGTCTCACCAGGAGACTCTTTCCATGGGCCAGACCAGGCCATGGCATCTTCTGACTCGAGTGGAAGACTGGAGTTCTGTTCCCTTTGGTGAAGCCCTGGAACAGTTCGACATTCAGAAAATTTTATCCTTTTGGGTGGAGGGGTGTGCTAGAGCTGCATGGCCCTTCTCCGTTGCCTCCTTGTTGGTTCATTCACTTTCTGTCCACAGTGGATGATGGGGTAAATCATCAGCAAAAGGAAGGGCTAGTGTACGTGCTCTCAAGTCCCCAAATTTCCAGAGAGGAGTTGCTACTTATTTTAATTCTCTTTGTTAAAGAACTTAAAACACTTCAGGGAGTAACATGCGCTTGGGCTGAAATGCTCCCTTCACTGCTCCATTAACAGAAAGCCCAGCGCTGTTCACGACGTCATCAGGAGGGGAGCCGCTGTGGAGCAGCACGGTTCACAACAGTGAATGTGAACAGCTGCAGTCCGGGGGCACTGTCTGCACTGACGCACTCAGTCTCGGTGACAAATCTGTGAGGTGGGTAGGTGCTCTTATTTTTTCCACTTTACACTTGAGGAAGTGAGGCCCAAAGAGATTAAGTAACTTGCCCGAGTGCAGCTCCAGAGTCCAAGCTCTTAACCTTCAAATCAAGCTCGTAAAGGAGAGCCGGAACACCCAGGAGCCGTGGCTTCAGAGTCGCATGAGGAAAAAGTGTGAAAATTCATCCCGTGACAAAGACCTGGACTCTGGTCGGCTCCCGTCAAGGGCATCTTCTGGGAACACCCTTCGTGGCCTAAACTCATTACAGGAAATTCCTGAGCAGGAAGGTCACTCTGGTCTTACAGGCTCTTAAAGTGGAAGCCAAGGTGTACGCATTCACACAGGCAGCACGACAGTCGTCCCTCTGGCTGGGAAGTCCGGCTGAGGGAGCCCGTGACACACTTGCAGCAGGCTCAGCCTTTCGATTTTTATTCCAGGAGAGCCGTGAGTGTTCTGCTGCGGCCTGGGCACCTGCTCCTGGGGCCCGGACATGTTCTAGTTGTTAAGATTCTCAGTGCACCCTGACATTAACCAGCCATATGAGAATGAATGTAAAAATAAATGAATACATAGCATAAATCTTTTAGTTTTAGCCTCAAACAGTTTGTCTATTCATGGATATCACCTAAGATTTTGTTATTGGTTTAGCATTAGGCTAAAGAGGGAGTAAATGTCATTAGTAACATGAAGAGCAGGGTGCTTTGAGGTTAACATATTGGGAAAAGATATTTTCATTATGTGACTGCTCAACATTTACAAAATGGCTCAGAAAGGCTCGCTCTCTCCTTTTCCTCCACACTTGTGTTCAGTACTCATCCAGAGGCCTTCCCATACCAACACCTTATGCCCAGAACACGTGAGTGTGGTGTGGGAAGTTAGGCATAAACACAGTTTGCTATGGGAGCCTGTGGGAAGCCACAAGCTTACTTGAAATAAATACTCAGCAATGGGGAACAAGGAAAATCCAACCCTCCTGTCTCTCTACGCCTTATAAGCATGAGGTTTCTCCTGAGGAGACTGTTTTAGGGGAACTCTCGTGTGAGAGTGCTTCAGCCTCTTCCCCTGGCTCTCTCAGTCCTGTCTGGGATGCAGAGCAGCCGGGGTCCAGCAGGAGAAGCTGCGGGCGGGAGGTAGAAGGGAGGGGAAGGCCAAGGCCCTGTGAGGACTTTCGGGCAGCTGCCAAGTTCTCCCTCAGTGGCGTTTGGTGTCTGCTGTTAAACTGTTGCCCCTTGCTTTCCAGCAGGATCTGTAGTCCGAGATGGGTGGGCGGCCTTTAGGGGACAGGTAAGTCCTTTAATGGATACCAAAGACCATGTACATTCTTCGTAGTAGCACCTGTGGAGCATGCAAGATTTTCAAAGGGGTTTATTGTTAAAGAAGAAAAGAGATTAGGAATAATTCAGAGATAGATTTGTATTTTATGGGGTCACTTGAAGAAAAAGAATAAAGTTATTTGTGAGAGTGTCCACAGTAGAGTGGGAAAGCGCCTTTCCCGGGTTAACTCCCTGACAGGCCTCAGCAGCGCTCTCCCCAGACTGCTCTCTGCCACGCTTTTGGGCACTGCGTCATGTGGCGCTGCAGCTCCCCTTTGTCCAGTCTCACTGAGTCCCACATCCTGGTCTGTAGGAGCCTCCACCATGCACCAGGTCAGTCGGCGTAAGGCTCCAAGTGTCGCCTGTGACTCAGTGTGTTTGCTGTCCCGAGAACACCTGTATCTGAGGCAGAGCAAAGACAACACCCCTCTTTCAGTGTCATTGAGACCCAGAAGTCTGCCGTAGCACTGTGCACCACCTCTCCTGTCACTCCCGCTCCGCTCCAGGTGCTTTCTATGTGGAACTCACTTCAGGTTCATGGTGACCCTGGGGTTGACGCTGTCATCATTGTTTACGATGAGCAAACAGCTTTGCCCAAAGTCACACAGCTGGCACACAGGCAGCTCGGGGTTCCAGCGCAGCCGCCATCTCCCACATTTCGTAAAGCTGAGAACAAGACCCGGGAGAAGGTGATGTCCGTGTCTCACCACAGCCCTGGCAGGGGACCACATTGCAAGGTGGCCTGCTCCAAGACACAGTGATGGCACCATGGCACTCACCCTGGAGCAGCACATGTCTCCTCACCACGACGAGAAGCTGGCGCATTACTCACAGACCGCAGCAGGGAGGCCTGTCCACCTCCAAAGCAGCAGGGCTTAGGTCATCCCACCCAAAGCCACAGGGTCAGGGGCCAACATCCAAGGACACCACATGGGAGGACAGAGATGACCAGGACGTCAGTCCAACTCTCAGACACAGAAAAAGGGAGAGAGAAAACAAATAAATAACCCTAGTATTATCCCCCAACTAAGCTCCCATAAAGAGAAAATGTGTGATCATATGAAGGAGGATAGCAAAGGGAGAAAATAGGTTTTAATCACCAATTCATTTATTCAACAAACACTCACTGAGCACCTACTATGTTCTAGAAGCTATGCTGATCCACAGGACAAGAAATAAAGGTGAGCAAGCTCTTATTTTCAAAATGCTTACCAGGAAGATGGGGAAATAAGATAACACAAGAAAATAAGATAAGATAAATAACAAAGAAGATAGGGTAAAATCAAATGCTAGAAAGAGTGCTACATTTGTTTTATTTTAAAAGAAGAGAAAATATTTGAAATAAAGGTAGCATAGTGCTCACACTGTTAAATCTCAGCCTAGATAACATGGGTATTGATGTAGTATTGTCCATGTTCTTCTACCTTCAGTGCTTTGGTAAATAAAAATGCATGTTGACATAAACAGCCATGTTTTGGGGAAGGTATGTAAGGCAACATCTCTGTCTCCCATCGCCACACATTTCCTAATGGTTTGCTTTGGGGAAGAATTGATCATTTTTTACTTGAAAAACTTTAGCTCTAAAACTATCCAAACTTCTGGTAATTTACAGCCCCTGCTAATCTAGATCTTGTACCAACACATCTCCAAGATGAGTGGAAAGAAGTTGCTGTAAGAATAGATGAAGTGCGCTGCGTGGGCGGTCAGCAAGAGCTCATTTAATGATTTCCAGAGTAAGTACTGAAAAAATCCTCATTCAGATCCCTAAGAACACGCCTTCCATGAATATTCTGGGGTCTGACCCAGGGCCCCATGCATGTTAGGAAAGTGGCCTAAACCTGAGCCACATACACCCTCAGCCCTAACCTGAGGAATTCTGAAATTCCTTAGAAGAACAGAGAAGAGAATATAGGCACAAATTTGGGAATTCCCGAGGCACTCTGTTCAGTGTGAATTCCTGAAAATCGGGTTTATGTTCAGTGTGTGAAAGAGAACATATCCTTTCACTAATCCTTTAATCGCTTTATGGTTTCGTTGTTCGTTCTACTGATTGTACTAGAAGCAAGTTTCACTTCAGATATAATAGTTAATGACAGACAAAGGAAAGGGAAGTGGGTGCGGCGAGGTAGTTAACTATAATGACAAGAGCGTTGGCTGCTATTTATAGCATTTGTTAAACTTTCATCTCCTCAAATTGCTATTTTCATGCAACAAATTTGAATCTCTCAGGCAACAGGATAAGCAGGGTGCGATTAGAACTGGAAGTCATTTCTGGCATTGCTCAAATATGTAATGACTAAGGAAACAGCTCTTCACCTCCAAGGGCCGCCAGTTTCCAGTGAGAAGAGCAAAGCAAATATTCACAAAGAAACCTGCAGTGACAGGAGGGAAGACATGAGCGGAGGAGTCCGGCTCCGTGAGCCCATCCAACAGGCAAAGCATGCAGCAGAAACTTGGGGCTGTATGCAATGTTTTTAAATGGAGCAATTTTGTTAAAAACATGCCAGAGACCCATTTACCTATATATAATGCCAAGAGGAATGGGTACAGAGACTGGATAGGGGCTGAATCCGAGACCAGAAATTTGGAGTTATGATTTTGAAATGTTGGCTCCTAACTTTCTGTGTGGTGTGTGGCTAAGAAAATTGTTTTTGCGGGCCGGGGATATAGCTCAGTGGCACAACACCTGCCTGGCAAGCGCAAGGTCCTGAGTTTGATTCCTGGTACCAAAAAAAAAGAAGAAGACAATTGCTTTTGCATTCAACTCTCCCCAGGCTCCTCTTTAGACACGTTCAGCTCTGCGACAGTGAGGATATGGATGGAAGAGGGCATATTTGGGAGCCATAGGAGCATTTAGGGTGCGCAGGGAGGGACTGGGAGGAGACAGTCCCTTCTGTCAGTGCTCTCTCTCTCTCAATCTCCCTCTCCCTCTGTCTGTCTCTCTCTCTCTCTCTCTCTCTGTCTGTCCCCACCCCGCCCCGTCCCATACTGGTTGAACCCAGGGCTTTTGCACTGAGCTACACACCTAGCTCTTTTTTAATTTTTTATTTTGAGAGAGGGTATTGCCGAGTTGCTAAATTGCCCAGGTTGGGCTCAGGTTGGGTGTGACCCTCCAGACTCAGCCTGCCGGAGTGCTGGGATTACTGACTTGTGCCACAGCGCTGCTTGCTACTCAGATCCTACACAAACTGGTGCTCAGTTTTCTTTCTCCTCTTACGCCTGAGTTTTTTGTGGACCAGATCCTTCATTTACAGCCTGCTGAGCTCCTCCAGGCCCCGCACACTGTGTGCATAATGCACTAATGTCAAGGATGGCAGTGTAGTGAGGAAATCCAGATGATGTGATTCGAACCCAGCTTTGTCTCTTGATTTGAAGAAGCTGCGCAAGGCACTGGCATGAAGCACGCAGAGTGAGGGGAGTGAAAAAAAGGGACCTGAACAAGGAAAAGAGGCTGTAGTGGCCAGTGTACCCAGCCAAGGCTTGGGCGACGCTCTTTCCGGTGAGCAAGGGCAAAACCCAGGAGATGATTTTGAAGTGATCTGAAGCACGGTGGTGTTGTCTTAAGAATTTAGATGATTGAATGACTGCACTTTGTTTCATTAATGTCTTCCAGCTCAATACTCAATTATAAATCTTCTTGTTTGTGGCCGACTTAGGATATTGAGAATACTGTGAGTAAAACGAGACAAATGATGAAGAGATTCACATGGAGGTTCTTCTCTACTAGCCAATAAAACACGAGTTCGAAAGTCTAACACTCCACATTTGCCCTTCCTTTTACATCAGGTAACATCAACCCAAAGGCTGCAATCCTTGGTGTTTGTCTTTCTTATGGCTGTGCAATCCTGTACACCATGTGGGGCTCCATTCTGGACTAGCAAGGGAACAAGAGTTTTATATATTTGCATTCCATTTATGGAAGCTACAGCTATGCATTTCTCACCTACTGTATACAGCCTTCTAGGACAAAGGCTGCGGGACATAAAAACGTGTAAGAGTTGATTTTATCCTTTAGAAAATTAGACTATAACCAGGAAAAAAAATAAATAAAAGGCCTAGACGGTAAGGTCAACAGTCCCTGGCAGACAGGAATGGGAACATGGTGTGCCACAAGAAGGGGAGGGTGAAGGAAGACTTTCTAGAAGGACGGGGTTGGAGCTGGCCCTCAAACACCGAGAGCGAGTTTGGGAGGTAAAAAGAAGACAAAATGACTTTCTGGCCAAGGGAATAAAGTATGTTGCAGTAGAGGTTTTTAGAAAAACTTTTTCAAACTGGATTGAGAAACAACTTTCTCCCACCTCCAGCCCTCCCCCCAGCAAGAACTAGCAATTTATTGGCTCAGGTATTGGTAAGTCCAGGGGTGTTCCAGCGTCAGTGTGGTTGGAGGCCAGTGCCTCAAACACTGGCTTCTCTGCACTGGTTGCGGTCTCCAAAAGCTGTCCTCGGTAGTGGGACCAAGAAGCCCCAGATTTCCATCCATCAAACCAGTAGCCCTCGGGATGAGGGCATGTGTGTCCTAGAGTTGAACCGGTTGGCCTGACTGTGGACAAGTCTGTCCCTGAAGCAACCACTGCAGCCGAGATGAAAAACTTCTCTCATCGTCTGACATTTGTCACGAGCCCCTGGAATTGAGTTAGTGCCACCTTAATTGAACAGATGATGGGCTGTGTGGGGCACTCCTAAGAGAAGTGAATGGTAGAAATCATAAACCAAACAGTATAATTACACTTCAGAAATGGAGGGGAGGTAAAGGTTTACACAGGCCTGGAGGTTATTAAATGTAAGCACAGATCATTATTATTAGAACAAATTATTATGTTTTTTCAGAATTGTCTTACTTTCCATCTGTTTTTAAAATGATATACTAAGCCAGAATTTAAAAACATTTCACCTCAGACCATGTTTAATGTCCACTTTCCTCTCTTCTTTCTCACCATTATCTTATGGTCCTACTAAACAGAAAAGGAAGAAAGCGAATTGGGAAATGGAGTGAAGCCCGAGAAGGTCTGTGTTCTTCAAGACAGAGCAATAGGAAATCTTTTCTTGGGAATTCCCCATGTTTTAGAGAGAATAGAAATTAAGTGCCTGATTCATTCATTCATCAGCAACAGGGAGAATGTTCTGAGATGCTGATCCATCCTAAACCCAGCAGATCCTCCCTAAAGCCTGTTCTTACAAAACACCTCTGAAATCTCAGGCGTGTTTACCAGCGTTTGTCCTCACCAAATAATATACTTGTGTCACGGAACCCTGTTTACATGCCGTGGACTTTGGCATACTTTGTTTTAAAGCACGACCAGTGGTATGTCAGGAGCACCAAATACTCAACTCAAATGACGTGTCATCTTATACTTTCTGTTGTTGTTGCTCCCAAGGTCCACTTTTTTAGGGTTTTAAATTCCAAGTGAATTAATTACTAAAACGTCAATAGGTTGACACTGTGGTTAGGCATGTGTTTTCATGATGCGTATTTGTGACCACTTAAGAACTTCCCAAGACACTAATTAATTGAAATGTGTGGATCCAGCAGATTTTGGTGTATTGTGACACTAATTATGTAGTGAAGGCTTTCCTTACATTATATTTTTCATCCTTTTTGGAAACTACCTACCTTGATTACCTGTTTCTGACATAAGCCTTTCTTCATATTTACATTCCATGAGTTCAAATTCTGGCCTCAAAATCATTTCATCCCTTATTTTCTGTCTTTCACACTCATTTTCCTGTATGTATTAATCTTTTGAGGATTGCAGATACCTCTAAAACTTTGTAAAAATTATGGCCCTTTTTCCCTCCAAACTGCATCAAATATTGTTTACAGTTATGTAAGGTTTTCATAACCACTAATACCATATGGCTATCCCAGTTAAAAAAACATGTGCTTTAAATGTTGAAAAAAAATATGCATTTTATTTTTCATTTCAGGTATATTTTATAGAAATTATTCATGATGATTCTGCACTTGACCTAGTTGCTGTAATTCCTGGGGACAATAGCCCAGGCCTCAGAGGAAAGAGCACGGTGAATCATTTGTCTCTTCCTGGTAGTCTCGTTGTTAGGTAAGGGCATCCTTGGGACACCACTCACTGTAAATTAGCAATGCCAGCCAACAAAACAGCCAGTCAGCTAGCCAGGGACACCTAAAATGTACTAAACTGGATGTTTAGAGCCTAACCAAATCCTAGGGATGCATCAACAGGTTTCCCTTTCCTCTTATTCATCAAACACTTCTTCGGTGTCTTGTATGTTCATGGCACTTTGTGTCCATTGCTTAGTTTCATTATGGTTTGTGTAGAACCCCACAAGTAGTAGACACTCAATACCTACTTTTTGAATATGAATAAGTAATATCTACTCATTATTATGTGCCAGGAGTTTAATTTCCAAAACAACTCTGCAAAGTTTGTGCCATTAGCTGCATTATACAAATGAGGAAACTGAGGCCTACAGACATTCCATACCTTGCCCATGGCTATGAATCTGGAAAGTGGTGGGGCCTTCATAAGCACAGAGCTGGTGCTTTCAACAACTACATTATAATATTTCAGTCCATTGTGGCCTTTGTGATTGGCTAACCCTACTTACAAGAGGAATCAAGATTCAGGATCTCATGAACAACTTTCTCAGGTGTGCCTAGCCTAGCTTTTGCCTTGGTTTGGTTGATCCCAAATCTGACCTGTTCTGCGACATCGCTGCTACTCTATGCATTATAGCAAGACTCCCACCCACACACTACCTGCTCCTCTAATTTCTGGTCCTCTCCACCCTCACAGTCACTACTCTGAAAACACATCATCACCATGGAATGAAGGCAGTGACAGCTGTTCATAGCAGTCTCCAATTCCCAAGCCAAAGGCAGCCACACAAAGATCCTGAAAGAGTTCAGACCTCATCCATCATAGTCTCTCACCAGTCAGCTACTTGTGTATTTTAAAGTTAGTAGTATGGTAATTCTCTGCAGATTCCATGGCAAAGTCTTCTTAGAGATTGGGACTGGGAAGCAGAAAAGTGATCCTCTTTAGTTTCTCTGATCGTATTTGTTGTTCTTCATAGGTTTTATAATTTCTGGAGGTCAGAGCTTACCAGTGTTGTCTTTGGTTTACCTCCAGCTCCAGGGCTGGGTTCCTACAACTGGTGTCCACCGAGAGAGGCCCATGTGCAGCCACCATCTGTTCCTCGCTGCACAGTCAACCCCTCCACTGCTCATCATTCCTGTACCAGCTCACTATGAGAGCTCCCGCCCGTTCAGGGCAAGATCTGCATGCGGTCAACCACTGCCAAGGATGGCTCTGTGTGTGACACAAGTGAAACCTGAATCTACAAATAGATTCGTAATCATAATTACAAGCCAGAATTTTCCTGGCCTGCAGATTTAAAAAGGGACATAAAGGAATGGCCAGATGACGCTGAGCCCATTCTCTACCGTTTGACAGTTTAAAATATCATTTCACATCAATGGAGACAGAGATAAACACAAGGAAACATAAAGAATACACTTGAGCAATGCACTGGCCAGATCTTTACTCACCAAGAAGAACAAACATTTGCTCAGTGAGAAAGCCATGCTTTCTGAGAACATCGCTGCTCTTGATGACTGTCTAACCCAAGGCCACCTGGTTATGTCATTCTTCAGACTCTATAGTCTTCACTTATGAAAAGGTTGTGTCCTAAAAGCGTGTGTGTTTCCAGTACCAGTGAGCATTTGAGGAATATTTTAGGACTACCTAAATCCAGGTCCAAAGAGAAACTTCCTTCTTTCCAATTTTGACTTTTTCCAACGATGGACAAAAATTCAAGTACAGGTAATAAAAAATTGGGAAAGATTATTTAAAACTGGATCTAAAGCTTTTTTTTTCACATTTAATTCAGTTGTAGGAAAATTAATATTGAACACACTCTCTTCCATCTTGATTTTCTGCTTCATTTTCTCCATGTCCGTTCTTAGCAACATGAGAACAAGAAGCAGGTAGGTAGGCTTACCACTTTTCCAACACCAAATATGAAGCTCAAACACAAAATATTTTGTTTTAGTTAAGTGTGGTGGCACACACTTACAATCCCAGCACTCTAGAAGGCTGAGGCAAGAAGACTGCAAGTTCAAGCCTATCCTGGCAACTCAGTGACTTAGTAAGATGCTGTCTCAAAATAAAATGAAAATTAAATTAAAATAAATTTTTAAAATTGAAATTGCTGAAGATGTAGCTCAGTGTGAAGGCACTGATATTTTGTTCTTATTTTCTGTAGGAATTTCTAAAGAAATTCTTTTTATGTTATTTGGATTCTGATATTAGCTTTTGGATTAGAGACTTATTACAGATATCAATTCAAAGCAAAATAAGTAAAAAAAAAATCACCTATTTGGAATATGTTAAATTAAAACAATAAAAGAAGACGTTCCTCCATTACTAGTGATGACAATAATAGGCCACCACTATATACAAATATTATACTGCCGAGCCTTCTGAATTAATTTTCCTGCTATGAAGGTTGGTTTGTCATTTCTTTGACACAAAATTCTAGTATCTGTAAGCTGACAGGAGCACATGGGCTACAGAGCAGAGTAAGGCCAGTGGCACTGTGACCCAACACTTGCCCCGCTGTGCTAGAGCCACCAGAAAAGAGACAAGATTCTACAGAATTCACTGTAGGTGGAGGCTTGTGTGGTGACAATTCAGAGACGCAGAGAGCTCATCCAGGCGGGGAGCTATGGCGACCACTGCTTGAAGCAAGGGAAACCTCGGGTCTGCACTGAAGAGCGGCCTGAAGGGACCCAGTGTGGGGCCTCTTTGATTTGAACACAGTGAAGATTACTACTCGGCCACTCACCAGTGCTTCTTAGGCTTCTGCAGTGTGCTAGACACTAGCTGAGGAGCCGTGATACAGTGGAGAGGAAGACATACAAGTTTAGCAGGAGAATAGACACCAACGAATCAATGCAGCCACAGTGACTGGTAGAAGGAAAGAAGAGAGGCTATAGCAATGCATTAGAAACTGCACATGTCCCTGTGTGCCTGGGTCAGCTCTGTGCTGTGGTTACCTTAGAGTACGTACGGGTGCTGCGCATTTCATTCTGACAAGTACCCCAGACAAGTTGGACGATAGATATGTGATCACTAGGGGCCTGGAAGACTTCTCAGGAACTGATTTTTCACAAAGCTAGGCATGGTGCCACACACCTGTAATCAAAGCACTTCGGGAGGCTGAAGCAGGAGGATTACAAAGTTCAAGGCCAGCCTGGGAAACTTAGTGAGACTCTCTCAAAACAAAGTTTGGGGATGTAGCTCAGTTGTAGAATGCCCCTGTGTTCTATGCCCAGAACTGCAAAACACAAACAAACAGCAAGAGATTTTCAGCCGAGACACAGGATAAGAAGGGGAAACCAGAAGAAGAGGTAGGGCACGGTGGAGCTGAGGGAGGACTGAGGTAGCTGCAACTACAAAGACCTGGGGGGCGGGATCTGCCTGTTTAAGGACTAAAGGCAGCCAGGAGAATGCTTGGCAAGGTATGCATGGTGGAGCACGGACAACCTTGTCAATAATTTCATAGCTTTAGGACCCAGGCAATGTGAATCCATAAGCCCAAATTATAGTAATGACCGCTGCTACTGTGAATTTTGCATGTGCCAATAACGTGTTTAATGTCTGTGATACATGTCAGAAACACTAACTCACTCGGCCACACAACCATCTGAAGGAAATGATATTTACTTGTCCCATTTTTCATGTTAGAGAATTGAGACAAAAAAGTGAGGGAAATTTGCCCAAAGTCAGATATCAAGAAAGTGATGGAGACAGGTTTCCTATGAAGCAGACTAGCTGCAGAGTCCTTCGCTTGTCGGTCAGGAGCATGGGAATTCTTGTAACATCCTAAGTGTACCCCAAGAACACAAAGTTCTGAGATTTACTCTGTGGTAATCAAATGACAGTAAAAGGTTGAACTTGCTGTTGCTTTCTCCTCAATGTGCTAAAAATTCTCTTCTAACCATAGTGAATTATCATCCTGTCTGTGTTAAATGAAAAAATGAGGGCACACCTTGAGAAGGAAGAAAGGAAGGAAGGAAAGAAGGAATGAATGAATGAAGGAAGGAAGGAAGGAAAGAATGACAGAGGGAAGAAATAACTTTGTTACCATGGAGAGGAAACATGAATTGTTAAGTGGTTACCTCTGCGGATTTCTTGGGAATAAAGAAGTGAAATGAATTTTGCTTTTCATTCTAAACTGTTAATTGTTTCGATGAGCACATATTTTAATAATAAAAATAAAAATTAAACAGTCCCAATATTCTTGCTCATTAAGAAACTTATAATGCTTTTGGAGCTGAAGCAAGCTACTTATAAGAAGGGAATCACTGGAAATCAACCTTCGCCTGTGCTGTGAGAACAGATAGTCATTGAAAAGACATCAAACAAACCACAGAGAACATTTGTTTGGACAGGAAGTGGGTGATGTGCACATTACCAAGGTACTGTACGTTCTGACAGTGTACACTTTCCTGGTAATGGGAAGAACCCGCTGGGGAGAATGTACTGTCACAGACAGTACACAGTGCAGCCCAGCGTGAAGACACTTTCCGGGTTGTGTAAACTGACATCAAGCAGTTGTAGTTGGACTGAATTTTAATTTTAGTGCATCTGTCAGTTGATCAATCAATCAAGATGTTTCAATTCTTAATGTTCTCCAACTGCCTTTTATTTATCATGTGGGCCTGGCTGTGAGCTCTGGTCTTTTACTGCACCATGCCAGTGACTTTCAGATCATAATAACCTTCCAGAAAAGAGAGAGAGAGCTGTGTTTTCTGTAAATAAAGTTTGCAGACATCCGTGGTCACTTCCCTGAGCAAACTAAAAACTCATTTTGCTTTATGTATAATATTCTACGTTTGTCTCCATTTAGTGTTTGATCTCTTCTGCGACATTCATTTGAGAGATATTGTTTCTTAGGGTAAAGCTTCTGAGGAGCCATCCTCAGACCATGGTGATGAAGACCTATGGATTATACTGAATGATAACTACGCTGAGCCATCGGATTCGGACTCTGCGATAGAAGTCCATATTTCCTAGCAAATCTGACACGTGGGGACTCTTAGCTCCAGGATCCACTGTCGCAGGCTGCACCAATACTAGTTTTTTAAAACGTGTGTGTGAGTGAGTGTGTATGTGTGAGTGTGTATGTGGGAAGTAGTTTCTTTTCTGTGTTAATCTGAAAGGACACGTGCTCCTGGAATATGGAATATTTCACTCACTTTAAAGTCAGGTGTGGTTGAGAGTTGAATACAGATGGCCTGCATATGTGATCCTACACATTTTGGAAACTTAAAAATTTTGAGTTCTAGGAAGAGAACTCCTCTTCTTTAAATAGACACTTTGTTAGGTCATGTTAGAGAATTGTTCTTTTTTTGCATCTGTAGTACATAGTTCTTAGGGCCATTGCAATATTGAAAACTTTATTTTGCTGCATTTTGATCTCATTCTTTTTATAGGTTTTGAAGAATTAATATTCATCATCATCACTGTTATTATAGTGTTTCAAACAATGAGGAACAGTCTCTACGAAAGTCATGACTTCTCTACACATACAGACTGAATGGAAGAAGGAAGAAATTAATAAATGTGTGAGCATTGCGGATTTCCACATGGGGTGATGATTAATTTTATGTGTCCACCTAGCTGCTCAACACGCACGTATTATAACACGCATATTGACGTAGATCTTACTGTTTTGGTCTCTCTTCAACTATTGAAGTAATCAGTTGCTTTTTCTGAGTAGGTAGGGATAAAGGATACATTATTATGCACCTTTTGCTATGTCTCAGAGGGGATGATTATGCCTAAGAGGGAAACAATGACCAGCCATGATTGCCTTAGATTTTTTTTGCATTTAAAAAAATTTTATTGGTACATAGTAAGAACATTCATCATACGGAATTTGTCCCTGTACATGATCTTGCTTCTTTTTTCCCATCTCCCTCTCCTCCCTTCAACCCGTCTTCCTCTGTTTATTTACAAAAGCTTTGTTTAAATTTTTCCTTCTATTCTTTTTTTCTTGCCCTTTTCTTCCTTTCCCCTTCCCCCTTCCTTGCTTCCCCTCTCATTTGAACATTTTGTTCCCATTTCCCAATATCTCTTATACATTTTAGTCCTTATTTACACTTTTGGTTGCTCACACCAGATAAACAATGAGGTATTTAAACATGTGTGTCCGATTTATCTCACTTAAGAGTATGGTCTCAAGGTGCATCCATTTAGCTAGAAATGTCTCAGGTACATCCCTCCTTGTGGCCTGCCTATGAGGATGATGGTAAATGAAATAATTTAAAAGAACTAACACTGGGACATTTCAGACAAAGTGGGAAATGGAAGAGGGTGAAGGAGCACATATTAGCTTTAACCCTAGCAGAAAGGTAAAGTTGAGCACTGCTTTTATAGAATGTGTCGCCTCTCATCCAACAGAACAAAAGAACAACCATACCCAGTCTTCAGGACCTAGGACAGAGGTTTAAACCCTCTGAACCAGACCTGTACAGATCAGCATCATGAACGTATTCCTAACACAGCTCCTGCGTCTTCCTCTCCATCTTGATGAGTGTACGTATGTATGTGTATATGTATGTATGTTGAAGTATGTATGACTTTACTGGATTCTTTATTTTGTTCCATTCATATACAGATAAAATGTAAACTCTGCTAGTTAGTTTCTTCAAAAGTGTATACAAATTTATTTCTAAATTTTAGAAAAGAGAGATTTGCCTCCAGTCATTTTCTTCCAAAGTACACTTGAGCGGTTTCTTTTCTGTTGTTGTTCGCTGCAGCTCCGAGACGCCTGTGCTTTGTCTTTGTCTCTTTCTCAGGGGACTGAGTCTCCTTACCTGGGTTTCAAGTGGTGCCCATCACAGGGATGAGCTCGCTGAGCACTCACGCGAGGCGGCTGCTGAGGCCTCACAAGCTGTCGCGATGAGACGCAGAAGACTCTGTTCCAGGAAGGATTCGGTCTCGGAGTGGAAAGACTTCCACGCCTTGTGCTCCCACAGACACAAGTTTAACAACCATCAGTGGACATGGACACCCCGATCAGGCCTCGAATCCAAACGAGAGACCACAGTGTTCCCATGGAGCACGCAGACTGCGATCACACTACATGGTGAAAGTTGAAGCTTTCAGAAAGTATTCCAATAAAAGACACAGTGTCATTAAAATACCCCCCAACACTCCTCACAGAATACTCCTCAAAGCTTTGAACACGCTCGTACCATCGTTCTTCCCATTCTCTGAAGCAGTTCTGAAAGTTCTCTTTCATGAGTGTCTTTACAAGTTGTGATCAAAATACAGTGAATGCTGCTGCCAAGTGCCGTCTTTCTCAGAAATAAGATGGGACTGAGAAGGATGCCGCGGGGTCTTTAGATCCCTTCCACATGACTTAACACAGATCTGCAACAAGGAAGACAGGCAGATAAATAGGTAAAACCAGCAAATTGCATGTGAAAAGAACATCTTCCTCAGGGCACAATCTCTGCAAGCTGAGGAATTTATCTAATTTTATTCACTCGTGTATCCCTGGAGCTCAGAAGAGTATTTGTTGAGTATGTGAATACCTGCACGCATGCATGGACTTCTAACACTGAAGAGATTAGGGGAAAATTGCCCTTCATTGTCCTCAACAAGAAATATAAAGAGCATTGTGTTGGACAGGTCATCATGGGCCTTGAGTTCTGAGAGGAACAATAAAAGGAGCAGATGTCCCCTTCCTCTGTACCTCTGACCCCACCAGAAGACTGTGAAGTGCATGACTGCTGGTTGGGTCAGACAAACCCCCAGCAGGGGACTGACTCACAGCTCGAGGCAGAGTTACTAGAATGAGATGCTTCCTACTTCCTTACAATGAGAGGAAACAAAGGCCAGACCTTTCCACAGACGGAAGACAGTGCCAGTTTGGACAGACTCTCAAAGACCAAGAAAAGGTCAGAAGAAATAACATTTTCTTAACACGTTACGTCGGACCAGACTTTTCTTTGGTCTTCAGCAGTTTCCAGGACATTATGGCATGTAGGCCACTTAGCGAGCGGTATCTTTATAATTATAATTCTTATAATAAGTTTCTTCATGTTGAGATGCCAGGCAACCCTGGCATTTTATATGCCAGCAATAAAGTACTATTGCTTATATTATTAAAGTAGGTACAGGGAAAACAATAACTCGACTATGGTTGTTATTTATCTGGGCTTTTAAAGATACCTCAACAACTTGAGCTTTTATCTCTAGAGGATGAGCAGTAACTGGGACCAGCTCCTTTTCCAGATGTCCAATATAATTTTTTGGGTTTTTCTGTTTTGTTTTGTTTTTTAGCTGATGAGAACAGAAAACAACTCGATAGAAGCCAAGGGTGTATGTTCCAATTCTCAAATTACTGTCTATTTGAAAGATGGTGACCAGAATCAATGTGTCAAGGGAAGAAGTTGTGATGATAAAAAGACCAAAGCCACCTTCTGGTTTAGTGCTTTTGTTGGCTTGAACATGCTGTGTTTAGTGACAACTTGACTAACACAGGCTAAAAATGCAGCAAGACAAACACCCATTCTTCACTTCCAATGGGTGAATTCCCAGGTCATGTTGAAGTGTTTGTTTCCCTGCCATTGGCCCTGTGAAATCCAGAGGACTTGTGGTGAGTATTTATGCCAAGTAACCAATAAGCCAATGTGCAATATCTGTAATGAGTGGTCTTTCTTCTTTCACTTTACATAAAATCTACATTTCCCGTGACCATTTACAATGAAATGAGTTAACTCTGAGATAATTATTTCCCACTTTCTTCTGCTTTATTTTGGATGTGGAAGTCAGCTAGTTGCCCCACCAACACAGTCATTTTCAATTCTACTCCTTCTTTAAACTTCCCACACTTGGAAGAAAGCCTCACTCTGTCTGACTTGTACACCAGTGTCATCTCAGCTGTCACAACACATACTTAGCCCTCCATAAATATTTGGTAACTGAAAGAAGCCTTTTTGCTAATGTGGTGACATTTGTCATTTTCTCTCAGAAAGTGTCCATTTCTGTCTAAGTGCAGTTCTTGAAGTGGGAGAGATGTGAACACACTGGAATTTTCTCCCTTGATGACTGAAGATTCACCTCAGGTAACCTTACCTGAGTGATTGGCATTTGGGAAAGACTCTAATCCCATAATGAGATACCAGATGAAGGAAGAACAGATAAAGATGGCAGTAACTGTCCTTGTTTGTAACACTATTTTGATGATGCACTAATTTATATCTGTGTTTCACCTACATAGTTTTCAAACTGCACACACAAAAGGATTAATTTGAGTGGCTAAATCAGGTTGCATATTAAAACTTGCAGATTAAGTAGTTAGTTATACAGTAAGTACAGATTGGATAAATACATTATGAAAGTTGCCTATTAATCAGCTTTAAATAGACTGTTTTGGACAGAGCAAATGAATAATTTCATCCAGAGAAACTCACTGAAAGAACATACGTTCTTTGCATAGACCATGGAGAAAAGGCATCATGCTTCATGCTTTTCCAACGTGCATAGTTAATATAATCTACACTAATTATGTGAGATTATCACTTTTCTTCAGCATAATTTGGCCTATATAACTGACCAGTTTGGGGCCGGTGAGATGGCTCAGTGGCATAAGCGCCTGCCTGGCAAGCGTGAGGGCCCGAGTTCGACTCCCGGATCCCACATATGAAAAAGGGGCCGGAGATATCGCTCAGCGGCACGGGCGCCTGCTGGCACGCGAGGTCCTGAGGTTGACCCCCGGTACCTACAAAAAATAAAAATAAAAAATAAAAAAAAATAACTGACCAGTTTATGAGTTGGTTAAAATACTCATTGTGTAGCAATATAACACAGAGTTTCAACTTTGTTTTCTTAATTAATTTGCTATAACAAATCACCACAAAATTAGTGGTTTTGTAGGGATGGGGTCTGTAGATAAACAATAAAATAAGGGCCTCATTAGTCTTTCTGGCAAATCCTTACTAAAAGCAGTTAAACTTTACTAGAGGAATTTCTTTAGGAGCAATGAAAGGGCAAGGATAGAGAAAGAAGTAAACCAGATATAGAGAGGCACCAGATAGCACAAATGGCATAAGAACAAAGGGAGAAATGCTCTCTAATGGCGAGGTTAATCAGAGTAAGAGCTGACAGGCAGAGCATGGTGGAAGCCAGGTACACAGAAACCAAGACAGCCGGCCCTCCCTGCCTCCAATTAAATGCAAAGGAGACGAGGGGCAGCTGCCTAATTCAAAAGAAAACTCTTCTTTAGTGTATAAAATATATATTCACACTTATGGACAAATATATACATGTATGCATATGTATGTATGTATTTCTACTCTAGGGTCACTGTATTACTGCCCTAGATATACATGCACCCTCTTACTTAATCACTAACTCTAAGCTGACTCTGAATAAGTCTCCTCCTGACCAACCCATAAATCCCAGAGATAAGTCCCTGAGAAGGACAGACAGGCAGGAAGAAGTTAAACAAGTCCACTGAAAGGAACAGATATGTAGGTAAGGGTGCCTGTTTTAGGGTCTTTGGCAGGAGAGTCATCCAAAGACAGCCCGGGCAGCCGATCAGATTGTGATAAGTTCCAGGTACCCACCTAGAAGGAAGGGTCCCTAAAACTTAATAAAGGAAACTAGGGACAAAGGCTCATGGCTATCCATCCAGACCCCCCTGCCCTCTCTCTGTGGCAGATTGTTTCTGCTGTTTCCTTCATTACAAGAAAAGCATCTTCCTTTCTTAAACTCTGTCCCTCTAATTCCTGATTGGTGCTGAGTTCAAGATCCTGGTTAGCTACTCACTCCGGAAACAACGGTTTGCAGAAATAAATGCATCACATCATAGTTCTGGAGGACAGAAATCTGAAATGCTACTCAGGGCTCAAATCCAGGGGTCAGAGGGTTGCATCCTCCTGGGGGCTCTGAACAACAATCTGCTCCTTGGTGTCTCCTGCTCCTCCAGGCCACTGCGGTCTTGGGCTCATGGTCCCTTCCTCCACCCTCGGAGCATCCTCTCCAACATCTGCTCCAGCAGCACATCTGTTCTGTGCCTCTGACCATTCCTCATTATGCACTGGTCCCACCCAGATGATCCAGAATAATCTCCCCCTCCACATATTCAGGGCCTCATCAGTTTGCCATGCGTAGCATGTTCACAGGCTCCAGGGCGCAGGGCGCAGGGCGCAGACATCTTCTGGAGGTTGTTGCCCTGTCCGCCAGTGTACATGCTTACTTTGCCAGTGAGAAGGTAGAATTCCATGTCTGTCATCCTCTGCTGTTTTTTGATCTCTAGGATAAAATTGTCATCAACCTCAGCATTTCAAGAATTAAAGGAAACGAGTGTGAGAAAGTGAGTGCACTGGCTGGTGCATGTCATGGATAAGCAAGAGTGAGTCTGTGTGTTTTGCACCCTGTTACACCCTTGAACCATGTTGCTGCTTCCATAGACTTTGATTAGATAGATGTAGACCCTAGAAGGGCAGATGCTTCAATTTTTCATTTCCTTAACTGCTGGTGTCTCCTATTTTCAATTTCTTAAGCAGACCAATCTGACCCATTTCCCCCAAAGGGAAGAAATAATGAGACATTGAGAGAGAATAGTAAGAAGTAAGAAGTATTTTAGGAAGCTCTGACTACGCAGATACTTTCAGAGTTGAGGGCAGCCTGACCCAGACACCCTGTGGACAGTGCCCCAACCACCCCACCCTTGCATGTTGGCTTATGGCTCTCAGTTCTGCTGGCTGCAGCAGCGATCAGCTCACGGGGTGGTGAATGGAAAACACACACACACACACACATACATGTACACATGCACACACACAGTGGACAATCATAATTTCAATCAAAAGCAACATGTTGGCAAAGTACTGTGTGCAGTAGACTTAAATAGGTTATGTGTGTAATTCATAAAGGTTTCTCCTTGGTACTTACTTATGAAAATTATTGAAGGAAAACTACATTGTACAAGTACGCAAAATCATAGATATATTGTCAAATGAACACTTTTGATTTTTCAAAAAACTATATAATAATTGATTCATATACATGTAACTAGTCTATCTTTAGCAGTTTTCCCAATTGAAAAACATCTTTATTTCTTATCTAATCCCAATTCTTCTTGCAGAGAAGAGAAAATCAGTCACATTTTGTGTAGCAGTCTAACACTTGATGATTGTTATGGAAACTATACCAAGATTTATAGTAATGCAGCAGTCCTACCCTTTGGCATCTATCTGTTATCTATGTCTTCATTTCTATGAGCTATAGAGATATTTGTTTGTCTCTTGGCTTTCCTATAACTTGTTTTGTTTTAAGATGCATTTGGGGGCTGGTGAGATGGCTCAGCGGCTTAAGCGCCTGCCTGGCAAGCGCGAGGGCCCAAGTTCGACTCCCGGAACCCACATACGAAAAAAGGGCCAGTGATATCGCTCAGCGGCATGGGTGCCTGCTGGCGCACGAGGTCCTGAGGTCGACCCCCGGTACCCACAAAAAAAAAAAAAAAAAAGATGCATTTGGGAAAATTAGTAAGTAGTTGAACAAATTTAACCAGTAAATACATATTGCACATCTCTTACATTCCAGAAGCAGGTAATGAGGATGGGACAGGTGACCATGAACCTATTTTTGTGGAATTTCCAGAGCAGAATGGAGACAGTGGGCTAAGATACAACATATTTGCTGTACCACTGCAGTGACCTGTCCCGTGCAGAAAAATGACCAGTAAAACAACACATGTGATGAGACAGGAGCCCTGAGAGTCTGTACTTTAGATGGCTTTAAACTAAGAAGCCCCTATTGCTGTCTTCGAGGAGGTGGCCATGGTGTCCTCCTGCTGAATGTAAGCAATTCTACAGAAAATCAAAATTAGGAAAGCTCATCCTAGTGACTGTGCTGTAGCAAAACAAAAACAAGATAAAACCTTAATATGTCTGAGTACAGACAAAATAAGAAAGCTGTGCAAATTCCAAAAATGACCAGACTCTTTATCCAGCTACTGTGAATAATCTGGATTCTTGTTGATTCTTTAGCTTTCGTCTCACACCATTCCTCCTAGTTAAAAATTAAGGCATTTGATCCTATAATGACCTGTGCTTTCCCACGACCTCTAATTTAGAAGTGAAACCATGCTTCATTAATTCCTCTCTAAGATTACCTAGCCCAGCCTCAGCCTGTCGTGTGCTCCTTCCAATGCCTGCTGTGTGGCTTCCCTCCCTGTGAAGAGACGAGAAACCCAGCACTAGTAGACGTGTTCCTGATGGCCTTTGGCTAGAAAGCATAGACAGAAAAGTCACCTCTGATGAACTGGCAATTGGCTGAAACTTGAATAAAATAAAGAAAAAATAATGTAAGCAAAGCAAGAGCAGTCAGTGGAAAGCTCCTGAGATTAGGTCATGCCTGGGTGGGTTCAAGGAAGCACAGAGATATCTGAGTAAGTGAGAGAGGTAGGAGATGAGGTCAGAGTCTAGATTTTGAAGGGTTTTGGATGCCATAGCGCTATGGGATGAGAATTTGGGCCCCCTCCAAATTTATATTCCCTAGCCCTATTGTTCTGGTCATTGGAGATAGGGACCTTGGAGGAAAATGCCCAACCGTGCCAGACTCTTGGCCTCAGACCTCCAGTCCCTGGAACTATGAAAAAGTAAATTTTCATTATCTAAGGCATCAAAGCTGTGGTATTTTGTTATGGTAGCTTGGCCAGACAAAGGCATGTGGTAAGGATATGAACTTTTACCTCTCTCCGAGTGAGTTGGCAACATTTGGAGGACTTGAACACAGGAGACATAGGACCTAACTTATCAGGCTGCTCTGTTAAGAATATGTGACTGTCAGAGAGTACAGAAAAGAAGCCTGAGATCTAGTAAGGACTCTGGGCAGTAGGCGATAGTGGATTTGCCCAGGGTAGCCACAACAACGGAAGTGGTGAGAAGTGGGACTCAAGGAGAGAACGACCCACTGAAATCCTGTCAGTGGGAACCAGTGTACTTTGAAAGCAGAGACAAGAAATTTGATACACCCATGAGGAAGATGAAAAGGCAAGTCAATGATTACATAAAATCCTGGGATAATAGATGAACTGAGTTATCATTCAACTTAGATGTACAAGTCAGGAGGATGAGGCACCAGGGAGACTATCAATTAAGATTTCAATTTTGGACAACTTGAAATTGAAATGCCTTTTCTATATTCATCTGGAGAGACCTAGAAGTCAAATATCTAAATCTAAGACTCAAGGAATCAAATTATAAATTTAGCAATTCTTATTCAATGGGAGCATTTCATGCCACAAGAATGAATGACCAGGAAATGAGAAAACCAAGGTCTGAGCCCTGGGACGCAGCAAAACCTGGGAAAGAACAGGTGATGAAATAAGAAAAAGGCCATATAAGTGTCAGGTCCTCGATCAAGCCATGCTGGGTCACCCAGACCTAAATGTGGCATGGCACAAGTTCACCCTGCAAGGGCGAAGTTCTTTTAACATCATTTGAGAATATCTTCCATGGGTGCCACAGGACACTGATTAATATCCCAAGTTAAGACAAAATAGGCCTCACTCATCTTTACCCTTATGTTCTGTGCTTTGTTCTGTGGACTGTCAGGTGCAGCTCACCATCACAGCGAACACCTGGGGACTTGTTTTAAAATGCACATTCTAAGGCCCAGTAACTCAGCTTCTCAAGGCAGACACTCCAAGAGAGGCATCCCAGAACTTGCATTTTTAATAAGTTCTCAGGTGGATTGTCATGTAAGTAAGTTGGAGAACAAGCTGAACCTATTCGCATCTTTTCATGGAGAAGGAAGGAAGCAATCTAACACTGGCAAAATTCATGGCATCGTGATGGGCCAAAGATCTCTTAGGGTGGGAGTCTAAACAAAAGCTGTATTCCAATATTGGCACTACTGTTCCTGGCCATCACTTATAAATATCTATAGAGACCCATGGTGATAAAATTAAGGAATGTAGAGTATTTTTTCTAAATATGTCTTGCTATCAGAATGAAAACATCTTTGCAAATGGTGTGTCATAATCAGAATTCAAGACTTAATTTAGAAAATCAGGATCCAAGCCTTAATCCATAGGAACATTGCAGAATATTGCCACCCAAGGAAGCAGGCAGCTGTAGCATGGACAGAGGGACTTGTCCTCCTGATGAGCTGCTTCCGTAGACTCTTTCCTCTGCCGAATGCAAAGGTGCCCTCAACCTGTGGGTTCTGATTTCACTGATTGGACTGGAAATACAGGAGGAAGAATGGTTGAGGATATCCTTTAGCAAACTGATTTTTGAGCAACTATGATAATAATGGTTTCTACTACTTATTGGTGCATATGTGTGCCAAGCACTATAGTAAGGACATATTCCATCTAATCTTGACAATAGTGCCATGTTGCAAATGAAAAAGAAGATTTTAGAAAATCTTTCAGGGTGGGAAGCAGATGGGTGGAGTGGAGGACTCTGAGTGTTTAGTTAGGGGATCTCTGGGCTCACACTAGTAGAAAGGAGGTGGAAGAACAGCTGTAGGCGGAGGGAGGGGAAGATACCAAGCTATAATGCAGCCCCATGACCATCAACCACCTTTGGGGACTCCAGAGCTAGAATGGCCCAGCTGAGTTGTCTTGACAAGGGCACATACGGCCAAGCCTTCACCCTGCATTAATCAGTTATTGAAAGGCGACTGGCACAGCCTTCAGTGCGGAGGTGAGGTTCTCTGCAGCAGGCAGCTGCTGATGTGCTGACAGCTAAGGGTGCCTGCAGAAACCTCCCAGCATAGGCGACAAGTCTTCCATGGGAGGCCTCTGGGAGATGTAGCACTGAGAACTCAGCAAACCAGGGTGTGAGAGGGGCAAGGGACATAACTGAGTTTAACATAGGACAGTCTAGGTATAAAAGCAGTGGTCAGAAGCAGGCTTACAAATGCCTCTCAGAGGCAAGTTATTAGAGCGTGCATGGTGGCCATCTTCAGGAGATGTTTCTGCAGTTTGCGTTTCAGGATAATGTATTAGACTGTCAGTTAACTCTCACCTTTGCCCTCCCTGTGCTTTTAAAAAATCTTCTTTCATTTTGTATATGCAGCTTGGTCATTTTATATATACTGTACTTGTTTTGAGGTGTTTGCAGGGCAGAAAACATTGATGCCTGGATTAAAATGTTCCTTCTGCCCTTCCTGAATATCACACACATTGAAGAGAGGCTGCTACCTGCTAGAGTGAGCAAGAGAGGCAGGGTGCTTGAGGAAAACCAGAGGAGAGACGGACTACATGTGGAGACAGAGAGAAGGGAAGGGAGAGAGAGTTTCTAAAGAAGAAAACTTAATGTGGTGGAATTCTTAATGAGGTGGTCTCAGGGACAGATGACCAGGCCTCATGATCTCAAGGGGGTGAATTCTTAGTGTTGCTAGGGATAAGGAAACTAGGTCCTGAGTCCCCACACGGACTGTGACAACAGCTCCTAATGCTGAAGAACCACTCGTGTGGGAACACAGGTGGTTTCGGCACATGTGGGCAAAGTGGCTGTGGCCATGGACCCAACCCGGCACTGCAGTGCAGTCCATGGGATGGAGAAGCAACCTAGCAAAGGGCAGGATTGAACTGCAACCACAAGAATGTGATACAAGCTCAGAGATGGATTTAAATCCATTTATAGAAAATTTTAATGCAAGTTTCTGCCAGTGATGTTATCAGGGAGGTTGTACTAAAAAGGAATGAATCATAGCCAGGCACAGCTAAGACTGCAATTGCTATTCTTGTCACGAAGAAAACAGAATTTCAGTGAAGGAAGAGGAGGAGCCACAGAAGAGGTGTGGGGCTGAGTCTTTATTCTGTGTTTTGGTTGACACCCTCCTCGGGTTCAATTAACCTAGCAAGCATAGGGGAGGAAAGACTGTTCAGGAGAGAAATCTTATTTCATGAAGTTCGGATTAGGCAAGTTTGCTCAGTAACTATTTGCACTTCCACACCAAGGTGTAGAATATGAATGCTGAGAACTGGGGCATCTCATGCCCGCACATGATTATTCTCTCTTTTGATTGCTTTTCTTAGAGGTTATGCTTTTCTTTTAATCTCTAAAATGTTAACAAGTCCCATCCTCCAGTGTGTCAGGCTGGGTACCAGGATCCCTTCAGGCTCTCAAATGAAAAATATCACAGAGGGGTAGGTACCTGCCATTCCTCTTAAAAGAAGGACAAGGTACAGTGGATAGAAGGGAATAAGAAGACACAACTGTGCTTTGGGAAAGATTTCATCTGAGCCTCATGCCATTAACAACCCACAATTTGAATATGCTAGGAGCCTACCCCCATCCCTACCCTCATCAATCCTTCTCTCCTTTCATCTAAACAATTTTGAACATGTTATTTATTGTTTAAAATGTACTATGTTAGTTTCACTTCAAATTACCTCCTCTGAAACAGGAAGCAATATTACAAACACTTGTATAATCACCACCCTGCTACATAAAATCCTAAACTTTTGCCAAATTTGCTTTACATTTTTTTTTTATGTGGGTACCGGGAGTCGACCTCAGGACCTCATGCTTGCCAGGCAGGCGCTTATGCTGCTGAGCCATCTCACCGGCCCTTGCTTTACATTTTTAAAAAGAAATAATCTATAATATATTCACTCAGATACTCACTGTGTCCTCTGTCTTATCTCATTCTTTCCCTTTCTCCACAAAAATAAGTCCTGACCTGAATTGTATCATTCCCTCACTTGCTGTGATCCATACAAAACACTTAGTACATTTTTATGTTTTAAAAAGTATGCAAAGAACATCTTATTGTTCATAAAATTCTCCAACTTCTTTTGTTGAGGTAAAACTTATATAATAATAAATTGTATTTTAAGTGGCTTATTTTGATGAATTTTGGTAATGTTATAAATTGTGTAACATGAACAGGTGACAAAGAATTCCTCCCCCCTGAAAATTTCCCTGGGCCCCTTTGCAGCAGACCCCTCCCCTCTTTATTGGAAGCATTGGGAGATTCCAGGGGCGAGGCGGCAGGAGGGTGTGCACCAGTCACACACTCCCTGGCCGGAATTTATCCAGTTCTGCTTGTACCTGCCTTTGTGGTAGCCACCTCTTCTCAGTTCTGGTCCCAGATGTCAAATGGCACCTGTCTGCCCTGCTTCTCCTTGGAGGAGACTGTCAGTCTTGGGGCTCAGCTTAGTGGGTGGCCCTGTAACCTAAGTTTTCTAATGGTCTCCACACAATGGTATATAGACCCCTCTCCCCATTTCCTTGCAGCTTTCTCCCTCCTGAGTGGAAGCCAAAATCACTTTAGATGGATGATAGAGGAGAGCAAACATTTGGGTATATATGTTTTCTTGCAATGGCAAACAGAAACACCAAAACAACACCCAGGATTTGGAGGCAGATTTATTTACTTCGACAATGGGACTGATCGGGATCATTCCCAGAATATCAGGCCCTGATTTTTGGTGGTCTAGGGCTTCTATGGAATAAGCAAGAAGGAAGTACAGAGGCAGAATGGCTTGTCAATTGGGGATTGGTTCTTACAATATGCATCATAGTGACCAGCTATGCATCACAGTGACCAGCCGTTTCTAAGAAACAAAAGTAACAGGAACTGTAACCAGAACTATTACCTGGACAACTAACAAACTGAAGTATATTGGCTGGGGGGGTGGGGGAATCTTCTGCTACACTCTTGGATGTAACAAGTTTTAGAGTCAAGGTTTATACCTGCACAAAGCTGTCCCCTTTGTGATAATCTAAATGTCTAATGAAATATTTTAGATTTCAATTTAAAAACACAGTAGGTTTTCCAGAAATCTCTCAAGGGGCAAGTAGGTAAAAAGCTTGATAGAAACCACTGACCAATACCATGTATGGCCTCTGGAAAGTTCACTGTAGCCTCAGAATCTAGTGTGAAGGTAGGTAACCATGTAGTGTCACAGATTTTAAAAGAGAAATATCTATGGGGAATCATGAGAGAATACAGTGGCCACATTTTGACTACCCTTGGTATGCTTGGGCTTCTGAGATGTTTCTGGAAAAACAATTCCTTTCTAATTCTCTAGATCAGGTGTCGGAAAACTGTTCTGAAAAGTAACAGAGAGTAAATATGTTAGTTTTTGCAAGCCGTATGGCCTCGTTTGCAATGTTTCAATTCTGTTGTGTGGGACAGTTGCCAAAGATACATGGGCACACACTGTCCCAATAAAATTTATTTACAGAAACAGGCAGAAGGCAGGGTTTGAACCACAGGTCATAGTTTACAGACCTTTGACCTATTGAATGTTCATTTCACTTTTCAGTACTCAGCTATGATCAGAATTTGTCATGGTATGAGATATATAGAGGTGAGTAATGTAAGTATTCTATAAAGCATTCTATAAAGAAACCCACAGGCTAGAAGGGAATAATGATCTAAAAGTAAATAATTCCAACAAAACGTGTTAAATGCTACAGAGCATGTATCCTGAACGACCTAGGTTAGAAAGACTGTGGCCAACCTAGCTGCTGGCGTGGTAGATAACTCATCTGCTGGCCCTCAAGTACCACTTACCAAGGGCTGAGACCCGGAGACTTCAGACTGAGAAAAATCTTTTGCCATCGAGTCCAACTCCTCATTGTGCTATCTAAGGAAACTATGGAAATTTGCTAAAGAGAAAGGGATGAAGTGATAAAGGGAGGGGAAGGGAAAGGGATATAAAAAAGAATTAAGATGTGTCATGTCCATGTGCCAACTCCCCACAAGGAATGTAAACATTACATACTGCAAATATGTACTAATAAAAAAAAAAGCTAGGGCTTGGAGAGGTTAGCTTATTATATACTATTTCACATGCTGCACATGTACTTTTGGTAAGAGAAAGTATACATTAAATTGGATCATTTATGGAAAAGATTCTCAGATACACTATGGTGTACTTAAAATAGTGCAAAAATTTGAATAAGGAAACTTGTTCTGTATTTTTAACTCGGATAACTATAATTGTTATCTTGATTTGTATATTTAATTTGGTACGATAGTCTTTGCAATGGTTAATATTTGCTAGGTTGTTGGAAAGATAAGAACGGAGTCTGAGACACTATTTGACTACCCAATTTTATAAAGCCTTATAGTGGCAAAGTGAATGTGGGAAGAAATCTGGATAAACAGAACCAAGAAGAGGACGAACAGTGGGTAGCACCAGGAGCTAGATGCCCCCAGCCTGCAGGCTCAGCTTAGGAGAAGAGGCAGGTGAGAGGGCACAGCTGCCAGGGACCAGCATGGTACCTAGTGTTATTCTTAGAATAACCGGGCCATAGTAAAAAGGGGAACCTCACATCCCCAGAGCAGGCCATTTCCTCCCTGGGGCCCTGGTGTGCTCATGTAAAAACTATCTAACAGAAAAAGAGAATGTTTCAATATTTTAATACCAGGTCCTGGAGACGAGAGTCATAAGGACAGTTGCTGGAAACATGGAATGTTTGCTTTCAAAGAAGATGTGTGTATAATCAGGGGTGTGTTTGTTGACTGATCATTATTTTATGAACTTCGATGACAATGAGTGCATGACTAAGAATGAGTGAGAATGAAGCAGTGCATCGATACCTGGGTGGTTCCCTTCCAGTTTTATGGTTTCCTGATTAGATTGCTCCAATAATATCACTCGTACTTTCTGTCTGAATAACAAATGAACTGGGTTCTGGTTCGACTAATCCCCAAATCTACATCAGGCCAAGTGTTCTAAGAAATACCTTGAAAAAATAATGATAGAGGTAGACAGGGCACATTCGACCTTTACCAGAGGGGGCACACTGCTGTGCCCAGATGGGACAGCGGCTGTGTATGTCACAGGGAGTGCTGGGATGTAGAGACAGACTGAAATCCTGGCCAACAGCTAAGGGTGCTGTCAGGAGAAATCCTGTTGCAGGTTATCTGAACTCGAGATGGGCTGGCACGTACGGCAGAAAGCTGAAACCTTGCACAAATTAACTGCTCCTGTAATAGCAAGCAGGGTTTTCTGTGTCATTTTAAGATAAAATTGTGTTTTAATATTCCTTAAAAATAGTCTGGTTCTATAAAACAGTGACAACACTGCTGAGGTAAAATCTGATTCTTTATGAAACCCACAAGAGTTATTTCTTCCCCAGGCCGTGATTAGGTTGGTGGTCAATTCTGTATCTGTGTTCGAGGACAGAAATGGAACCCACTGGTGCAGGTGCCATTTCACCCAGAAAAAAGAGAGCTCAAGAAAAGTAGAAGCTCCCACAGCATGGTTTCTTTGATGCAAGAAACCCCAAATATAAATAAATTCAAGAGCAAAATAAAAGACAGACGATAGGAAGCAGGGAGATAGATCTTTTTCAAAAAAGAGATGGAGGGAGAGAGGATGAAAAAGAATTAAGCCGTGTCGTGTACACGGACCGACTCGTGAGCAGCGTGATCATTACGTACTGCAAACATGGACTAATAAAAACAAGAGGATGGAATCTACCGATGAAATCCTCACTGAGCGAGATCCAGAAGCTTCTCCCTTGACCTTCTTTTGCTACACAATGATCCCTAGACCATCCCCTTCTCTCTTTCTGATTATACAATACCTGGTATATGAACCTTGGCCGAATGAAAGGATAGAAATGCCACAGGATACAACATTTGGAATATTAAACCAAAAGAAGCCTAAAAACACATGTGGTTTCCCCAACTGCGCTGAAGCACTCTGAGGCATCTGATCATGCAGGCTCCTGCAAATGTCTTTATACCGGCAGATACACACATAAGCACGCACCCACACCGTGCAGTTTTTCAAATTTTATGTTTTACAATTTACAGTATATATGAAGACATTTAGATTGCTTTAAGCACTATAAAATGTCTTTATGTATAAATATTTGGAGTTAAGATTACTGCCTTGGTGTAACTTTATGAATTGGAGTATATTTGCTGGTTAGATTTATAAAAGCAGTTACCTGCTTGTTTAATTTACATCTGTGATTGGTGTGTGCACATCCTGATGCGCACTTTTCTGCTGAGGAAATTACTTCTTCCTCACTGATTTACAAAAGTTCTTTACATGTAAAGTACATGACAACGATTTGTCTGTTAGATTTGTTCTATGAATTTCCCAGTTGTTGAATTAACTTTTAATTTTATACCAGCTTTGAGATAGGACGAGTTTTAAGTAGAATCTAGCAAATTATTTCTTCTTGATTTCCTCCGTTGATTTTATGTTACCAACAACGTCCTCCACTTGCAGTTGTTGCATTTTCTTCTAACTTTATTTTTATGTACATAATGAATTGCAAAACTATTATTTGTAAATAATTGATCATTTTTCCCAATACTGTTTTAAAAACACCTCAAACATAACATTAAGCAAAATAGTAGGCACAAAAGAATGCACACAGTAGCAACCCAGTTACACACAGTCCAAAAGAGGTACAACAGTGGCTCCTTCACAAGGCAAGGAGGTTACAGAGATTGAAAGGACTGGAGAACTGTAAGAGCCAGAGCAATGTAATTTATTATAGTTTAGGTCTTAAATTTTGGGCTTTGAGAAGTCCTTCTTAACTGAAAGAAAAATATGATAAAAAATATATTTTCCCTTTAAGGAGGACTATGGCTGGATTTTACCTGTCCCACAAAAGCCCTCTGTGGAAGTCCTAGCTGCCACTCTCTGACACTTTGGGGGTGGAAGGCCATTGGGAGGTGGGGCTGGTGGAGGAGTTTGGGTCATGGAGGATGTGCCTTTCCAGGAGACGCCAGAGCACCAGCCCTCCTTGAAATCTCTGCTACCATCAGCCGTGCCTTCTTCCTTTCACCTTGATCGTCTCAGGTATTTTTGTCACAGAACCAGAACATTGATAATAAACCAGCTCCTAAATAATATTGCTTCTCAGAAAGACTGCAGGTTCCAAAGCTTCAGAGCATGTAAG
Organism: Erethizon dorsatum; assembly: GCA_028451465.1. NCBI lineage: Eukaryota > Metazoa > Chordata > Mammalia > Rodentia > Erethizontidae > Erethizon > Erethizon dorsatum. The sequence goes on along the minus strand of CM051832.1, from coordinate 110,305,552 downwards.
TGGGGTTTTGACATAAGAAACAGTGTTCAACAAACCACTCTTCCAGTTAGCGTTGCTCGTGACAAACCATCCCCACACTTAGAGGCATGAAGCAGTTTTCTCTTACTTAGATACTTTGGGCAATAAACTTAAATTTCACATCAAAAATGACTAGTCTGCTTCCTACTTTCTTGGATCTCTGCTGGGTAATCTCCAGGTCTAAGGGTTGGAGTCACCCAAAGTCACATCCGCCAGCTTGCACCGACTGTCACCTCAACCTGGAGCTCTCCCCTGACACTGAGCTGGCACCCATGCGCTGGCTCCGTGTGTCCTGCAGGGCTCCTCAGAGCTGGGAGGCTTCAGATTACTCTAACTCTGCCTACAGCAGCTCAGAGTCCCCAGGCCAGTGTCCCAGTCAATGGGGCAGACTCTGCAACTCCTTTCATGACCTTTTCCCAGAAGTCACACAGGCCACTTCCACCACAATGTGTGGGCAAGAAGCGAGTTGCAGGCCCACCTGTGGTTAGGGAAAGCATTGTTGTGGCATCCTTAGAAAGTGCAATACAGCTACTAAATTTTTACCTGAGATATTTTTCACTGGCATTGTACTTTCATGTTATTGTTCTTCAAACAATTCATGATATAAACAAAACTTTTTAAAATAGCCAAAATTCAAAACAATAAAATTGCTTATGTGTACATGGCTATACACAGGCACCTGCTCTATGGGATTTTCTTCTTTCATTTCTCTTTGCTTCTGACTATGCCCTGAAAGACTGAAAGTCTTCAGGATCAGAATTTCTTTCATTTATTTTAACTTCCACAATTTTCCCTCACTATGCCTGGGACTACTCTTGTGTCCATTTGCTCGATTATCTTCTTCAGGAGCACATCTGAAGTCAAGCTGAAGCCAGGTACATGCTTGTGATCACAGTACTAAGGAGGCTGGGGCAGGAGGATTGCCAAGAGTTGAAGAGCAGCCTGGGCTATATAGTGAGTTCCAGGCCAGCCTGAACTACACAGAGAGGCTCTGTCTCAATAAAAGTAAATAAATAAATTATACAAAGTCAAGTTGATAGTCTATTGGATATTCACCTTGAAGGAGACCTACCTTTGCTCTCGTAGACATTGGAATTATGCTCCAGGATTCACTCTTTCTGGAACCTATTCATGAATACTGTCCAGAAATGTCCAGAAAAGAGTACAGAGATCAAGAAATTCTAGGAAATGCTATATATTAGATCTTTGTTCTTAGAGATTCGCAATGCCTATTAGATATTTAGATGTTAAAATCCATGCAGATCAATAGTTTTTTAATTTAAAGAAATTTAATTTAGATGATGGAAAGAAGATAGCTATTTGTTTACAGGCCCCACAGCCCCTTTTGAGAGCACACACAGAACTCTGTTCTAGACAACGCATCCACTTCAGAATTCGACCTTGGATGGTGTCACAAAGCATACACAACTTCTGCCTTCGTCTCCACATAGCACTGTCTCATATAAATGTCTTTCTCTGAATGTCCCCTGTGACAAGTGCATCTCTCAGCTGAGATCAGAGTCCCATCCTGCTGTACTCTGGCCTCATCCTGACCTAACTGATTGAACTGCACTGACGCTATTTTCCAACAAGTTTACACTCTGAATTAATGGAAATTAAGGCTCAAGATATGAATTTTGGGGAGAGCACAATTCAATCTATAACACACACTTAATGGTTTTATTCTCCTACAGTGCTCTTTATGTTACAAAATACATGACTGCAATGGTACTGTTTGGTGGAGAATCTCTTGTCTTGAATTTGTGAATTATCTGCAGTGTAATTTCAGAAATGTGCACTGTTTTCATTTTTATGTGAACTACATATGAACATTCATCTCCATTGGAGTTTTTGATTATCCGCTAATAGATGGGGGCAGCGCTGCATACTGAAACCGAACCCTGACAATTGGAGCCCACCATTTGCTTTTATTGTACTCTAGGGGGCATTTCCCAAGAGTATACTTGCACAGTCCCATCTTGCTGGGATGAACGTAAAATCAGCTTAAGGGCCAGGGATATAGCTCAGCAGCACAAGCGCCTGCCTGACAAGCGCAAGGCCCTGAGTTCGACTCCCAGTACCAAAAAAAAAAAAAAAAAACAAACAGCAGAAATTCCCTGAAGTTGTATCAGTGCATATGGAAGTTAGAGTTAAACTGTGGAAATCAGGCAGAGATTCGGTCCTGAGTAGCAGGTGCATTTGGGCAATTATGTTTTGATTCTATCAGCTAGAAAAATGCAGCACTATGTTAAATTTTAAAAATCTAATAACACCCTTTCATACAACTTGGAAGACTCACAAATTTGAAAATGTTGAAGAGCCTGAAGTTCAAATACCCAAATAAACATCTCTTTATTTGTGTGGCTTTAAGATGGCATAATTTGATAGGATTCAATTGCTTAAGCTTTTCTCCTTTACTGACTTTCCACAGTTTCCAAAATTCCCACAAATTTACCTATTTTATGACTTTTATGTGAAACACTCATCATCACAATGAAAACAACACATCTGGATCTTCATAGAGTCCTCTTATTAGCACTGTGTGGAAAGAGTATAACTTGGAAAAGAAAAGGCCACAAAATAGATCATCTTTAAAACAATCCCTCCTGGAGGAGGAGAGGACTTTGAAGATGCGTCTTGTCTTGATAAAGAGTCACTTCAGGCTGAACACTTCCAGGACCGTCCGGGCTGAGCTGTGAACATGGGGTGAGAGGTGACAGGCAGACCGGTGGTGGCCCGTGCCGATGGTCCAGCCACACTGCTGAAGGCAGGTGGCATCACCCGAGCATTATCTTTTCTTCCTTTTTCTTTTGACATTTGACAGTGTTACGAATCAAGGTTGGAGAGGCAGAGTTCAACAGCAATACTCTCCTCTACATCACTGCCACTTTATAGAGAAGAAGGCGCACCAGCGAGAAAGGAGAAGAACAACTACACAATGAGGTCTCTTGAGCGTGCTTGAAGAACATCCGTTCTAAAGTTACCAGCCCATGCTGTTCCTTTTCTCCGTGCTCCTGTAGATTGGCTGCTCTGATTCACATGCTATAGGCTTGGGCCATGTTTACCATTCAGCAACTGAAATTGATTTTCTGACTCTTGAATTAATCCCATAAACCCCATTCAAGAAAACTTCACTCAGTAATTAAAAGAAAAACAGCTTTCTATGGAAACTTACTGAAGGTTACACTAACATAGGAAGAAAATGCTGTCTCCCCAGTAACCTATCTTACAAAGAATATCAAGTGTTGGTCTGGGAAAAGGGAATTTTGCTCCTTTATAAAGAAATGAGTGTCAGCCACCTTATCTTTGACAAACGTACCAAACACATTCACTGGAAGAAAGAGTCTCTTTAATAAATGGTGCTGGAAAAACTGTTTTTGCACATGCCAAAAATTAAAATCGGACCCATATCTTTCACCATGCACTAAGCTAAACTTGAAGTGGATCAAAGATCTAAATAGTAAAACAGATACATTAAATCTGCTGGAAGATAGAATAGGTAAAACTCTTGAAGACATGGGTATAGGCAAAGACTTTATGAATAAAACACCAATTGCACGGGAACTATCACAAAGAATCAGCAACTGGGATCTCATCTTATTAAAAAGCTTTTGCTCAGCAAGAGAAACCATCAACAGAGTGAAGAGACGACCCACAATGTGGGAAAAAATGTTTGCCAGTTGTTCCTCAGACAAATGATTACTATCGAGAACACATAAAGAACTCAAAAAAATAAGACCTCCCAAATTTAAAGACCCAATCCAAAAATGGGCATCTGAGATGAATACACACTTCTCAGATGAAGAAACACAAAGAGCAAATAAACATATGAAAAAATGTTCAGTATCACTGGTTATTCGAAAGATGCAAATTAAAACAACACTGAGATTCCATCTCACCCCAGAAAGAATGACTATCATCAAGAAATCAACCGATAACAAATGCTGGAGGGGCTGTGGGGAAAAAGGAACCCTTCTCCACCATTGGTGGGAGTGTCGACTGGTGCAGCCACTGTGGAAGTCAGTGTGGAGATTCCTCAAAAAGCTAGGATTAGAGGTCCCATTTGACTCAGCTATTCTCCTTCTGGATATCTTCCCAGAAGAATTAAAAGCATCATACCATATAGGTAGCATAATTTGTAATAGCTAAATCTTGGAAACAACCCAAATGCCCAACAACTGAGGAATGGATAAAAAGATGTGGTCTTTTTACACAATAGAGTACTACTCAGCCATAAAGAAGGATAAACTGGAGATTTTTATAGGTAAATGGATGCGACTCGAGAAAATACTCATAAGTGAGATAAATCAGACTCACATGTGTAAACACTGTATCCTCTCCCTAGTGTGAGAAGCTGAAAGAGTAAATAAGATCCAAAATGTACAATAGATTTTGTAAAATGGGAAGAAACTGTTCAAAAGGAAAGAGAAATTGGGATGGGGGAATGGAGAAAAGAAGGAAGGGAAAAGAAAAAAAATATATATATAATAGTTAAGATAGATATACTACTAATTTCTCATAGTTCATTGAAAAGAAAGGCTTGTGCTAACATTGTTTCCACAATTAAATGCCTATGTCTTGTACTCTGAGTAACTAATTTAAAGATAACAAGACACAATATATTAACCATTGTTACTCTCCTATTATCTTGTTTTGAAATTTTATTTTTTCTCTTTAAAATAAAATTTAAAAAAAAGAAATGAGTGTGTTAATCCATCACATCTCAAACATGCTTTAACAGGATTATGATGGCGGACAACATCCAGAAGAACGGCCCACAGGGAGCAACACAAGCGCAGGTGATTTACATGGCTCTGCAAATTCGCCAGTGAGCTGAAGTGTGCTGTCCTGCAGTGCCTTCCCCGTTGCGTTAGCCCTGCCTTGTGGGATTCTGCATGCCGTTGGCTGAGAAGCGGCCCTGCCTCTTTGCACACTGGTGAGAAGTTACACCAACTGCAGGATGCGGTAGCAGGTGGGGGCCACCTCTCAAGCACCCAGGCACATTTCACTCCTGTGGCTTAAATGCAACGTATCTTTGCTATTAACAAGAAGTCAGAGCAGCATGAGTTTGTTTCATTTGTATATGCATTTTACCAAATCTCTTTCTCACTTTTATCTTTACTGATTCTCTTTCTCATGTTCTGGGCCGGTGCATAGATATCCACATAGTGACTTGGGCGTATCACAGGGAAGAGGTCGCAGTTCTTTACCTAGTAAAAAAGAATAGAAAATTCGCCCGTCATTTGCACAGCTTCAGCGGTCCAAATAAACCAAACTCATCCCACATTGCTTCTTTTGCAACCAAGTTCTACTCCCAGTACAACGATAAAGTATAGAATAGTATGTTTTATTTATCTTTCATAAAACTTTACAAAAGATTAACTAGTCGCATACAATATTCGAATGTGCACTTAAGTGGGTTCACCGTAATAATGGGTTAAGTGCATTTAGATAATTAGGAAATTAAAGGAAAGAAGAAAATTGAAAAGGACATTTTGAAAAGCTTTCTTTCCTGCTGAAGCCAAAGGCAATAACATAATTATAATATTTTCACATAAATATGTTATTTATTCACTTCCTAATAATAAGAATATCATTGATCACCACTTTTAGTACTGCCAAATAAATTTTGTTTTTCCACCTGTTACAGAACTATAACAAGACAAGGAATTGATACTTAATGCTTCTTTTTTTTAGGTTAAATTGATTTTTGAAGTGATACATAAGACAAAAAATGGCGTATATGTATGGGTTATCAGGTGGTGTTTAAATAGATATACACATTGTGTAATGTTGAAATCAAGATAAACACATCTATCTCCTTTATCATTGCTATACAGTGAACACATTTAAAATCCTTTCTTCTAATTTTTTGAAATACATGGTATAATCTTGTGCTGTATAGCCAGCTTGCTATGCAATAGTGCACTAGAACTTTTTACTTCTATAGAACTCTAACTTGGTACCCACTAATCGACCTCTCCCCAACTCTTTCTCCATGGTACTGAATGTTTTCTTATACTTCCTTAATCATTCCCCAATTTTCAGGTTGGGACTGACTTAGCACTAGCTAGTTCCACTAAAGAGAATCTTCAAACATCATTTAGTGAATGAAATCATAGTTGTAGAAATAGTATAAAGGCCTTTGTTTTTTTCTAATTGCCCAAACTTACGTGCTAGACCCTGCAGCAGTTGCTGCTGGATTCAAAGCATGAGGGTCCAGTTTACACTGGCCAAGAAGATGAGAAGCCAAATCCTTAAATGCTACTTTTCTTCTATTCAAGACCAGCTAAGGGATTCAGTGACTTTTGATCTCGCTACATAAAGCATGGCATTTCCCACCTTGGTGTTTCCAAGATCACGAGTCCAGAGGTGGGGATCATTTATATTAACGCCTACAGTGGTTGCTGGGTAACTGCGGGGTCTGACACAAGCGCACTTCCCCCAGGATGGACGTGAAGTAGCAGTGGTCCACTAGAAGACCTGAACAGGCTGGTGCTGCCCGCGGGTTGTGTCCTCTTTCTCCTGATGTAGCTGTAACTCCAGCAGCCTCTGTTCAAGGATATTAGCTCTTGGGAAGAAATGTAAATGGAGAACTTTGTAGACTAGAGAATGTGGATCAAGTTTGAATGTTTGAATGGAGTGACCCAGACAAGGGAAGGTGTGCTACCCGGGGCTGGGAGCCATCCAGCTTCTGAGGGACCAGGAGTGATGGGGGAAGGCCTATGTGCACCACAGGCTGAGTCGCAGGAACCCACCGAATGTCACTCACCTGCCACCAGCACAAGAGGACTCCTGGCCTGCTGTCCCTGTGCCAAGCTTCCACAGGCCTGGAAATGTATGATGAACCAAGTGACAATGAGCGAGGACAGGGAGATGTCATCCGCTGCCTATCAGACCTAATCTGTGGGGAGAGAAGGGAAAATCCTGAACCTTCCCCTCTCTTCAGGTCTCTTACTGCACTTTTCCTCAGTGATTCAGAAAGGCTCCAACCCAGTGTGACCTAAGGATGTCTTGACTGGAGACTCCCAGGGACATCAGGAGGAAGAGGGAAGAATACACAGAGGTGCCTTAGCCTGAGCTGGCTTGGTGGCCATTCTTGCACCTTGCTGCCTCTGCCTGGCAGCTGTGGGGAGCTGAGTTGTCACTGGTGCCACCCTGTGCCACTCTGTAGCTGGACCGCACTCACTCTGAGGCCCTGACCCCAAAAGCTCACCCTCTCTCTTTTTATCTAGTGGACTCAATTCAGCCTTCAGGCTCAGCTGTGCTGATGCATCCTCCCTTGCTTCGTTGTCTTGTGTTTTGATGAATTGGTTGATCGACATGCTCCCCACAAGTTTTTAAAAGACTCATCTCTGGTTAATACTCTGGTTAATTTAGGGCAGCCCACTTCTGCAGGTGTCCACATCTGAGCTCATAGGATTGCAGGGCCTATCACTGGGCCTGCCTTGTCCTGGACCTAAGGTGGCAGTGCAGGCCAGTCCCCAGCAACCTCCTCTCCTCTCTAAGAATGGCAAGAGTGAGCTTCATAACTTGTAGTTTGACAATGAAGTTATTTCCTTGTAATCACTGAAAGTTGCATGTTTTCTATATAGTTACTTTATTTTCAGAGAATTTTAAGAAGGGAGTAAAGAATAATGCCTTTTAGTTGACTTTTTAATCTGGAAGCCTCCCCTTTTTGAACCCATCTTGATTAATGCATTTTCCCTACCCTTGTTTTTCTAAAACTACATTCCCGGTCAGGAAAAGCTATGCAATTTTCAGGGCTGAGCACACATGATAATGCATGGTCACTTTCTCACAATGACGATGGATTTCAAGGGGGTAGTGTCATACTGTTAAGCCAAATATGGGTCTCCTCTGAGCATAGGACCTTGGGCAGCTACACAGCTTGCACACTTGGGATGTTTTTGTGCCTAGTTCCTGTCACTTATTTATTTATTTATTTACTTACTTACTTACTTTTGAGCTGCTGGGGATCAAAGCCAGAGCCTCATGCATGCTAGGCAAGACTGTTACTGAGCTACAGCCCCATTGGTCTGATCTCTCTTTCAGGGGCCTTCTCTTGTCGCTTTTTCTCCTCCTGTTGCAGGAAGTTCCTTGGTCAGGTCTTCAACACAATTCTCTCCACAAATTTTCTTTGAATTTTCATCTAAGCTCATAGCTTCAACTCTCACCCAAACAGGGAAAAGCCCACATGATATTTATCTGTGAACTTTCCCCTGTCAAGATCCCTTGTAGGGACTGGTATTTTCCTCATCTCCCGACTGCTACACCTTCTTTTCACTTCCCCATTGCCTGTTCGCCTCCTTCTCCCACCAAGGTCAGCGATGTGCTCCTCAGCAGGGTTATTACACTGTGTGTGTCAAATCCAGATCACTGTTTATACGCAAAGTTTTATTAGAATGCACCACACTGGTCACCTTGTCCATGGCTGCTTTTGCACTTCACCAGTAGAGGTGACAGTTACATGGAGACCATGCTGTCCACACAGCATAATCGAGTTACTATCTGGTCTTTCACAGAAAGACACTTAACTACATCTCTTCCCAGCCCCACCTCAGATCTGTACGCCCTCTCTAAATCCCACCCACTCTTCTCCTTGAATCCACCCTGGTCGGGCGCTCTACCCCAGCCATCCACCAAAACTGACTCCAGACCACTAACAACCTTTCTCCCTTCTCAGTACCCTTTGCTAATTGCTCCTCATCTTCCCCATCCCTAAATCTTTCAGCCATCTGACACTCAGTCTTTGAACTTCTTTTCTATATGCCTACATAACTGCTCGGATAAAGCTCTAGTCCTTGCATGCTAAAGATTATATATGTGTCACTAATGCCCAAATTTACGCCACAATCCTAACCTCTTGCTTGAAATCCAGACTCATAAACCTTTGTTGCATTCAAAATCTCCACTGGCGAAGTCATGAAGTTCCTAGTTTTGCACAGTCAACCTGAGCTGCTCTTCTTTCCAAGTCCCAGTGGTCCCCTCAGGGTGAGATCCCCTCAGCAGTGCCACCTTCTCAGGCAGGCAGGACAGGTAGGGTTTGACAACTCAGATGTCATGTCAAGGTGGTCGATTGTGTTGTTCAAATAATCTCTATTTTTATTGATTGTTTCTCTGGTTTTATCAGTTGTTGAGAGGGTGTATTAAAATCTCCAGCTGTGGTTGTGGAATTTTCAATTTGTCCCTTTTCATTCTATCAGGTTTGCTTCAAATAAAGCTCTGTTATTTGGTGCATATAGACTTGTGATTGCTATGTGTCCCTGACACATTGACCTGTTGGCCATAATGAAATGTCTGCCCTTATCTCTGACCATATTCCTTGCTTTAAACCTACTTTAAAATGGTAATAGAGTGGCCATTCAAGATACTTTGGACCTATTGTTTTCATAGCATACCTTCTAATTACATTTAATGTGATTATTGGTATGGTTGAATGTGTGTGTGTGTGTGTGTGTGTGTGTGTGTGTGTGTGTGTGTGTGTGTAGGAGAGCAGACCAGGCCACCTCAAATACATCACTCTTTTGAAGTAAAGGTGATTAAGAATCAAAAGATGGAGAAGGAAGTCTTTTTGGAACCTTCCCCATCTAACCCCAAACAGAGCTCCTGAGGGATGAGGGCAGCTGTGAATTCCCTGCCTGGGGTGCTTCACAGCTCTGGAGAAGCTGGGCAGACCCCTTGCGTCCATATGCACAGACATTATCATGAATTTTCTCTCTTTCTTGTTCTCCTAAACACTCATTTTGTCTTTCACAAGGAAACCTATGTGTTTTCCCACATGATCCCTTTGTCCACTTCCTTTTGCCCTACTAATTTAGGGATATATCTTTAACTTTATTCAATAAGCCATCTGCTCCTTTTGTTGGCTCCCATATGTACAGGAAGTAGTATTTTTCTCCTGTTAATGTCTTTTATCAGCTTAATTTGGAGGCTTCAGGTACTGAATTTAAGAGGGTAGAATAAAAGTTTTTTGTCCCCTACTGTTTTTTCTATGTTTTCTTCTTCTATTTCCTGATTATTACCTTTCTTTAAGGGAGAAAAGATAAACTGAATTTCTTTTGCATTCCATTTTAGTGTCCATTGGGATTTTAGCTGTATCTCCTTAGATAATTTTTCCAGTGGTTGCTTCAACTTTTCAGTGGACCTGGCATTAACGATGCACCACATCACCTTACAGGTGAATGACATGCAGTTGTCTAGGCTTATTCATCCTCTCTCCATTCTTCATGTTGTAGTTGACATGCAGCTTATATTACAAGCTCCCCAATATAGCAACATGATTTTTGCTTCAACCCATCATATGTACTTCAAACAATTAATACAAAAAATAAACTTCTATTATTTACCACAGTTACCATTTTCATTCTTTTTCCTTCTAAAAATTGCATATTGCTGTCTGGTTGAACTTCTCTTCTGCCTGAAGAGCAATTTTTTAACATTTCTGTAAGGACAGATCTGTTGATGACAATTTAGTTTAGTTTTCTTTTACCTGAAAATGTATTTATTTTAGTAGCTCCTAATTCTTGAAGGATATTTGTTGAATATAGAATTCCAGGATATCACTTTTAGTTTATGTTTCTCACACTAAAGATCATGTACTCTCTCATGGATTCCATTGTTTCAACTGAAAAATCAGCAATTATTAAAAATCATTACTCTCCTGGATGGGACACGTAATTTTTTTTCTATAGCTGCTTTTATAATGTATCTTTCATTTTCAGAAGTTTGGCTATGATGTTCCCAGGTGTGGGATTATCTATATTTTGTTCAAAACTTCCTGAGTTTCTTGAATCTGTAAATTTGTGTCTTTTACCAAATAGGAAAAAAATGGGCTACTGTATATGCAACATTTTTGCCATATTCTTATATCTTCTCTTTTTGGGACTTTGGTTACATGTATTTTTTTATATAATTTTGTATGTTCTTTAGCCTTTGTATAGTTTTAACACTCTATTTTCTCTTTGGCCTTCAGATAGATAATTTCTAATTAATTTTTCTTGAATGCCACTGGCTCTTCTGTTTTGTCCAAACCACTATGTAGCCCATCCAGTTCTTTCTTTTATTTAAGATCTTTTACTTCAGATATTTTATTTTCCAACTACAGAATTTCCTTTTTATTCTTTTAAAATATTTTTTGTTTCTCTTCTAGCATGTTCTATATATTCATTTATTGTGTTTATATTTTTGTTTATATTTTAAATATATTTATATGAACTATTTAAAGTTCCTGCCTGCCAATTCCAACACTGTAGTCAGCTTGGGATTGTTTTCACTGACTTTCTATTGAACATGAGCTGTAGTCTCCCATTCCTTGGTATAGCTCATAATTCCATATTGTATCCTGGACATTTAGAAATGACATATTGAAGGCACTCTGGATGTTTATTTTCCTCTAGAGAATATCAGTATCTTGTAGCAAACAATTAACTTTGTTAAACTCAAACTGTTAATTCTGAGATCAAATTTAGCTCTTGTTTCTTTCCTAGCCTATACAGGTAATTGCTTTCTATACTTCCCTTAGCATTGACACTATGCATTCACCTGAAAGTTGGTGCATAGGAGCTACTTAGCTATGGTCAGAGAGAGAAGGCCACTCCTCTCTGGAGTCCACCCTTTCTGACCATCTGTACCCTACCTTGAGATGCTATCACCTCGTACCTGCATTCCCTTACTCCTGAGCAGTGCTCAGCTTCTGTCCTTTCCCCCCGTAGGTTATGCATGTCCCAGAAGTCAGAGTGATGCATTTGAAGTATAAAGCAGACGATGTCATCCCTCAGTGATTCTTGTCTCTCTTGGGGGAGAGCCAGCACCTGTACCCTGTCCTGCAAGACCTGCACATCTGGCCCCCAGCAGCTGCTGTGATCCCTTCTCTTCCCATCTGCCCCTACACAACTCACTCCATTCAGGCCTGGTGGCCACGCCACTCTTCCCCAACACTGCTGGCACCCTGCCCCTCTGAGCCTGTATGAAATATTTGTTCCCAGGATATTGGCAGAATTCTTCCCATTCCTTCTTCCAGAATCTGATTGATATCACTCCCCAGGGATACTTTTGGGACCATTCTTTTAAATCCTATCTACTTGATTCCATCTCCCCCTCTCCCTTTGCCTTTATTTTTCTCCATTTCACTTACCATATTCTAATCTATTTGTTGAGAGTTTATCTCCTCCAGTAGAGTAGAAGTTCCCGGTGCATGCACATCTCTGTCTCTCTCAACCACTAAGTGCTGGAATAATGTCTGGTGTAGAGGAGGTGCTCGGCCTCTGTTCTGAGTGTATTCTGTAAGTGCAGAGCCTGCATCTCTCTGTCCTCGGTGTGGTCTTTAGCATGTAGAACATGGCCCAGCACAAAACTTTCAATGTAAAACATTCTTGTGCTTGCAAGAGAATAAACAAGGGAATGAGTACTGTAATGATACTTTCTGGGTCATAAATCCTAGTTTTTTCTAACGATCTTGTTTTCATGTATTACATCTAAACTTCCCCGTAGTGCCCTCTAGTTCTCTTCCTATGCATGGGTTCTCTGAGGAAGCACACGAATACATCAGGAACTGGGCAGCTGCCTTAATGCTGCAGCAGACTGTGGACCACACACATCTGACCACAAACCAATGGTCTTTGAGGTTATATCATTCTCTCATTGTCTTAATTGCACTTAATTTGGAATGAAATTTCACACACATCAAAATGACTAAGAGGTACCAGGTACAGTGGTACACACTTGTAATCTTAGCTAGTCAGGAGGCTACGCCAGGAGGATCATGAGTTCTATACCAGCCTGGCCAACTTAGCAAATTAGCATGACCCTGTCACAAAACAAAACAAACAAACAAACAAACAAAAAATAGAAAGGATTCAGAATGTAGCTCAGTGATGGAATGTCCTTGAGTTCAATCTTTAGTAACTCCTCTTTGTCCCAAAAGACAAAATGTCTAGTAGATCTTCTGGAGAAATGTGTTAATAACTACTGATCAATAAAAATCAAGGTTCTCTGCTTATATGTGGTAAAAAGAAACTGAGTTTGAAGTCAAATAGATGTAAGTTGGAGTCCTGGCTCTGCCTAATCAAGACAAGATAAGCGACCTTTGGCTGCCTGCTGAGCCTATTCCTCATCTGTAAATTGGGGTAAGATTCTACCTAACTAGTATGTGTGTTGTGAGAACATGCTTAATACACAACTGATTTCCAAAAATGCTTCTTCATATTTATTTTCCTCCATTTCATTTTCTTGCCTTTGTTTATTTCACTCATGGGAATATAGGCTTTTTTATTGTTGCCATTTAAAACTAAACCCAAGACATTTTTAAGTTAAAAAAAAAAGTCATGGTTAGAGAGCCCCAAGGGGCCTGAGTTGGAGACTCCTATCTATGGCTTCAGCCTTTCCATGCAGGGCTCCCTCTGTCAACAGCCTCAGAGGTGCAGGAAAAAAAATGCCTTTGAGTCACTCATATAGGCCAAGTAAGCTGCTGATATTCCTCAAAGTTCATTAGCTTTGTTTTTGTTTTTGCTTTTTTTTGTGGGTACCGGGGGTCGACCTCAGGACCTCGTGTGCCAGCAGGCGCCCGTGCCGCTGAGCAATATCACTGGCCCTTTTTTCATATGTGGGTTCTGGGAGTCGAACTCGGGCCCTCACACTTGCCAGGCAGGTGCATACGCCGCTGAGCCATCTCACCGGCCCCTAGCTTTGTTTTTTTAAGGAACATGAAAAGAAACATCATTCCTTTTAGACATCTTTAGGGAAAAAACCAGATCAGCAGCATAATCAACTTTCTCTAAGAACGGGCGTGGCCCCCGAGGGAAGGGTTTCTAGGTAGCTTGACTCTCTAAATATTTGCTGAATAAATGAAAGAATAAATACTCGTGTGAATTCATAAGTTAATATTATTTCAGAGGCCAGTGAGTGTCCTTGCGGTTTTGAGCTTTCAACAGCCACTTGTGGGAAAAGGAGAGATGGAGAGACCACCCTTGCAGTCTTGCCGGGCATGGCCAGTTTCCTGAAGCTGGCACTCAAAGAGACCGTGTCACTGTTTTGCTGCCTGTTGCCATGAAAACCATGGGTATGGCAAGAGTGAAGACAAATGCCAACATTCCACCTATTTTACAGGTTGAAGTTTTTCCCTCTTAATCTTGAAAAAGTCCCTCTTTTCTTCTGACCCTTCTGGCATGTATTTTTTGCACACATTTACTGCAAACAGATCTGCAGTGATCAATAATATCATAATAATGTATATAGAGAATAGAATCCTAGAATTCACTTCCCTCATTAAAATGTGTGTGTTTCATCCCCTTTTCTTCAGTGGTGAGCACAACAGTTCTTGGTTTAAGACTATCTCTTTCAAAAGTTAAAACAGCTGTGTGGGGCTTCCTCCACGGAACCCTAGCCAAGGTTGCTGGGGATGTGAATAGAAGCCTCATCTTTTAAGAGTGCTTCTGTCCTCCTAAGCATTTCCAGTTTCTGGGACTCCAGAAGCTGCCCTTATAGAGCCAATACTAAAGCATGAAATTTGCACTGCTGTCCAAATTCCCTTACACTTCCTCCACGATTTACTTATTATAAAAGTCCCAAGAAAGATTTATTAACTCTTAGGAAGACAATGAAAATATTTTTCCCATACTAACTCCAGGAACAGAACAGCTATGAGGCTCTAACTTTGTTTTTCTCAGTCCACAGTGATAATTTCCAACCTTTATTTCATACACCTGTTTTCTCATTTATAAATTATTTTTTTGTGGGTACTGGGGGTTGACCTCAGGACCTCGTGCGCCAGCAGGCGCCCATGCCGCTGAGCGATATCACCGGCCCTTTTTTCGTATGTGGGTTCCGGGAGTCGAACTCGGGCCCTCGTGCTTGCCAGGCAGGCACGTAGGCCGCTGAGCCATCTCACCGGCCCTTCATTTACAAATGATTGGTAACAATATTACAGTGGACTGATACTAGAAATAAGTTAATACATTCAAAATGATTGAAAGTGACATTTATTCTCATGTTATCATTATGAAGCTGAATTAGGCTATTTTATTCAGTGGCTTCTTCACACAGAATTAAATGGGATCCTTTTACATTTTAGAAGCACGATAATTTTAATATATGAATAGCAAATTTTTGAAATCCTTGATAATTCACTTAGAGGCCTTCATTACCAGCTAAGATTTCTTTAAACGTAAAAATAAACATCTATGGACTTCCCAAACTTCTGGTTCCTAAAAAACAAGACATGGACATTCTGAGTTGACCCTGGACTTCAGGCCACGCTGAGATCAAATGCCAGCACCAGGCCAGCCAGGAGTCACCGACCATAGTATGTGTTTGGGTGCCCCCCACGTGACACCACTTGGAGTGACTCCACTTGACACAAGCTGAGCCAATGCATGTGACGATGTGCTGAGCACTGTGCTGTGTCACTTGCCAGGCATAAAGGTGACAGCATAAGGAACACAGATGATGCCTCCCCTATCAGATGAGGCAAACATTATTCGAACAGTCACAAGATGAGAGCCATGAGGAGAGGCCCTGTTGAGCAGAGACCAGCGAGGCTGAGGCTGGGGCAGGGTCAGAGGTCCCAGATGAGGGGCAGGAGGAGGGAGATGACAGGAAGCACTGGGCAGGAGGGGGTGTGGCATGTTCAAGGCAGTGAGGAAAAGCCATGGTGGCCGGGACCCAAGTGCTGCAGTGAAGATGGGAGACAAAGGTGAAGGGATGATTCTAACTTCCAGGAAGTTCTAGTGTTTCTTTCAATTCTCCTAAAATCCCTGGAGGCAGAGAGCATTAAATTCATTTTGTAGATAAGGAAACAGAGGCACAGAGAAGGTAAGTAAGTGGTTACTGGAGATGGCCCAGCTGGTTAGTGGTAGATGCATTAGTTAGCTTTCACTCACTGTGACAAATGTGTGAGATAAGCAACTTACAAGGGAAAGGGTTACTTTGGCTCTCAATCTCAGGTTTCCATCCATGGTCACTGGACCCTGTTGCCTTGGGCCTGTAGGGGGACAGTGTCTCATGGTGGGATCAGGAGTATAACCACTTACCTCATGGTGGCTGAGAAGGAGAGAGAGGCAGAGGGTCCCAATATTCCATTTGAGAGACCCCCATAAGACCTAACTTCCTGGACCCGCCATCCCCCAATTGTGCCATTGCTGGCCACCAAACCTTTAGCATAGGGCTCTCAGTTCTGACTCTGGTTCTGACAGTTAAGATCAGAACCAGAGCAGCAGAGGCATAAATTGAACCACAGCCATCTTGGCTCCTGAGTGCATGCTCTCGTCTTCCATCCTGTGCTGTCACTCAGGTGACAAAGAACCCTCAGGGCTGTGTGGACACAATGTCTTCACAACAGCGGGCAGCCACAGACTTTTCCTAATGAAGCAATGACGAGATTAGCCTTATTTGGAAGACACTTTCTACATGGGGGTAAAATGGAAGTGGACTCAACATGCCTAGCAGGTTTCTAGGATGGAAACTAAGAAACTTCAAGTGACAGTAAGGCAGTGCTCCTAAACCGCATGAGACATGGCTTAGTCAAGGAGACAAGTAGAAAGGTTTGGAAGATGCTTAGAAGCTACAGTGAGCTGGACTTGGCGGTGAGCTGAGTATTTGGGTGAGTGCGTAAAGGATAAGGAGGATTCAAGGATGAGTTCTGAGTTTCTATGTGGAAAACTTAACTTCAAGAAAAAGGGGATAAAAAACTAGGCCCTATCTTCCATTGCTTCATTCCCCAAATTTTAGAGCTCTTAGAAACTGGAAACAAAATGTTTTTCCATATAGTATGTTCCTATATAATGCAGCTAATTAACAGTATATCTAGCTCAGAGCTTGCCTTCTCTCCTCTCTCTCTCTCGCTCTCTCTCATTGAGTGAAGAATTTTCTTGAGTCACATAAAGTGCATGAGGTAGTTAATATATATAAAAAACAAACTTCTTCAATATTTTTAATATAACATTTGTAAAAACAGGGAATAAACAAAGGTGGCCAATGCTGGATATGCCTGTGGTATAGTGCCCATCAAATGTCCTTTGAAAACCAATTTCCCTTCCTATTTACTCAAGCTACTTTTCACCCATCCATCTCATTCTTGTTCCCAGAATTCTTCACTTTTTATATGCTAGAAGGAGCAACAGAGCAGAAAGAAACTACTGCAGTCAAACATGAAGAAAGGGCCAACCCAGCACTCCCAGAGAGCGCCCATGGAGGACTCCATATTGCCTTTCTTGCCAGAGCCTCTTGAGAGAGGGAGAAACTTTCAATCTAGCCAGAGAGGAAAGTTGCAATGGGAAAAAGAACTGGGTACATGAGGTAATGGATATAAGTCTTCTCAACAGGTACGAGACAATGATTACATTAAAGGATCCCATATCACTAGTGGAACGCTATGGAGTAATTACAAGTACGTTGCATTATTACTTAAGAAAACAGGTAAGAGTGGACAAGGTAGATTGTTAAGTAAAAACAGTGGGTGACAAAACAGTATATATAATTATAATACATTCAAAAGATAGATATATGTGCATGGAAAAGAAACTAGAAGACATATTTTAAAATATCACCATTGATCATATCTGGATAGAGCAATTACTGGTGATTTTCTTTTTCTTATTTTTGCTTGTGCATAAAGGTCAGACATTGACTTTAATCAAGGGGAAATGCAACTGTTTTTAGAAACTGTAAGAGTAGGTTTCTCTTCAACAAATATCTCTCTAGTATGTGTTCCCAGAGCATGAATCTGTCAGTGTTCACTGTAATCATAAAGAGACCTGCAGTGGACCATATTCCACAACCACAATGCTCTCATCCCCAAGGTTATAAAACACTGTCACCAAAATTAAAGGTATAAACAAATTAACAAATTCAATATTTAAAATTGTTTTTAAAATCAAGTTTTGGGGGCCTAAAATAGGTTGAAAGTTAAAGGAAATGAAGATAACTAAAGTCTCATATTTCAGACAAAAATGCAATTACAGAAAAGAATATAGGAGAAATTTTGCTTATACTAAAGATAAGGAAATTTTATTTTATCTCAGGCTCAACATATGCCAACAATGTAGAAAGGCAGAGAATGTTAATTTGTAATTTGTTTAAGTACCCTTTCTGGATCAAGGAAGGTAGGAGTCCAGAAGATGCTAGCAGTTCTGCATAGTGTATTTATTTATTTGTTTATTTATTTTTGTGTGTGTGTGCGGGTACCGGGGGTTGACCTCAAGACCTCGTGCGCCAGCAGGCGCCCATGCCACTGAGCAATATCACCGGCCCTTTTTTTGTATGTGGGTACGGGGAGTAGAACTCAGGACCTTGTGCTTGCCTGGCAGGCACTTATGCCACTGAGCTATCTCACCAGCCCTGTGTAGTGTATTTAAAGGGCTTTGACAAACTAGATAAAGGGATCTGGGTGATGGGAGTTTAAATCATACCAAATGAGATGCTTGGCTCGAAGGGAAAGGGTGTGTGGAAAACACAATACATTTTTCAATATTGGGAGAACTGTGATGTAAAAGGGGTGAATTCTTTCAGTGCAAAGATCAGAATAAAGGTGGACAGATGGACACTCCTGGGGGTGGGAATCACAGAAACCTCCTTGAAGCAATACCCTTATGGTGACGTACGGTGATGGTGGCAATGATGGTGGTGATTTCCGAGGCCAGCGTCCTGCATACGGTGAAAGCCCAAATACAAATGGAGAAACACAACTTCCACTGTCTGCCCTGCATTATGGCACATGGTACTAACAATGCAGTTCTGTTAACACCCCACCCCCAAGGGGATGTGGAGAAGAATGCAGGAAAGGAAGACAGCCTGACCACATAACCCAGAGGGATGTCAGGAAAAGCCTGGCCTTGACAGACAGAAAAGCCTGGGAAAGAAAATAAATAGTATCCCTTTTCTTTTCTATCTTTATCCCTTGTGTGCCTTTTAAAACTTACGTTCTTGCTTTCATTTTTCAACTGTCATCTTATTCTTAACAAAGGAGCAGACTCGTTTAGTGAATCCCAGGACACTTGAGATTTTAAAAAGAGAAGCTTAGAACCACAATAACCACAAAGTCTACATGATAAAAATCACAAGGGTTGCACGGAGTGAGAAGAAATGAAGTCAACTTAGAGTTTAGCTAGGCTGCCAGTGTGAGCTTGTGATTAGTCATTAAAGGAAGTTGGCGACGCATCCTGCCAAATGGCATCACCCAGTCCATGCTGCTCTGTCCTGCACAAAGGTCCTTGGTCTTTTTCCAACCATAATAATAGTGATAATAAAATTTAAAAAATAAATAGGAGACTGCCTGGTGGGCCAAATCTAACACTGAACTTCCTACATTTCCTCTATTCTCTCCCTTTTAGAAAAACTATCTTTATAAAAGAATTTCCAGGCAGATGAAGCCAGCCTGTGTCCACGTACACTAGCATTGCCTGTGCTGGTGAACAGAAGAATGGTAGCCTTGCTTTGCAAATTTAACCATAATTAAATGTAATGAGCAGATAAAAATAAGAAGCGACAATTGGAGATGAAAAGGAATAGGATTGTTGTGTCATAGGCGCAGATGCATCATAGCTATTTTTAAAAGATAAAATGCTTGCTGTCTCCTGGGCAGAAGCAGGTGCTCGGCTGGTCAGCATATCACTCCATGGTGGGTATGTGGAGTGTGCCAAATGCTGTGTTAGGTCACAAAAATGGCTTGGCCTTGGCTCAGTCTGATGGTTTTGAAGGGAAGGGGGAGGGAGGCACATCTTACAACTCTCATTTGGAAACATACGTTCTGATGTTATCTTGTGTTTGGAAGATGAAAGAAGACTACGCAAAATACTGAGTCTCCCAAATTATATATCCTTGGCCATATGAGTAAACATGTGTCACTGCTCATGGCCTTGCCTCAAAACAGCTGTAACTTATAAAAAATTGCCAGCCTTCTCTATACTGCTGACTTGTTAGTGTTGTCCTTCTGCAAAGAGAAAAAGGATGATTAGTTCATGGGGAGGGGCATGAAATAAGCAAGGGATGACTCTAGTCTAACGCATTATAGCTGGTAGAATAAGGCGGAGTCTAAATCTGAACAATTATAAGATGGGTTATAATAGCCTGGCTGTGTAATGTACTTTCCCATCTGGGGATGTTCCTCATTACTTACTCGTGGTTGTCGTAGCTGTAACATTTGCTAACCATCCCCCACTGCGCTTTTTAATTTCTACTGTAGATTATAAAGGAGGCAAAAATTAAGTGCTCCCTAAAACTTTAAAATAGCATTGCTCTGGGCCAGGGATATAGCTCAGTGGCATAGCACCTGCCTGGCAAGCGCAAGGTCCCAAGTTCGATACCTGGCACCAAAAACAAAAAAAAAAAAAAAAGAGAGAAAATATCATTGCTCTTCAGGGGTCAAATGTAGAATCGATAAATTCTGGAGCAGAGAAGAAAAATATATGAATGGCCCCCAGGTTGTCAAAAGCTGACTGTAATTAACTGGCTATATTAATATGATGGAAAGGAAACAACACTATTAGAGGGAAATTAGGGTTCAGGATAGGAAACAGAAATTGCTACTGAAACCCTTTCACTCAGGAACGTGCTGCTGTAACTGTGATGCAGGAGTTAAAATCGGCCACTACTGCAGTGGGCATGAAAGCAGGAGACTCACTTGCTAGCCAAAAACACTTCAAAGCATCAGCAAATAAAAAGGGCCTCAGCCTCCTCTTACTCTCAAATCATGCACAAATACAACACTGGAAGATTCTACTTCACTTGCAAAAATCCAGGTATAAAGTGAGGTGTAATTTTTACCTTGCCAATGTCTGCAGTGTAGAATGTCCAGCAAAAGACAGTGAAAGGAACACTTAGGACCTTCCCTCCTTGTCTGCTAGGGTCACCAAGTCCCCGCTGAGGAACTAGGGTACCTACATTCTCGTCATACCAGTGCACAGAACTTTTAAAACATTTGAGTCAAAGAACTAACTCTCTCTGCTCGATCCCATGCCCAATGGCAGCCTTCTGATTATGAATTTACCTCCCAGTATACCGAACCTACTGGAGAAAAGGCATTGGCTAGAGGATGCTAATCTTTTGGGAACTTTTATTTCACATTTTAATGTTATATTTCTCCATGTTGAAATGCTGATTATAGTATGAACTGCTAATTTTAAAAGAACCTTAAAGTAAAGGAAATACCACCACAGTAAAAAAATTTCTCATTGTAAGAAACCTTCTTGTTTCAAGACCATTGAAACATTTTTTAGAAGTTGCAATTTAGCATCAGGAAACACAGTAATAAATTTGCATTAAGAACTAGATCCGGGGGGGCCGGTGAGGTGGCTCAGCGGCCTACGTGCCTGCCTGGCAAGAGCGAGGGCCTGAGTTCAACTCCCAGAACCCACACATGAAAAAAAAAAAAAAGAACTAGATCCATTCCTGGTGTCTTGTGGCTTCTATGCACACATAGCCACAAGCCGTACCCTGGATTGTGGTACTGTGACCTGGTAATAGTACCTGCGCAGACCCCTGTTGGCCAGCCCATCACATCATGAGGAGTCCCTCTCTCTCTCTCTCTTTCCCTCCCCTCACCACTTTCCATCATGTGGTCTGTTCGGAGCTGTACCACTCTCAAGGTGATGTCCCCTCATGCAGTGAGGTTTAGTGAGGGCAAGGAGGCAGGTGGAATTCAGATCCCACCTACCTTACATGAACAGAAATAATGCAGCCTCAAAGGCAATAGTTTTCTTGCCTATGACACAGCACTATTCTTATCTTCATTACTTTACTGTTCCATGTGGATGTTGGGCAAAGATTATCAATGGCACATGAATTGCCATTAATAAATAATTGACCAAATAAGGTAAATGATCAGAACTTTATGACCATATTATGTAGAGCAACTGCCTACCCCCATGACCCTCTTCAGTTAGGACCAAGAAGCCAGCAATTGCAAGTTTGAGAGGGCATCTAAAAAGAAAATATCAAGTGAATAGTCCAAATTCAGGGCTACCAGTCTAGAAAATATGACAGAGGCGACTCTAAACCTATTATATGTGCATGTACACTTATTCTTTCAT
This sequence comes from Erethizon dorsatum, assembly GCA_028451465.1. Classification (NCBI taxonomy): domain Eukaryota; kingdom Metazoa; phylum Chordata; class Mammalia; order Rodentia; family Erethizontidae; genus Erethizon; species Erethizon dorsatum. The sequence goes on along the minus strand of CM051832.1, from coordinate 110,283,512 downwards.
TACTAAACAGGAAGCTGTGAGTTCAAATCCCAGCTTTTCCTCTTCCCATTCATACTGCTGTTATTGACATCACTGAACCTGTTATTCACTATGAAATGAAGACATAAGAGCTACCTCATAGGGTTAGTGTCAAAAGGAAAGTGAGGCACTATGGGTAGATTACTTAGCACAGAGCACAGAGGTGGGATATACTTAAAGTAGTTGTTGTAATTATTAATAAGCACATAATTGCCCAGGAAGGGAGCTGACACAGAGCACAGTGTGAGTGAATGATGGGACATCATCAGCGGAAGAGAGCATGTGGCCACGGACGTGGGTTTAATAAAGAGTTCCTTCAGCTGGCCTGAGATGGCTTTTTCCGTGGGTAGGTGGAAGATTTCTAGATGTGAGGGGAAGATGTTCAACAACAAACAATTTTTGTTGGGGACCTCGAGCCGAGCTACCTCCTACACTCTAAATAGTTATAACATCTTCCATGAATCAGCTACCTAAAAGCCCATGTTGCCCTGGTCATATTCAAACCTGTCTGGCAGAAACCAGGGGATTTCCACTGGCATTTGTGTTTGGTTTTACAGTCTCAAACTGAGCTTAAATGCAAATACCACTTGCCTTAAAGAATTTATCCTGGTCTTAGTTACGTATTTCATGTTTTTTCCTTCCCATTCTGATACTACCTGGAAAAACAACATTTTGTAGATACTGTTTTTTCAAAGACATAGTCAAAACAAGGTTTACAAATTCCTGCAAATGAGCCAGATAGAGGGATACTCGTGCAAACAGGCACAAACTTCATAAAACTGAGAAGCCCGTGGGCCAGGGTTAGGGGACTTGCAACAAGAAAAGAGACACCTCTCCCAAGGTTATGCTTCTTCCCTCAGTCTCTGTCCTGTGCTGATTGCTTCCTGTACCTTGGTTAGATAGAGATGGAGAAAGTGCTGGGCTGGCCCTGAGCAGAAGGGAAGTTGTCTCCTCTCCAGCGGGTCACATGGAGGAAATGCCGCGATGGCCCACAGCCTGTGAGGAAGGTTCCACATCACCTTTTCCCTAGTCATGCCTGGTCACAGCTGATGACCTTGGAAAAAGGCTCTGAGTTCTGCTTTTCTAGCTCTGATTCTCACCTAAGCTGCAGTTTTATGTTCCCAGCTCTCTACAATCATCTCCAGTAACTTGATGTTCTCTTAATATCTAAACCCAGTGCAAGCACAACCAAAGGAACTCTGGAACACCACTAGCTCCACCAAGAGTAAACATTTATTATTCCATTTCCCTCAATCCACCATTTCTATCCTAAGCCCCGCCATCCCTTCAGTCACACAGGCTGGTACCTTCCTGATCATCACGGCTTCCCTAGTCCTTGCTGACTACAACTGTCACCATCTTTTCCATTGATGTCTACTAAACCCATGGTTATCTGTTCCCATTGATGCATATTATCCCATTACTTCTCCCCTGGGCTTTTGTAATTGGTTCACAATTGGTGTCCTTTTTTCCTATTGCTCAATGGTCCAACCCAAACATCCTCATCCCATGATCAAATCAATCTTCACATTACATACTTCCAAATGTGCACACCCCCTCCCACTACTGCCTACCAATAAGCTAGAAACTTCTTAGCCTGGCAGTCAAGACTCTCCATCATCTGGCCTCTTATCTTTCTTTTCATCAATGATTCCATTATTCTTATCTAAATTCCATCCACACTGATGATAAATTCCTCTCATCAGCTTTTCCCCTTGGGTGGAGTCCTCTGCCATTCTGGTTTTATACTGGCTTCTAGAATTTTGCCAATGGAGGAAGCTGTGCTGGCCCGCAGTAGTAGCTCCTCTGGTCATGCTCTTTTTAATCACTTCACTGGTCAGCCCAGATTTCCTTTACCTCCACCTCATACACTGGGAGCATGAATGATCCCAAACTTTACCCTTCCTTGTATCAATATAATTTGCCATGTGATTTTGCTGCTTTTCTCATTAAAGAGGCAGAATACCTTTTCTCACCTTCAGACTCTGGGGTGAAACTGTGTATCAGCCATAAGAAACTACCTTGTAGACCTCCAATTTCATGAAACAGAGCTTACCCAGGGCCCTGCCCCTAGCTGTTATGGTCTAAAACTCCTCACTGCATCTACACTGAGACAATGCTTTCCAGATGCTTCCTAGCCAGTGACTGCCCAATTCTGGGGAGACATGGGATCCCCTGATGCTCAACTGTGACCTGAAGGCTCCTCAGTGTTGCCCAAGCATTTTTAGATTGCAGGACATTCTACGACACTTCCAACCAACCTTTCTTCCCTGTCTCACCCAGTCAGACTTGCCTTGGGTCTCAGGACAGTCCCCACATTCCCAGGCTCCTTGCCCATCTTCTCCCACAGCTGTTTTCCATTACCAAATCCTAATATGTTTACTGCAATTGTGAGAACCCTGCGACTTTCCGTGGTGGCAGCAAACATGGCAAAAGCCAAAGCTCTAAAATGCACTTGTGGGTTTCCGCTTGCCCTAGTCTCTGTCATCTTCATGAGGAGGACACACCATGGCCCTGAAGACCGAGACACACTGAGAGACTGTAGCAGAGCAAAGTCACCTCAATCACCCCATCTGAAGTCTTCCTGGGTGAACTGCCAGCGTGGTGACTCTACGCGGTGGCAGAGTCCAGTCAATGAGCCCCACTCAAGTCAGCCCAATGCTAGAGACTTCTGGGATGAGTAAATGTTCACCGTTCTGATGCCGACATACAGCAATGCTTACTTGTTACTCAGCACTACTGTGTCAGTAGGAAAGTGATAAACATCCCAAATAAACTACTAGTCCTCAGATCTTTATCTGGAGGAAGTCAACCAAGACAATATACAAGAGGTACATGCTCAGCAGTGCAGAGTTCTAAATTTACCCTCCCTTTCCAAGAACCATGGACTGGAGAACAGAGCCTGACCCTCTGCAGAGCACCAAACATGAAGGGAAAGGGAACACAAAGAGGCTGACCATGCAACTTTCCCGGATTACCTGGGCCTTCAATGGGTCAGGAGGGAGGCACAGAATATCCCCGATTCAGAGGCCTTCTGTCAACAGGTGTCTCTGTGCTTTCCCAGGCTGAATTAAGTGACTTTGAGGTTACAGGAAGAGCACGAGTTCTCCCTTCCCATTCAAGGTGTGCAGGGAAATGGCGGAGCTTCCAAAATGAAGTGTTCATCTGGGCCAAACTGACAGGTTCCGCCGATGGGCATGAAGAAACGCCAGGCTGGAGTGATTCTGGTAACAAACTAACAAGGCAGGGGAATTGTTCTTCAGAGATATTTGCTTTCCTGCAAGTGCAGAAACCAGCAAGACATGAGCACAGCAGCTCAGCTGAACCTGGACAGATAACCTGGCCCGGAGGAGCGGCTGCTCGGCCCTTTTCCTGTTTCCCAGAGTGATGGCTGTTGTCAGGATGCGCTCAGAGAACCACAGCACCCATCAGGGCGCCTCTTTAGATGAGGACAGGTGCCTGGGAACATGGCACTTCCAGTGCCTAGCTCAGTGTCTGGCACATAGTGGGCATTTTATAAATATTTAAATATGTGCAAAAGTGTTTCATGACTGCTTCCTAGTTCCAAAGGAGTTTTCAGGAAAAAAATGTTTTCCTTCTTTAAAAAAAAACAGTTAATCCTGCTACCATTAGAAGTGAATGTTGGGCCGGTGGGATGGCTCAGCGGCATAAGCGCCTGCCTTGCAAGCGCCAGGGCCCAAGTTCGACTCCCGGATCCCACATACGGAAAAGGGGCTGGTGATATCGCTCAGCGGCACGGGTGCCTGTTGGCACGCGAGGTCCTGAGGTCGACCCCCCCGGTACCCACAAAAAAAAAAAAAAAAAAAAAAAAAAGAAGTGAATGTTATTGTAGTAATCCTGACTTGGTCACTTAACAAATAGAATGGCTTCCTCTCCCTGTGACTCAATTTCCTCTTCCAAAAACGAGATGATAATGACTCTAATTCATAACACTGTGAATGGCTAGAAGACAATTAAAATATGTCAAGTATTTCAAACAGCACCTGGCACTTATTAAGCATTTTATCAGTGTAATCTAATAGAAATATAATTGTGGTAGTAGAAAGTACCAAGAAAATCGATCTACAGCATCCATTAGTAGATCATAAAGTTCAGTTAAGTGGAGAATAGGTCTTAATTATCAATGTAGATACCAGGAAACACAAGCCAATCAGCCCTCCGTAAAGTAAGGCTGGAAGTTGGAAGTTGGAAGTTGTATCTCGCAACTTATTCAAGTAAATAAAACTATAAGGGGTTTGATCTCCTTGAAGAAGAGTAAAATATTATGATTATTTTAAATAGCTGAGGTGCACTGTATTTAACATCTTCCACTTTTTTCCTAAGATATTTTTGACACATTGCTCTCCTCCAAGTTCCAAGTCAGAGACGATCGCCGAGGAGAGCCGCCTGTCAGTCACCGGGCACCTCAGCCCTCCGCTCAGGAGCACCTCAGCTCTGTGCTCAGGTGCTCAGGTGGTGGTTTCCTGTCTGTGTTTACCTTGAACCTGTTCCAGGGCTGGCGGTTTTGGCCAGGCTCATACTTCGTGCTGTCATCCTACTGCATATTTGACGATGGTGTTGATTTTGCAATAGGGCAGATGATTCCTGCCTTTCTTGCGGGACTCAGGATATCTTTCATGTTCCAGTTTGCATATCCTTTTCCTCTTCTACTCTCATATCACTCTGGCTCCATCAAACCTGCTCTTCAAGCTTAACATTTCCCTCCCTTGCAAGATGGGAGGCACATTTTGAGTAGTGGAGTCATAGAATTACGAGGTAGGAAATTTGACTAAACTAAAGTAACTAGAACAGATGTAAAAAGAAAAAAAAAAAAAAAAACATAGTTTTCTTCCTACCAAGACAAAGAACAAGTCAATAATTGGAGAATGTGAATTTATCATGTGACTTAAACAGATGGAAGACAGGAACTTATGAAACCTAAAGACAGCTGTGGAGAAGAGGTCTTTTATCCCGTGGCACCCTTGTCCATTATAAGGGCTATCTCCCTCACCAATATTATGGATGTACCGATCAAGTTCATAATTCAGTATTACCTGGAACAGAATAGCCTGTAAGGTTATGATGCCAGTCAGGCATCATTTACACATTAATATCAGTGTCTATACAAATCAACCGCTCCCCTTTACCTTGATAGCTAGATCAAGGAAGCATTTGATGGTGAAGTGGGAAGGCTCTGAAATCTTCAAAAGCCATTTTATTCACCCAGCAAGAACACATCGCCAACTTATTCCTATCAGGTATTATACTACACACCAAACAAGTGAATTTAAACTACACAGACATGCCTAAAACTTCCAGTGCGGGGAGAAGGCCAGACATAAAATGAAAATCCTTTTGAATTTTATCCCTCAGAATTCCTCTGAACTTAGACTTTTTACCAGCTTAAATGTCAACAGAGTTTCCTCCATAGCCCTTGCAGTAGTGGGTGGAGCAGAATTATCCAAACTTCACTCATAGTCTCCACTATGGTAGCTTCACCTTGGGAAGCTCTGACTACAGCCCTGTATTAGGAATGTAAAATAAAGCACAACTATCTATTTCCTCCCATTTCTTCATTTGTCAGAGGGAATCCCGGCTCCTCAGAACCATTTCACTTACTCAGCAAGAAAAAGGCACCGAGGAGAGGGGAACTGCTGTGTGAGAAAGACAGGAAGTGAGTGACCTAGAGACAGGAAGTGGGCCACCCACTAAGCAGGCACTGAGCAGCAGCACCAGGGATCATGTCAGTGTCTTCTAGTTCCAGCCCTGTTCCTGAGGGGACTTACGAATGCCTCACTGATTTGGTATGAATTTCTCTGTTAGGTGGAAAATCATGACACCACCAAGAGTTTGAATTATCTGAAGAAGGAAGTGTGTCGTGAGATTCCAGGGAAATGTCTACAATCAGCCTGGTTGGATAACTGTAAATATTATTTGTATGACCATCCTACATGGCAAATGTTCTTACTGTGCTAGACAGACAGAAAAGGATGTGGCTGCCCAAGTGCCTCAAAGTGCCTTGCAGCCAAGCTGGGCCCAGAGAATGCTACATACTTGATTTCACAAATACAATCTCTGTGCTATCAGAAACTTAGTGTCACCATTTGCCCCCAGCTTGAGAGTGCTTAGATCAGTAGGGCTGACAAAAGAATATTCTGGTGTTTATGGTTTAAGGGGAAATCTCATGTTTCTATAGTGCATTATTATTTATAGAGCCCTTACCACAAAGCTGTAATTTTTAAAAAATCTCCATTTTACTAATAAGAAGCTCAGGAATATAACACAACACATATATTTACGTTAGTGTTTACGTGACCCTGAGCTAAGAATACCCTGAGTAGTAAAAGTCTCAAGTGAAAAATTCCAAAACTTCTTTATATCAAGGCAAATATTGTGGTTTATATTTTAAAAAATCTAAAATTTAAAAATTTGAACTCGGATTTCTGGGATGATTGTTCACTTTATGAAAGTGCACTATTTTCATAAGGAATTGTACAAAATTACTTTAACTAATATGTGCCTGAAAAAGTATGGTTTTCCTATTCCAAATTTTATTTATCCACATTAGCATTGAAAAAAATCCCAACCAGCCAACATGAGTCACAGTGATTCTCCAAAGAGTTATTCCATGTGTGAGGTTACTTGGAAGGTTGGCAAGTGAAATACAGTGCCTAGGTTTATAATAATCAGTCTCCAATGTTTAAAACATAAAACCCTGAAGCCAAAAGCTATACTGAGATCCCAGACAAACAGTAGTATTAGTACAAGACTGATTAAATGGGGCTCAAGGATGGAAATATCAAAGAAGACAAGATATTGCTGATGCAGAAGTTGATATTTTAAACAAATTTGTGTTACAGAGCAGCAGGAAGAAGCATGATTTACACTATATGGTGAGTGACTGCTCTAATCTGGTAAATGAGGGGTTGGGGTGGGGGTGAACTCCCATTGCTAAGTACAATGACTCATAGGTCTCAAGTGTACTCAGCTGTGGGCTCTGGCCACATGAAGAACCCTGAGGACACAGTGAGGTCACCATGTGATTCTGTTAGCTCACCCTCCCACTTCCAAGAGGGTCTCAGCTAACATCAGGTCACCAACCTTAGGAGTCCAGCAAGTCACAGACTAAGTGCATGGCTCAGTCATGCAGACCTACGGCCTCACCACCAAGCCACTGGAGAACGGCACCTGCGCCCTGTACGGCGTGGTCCTCATCTGTGTGCTCTGCCCTCTCTCCTTCAGCTTGGTCCAGAGGAGCCACAGGACCAGCCAGATGCTCTCCACCTTTGAATGCTTCGAGCTTCCTGAGCGACCTCTCCTCTGCTGTCACTGTCATCAGCATCTACGCTTCCACTAGACAAACAGGTCACAAAACGGGAGGTGCTAAGCTGTAATTCCTCCCTCTTTGGAGTGAGACCATGAGAAATCAAAGCTGATCTCCATAGGGGCACTGCGAACACAAGTGGTGGTGACAAATGTAGAACCCCAGACCTGTGTCTTAAAGCTGCAGAAGATTCAGGCAAGAATATTTCTGTGAATTCTTCATACAGGATTCAGATTTTCATTAAACAATTCCTGCCAACTTGGGACATAAACATACAAAGTGTCTAAGACAAGCGATCCTGTCAAAAGACTGCTTTAGTCTCTTCTTACATCTACATTATCAGCTAAACGAGAGGTGGCAAACGTGTTTTAACTCACCTATCAATTCTGACCAGTTGGAAGCGACTTAGAATGTCATAGTGAGGTTTTTGAGGCTGCATCTAGACTTCAGGGAAGTGAAATCAGAAGCCCACGAAGAACATGGGAGGAAAAATTGCTGACATTTTCTTCTGTAGATTTCCTCTCTAATCCAAGCACATAACTGCTGTTTCCTTAAAGGTCTGGAACACTAAGTAGCTTGTTCCTAGGTTGTGACTTAGGAAGTAAATGAAGAGTAAGAAAAGTAAGCAATCTACACATTTTCCTTTCTTTGTCATTTTTTTTTTCGCTTTTCTTTTTGGTGCTGGGTATTGAACACAGAGCCTCACACATACTAGGCAAGTGCTCTACCACTGAGCTATATTCCCAGTCCCTATTTAGGGATATCTTTTTTTTTTTTGTGGGTACCGGGGGGTCGACCTCAGGACCTCGCACGCCAACAGGCACCCGTGCCGCTGAGCAATATCACCAGCCCCTTTTTCGTATGTGGGTTCCGGGAGTCGAACTCAGGCCCTTGCGCTTGCAAGGCAGGCACTTACGCCGCTGAGCCATCTCACCGGCCCAATTTAGGGATATCTTGTGAGCTGTATCTTAGGTACTGGTAGTAACCACTGCAATGCTCCCCAACAAGCCCTGATATCTCTCCTAGCACGTGTGGTAGAAGTAGAAAGAAAAACTCAGAAGATAATAAGTTCTACTTTTCAGAACTATTATCATGAATTAATACTTATATTCTAGACTAGCCAGGTAAAAGCCCAGCTCAAGTCAAAACAGAACAAACAAACAAAAACCCTTCCTGTTCCCACCCTCCAATACAACAGGGAATCTGTGAGTTTGTTTTGGAATATGATTTTCTTGAATATAAAAACTTCATAGCAAGAAAAGCAAGCATTTGTTATTACTGTGTCAGGCACCATTTTAGACATTTTTACATGCATTTTACTAATAAATACCTGAAGTAAGTCTGTGAGAGAGTACTATCATCCCATTTTATAGATGACAAAACCAAGGTCCAGAAAATGAAAGCAAGTCAGACATACACAAGGTCACAAGGCTAATACATGCAGGCTTCTGGCTTCCGGTTCTGCCACATTGCACCCCTCAGTTGGATAAAGTCAATTCTGAGGAGAACACAAAATGGGCCACACTACAAGCCAGATGTATCCATGCCTTCTGGAGGACCCCGCAATTGTGTTTTGTCTTAACTAGAGAAGGATAATTGAGTACTTTTTTTTTTTTTTAATTCTGGCTATCTCCTGTTTCCTTTTTTAACTGTCAAATATGGTTTTGAATTTCTAGCTTGTACAGGGAGTGTAGGTCTATGAGAAGAAGAAAGAGGATGAATACAAACTGGACACTTGCTGGTCAGGAGAGCACGTTCCTTCCCCTGCCCAGATCTCAGAACCCAGGAGAAAGGCAAGCTTTGTTGGGGAATAACAGCCATATCGCTGTCCAAGGTGAGCCACGAAAGGGAGAGATCTCCTGCATATTTATATGACTTTTATATGACAATAATGTCTGTTAATGTGTTTGGAAAATATTTATCTTTACAGAACATCAGCATTTTACAATTTTTTCTGTGTCAATGCAATATGATGGATGACATTTAATTTTAACAGATTTCTTTCTCATCAATTCTTAAATATATTCCATTCATCTAGCTTTCTTCTTTTTCAATGAAAGAAAATAATAAAAAGTACTAGACTTTTTAAACAGTTTGTGGTTCCTAAAATAAAATTTAAAGGGCTGGTGAGATAGCTCAGCGGCATAAGCACCTGCCTGGCAAGCGCGAGGTCCTGAGTTCGACTCCCGGAACCCACATACGAGAAAAGGGCCGGTGATATCGCTCAGCGGCATGGGTGCCTGCTGGTGCGCAAGGTCCTGACGTCGACCCCCGGTACCCACAAAAAAATAAAAAATAAAAAATAAAATTTAAAATTCTACAAAAAGTCAATTCCATAAGCAACTTATTAACTATAATCTGATAAGTTTCACATTTAAATTTACTAAACTCCTAATACAATCAAGGTCAAGTATCCCACATGGCAGCAATGGGAAACTCTTCCTGTGGGAAGAAAAGCTGAGCTCTGTGGCTCTTGGCCACCATTCAGTGGACTCCAACAAAACCCACCCACTCCAGGATCCCCCACACTGGCAGGAACTCTTCACCCCTCTGTCTGGAGTAAGTGTGGAGTCCTAGCTCCCACCTCTTGTGTCAGTGCAGATCTAAGGCCACATGTCAATGTCTCCATGACTTCATTAACACTTGGGGAGCTGCAACTGCAAACAAGGTGAAAACCCTGAGAACAATTTGCGTTATGTAAAATCTCACCTAAGCTGCATACCTTCTTCTATTATTATATTTAAAAGAATTTTAAAACTAAATGAAAAGGTCGACTCAAGAAGTCAGCTAAAAAATTACTGAATTTTTGCTTCTCCAAGTATGATGGTGAGCCAGACATTTTCTGGGCCTTCTGAGTGACATGTAATTAAATCAAATGTAAATTCCAACAAACAACTTTTAATGCATGCGTGGTTATCTGGCTAGAAAGTGAGGAAACCTGCAGAAATAACACCAAAATCAAAAACTAAAACAAATAAGCAAAGTAGCAAGGGAGAAAAGGCATACCTAAACCATAACCAAAAGCCTTAAATAGCAAAGTAGGGAAATGCTCACTTCGAAACCTGATTTTCCCAGTTGACCAGAGTCCTCATAACTCTGTTGTTAGGAAGTCCTCACTACGGTCCTCACAGGGCTGCTCCCAGGAAGCAGGCGCTCACTGGCTCCGTGCAGAGGTAACACAGATCTTCTCTACAAGAAAGCATTTAATTAAGTTCAAGGAATTAAAACTACACACACACACACACACACACACACTCATGCATGGGAATACTCATCACGAAAAGGAAAAGCGATAGAAAACAGGTATTGATCCTCAAGATTTCAGATATAAAATTATCAGGCATGGAATAAATAATGTATACAAAATGTTAAAAAGGAGTAATAGAAAAATGGGGAAAATGAACGTGGACAATAAATTGTAAGAAAATGGCCAAGACAATTTGACAATCTGCAACAGTAATTTAATAACTTTGGAAATGAGAAAATACTTTAAAACTACTAAGAGTGTATGTACAAGGATGCAGAGAACAATACCAATCATGATATTTTTATAAAAATTTGAAATAATTCTATGCACTGGTGATTGTTAATTGGTAGCATTTAATTAAAAAACCCCATTCAAGATAAAGGAAAACATAAGATCCATACTAATTTATCCAACTACATGTATGCATGGAAAAATAGACATATATGGAGAAAACTTTTAAAATTTTATTGAAGAATATGTAAGAAGAACTGAAAATAAAGAGATATAACTTTGTATGGATAACACCTCAGTGTGGTAAAGACATCATTCATTGTCAATTTAGTTTATAAACTCAATGAGTTCCAATAAAAATACCAACAAAATTTCTTATACAGTTTGATAATCTTATCTTCTATTTATTTGGACATAATTCATAAGGTCAAGGATAGCTCACAAATTTTTTTTAAAAAATATGAGAGAACTTGCTTTATTGGAAAGGTAGATTTTATAGAGCTATAGTGATTAAGACAGGGCAGTACTGCCTCAAGATAAACTAGGGAAGGGGTAAGATAGACAGACACCAGCAGCAGCCCCCATGTACACATGGAAATCAGGTGCATGGCAGGAATAACATTTCATTCAGATCGTGCGAGAGGAGAGACTGCTTCCCATCAAGAACCGGGGCACTACATTATCCATTACTAAAATCATGATCAAGAATTCCTGGGCCGGTGAGATATAGCTCAGTGGCATAAGTGCCTACCTGGTCCTAAGTTCGACTCCCGGTACCCACATAAAGGGAAAAAAAAGAATTCCTATTTATGCCAGTTTCTGAAGTTTGGTTTTAGAGGGATTAAAGACATGTAAAAGGCAACATTTTAAAATGGTTTGATTATATCACAATAAAAAAGATTTTGTATGCAAAGAAATACTTTAAAATTAGATAGTTTATATAAAAATTATATTTAAAAATTTTGTTAATCAAAGGCAACATTAAGAAAGCGAAAAGATAAGTTACAAACTGGTCAAAAATATTTACAAATATATAATCAGTGAGATATTTTTATCCCGAACTTTTTTTTTTTTTTTTTTTTTTTGTGGGTACCGGGGGGTCGACCTCAGGACCTCGCGCGCCAGCAGGCGCCCGTGCCTCTGAGCGATATCACCGGCCCCTTTTTCGTATGTGGGATCCGGGAGTCGAACTCGGGCCCTCGCGCTTGCAAGGCAGGCGCTTACGCCGCTGAGCCATCTCACCGGCCCACTTTTTTTAAAAAACAGAAAGATTATAAAAAACAGAAAGATTATAAATAAAATAGACAAGCACTGAACAGAAAAATAGACAAGAGATATTAACATGCATTTAAAGAAAAGGAAAAATAAATGATAAAAATATAGAAAAATATTCAACTTCCAATGATCTAATTTTGAATTTTCCTAAATAAAAATTGCCAAAATCAAGAAATATGACCTTTTAAAGTACTAGTGGAAATACACAGCCATAGGAAAGTTTATGAATTACTAACAGAAGCATGACTGAGTGTAACCTTCTGGAAAGTAATTTGTCATTATATGTTAGGGCTTAATATAGTGCATGTTTTACAACCTACAAACCATTTTGAAATCATCAAAGAAAAACAAAAAAGAAAGATGTTAGTTCTCAAAAAGCTGACTAAGGGGCTGGTGAGATAGTTCAGAGGCACAAGCACCTGCCTGGCAAGCACTAGGTCCTGAGTTCAACTCCCAGTACCCACATAAAAAAAAAAAAAAAGGTCATGGAAGTTCAGTCATAATAAGATTCTAGATACTGCAAGGAGAAAGAACATTGTTATTTTCAGGCATAATCATCTACAAGGAAAGTTTTTAAAAAGCAATGGAAAATTCATTTGAAATTACAACGCCATTCAAACAGGCATACAAAAAATATGGCTTTCCTGTGGATCTCCAATCACCAGCAAGAAAAGTCATTGACTAGTTAAGGATCAATTTAAAGATCAAAAATCTTTCAATAATGTTATAAATTATAGGAACATAAAACAAAAACTGGATGGACACATATTCCACATTTTTTAGTAGAAAGAATTAATGCAGGTGAGACAGCATCTTTTCCCAAATCAGACTTGCCTTTCATAAATCAATTGAAAAGTAATAATCTGGGATTTGCAAAGTGATGGATCTAAAGAACAGAAATAAAGGATTCAGAAACAGGGTCCACAGGCCAGTGATATCGCTCAGCAGCACGAGCACTTGCTGGCAAGCGCGAGGTCCTGAGTTCGACTCCCCATACCCACATAAAAAAAAAAAGAAAAGAAACAGGGTCCACTTCAAGTGTCAGCTATTTCCTGAGTCCTTCAGTTTCTGGACTGTGAATGGTGGGGCATGGATTTAAACTGAAACTACCCAATTCTGATGCTGGGTGAACTTCACGTACTCAACACAGCTCCCAACTCCCCACACACAAATATAAAAGGGGGACTACTGGAAATATTTGAGGAAACAAAGGAAATTAAGAAATACTAGCCTGCAAGATATTAAATATATTATATAGCTACAGTGGGTAGTTAAATGTGACTCATGTGTCAGAATGCCTAGACTAGAACTTGACATATTTTATGTACTCAATAAATATTTGTTGAATGAATGAATTTATCAGAATCTCCGTATAGAATCCATTTACCCCCAAGGGCCTAGACAGTATTGGTCAAATATTTTAGTGTGATCAAATTTCCCTTGGTGTGGTTGCTAAACTTCAGATCTCTTTCCATTCCCTCTCCTCTCCATCTATGGAACATCCATAATGAGCTATCAAGGTAAGAAGTTCTAATCTTCAACAAGCCTAACATGGTTTCACACACCGATTACCCAAGCAAAACCATAAGAAATACTGCTATAGAGGAAGAAGTGAGTATCTGGTGGGCTGAGGAGATTCATTTCCATCTTAATTGCAAAGATTGGCACCCCAGGCTATAGGACAGTGTATTATGGGGTGGTTTGTATGAATATCCTCAAGCAGCTGATGACCTTTGGGAGTTCAACACAATCCAATTCCCACATCTAGACCTCCTTGGGTCCCTTTTGAGCAGCCAACTTGTTACTCTGGTGAGTCCTCACCCACCCACCACCACCTCCTGACACTTTCAACCTTAGGGAGGTAGGAGGCCCTCCATCCATCCCGCTGGTGCCCTTTCCCTTTCCACGCTAGAGCTCGGGAACAAATTCACTTCATCACTTTCTCCCTTCTCTGTGCTGATTTAAATGTCATAGTATGTTTTCCCCTCTGTCAGCTACTTTTCTTCTGTAAATACCCAGTTTCAATAAAGCAATAAACCATGTTTTTCTCTACTCTCTATTCTTTGAACTTTCATCTCGTAGATTGGATACCATAAAGGTTGAGAAATGTCTACATAATTCTGCTTACTGATCTACTTGCCAAAGACCTGTGGCTCTCATCTTGCAAAAAATGTAACGAGGCTACCTGAGCGACATGATGTAATTCTTACTCAATACCACATGTGCTGACTCATTCTTTTTACTGTCCTTCTTCCCCAATGAAAAACTCATCTCACTATATTTACAACTGTGATGTTTGACCCATTAATGGATCATGAAACCAATTTAGTGGCTCTTGACCAATATTTTTTTCAATGAAATAATGTAGATTAGGATAGGAAATACAGTATATCGTATTACAAATAGGACAAATTTTTGTTTCACTTAGGAATGTGTGAATGTATACCAGGTTAGTATAGGAAAGGTATTTCTTATTTTGAGTCTTTGCTAGACAATGTATGAAAACTTCTGTTTTGAAAGTTTAGGCGAGCTTCATGAGTTTTATTTATTTTCCTTGACTGAATTCATTCGAGACCACAGGAGCTATCTATACAAGTGGCTGGATACTGTCTCGAGGGCAACATGACCACCTCCGTTAAAACTCAGATATCTTCTAGGTAGCTCTTGGTCACCTTCCAGGACCTCTTGCTCCCTTTTAGCTATTTTTCCTTCCTCTTTTCTGAGGTGACCTACGATGAACGGGCCTTGTGCGCTGTCCTGGCATTGATCTCAGACAACCTCTGAGCACCCATGGAACTTGACCAGTCCCTGTTCTTGTGGGGCAGCACCTTCTCCTAAGATTTGGGACCCTCATCATGACCCGTTTTCATGGAGCACATGTTCTGTCCTCCTAAATATGACGCTAAACCCAGGGCTCACACTCAGCCACCTTCACACCCTCCACAGGAGTGTGGATGACACTCGCTCAGTTAACAAGGCGTGGTTTCAGTTACTCAAAGGCTTGCAGATTCCTTTTCGTGTTCTTTGTAACATTTATTCAGAAACACATCCCTCCAGACCAGTTTTGTCCAGCGTCTGTGAGGGGAAACGTGCTATGTGTACCTGCATTGTTTTACACAGTAGCCTCTGGTTATCTGCGACTATCAGGGTCTTGAAATATGGATAGTCTGACTGAGGAACTAAGTTTTGCTTTGCATTTAGTTTTAGTTCACTGAAATTCAAATAGCCCTGTGTAGTTACTGGCGACTTTGTTGGGCGAGGCAGTCCTAGGAGGTAGCTGTGCTCCTCCTGTTGGCAGCTTATAAAAAAGCAATTACTGCTGCCAAAATCCTGAGGTTAGTGAACAAGCACAGAAAAAGAGAAATGGAAGCAATGTTTTATTTATTTATTTATTTTTATATGTGGGTACCGGGAGTCGAACTCAGGACCTCGCACTTGCCAGGCAGGCGCTTATGCCACTGAGCTATATCACCAGCCTGAAGCAATGTTTTAATATCTCTTCATATAATCCTGCCATATTAACTTAGATTGTTTCATCAACTTTATTAAAACATCATTCACTTACAATAAAAACATATCCACTTCAAACATATCCACTCACATTAATGAGTTTTGATAAATATATCTGGTCATGTAACCACCACTAGTAAGCTATAGATTCCATTTCTGTAAAGTATTCCTTCCTCTGCTCATGGCTCTTGCTAATTTCTGATCAGCTTTCTGTTGCTTGTGTTCTGCCTTTTCCAAAATTGCTTGTGTGTAACTATACATATGCAGTCTTTTGTGCCTGGTTTCTTTCTACTATCATAATGATTTATTTGTTCAGGTTAATGGTTACGTAGGACTCTGTTTCTTTTTATTGCTAAGTTACATTCCATTATACGGATATTGTACAAATTGCTTTTCCGTTCACAAGTGTATTTAGGTCATTTTCAGTTTGGGGTTATTACTGCATTTCTAAAAGCTGCTATTATGAATAAGGTACACTTCTTTTTGTGGGCCTGTGCTTTTATTTCCCTTTGGAAAATACCTAGGATTGGGAATGCCAAGTCATAAGGTCAAGGTAGAGTTACACAATGAGCTGCCAACCGCTTACTGAAGTGATTGTGTCATTTCACCGTCCAACGCCAAGGCGTGAGAGTTCTTGTCGCTCCACCGCTTACTGTTCCTTGGCCTTGCTGGTTGACTGCATGGTACACCTTCAAGTCCTCCTCACTGCAGCATCAGTGTGCGCTGCCCCGGTGACTGTGAGGCCGGGCGTCATTTAAAGTACTCTTCCATTTCATATCACCCCCTTTGGTAAAACATCTGTTCATACCATCTTTAAGTCAGGTCACTCTCTTCTTCTTCAGTCAAAAGAATAATTTATCAGTCTGTGATTTGCCTTTGTAGTTTCTGAACATCGTTCAGTGCTGTGTGCGTGCGTGTGTGCTTCTGTTTTTAGTTTTGATCTTTATTTCTCTATGAACATCTTTGCTTCATCAAGGTTTTCCTCTTATTTCTTTTAGGTTTGCAGTTTTAGTTCTTAGCTTAATGTTCAATTTTGAGGTAACAAAAAGTTGTCCTTTCAAATTAAAGCTAGGCTCTGCATTTCTCTCATCTTTTATTCCAAACCTCAGACCAATAAAGAACCTGTCTCATAGATCAGTTATAAACTGGACACATAATTGTTGAATAATCGTTAGCCAGGGATATTTATGTTTATCCCTCACCCCAACCAATCCTCTCAGAGCCTGGAAGAGAATCTCAAGAGTTAGAAAAAAGATCTTACCAGGAAAAGTTTTAATTATTACAAATAAAATCCATGAGATAAGAACTAGAAATAAAGCTCTTTCACTAGTTGGAAACATTTTAAAATTCTGAATAAAATCAGTCACTTTCAGTTTCTCAGGTGCTATTGCCCAAATCCTCCTGGTGGCACTGACCCCATTTCTCAGGACTATTTGTGACACAGCAAAGATGGTCTGACCACTGCTTGGCTGTGCAATCACATTCCGTATGCATATCTGAAATCAATCGGGACCAAACTGAGAAAGGAATCACAAAGATACGAATATTTTTCCTACGTGTACGTTATCTGTCACTAGATTTTGGGTATGCAGGTTTTAGCTGCTCCTTACTAACTCCATGGTGGAGGATCAAGCCGAGCACCCAGGGAGATGTTTGGAATGCTTTCTTGGGATTGCCCTGTTGCCTTACAGTTTGTATTTGCACAAAGACCCGGAGCTACAAATGGAAGAAAGGCTAATTCCCTAAGGCCATTAATGTTAACTACCTGACTTCTTTTTCCTTGGACCTCCACTGAGTAGGGTTTTCCAGAGTCCAAGTGATTTGACTTAAGGACCCTCTGACAATAACGCAATGGAAAACTACCTAGGAGAAAAAGACCCCGACCCAATCCGACTAACTTGTGATTTCTATAAAATACCTGAAAGGCAGCTAAAATTCTTTCCTTCTGTTCTTTGAACTCGCCTACCCATTGCTTGCAAGAAAAAACCAGACTCTTTCTCTATCTGGTAAATGATTTTCTTGAATGATGTGATAGGTAGAAGGCTTATCTCCTGGATAATCTCTGGACTGCTCACAAATATGTGTAAGAGTGTATGGTCTTCTTTCTGTTCTTCAGACTGCAATCGGTTTGTAAGTGGAGAATAACGAGTGTCACCTGATATGAGCTTGCAAAGCACCTCAAGAAAACAGCCTTTCC
This sequence comes from Erethizon dorsatum, assembly GCA_028451465.1. Lineage (NCBI taxonomy): Eukaryota > Metazoa > Chordata > Mammalia > Rodentia > Erethizontidae > Erethizon > Erethizon dorsatum. The sequence continues at coordinate 110,265,710 of CM051832.1, read as the reverse complement.
ACTTCTGACACTGAAGAGGAGAATTTCCTTGTAGGAGGAAAAGATCTCCAGCACAGCCAAGTCTGACAGAATGTTAGGTCTTCATCATCACTTTGATTCATTTCTTCAGTAAATATTCATTCATCTTTTACTACTAGTCCTTTTCTAGTTCTAATAGCAAATGAGACAAACTTTTTGTCCCCATTGAGTGGGTTTCCACCAGCTCACATACTGCAGATGTAATAACTTCCAGTGCTGGTCTTCATGAAATAAAACATGGAAGTCAAAGATTTTATCTTAGTTCATTTGCACAAACTCTATTTCTTTACCTCCAGTCCTTTGCAGGGAAAGTAAAATATTAAGACAGATTCCTAGGACATAGCCCCTCAGCAGATCTGTTATCTTTGTGCCAGAGAATTTAGGAAGGGATTTTCCTGGTCTGAGACAAGGGTGCAGGTCCTAATGCAGGCACCTCTCCAAAAGGTAGAAAACTTACGGGATCCTGCTTGTTGCCTATGACTCAGGAGGAAGCACTATTTAGATACCTCCCTTGAATAGATCTCTAAGTTTAAAGCTGAATTTACTTACCTGTCTGGGCACAGACATATCAACATATTTTCAGCATTTTATTCTGACACCCATATCTGGAGGCCTTTGGGGCGATTGCTGGCAGAATCAAAGTGACAACATAAAAATGGCCCTTGGCACCTTCACCTCAAACATGACACTGTTTAGTCTGTGCCTGGACCACTCCATATTAACATGCACAGCTTGATCTTTAAGCTAAGTCTAGGGATTTGGTACAGACCATAGAGATCCCTAAGGCATAGTCTAGAAGATGATCCATGCTCCCAAATTGCTGAGCATGGAGTAAAGCATGAGAGACTGGGATTCAGCAAGGGTTAACAATTTTAAAAAAGTGACTCTGGCTGGAAAAGTGGAGAGGTGCAAGTGAGTTGGAGATATGTGGAAATACATGTACATAATAATTAAGCTAGTCTAGAAGAAGAAAATATTTAATTGCATCCTACCAGGCTCCAGGACCCAAACCTGAGGCTACCATCAGCCCTCCCATATGCAGCTCCAGCTCTTGGGGTGATACCTCCCCCTTTCTCAGCTTCCTTATCACATAGCTGGATATCAGACAAAACTTGGAGGTGAAGGAGAGGAAGAAGGGCATTCTACTTTTCTGTGAGGCCAGGACAGAGGGAAGATGGGGAGAGAGAGAATGTGTCGCAATGGTGCCCACTTTGCCTGCCTCCACCCAGCACTCTGAGGTGCACAACAGGCAAAATCTCTAAAACTGAAGTTTGATTTCAAGGAACGTTTAGTGTTTTATCTATTATCTTGAAATTCTCCACCTTTCCACTTTGGGGCATTGGAAGAAAGTAGAAAGTAAAACCCCAGCCCAAAAGACAAGATTCCCCTAAAAGCCAGTTGTAAGAGGTCATGTAGCCCACATGCCAGATTGAGAATTGGTTGTCTGCCCCAATTCACTATTCCCAAACAACGATACTCCTGCTCTTCAAAACCTGTGTGATGTCCTTCCTCATATAGACAATGCCTGAGATTCAGACCAATGGCTGTGGCTTGTCCCCATGCCAGTCTTTTCACTACAGATAGCTTTGATAAAACAAGAAATGTTGAGTGAAAATTGCTGAGACCCATGGGATCTCTTGATGGCCACTGAAATCTTTAAGTGGTGAAGTCCCATGAAGTTTTCCACACATGTAATGACTGTTGTCAACTCTGTTACAGTGTCTTGGTTACCGTGCTCGTGCCTTTGTATTAGGCGGCTACTGCCTCACTTTCCTCTCTGTCCAGCGCTGGCATTCATTGTAGTTCTGTGTGGCTTCTGGACTAATTTCCGTATACACAGGGGCGGAGGGTTATGCTCACTCGCCAAACACTTGCTGAACTCCTGCCAACTGTGTGCCTGGGATCAAGAGTAGCAAGCAAGACAGACAGTCACACTGGCTAAAATGAGCTTTCTGTCCACTGGTGGGAGAAACCAAGCAGACAAATAGCAAGCAAAAATGTCTGGCTGCAGGAAGTGCAGAGAATAGACCAACTAGATGATAAGGGACTGAGTGATTACTTTCCACTTTTCTCAGGAAATGACAGTTGAGCAAATACTACAATGACAAGGAAAACTCAGGCATGCAAAGATGCGGGGCAATGGGAGTAGTAATTACACTTTAAGTGGGATTAAACTTTGTGCTGCAGACATATCAACATAGCATTTTTAAAAAATGAGTAAAATAATACACAGTGACAACAAAATGCCACTGTTCCCAAATCGGGGGATAAGAAGGAAGTAAGAGGCAAGAGCAAGCAGGAGCCACACCATGGACGCCTCCTAGGTCCTGTGACCATCACAGACAGTGCAGTGGGCCAGCACTGAGCAATGCAAGCAAGAGGAGGATGCGGTGGAACTTACCCACAACTATCTGTGGGGAAGCCAGCATTGGAAGGGAGGTCTGCACTATAGCCGATTCCCTATAACTCAACACAAAACACCTATCCATCATGACCTCTCTTTCCGCCTCTCCATTATAAAGCACCTTCTAGCACACTTGATGCACAAACATACCCCTCGATGTGTCTGTGAATGGCCACTCACTCTTTAATAAATGTTGTGATTTCTTCCCAGGTCCTGGTATTTCCTTCCCATACAGGGAGTTCAAATTGCATAACTGGAGTCTCTCTTCGCACCTTGGCTCATTCCATGCTTCAGGAGGTGGCTTTCTTATCTGATGGGTAAATTTTGAGGAGTAACTGGTTATGCTCAGCTCAGCCCTAGATATTTCTCATGAAAGTGACTCTACCTCTGTACAGTAGAAATCCTGCCCGTATCTTCAAGGCAAGAGTGTTACCTCTCAGGCTCCTGTCTCGTGGCCTACCTTGATGATCACTGTCGCGATGGTTCAGTGATCTGCTTAAATCTGAGTTCGACATTAGCAAGTCAATATGGTAAGTAAACTCAGAGTCCACTTCTACAACATGATCTCTATTAGGAATAAATGATATCCTGGCCTGAATAGGAATGAATGATATTCCACATCTATTGTTTCTCGAATTGCTCAAAAAAAAGATGGGGAAAATAAGGTGCCATTTTCCTTTGGGGTTGCATGTACCAAAGATCCTCCACTTCAGACACGTGTGGAACACACAGCACTGTCTTAAGCGCTATCATAGATGTAAAAGAGTAATTGTGCTATGTGTATTGTGGAAATTTACAATCTTTACTATTAAAATATGAAATCTTACTGATAAGAAAATAGTGTCTCATACAGAACAGAAAATCTAACTTCTATACCAAGAACAAACACATTAAAAATCTGGTGAGTTTGGAGACTCCCAAGACTACCAGTGCTGTTTACATGAAATGGACGCGGCACAGGGAGAAGCCAGGGAAGGAGCGTTGTAGAGAGCGCTGCCCTCTCACGTGCACCGTCTTCTTCCTTTGTCCACCCCTTGACTTCACTGCCTTCCTGGTACTGACCTATAAGCTCTGGCCCCAAAAATGTCTAGCTCTCTGCTCTCCAGTTTCCTTCCTTCCTGCCCAGCAGACAATGGGAGAGGGTTGCTGTTCCTGGCTCCTTTCCTCAAACTTATCCCGGAGTCTGTCTGAACACAGCAAAACGCTGATCCTCTCCTGCTGCATTCTGGGAGATGTGTATGCGGTGTCTAAAAGCCTGCTCTGCATTTCTATCCCAGGAGCAGAAGCTGCCCTCTGTCTCTCACACAGAGACAATGAGCATGCATAAGGCCATGGCTTCAATCCCCAGCACCACCAAAAAAAAACAAAGAGAGAGAGAGAGAAACAATGAGCAATAAAGAGGTGAGAATAAAGTCACGGTGTGAGCGGTGGGCCCAGACATAAGGAGACCTGTGCAGTAAGACTGGGGATTTTGTTTACTTTATAATGAAACAGTACAGATTGATTCATCTTTGCCATGGAAAACAGAGTTCTGAATCAGTTACTGGACATTATACATGAGTGAACTGAGGGTAAGAGTATGCCAGATTTGCCTCCATACATTTTAAATACTTTTCTCAAATGAAATAGAGAAACACCTTACTGAATTTTCAACTACTGTGAAGTGTGTATTGAAGTATTATTTGGGAGCCCTTTGTAAAAGTTTCGGTTTTCTTGTTTGTTTGTTTGGCTTGGCTTTTTATTTCTTAGGTATTTCAAATTTCATAGTGGAGTGTTTTTGAACCCAAATTTATATGGCAGTTATAATATTTAATGGCCACCCCTGAGGGTACTTGATCCACATCTTGTGGGCCTCCTCTAGAACCCGCAGCTACCCCATTGGAGCTGTTCCAAAAAGAATGAACGAGAACTGATGCTAAGTATGCGTTGCTAACATGTCCTGAAACGTGTCCAGAAAGTGTTAGAATGGTCATACTGTAACCCCGGCACTCTGGAAGACTGAGGCAGGAGGATCACAAGTTCCAGCTCAGCCTGGACAACTGAACAACTGAGAGAGAGCCTGTCTCAAAAGTTAAAAAAATAAAAATATAAAGGGCCAGGGTGATAGCCCAGTGTGAAGACCCAGGATTCAATACCCAGTACCACAAGAAAAGAAAAATGATGGCCACGGCCTTTTTCCTGATAAATCCTCATTCCAAGCAGGTTAAGACAAGAGGACTGTGGGTGTTTGCATAAAGAGTTAAGGCGAACTTCCTGTCGCACAGGTAAGAAGTGTGCTTTCATAAACCACCGTGTAGCCTTACCCCCTCAGTGGAGCTCCAACCTTGAATTCTCCACTGCTGTCCTGCCCCAGGTCCTGGTGAGTGAGTCAGTCCGCAGCTATCCACCCCTCGGACTGACTCAGAAGTCTCCCATAGCAGCTGCCACACATTTTGGGGAAAGAAGGGGTGGTGTTGTTGCAGTGAGTCACGAAAGAATAAGAGACAAGGTAAGGCGAAAGGCGCAGTCCACATGCCAAACGTACTACACAAGGAATGGCCAAAGAATAAAAAGACCTGTAAGCAAATTTTACCATAGAAACTTTTAAAACAATGAGAAAGCGAACTACTAACTTCTCTTGAATGACTCTTTCCTTGCACACACAGTGATAGAGCAAGAAATGTACCTCTCTCTCGTCCGAGTCCCCTCTGTGAATACACTTCCCCACCATCATCTCCACGCTTATTCCAGTGTACAGCGAAGTAGTATGGTTACTGATACCAAAACAATGTTTAAAAAGTTCAACCAGAACCTAATTTTCAGCAGAGCATGTGCCAATTTATACTTTTGAATCTGCAAGCTGTCTTGAAATGATACCTACTTACCAAAATTGTAAGGATAGACAAGGATGTAGAGTTAGAATTTAGCCAGCAAGTTTCCTCACAATTTTGGAAGACTCAGGGACCCATGTCAGACTGAAACATTAGTTGTAAAACAGCAATCTTGTTAATTTTTCAGTTCCCAAGAAAAGCTTCAGAAAGGGTTTCTTACCCTCGTTATGATTATTGAAGTAGACATACAAATTCCACTGACCCCAGACCTGATTAGATGCCACGTTTCCCAAGGATTTGGCTGTAGCTTGGATGCTCACGGTGGTCAGGCTGCTGGAGGAGCATGGCACAGGGCTGGCTCTCATGCCCACTTGCCAGGCTGGGATGCTGCCTTTACCTTCCCCTTCCCCTCTATTCTAGGACAGCTTTTGACCTCTCCGTATCTCACTTCCTCCATTCTTAAACTGAAAATGCAAATGTCACCTACCTGGTAGCATTGTTATGGAGGCTAAGGGTTAAACATAAAATGCTAGGCACATCAAGAGTTGTTTGAAAATGTGCACTGCAGAAAACACAAAAGCTGAGGGAGGTCCTCGACCTTTCCAGGGTACATGGCAGCGGGGCTGAGATCTGAAGCTGACCCTCCGAGACCCCTGACTCCAAGCTCAGATGTGCCTATCGATCGCCACTCACCCGGAGCAGCACTGTGTCAGTAAGTGGTGACGGAGAGGTGAAAATTAATTCAGAACCTCTGCTGAGCTGGAAAGTTTTACTTGGTCTTCAACTTTTCTTTTTCTTTCTTTTTCATATGGGGACTTACAGAGGAAGTGAAACCTCTTGAGGAGCTTAAATTTGTCCGAACAGAGAAAGTTGCAGAAGCAGATGCCTTGAGTGCTGATGTCCACGCTGTGACTCTTGGGATCCACTTTGCCTCTGTTCTCTGAGCCCCTGTAGGGCTCTGAGAGCCACCGTGCCATTTGTAATGGAGCTGTGTTTCCGCCTCAGTAAATTCACAGAGCCAGGAGGCAACACACAGTGTCATTAACTCTAGGCTGCTGTCGCAAGCCTCAGGGTCCCAACAAGTAGTCTCTGACCTGTGACTATGGAGACCCCAACCTCTTTGGGCCGCCCATCTCCCTCCTCAAAAGAAGGTGACTCTGACACAAAGCCAGAAGTTGGCTGGGACCAACACCTAGCCAGACGAGCCTGTGTTCTCACCAGCAGCAGGACAGGACAAGTAAGAAACATGTTGGACAAAACAAATCCCAGAAGCAAGGGCCTGGTAGGAATTGTCAGATGCAGCAAGGTCCCTTCTTCACGTGACTCAGGAGAGATTGAGGCCATTGCTCCTCACACGCTGGTGGCCAGGGACACAGCCAGTCACAAGGCTTCACACAAAACTCCGAGCCAGTCTGTGAATCACTGACCTGGAGAATGCCATTGGTGCCATTTTGGGATTCAATCAGAATGGGACTTGCTCCCCAACATGTAGATTTGTTTGAAGAGGATAAGCTGATCTCTAATAAGCATGTTTGGTTTCCACTCACCCCACCCTCACCTGGCTTCCCAGAAATGCAGGCCCAGCCTTGAGCTCTCCTGGTGAGTGGGCTCCCCAGGTGTGAGGCCACCTTGCCCACATCTGAGGAAGACTTGCCCACTACACCTTCACCCCAAAGGCATGGTTTGCACAAGGGATTTTAAATGCTGAGCTCCCCATTTGGCCCAGGAACCAACTTCCCTCTAGACAAACAATGACTTCATTTGGAAAGCACTTTCAGAAAGAAGTCTGCCTTCAGTAAGGGCTGCCAAATTATTCTTATCAAGAACCCAGCGACCAGATTCTCCATATTTACCCGGTCTCTCAAGTTACCTGTGTAACTGTTGATGAGAGGTCCTGCCAAGAACAACTACAAGGTGGAGAGTTCATAATCATCACTGGGCATAGCATCCAAATAAAAAGAAACAAACCCATCTCCTTGGAAATATAATTACTGATGAAAACATAAGTCACCTTAAAGTACTGTGGAGAACAAATGCTTAATAATTTTAAAATGAATCAAGGGTTTATGTGGGAACTGAGTTAATGTAAAAACATATACATAAAACAAGTCAAGTTAAATAAGAGGACACAAAATCGTACTGCTAGGATGATGTGCGATGCACAGATAATGATAAGGATCATGGAGAGACATAATTAGATTTCACATTTGATGGGCTTTTTCTATAATATATGATTGAAAAGTAGTGTCTTTAAGAGAAGAAAAAGAGATCTTCTGGGAAGATGGAAAGGCAAATACCCGGAATAAGAAAGCATCAGCTTTGGAGACAACCAAGGGTGTCTGCTAAAGAGAGGCTAAATTAAAGACATGACCCATAAGATCACCAGAGTGATAGCTTTGGTTCAAAAGATGGTCAGCAGACACTTCAGACAGACCACCACAGTTATTCTGATGCCAAACAAGTATAATGATTTAAAGATGGACATGAAACACCTCATTCCCATGTCATTAAAGATAACACACACAAATGGTGAACCCCTAGATGACCCCAGCGGGTTCAAGTCTCCAGATCGGATGCCATGCACAAAGTGCCAAGGTTCTCCTGAAGGACGTCAGTGTGTTCTCCTCCCCAGTCACCCCAGCAGTATAATGAGAAATTAGATGGCATGGTTTAGGGCCCCAGTAAGGATTATGGTTTCTTGGGTAAGAGAGTCAGTCAACGTAAAGTGTGTCCTTGGAGAGCAGGTTTTATACAATGAGTGGGGTTTGGATTGGAGGGAGAAGAGAGACCAGAACTGGAGAGGACATGCTAGACACAGGAAAGCGAGCAAGCTGGAGCCAGCAAGGTGACGGGGCACACAGAGGCACAGGGTGTCTAAAGCCAGGACACAGTGCACAGAGTTAACTGCTTCAAATTGGTAGACGGGGGTGAGGTAGAGCGGAATTTGAAAAATAGAGGCCCTACTGCATTTTGATACTTTAAGCAGAAAAGCATTGCAGAGGGTTAAACTGGAGGCTAGAGAAACAGTATTTCATCGTTATTCTAGCAATATTCAGAGAGGAAAATGAAGGATGTCACCCACTGCTGCTGGGGGACATTGTGGTCATGTATGACTGAGGGCTGAGATGCTGGATGTGAGACAGAAAACAGGAGCTAATGACAGAACTATTTTAAAAGGAAAAAAATAAAAATCCATTTTCAAGTACTATCTAGATAAAGGTAAAAACACAAAAGGCAGGAATCAAGAATGCCTATGTAGCTACATAAACAGTGGCTTCAGCTGGTGGAGGTGGGAAAGAAAGAGAGACAGAGAGAGGGCGGGGAGTTTGGTTTTGCTGACGTTGAGCTTAGCATGATGAGGTGTTCGGGTAGAAATGTTTACTTAGATGGCTAAAGAAAAGCCTACAGATAAGTGAGAGCAAGGTTTCCAGTGATAGGGGACATTTTTATACAAATTTTCTAAGGAAAGGGCTAGGATAAGGATTATTCTAACTTTTTGTTTCTTGCAGAATTCTTACTTCAAACCAAATGCCAAGTGTTTCCTGTTTCCATAAACAGAAGAGGGAGGCACCAGCCAGGAGAGATGGTCCTAGAACCCATTTCATAACCAAACCCTCCCCTCCATGGTACCCTGTCGACCAGGAAAAGCACAAGGAGCCACTCACAGGAAGAAGCTGAGCCGCCCAGGAGAACTGCATCCCTGGCGTGGGCACAACTGGAAATAACGGGAAGAGGATGGGAACCCTCCCCTTCCCGAGCCACGTCAGTCAGTCAGAGCGAGGGAGCGGTGTCAGCGGGTGGGGCTAGGGGATCCCCAGGGGTAGGCCTGCGAGCCCAGGGACAGCCAGTCTGAATCACGCACAGTTTGGTCAGATGAGAAACCAGTGGGCAGTGCAGAAACCAGCCTGACAGGGCCAAAGGCCAGAGAGGCATCTTGGAATCAGGACGGCCAGGCTCAGCCAGCTGGGTGTTGACACTGAGGACAAGTCCCCAGGTCACTAGGACATGTGTTAACTCATCCACACAGAAACACATGCTGAGCGTCACCGTGGGCCATGAGACACCCAGGGGAGAAGCAGAAAAAGGCACCATCCTGTCCTGACACTGTGGACTCTGTGAAAGAAAATCACCTAGATTCCAGAAAGTCCTCTCCCGTATGTATCCTCTCACTCCACAGATGTCTCCTGCGGTCAGCACCTTGCAGACTTGCCCCAGGGGCTCTGCCCCACATGCCCAAGCCCCTCGCCCATGTGGTCATATGCTGATCTTCCCTCCACTCCCAGGACTGCAGCAAGAAACTGAGAGGAAACCCTCTGGGTTTGATGATACGAAGGCCCCGGCAACCCCGCAAACTGGTTACAGATGGGGCAAGGGCGCACACCAGGTCTTAAAAGCTCATAGAGGGAATTCGTGAGAATTATAAGAAAATGCATTTACTTGATCACAACAGTCAGATCCATCATGGAAATTTCAAAACAGAACAAACCTACATAGAGAACAAAAATGTCCCTTGATCTTGCCATGCAGAATTAGCAACTGTCAGTATCTGGGGTAACTTTTCCCCTTTTATACACAACACTGTGGTTAAAAGTACAGAGCATAAGGCCAGTGAGATGGCTCAGTGGCATAAGCGCCTGCCTGGCAAGTGCGAGGGCCTGAGTTTGACTCCCGGATCCTACATACAAAAAAGGGGCTGGTGATATCGCTCAGTGGCATGGGCACCTGCTGGCATGCGAGGTCCTGAGGTCGACCCCCGGTACCAAAAAAAAAAAAAAAAAAGTACAGAGCGTAGAGCAAGCCTGCTGGATTCAAGAGCTAGCTGTGGTATATCCCCAAGAAAATAGCACACAGACATGTGCACACACACACAGATGTATACACACACACACATGCACAAATGCCCACAGCATCATGACTCTTTGTAACCCCAAAGTGCTGCTGGCTGGACACGTGATGTGATGTACATCCACGCGGTGGAACATTATTTAGCAATAAAGAAGTAGGATCAGTCCTATAGCATGGATGAGCCTTGAAAACATCCTGTTCTGTGAAAGAAGTTAGAGACACAAAGTTCCATATCCTGTGATGGAATTTACAGCATGCCCTGAATAGCAAATTCAGAGAGGCAAGGAGATTGGTGGTTGCTGCAGGGTAAGGTGGGGAAAGTAGAAAGTGACTTCTTATGGGAATGGGTTGCTTTTGGGGATGATGAAATTATTTTAGAATTGAATAGTGGTCGTCCTTTTACAATTTATTGTATATATGAAAATCAACTGAATTACTCCTCGAAAGGATGATTTTGTGGTATAAGAATTATATCTCAAGAAACAAAGAGAGAGACACAGACAGAGAGAGACCCAGAGAGACAGAGAGAGTAAACCTAGCTTGAGCCCTAACTATGTGACTATGTGATCCGGGATAAATGACTTCTGCGTGCATCACTTTTCTCATCTGTAAAGTGGGTACAGTAATCTCTCACCAGATTGTTGCAAGAATTAAATAAATTCATGTGTGTAAAGGGCTTAGATGAGAGCCTGACACGTAGTAAGCACTAGATAGGCTTCAACTTTTATTAGTAATATTAGATGGAGAAAGGAGACATATCTTTTATTTAACTGATATCTTGCAGGAAGAAAATTTATATATTAACATTTTCCATACAAAAAATCTTTGTAAATGCTATTTTACATGATGCATCATCATCTTTTGTCAACCATTCCTGCTCTGTTGGATATTTAGTTTTAAGTTCATGGTCAGTTAAGTTATGCTACGATAAATAGCTTTGTGCATGAAGGTTCATTTTTTAAGCATTCCCTTAGATCAGATCAGAGCTGCTAGTGGAGCAGACCAGCTGGGGACTCTGGTGTCCCCTGTGTGGGGCTGCCCATGTCCCCGAAGCTCCTGCACACCATGAGCTCATCCTTCCCATATTCCTTGCTAATGGACAGCTCACCATACTTTCATTTTTCTTAATTCTTTCTTTCCCATTCTTGTTTTTCATTAGCCCTTGTTTGCAGTACACACTGACCCTGCTCCTCTCGTGGAGTGGGCGCATGTTCAGAGCACATATGAATTCTTTTTACCTTCCCTTCCACTTCCCCTCTGCCTCCATCTCTTGATCCCCTTTCCATCTACAAGAACTCTGTCTCCCTATTTCCATTTATGTATTTTTTCCTTTGCTCTTTGTTTGTATTTTGGGCTTCTCATATCAGAGAAACCATGTGATATTTAAGGTGTGTCACAATTCTTTTAAATTCCACTCAGCTAATTGTCATTGAGGTTGAATGGCTTTCCAAACATTCTTTTTGAATTGCGGGGGGCGGGGCATCCATCCATTAAGTTCTTAGAAGAAGTAAGGAGCCTCAGTTTTCTCTTAGACCTCCAGGAACATGTGTGTCTTGCTATTTTCATAAACTACAATTGAGCAGGGGAAAAATGTGGGCAAGAAAGTGAGTCCTAAGCCGCTTCTGTCACTCACGACCCAAGTCGGTGTTGAGGTGTTGAGATCGTAGCAGGGAATGTTGTTCCTCTTAAAAATCAGGTTCCAATTTCTGCTTTGCTCTGCCCTGCTCATCATTAGAAAGATTAGACAGCATCTTGACGTAAGGAAGTCTGACCTGCAAGAAGCAAATTTCTGAGATTGTGTGTGATTTCTCTTTTTGATGTAAGGTCTACCCAAGGAAATGAAAACATTGAGTATTTAGTTTTGTTTTGTTTTTAAAAATTTTTAGTCCATATTTGCAGTCGATGATGGTAATGTGCACTATGGGACATACACACAACACATCCTAATTCGTCCCCGTCCCCTTCCTCCACTGCCATATCCCCTTCCATTACCAGGGATCCATCTCCCTATTTCTTATTGCCTATCATCTGTGTAGCTCTTTAAACTACTTACACTTTGGGCTTCTCAACAAGAGAAGTGATGCGATTTTTAAGCCTATGTGTCTGATTTATTTCCCTTAACATTTGACCTGAACAGGCTTTTGACAGTCATCCTCTGGTGGCACCCTGACTTCCCCAACATGCCCAGGGCAAGCCTCCAGCCCTGCCCTCCTTCGGCCTGCTCCCCTATCCCTCTGACCTCTCTGTTTACAGCCCTGTTCCCAAGGACTGCCCTGAGATGGCAGGCAAACACCCTCACCTTTAATCGGCCTTTAGATAAACCTCATCCATCGGGCCTGACCGCTGTGATTTCAGAGAGCGTGCGTGTTTTAATGACTGCCTTATCGGTGCAAAACTGAGATGTGTGAACAGCGACATCTCACTGATAGAGCGCTGTACCCTTCTAGTTGAAATGCTTGCCGAGTTTTATTAAGCAAGGAATGTTTGTTTAGCAACTCACAGAGTTTTATGACCTGTGATACAGGTCATATAACATTTCCATGGACTTCCAACCGCAGAGCCAGCTTAAAAGAAGCAGAGGTTTGCTTGCAAGAAACCATGAACACTTGGTACCAGAAAGCATGTACCAGGGGATGGGATTTCGGAGCAGGGTGCGTTTTCTGCATGCGGCCACTCCTCTGGGAAGGCAAACAGATATCTGAGACAAAGTTCTGCTGATAGGTTTTTCACCAGTTTCCTTGGTTTTGTTTTCTAGTTTTGCGTTTTGCACCCTCCGTCTTTCCTTGTGGAGAACAGCATTGGAGGGGAGCCATGGTGGGGGCTAGGTGGGGTGTATTATTCCAGTGACAAAAAGAGAATTGCTAGAAGAGTTGGATAAACCAAATGAAATGCACTCCTTTTCCACAGATGTAGGAGAGGTCAGTGAACTGAACTTGACATCACTTAATGGTCAATGACGGCGCCACCCTGGATGTGAAGGAGTGGGTCCTCCCATAAAACTTAGTGTCAAGTCACAAAGCAGTCATGCTCGTGCTTATTCATCCGACCTGCACATTGTGACTATTCCATGCCCAGCACTGCACCAGATGAGGAGGAGTCAGAGAAGAGAAGGACCATGTTTCTGCCATCACTCCTTCAAACACACCTTCCCCCTCCTTCTTGCCTTCTTTCCTTCCTTCCATCCTTCCCCTCTGTCTTTCCTTCCTATCCTTCTCCCCTTCCTTCTTGCTCTTCTTTTCTCCTTCCCTCCCTTCCTCCCTTCCTTCCTTCCCTCTTTCCTTCCTTCCTTCCTTCTTCTTACTTTCCATACCAAAAGCAGTTCAACAATTTGCCACGGGCCCATAGAGGACAGGGGAGGAGGGTCCTATAAATCCTCACAACTCCCCGGCTGCCCCCCCAACTGTGACACGTAAGTAACAATACCTACTCTATAAAGGAGATTTGAAAATAAACAAAACGTCCTCAAAATAACTCACTCACGCTAAATATCCAGCAGATACATGTTAGACTGCTTCTCACTAGATGCGGAAGGGGAGAAAATTCTTCCAGGCCAAGGGAACGCCCTATGGGAAAGGGACCAAGACAGTAAATCTGGTTCACCCGCGTGGAAGTCTCAGTGCGGTCCTTGCTCAACAGGAAGGTGGTCCAAGATAAGATGAAGGAGCAGGGAGCCCTGCAGGAGCTTGGACGAGCTCCCTGAGGAGGTGAGGTTCACGCGGGGAACTGCTGGATTGAATCTATCGAGGAGGATGGATCAGTGGGATTAGGGAAGAGTCTGTCAGAAGAACGAAAGAAAACGAGAGACCAAGCTATGACAGCATCCAAAAGGATGGACGTGTATGGACATTTAAGAGGAGAAAGGAGGCCTTGCATACAATAAATGCTCAAAAAATCTTATTTCCAAAAATGCACTACCAGCGATATAGTCATGAGAGTCAAAGTCCTGTCTGCCCTGGGTCACTTTCAGGGTGACCTCCCCAGGATGCACTGGGAACTTTAAAAGCCCCCTTGTGTTTGAATATTTGCTGAATATTTAGTGTGAGTGAGTTATTTTGAGAACATTTTGTTTATTTTCAAATCTCCTTTATATAGTAGGCTTTATAGGACCCTCCTCCCCTGTCCTCTATAAGCCCCTGGCAAATTGTTTTTTTTTTTTTTTTTTTTATGTGACTCTGGATGTTCAAAGCTGTCCTCCATGAGCACCTGCTGGGTGTCATTAAAGACTGGACTCCCCATACTAACTATACATGAGAAACAGCAGAGAGGTCCAAGTCCCTTACACGAGAGCTGTGCAGTAAGAAACCAGGAGCGGTGGGAAGAATTGGGTCTCACAGCACCTCATCCCAGACCAGCCGAGGAGCAAATGTGGCCTGCAGTACCCCAGCAATTCCTAACTCGGATCTGATTGCTAGATGAGGAAGAAAGCCACAGTTTCCAAGAGAAGTACAGAAGATAAGTGCATTCTTTCTTTGTCCTTTTCAGCAGATGCTACAATAAGCTTGTTGTGATTTTTAAATTAATTTTCTTTACATCAAAGGTCTAAACTAAAAGCTCTGAATTTATAGTCGTTACCTCTTTCCTGTGGCCAACTTCTGCTGGTCCTCTGGATATTAACTCAGGGATGCATCCCAGACTCCCATGCAGTTCGGAAGCCTCTCTTTTGTCCTCCTGCCCTGTCCTATGTGCAACCTATGGTGCAGTCCACTGTAAGGCCAACCTTTCCCCTGCTGGGGCAAAATACCTGCCACACACAGCTCAGAGGAGGAGAGGGTGGCTTGGGCTCAGCATTTCAGAGGTGTCAGTCCATGGTCTGCTGGCTCCAAGGCAGAAGCATGGGGACTGAAAAGCGTGGTAGAGGAGAGCTGCCCACCTCACAGCAGGCAGGAAGCAGAGAGAGCAGGAGAGATGGAGAGGAAGGGGCAGGCAGGGACTAGAGGTCAGGCCTCCAGGACCCCCTTATTCAATTAGGGCCCAGCTCCCATTGAGCCCAATGGGCTCTAAACTCATCAGTGATTCACCCACGTGATGCAGTCAGAGCCCTCCTGTGTGACCCACTCAGCTGTTCGAATGCCAGCAGCTGGGACCAGGCTTCTACACAATGAGGCTCTGGGGAACCTTGGATCCCAACCATCACAGCTCTTGAAGGTGAAGGCTTTCTGAATCCACTTTAAACGCTCAGGTTCTACCATAGAGCCTGCACGGAAAAGTCACGGTATGAAGGAAGGAAGGAAGGAAGGAAGGAAGGAAGGAAGGAAGGAAGGAAGGAAGGAAAAGACAGAGGGAAGGTGAGAAAGAAAGGAGGAGGGAAGTAAGGAAGGAAGAAAACTGGAAATTTCTTTTGGAGATCATTGTCATTATCTCACCAATCCCAGGAGCTCAAAGAGAAAGTATAGTGTAAAATAGCTATTCCCATATTAAAAAGGAAGAAGAATCCCTGGAATTGTATGAAAGTTGACGTTTCCTACACATTGTCATATATTATTGCAAAGCAATTATTCCAGAGAGTGATTCCAGAGAAATACCTTAGGCGCAGACGAGAGCTAAGAAAGGACAACAGCGCCCTCCAGAGGCTCAGGCGGGAGCTGGGAAGAGCCCGCCCCCTCTCCCGGGGCAGAGCCCCCCCACCCCCGGAGGCCCTGGGAGGGACCAGAGCCCGCGGGGCGCAGGCGCGGAGTGGCGACTGGAAGGCTGGCGGCACAGGGCTCTGGGGGCTGCTGCAGTTTAGTAACTCGCAGCCTCTGTGATTTGCGATTGAGTAGTGGAACAAAAGATAGTACAGGAACCTAAACGAAATAAAATTAAAATATTCCACGTGGGTTGCATGATACACTTGAGGTACCTAATTTTAACCCTGGAAATTCAGCGGCTGTTCAGATAAACGCCTGGTCACATCCACAGAGGAGTCCCCTCGTCCAGGCGAGGGCCGGGTTTTCTACGCCCCTCAGCGGCTGTTGGAGTCCCCAGCACAGGCGGAGACGCATGGACCCTTCGGCGTGGAAGCGTGGGTATTTCACGAACTGTATCGTGGAGATGAAATCAGGCAGTGCTGACCGGAGCCCCTGCCTACCTGACGGACGAAACGTCCTGGCCGACTCGGGGGCGTGCCAACTCCTGGATAGGGCACTGCCCGCTGAGCCTGGAGCTCTCAGCAATATTATTATCCTTTCTTATTAGGAAGTTAAAACAGCACATGGATATTAACGATAATTAGCCCTGGAAATGAGAGTAAGCCTGTGCCTGATCTAGTGCTTAAGCAGCCCGAGGTGCAGGCAGGAATCAGGGAGAAGGCGTCCACGAGGCTGAGTGCGTCGTGGTCCACAGGTGTCCGTCTCATCTGTGGCCTTAGCTGCTGGCTTCAGGGCAGCCTCAAGCTTCAGCCTCAAATCTCCTACCCAGCCTCCACTCGGCAGCTCAGCACGGGGCCTTCACGATCTAGAATGAAGGCCCTGACATGCAGACGGCACTGGTGTGGTCACAGAGGACCGTGGAGGGTCACACAGAGCCTGGTGTGGGTGGCCCTGGCACAGGAAGGTCTGCGTGTGGCGCTGATCTTCAGGCTTGGGGTTAGGGTTAACCATTTTAGGGTCCCGTGGCTGCTCGGGGGATGGGTTGTGAGGGACACGGAGGAGGCACGGGCCACTGCAAGGCTGTGTGGGAGGGCAGGGGAAGGACTGGGGATAGGCAGGGGGCACAGCCCAGGGCGGCCGGAAGTTGTTCGGGTGCAGGTAGAGAAACTGACTACCTGGAGGGTCGAATGGAGGGCATAGGGAAAGAGGGCACGGGGCAGAATCCCTCAGGATTTATCCAGGCAGAGGTCGTGACATTTGCTGAGAAGGACCCAAGGGAGCACCAGATTTGGTGGATGCGGAAGGGAGTCGGGAATCTGGGATGTGAGCAGGTCCAGACGCTTCTTGTGCGTAACGTGTACAGGTCACTGTGTCTCTTCTACTAGTGGCCGTGCGGAGTGGTCCGGTTTGGGGGTGCGATCTTGCTCTGTCTTTTCAGTCCACTGAGCAGCTAGGTCAGAAGATAAAGCCTGCCTTCCAAAGCACTGTTTTAAAGACCAGGAAAACAACACATACGTGCAGCCAGGCTCCAAACCAACATGCGGGAAAGAGCTGAGTCCTCAGATTACACGAACGTAAGCGCAACCGCACGGTGCCGAAAGCCACCTAGCATTTGCCCAGCTGCCCTTTGAACGGAATTCCCAGGGCAATTTTCCTGCCCCTGGGTGAAGACTGGGCCAAGTCCACAACTTTTCTAGTTCCTCTTAAACAAGATTTCAGTCATAAAAGACTATTCAGAAGGTAAATGCCCAAATCCATGCAGTAATCAAAATTCTGAACTCAGCTGGCAGCCTCCTCCCATTGTCCAGCTGAGACCTGGTTCTGAGGACAGTTTGGCCCAGCCAGAGACCCAGCCGCAGGGAAGGACCTGGACCGCACAGCTCGTAATAGCTAAGTCTTGGAAACAGCGCATATGCCCCAGAACTGATGGATGGATAAAGGAAGTGTGGCATTTACACACAAGGGGGCGCTACTCCTCCAGAAAGAGGAACGGGCTTGGGTCATCTGCAGGACAGCAGATGCACGGTGAGGCTGTGCTGTTAAGGGAGATAAGTCAGACGCACGCTGAAATATTTCATAGTTTCTCTTCTGTGAGAAACTCAAAATATAAATAAGCAAAATGAAAAAGAGATAACGAGAAATAGGGAGAACTTTTTCAAATGGGAAGGGGAACAAGAGATGAAAGGAAGGGCGGAAAAAGAGATAAAATAAAAAGAATTGAGTGAAAATAAAGCTTTTGCAAATGGGAAGGGGACCAAGAGTTGGAGGGAGCAGGGAGGGATGGCAGGGTCAAGGGAAGTAAAAAGAATGGAGAAGTGTTAGACGCATGCACCAACTCCACATGACAAACACAACCACTGAGTACCGAAAACGTGGACTAATAAAAAAAAAAAGAGAGAACGAGCTGGAAGAGCAGGAGGTCCCACTTGGCTGGAGCCCTCAGACTCCTGGGGCTGGCAGGAAGCACCTCTCTCCCCTCTCTCTCCCCCTCCTACTCCCCACTTGCCTGTCCAAAGCTCCCCGTGCTTCCCACCAAGGCAATGCTTTTGCAGCGGGCCAGGCACCTGCAGCTCATCCTGGCGGGAGGGAGGCAAACTCTATGCAGAGTCTCTGCCACGTTTTAGGCGTTGTTGAGCACCAGCCCTAGCGATGTTCAACTGAGGAGCTCCTTTCACGGTTCCCCAAATGGCTTCCAAAGTCTCTTTCTAGACTAAGGTGTGCAGGCTCCATTAGCCTTTCCTAAGGGGAAGAGGATGGGGACTCAGAGAAGGGCCGCCAGGGGATTCTGTTTGGTTGGTAGCAGTACTGAGCCTTCACACTGAGCTACATCACCACTGTTTTTTTATTTTTTATTTTGACACAGGGTCTTTCTAAGTCTCTAAGTTGCCCGAATGTGCAGTCCTCCTGCCTCAGCTGCCCAGAAGGCTGGGATTACTGGCGTGCGCCACCAAGCCGGGTACCAGCTGTTCTGAAAAGAATTCCGTTTCCAGTCTTACAGCCACGGCTCTTCCCAACGCTGTCTCTCATCTTTGACCCCTTTTATAGCTCTAATCCATCTGAAGTGGCCAAAGGTTTGGGGATAAGCTCCCTCTGAGGCCAGGGTGTTGGCCTCACCTTTGCGGGTATCTATCGGATGCCCACTTGCATGGTGCTGTCAGTGCCTGGGCACCGTAAGCTGAGGCGGGAGGAGGCTTGCCTGGGCCATGCAGGAGCTGGGTCCCAGCACAGCTATCTTCCTGTGCGTGCATTTCATGACCTGCCTCCCTATTTTGATTGGCCCAGTAATGACCAATTTTCATCATCTGATTCACAGCCCTTGAAATGACACAGCCACAAATATACCTGCCAGATCAGGCATTCATGTAAAAAGACCATCTATAAAGCAACACCACTGCTATCTGACTCCACATCTCCACTCATCCCCCGGGCCCCTGTACCTGCTCCCTCGGCTCTCCTGTGCTACTTGGGACACTGGCGCCCCCTCGTGGCAGCACCTGTGTCCTGCAGAGCGGAGCACACCGCTGTTCAGCTGTTGGATCCCTCCCTTCCCTATAGTACTTTTTCCCTAGAAGGTGTTTGTCTCACTTATTCACCACGGCCTTAAACTTGAATAATATGAGCATAGGAGGGGTTATTGAAAAACATGGCTAATGTTTAAAATTTAAACGATTTATTACAGTGAGAGACACATTGTCCCTAGTACCCCTCAAAATAAGCCTCCTTGCTTCAAACACACTTATCCCACTGTTCCTGCCTATTTTTTTTGTGGGTACCGGGGGTCAACCTCAGGACCTCGCGCGCCAGCGCCGCTAGGTTCCGGGAGTCAAACTCGGGCCCTCGCGCTTCCCAGGCAGGTGCTTATGCCGCTGAGCCATCTCACCAGCCCCCTCCTGCCTCTTTCTGAAGCAGCTTTCCAAGTCCTTTCATGCCTGTCTTTAGTTGAGCTGGATTGATTGAAAGCTTTTATCTTTCATGTTCATGTTGACTTTGAGGAAGTCGTAAGGTGCCAGGTGCAGTGAGTAAGGCGGATGAGGACACACCGTCGTGTTTCACGAGCCGGCTTTCCACTGGATGGCAGAGGCAGCAGCTTTCATGGTGTCTTTTTTATCACATCTCATAAAGACACTCAGGAGAGAGGACTTCCAGAATTGCTTCAGACAGTGGCAAGGATGGCTGGATAAGTGTGTTCAAAGCAAGGGGGAAGATTTTGAGGGGGTTCATGACAATGTGGCTTTTTCTGTAGTAAATTTTTAAATTTCATCATTCCCCATATAAGCTTGTATAGTAGGTTCGTGTTAAACTTTTCAAGCAAAGGCTGATGCTGTTTTACATTCCCACCAGTAGTGCAAGTGGTCCATTCTCTACTCATCCTGCACAGCACTGGATGTGGTCATTGGTTTTATTTTGGCCATTCTGACAGATAGCTAGAAATATCACACCGTGGCTTATGTACAGTTCCACCATAGCTGATGGTGCTGCACATCTGTCGTGTGATTATTTCCCATCTACATTTCCTCTTTGGTGAAATGTCTCTTCTGTCTTTTGCTCATCTCCAAATTGGATTTTTTCTTTACCTGTCATTTTGAGAAATGCTTAAGTACTCTGGATGTCAGTATTTTTGTTAGCTTGTGGTTTGCAAATTTCCTTTCCCCATCTGTACCTTGTCTTTCATTCTATTAACAGAGTTACTAAATTCTCATGAAGTCCAATTTGTCAGTTTTTCCTTGGATAGATCATGCCCTTGGTGTCAACTCTTAGAGTTCTTTTCCTAGCCCTAAATTCCAAAGATTTCCTGCCATATTTCTACAGGTTTATGACTTTATCTCTCACACTTTGGCCTGGGATCCATAGGGAGCGACATTGTCGTACAGGGTGTGAGACTGGTTCAGGCTCACTCCTTGCCTGTAAATGTTGAGTTCCTCCAGAACTCTTGGTAGAAAAGGCTCTCCTTCCTCCACTGGGTTGCTTTTGCCTCTTTGTCAAAAAAGAATGTGAGCAAGGAGTCAACAGAATGAAAAGGCAACTTGCAGGATGGAAGAAAATAGTTACACCTCATGCATTTGATAAATGGTTAATATCTTACAACTCAACAACTGAAAATGGGGAAAGGACTTTTACAGACATTTTTCCGAAGAAGATACACAAATGGCTAGGAAAGCACGTGGAAAGATATTCAATATCCCTTGTCACTAGGGGAACGCAAGACAACCACTTTGAGACACCTCCTCAAACCGCTAGAATCACTGTTATATTTTTTAAAAGCAAAGAAAAAGAAATAAAGTGTTGGAGAGGGCATGGAGAAATCAGAACCCTATGCCCTAAGTGATTATGTAAATAGAGCAGCTGCCTGTAAAACAATCCAGACATTCTTCAGAACAGTTAGAAACAGAGTTGCCGAAAGGTCCAGCAATCCACTTCTTAGTACTCACAGAACTGGAGGTCGGGATTCAAACAGACATTTGTACACCCATATTCACAGCAGCAGCGTTATTCACAATAGCTAACGGTGTAGACAACCCACAGGTCTATCAACCGATGAATGGGTAAGCAGAATGTGGTGTAGACCTACAGTAAAATACTCAGTTTCAGAAAGGTGGGAAATTCTGCCACATGCTGCCACACAGGTGAGCGTGGAGGACACGATGCTGAGTGAACTAAGACAGTCAGGTGCGGTTCCACCACAGCAAAGCCCCTAGAGCAATCAAGCTCCAGAACGAGGTAGTGCTGGCCAGTGGGCGGGAAAGGGGAGTGGGGCCAAGAGCTCCCTGAGCACGGAGTTTCTGTCTGGCACTGCAGTGAGAGTGTGGTGCAAGATGGTGGATGTGCTCAGTGCCACTGACCGTACACTTGAGCGTGGCGACCACAATCACTTTCACGTGGCGTGTATGTTACAACAATAAAAAAGAGGAAATTCATCGGGCAGAGTGCTGCAGGAGTTTTCTAAGTTTTTCGTGTTGCCCTATTGTTCTGTGTACCTCTCCCCACCCACACCGCTCAGAGCGATACTGTGGCCCCCTTGCTATTCCTCCCCTTCAAAATCACTTCGAGTTTCTTTGCCTTTTCATACGAATTTTAGAATAATCACATCTGTATCTACAAAAAAACGTGCTGAGACTTTGATATGAATTGCGTGAAGCCTGCACATCAATTTTGACAGAATCGATGTCTCTATTGCACCCTCTGACACACGACTATGTCATGTTTTTTCATTTCTTTTATCAGTAATTTATAGTTTTATGTATACAATTGTCTACTCCCAGCTCTAGGCAGAGAGGGCAGAAAAATGGGAACAACAGAGAGAACTTCTGCCCTGTGCCGCTCTTGTTCTAGCAGCCAAACCCAGACTTGTAGTTCGCATTTCTAATTTACTCTCTAGCTCAGTAATACACTTTAAAAAATTACTGCACTTTTTATAATTACCCAGTGCTGTTTTCAGGAGGAGGGTTGCTCAGCCTCTTTAATCTGCCACATGACTGGAAGCAGAAATCAGCAATGCTTTTTTTTTGTACTGGGAGTTGAAATCAGGGCCTTGCGCTTGCCAGGCAGGTGCTCATGCAGCTGAGCTATCTCTCCTGCCCAGGAATGTTTTAAAAAGTGACTTCTCTTTGAAGCTCACTGTGGGAAGTAATTGCTTGATTCATTTCCACGTTCCACACCTACTGAAATGTGTTTACTCCTTGTGTGATGTATTCACTCACGTGCTTCTCCTTTTTTCCACTTCATGCATGTGGGCTTTCCATCACTCTGTATGTAGCAGAAAATGCCCCCCACAGCCAGTATCCTTAGTTGCCCAGGTGACAGTTCCTGTTCCAGATCGTTGCTCCTGTCTCTTAGAAACGGCTGGTCACTGTCATGCATAGCTGGTCACTGTGATGCATAGCTGGTCACTATGATGCACATTGTAGAAACCGATCCCCAATTGACGAGCCGTTCTGCCGCTGTACTTCCTGCTTGCTTATCTCACAGAAGCCCTAGACCACCAGAGATCAGGGCCTGATATTCTGGGAATGATCCCAATCGGTGCCCGTCGATGTAAATAAATCTGCCTCCAAATCCTGGGTGTCGTTTCAGTGTTTCTGCTTGCCGTTGCATGTGGAGACATTCAGTACCTAAAACAGAAGTAATCTCCCTGGAACACAGTGAGGAAAGTCTGTGTGCCTGGGGAGGGGATGTGTAGTATTTTGGTGAGCACAAGGCAAGGTCTTCAGGAAAGTCCGAGACTGCACCTTAACCAAAGACTGGGGAAGAGGCCATGGAAAGAACCTCCCACTCCCACACCCCACCCCAGCCTAGTCTCTGTCCCTCAGGAGAGGGAGGAGGAGATCCATGTGGTGAGGAGACAGGAAAGGACCACAGGAAGAGCAGCAGGGGCAGTAGCAAGAGTTCCCAGGCCCTGCAGACTTGGCTCTTCAGAGAACCGAAGGGGGCGGGATCCTCTGCCAGTTGCCTGGCAAGCCCTGTGCAGAACCTGAGACTCACGACATTCCAGAAGGGATCAGATGCCCCATCTGGGATTCTGCTACCTCTTCCCCTTGGCACAGGATGCAGGAAACTAAACAGGGTGGGCCGTGGCACCTAACTGGGCAGGTACCTGCATGGGTCACATGTGTGACACACATGGTGCACATGGCACACACGCACAATGCCTCCTTCATCTGGACACGCACCTCAGCTTACCTATTCCACCTTATGTTAAGCAAGAAAGCTGCAAACCAATACTGCAGCCACAAGTGGGTGGATGAGGTGGGTGGACGGGCGGTGGAAAGGGGTGTGCTTTCTCCACCGCGAGCCCAGCATCAGCCACCATCGCTGAAGCTCTGCGACACACTCTTCCCACGATGGACAAAGCCTGAATCCTTCAGGAACACATTTCACTAACTGACTCACCATCGTCATCTTTGAGATCTCCCTGTGACAGATGACACACGGGGCCTTCTAAGGGGTGGGAAGGTCCCACACAAAGGTGAGACCCAGTGTTGCAACACAGGACCGGGGGGAGGCCGGGCCACTGCAGCAGCCACACCTGGCCTCCTCCCTCAGGGCCCAGGCAAGACACATGCAGCCTCATCTGCAGGGAGGGGGAGCCTGCTGCCCACTCAGCTAAAAATACCAAAAGAACATCAGCAAACCTGCACACCTCATCCATCTCTGTCCTCGGAGGACGCCAGCAAGTCTGCCACCCTTCAGGGGACATCAGGCAGGGAAGGCAGAGCCCCAGAGTTGAGGAGAAGGGGGCTGGCCAGGGATATAGCTCAGTGGCACAGTGCCTACCTGGCAAGCACAAGGTCCTAAGTTCAATTCCCAGTACCAAAAGAAAAAGAAAAAGAAAAAGAAAAAGAAGAAGGGGGCTTGGACATCAACTCTTCTTCAGAGAAAACTGTCAGCAGTCATGGTTACCCTTTTCCATATTTGCTTTTGTTTGTTTTTGGTAGATAGGTTTTAAATGGACACATAATAAATGTACACGTGTGTTAGGGTGTGCATTTTAGCCCACATCTACAATGTGTGACAAGCAGATCACAATAATGGGTACAGCCATCACCTCAGGCACACAGTGTTGCTTTGTTCACCAACAATTTTCTAAATGCCTTTTTAGTCGTTAGTCTATTGACTTTACATGAAGTACAGCATTTGGTCCTTTGGGAGGCTGAGGCAGGAGAATCCTATGTATAAGCCTAGCCCGGGCTAGGGGTCTGGATAGAGCAAGACTATCTCAAAATAGAAAAACAAACAGATGGGATGAAGCTCAATGTGAAGGTCCTGGGCTTAACCCCCAGCACCACCAAAGACGTGTGTGTGCATGCTTGCACGTGTGTGTGTCTAAAAAGGAATCCGTAGCTCCTCTATCAATAGCAGATGACAACTTGCTGGTGATTCAGGAGCATTTTATATCCACAGTGCACAGCTCACCCGGGGAGGCAATTCTTCCTCAGGGCCTCCGTGCACTGTGGAGAGGGGTGGTGGCAGGGGACTCTGCAGAAACAGAGGACGCTGAGACTGCAGTGACGCATGGTGGACGGGCCATCTGCCCTCATCCCTTTCCTGGTGTGCAGCGCTCACCATGTGCAGTGCTCTGGCAGGAGCCACACCGCTCTCCCCTGCCCAGCACAGGCCCATTCTGCACAGAGGATGGCAGCGCTGCCAAAGGAAAGCAGCAGTGGACCTTTCGCCCCGTGATCAGAGCACAGGGGGATCAGCTCCGGGAGGGACGGGAGGGGGGCGTTGCTAAAGGCCTAGCCCTGGGACAGCGCTCTCACGTGGTGAGGGAACCTTCAACAGGCTGTGGGAGGTCTTCCAGTTACTAGAGGTGTGACCTCAAAGGGAATAGGGGACCCAGTCTCATCTTTTTTGCTTTGCTTCTTGACTCAAAAGGGAATAATTCTTCTCTTCCAGGTGCTCCATGATGAGCCACCTTTGCCAGAGGCCCAAAACTAATTGGACCACTTAGTTTGGATTGGAAATTCCAGAACCATGAGTCAAAACAAACCTTTTTTCCTTACACGTTATTTGCCTTGGGTATTTCATTATAGTGATAGGAAGTTAACCGATACCAATGTCAGGTAAATCTTACCTTTAAACTTTAGTTTCTTTTTCAGGTAACTTCAAGGGTTCTCTGTTTCCTTCCTGATATTGAAATCCTTAATGAATTGTCCTCATATTTTGTATCTAGCTTATATCTTGCTAATTCCTATCTCCTCTGCTAATCACCAACCTACTCTAAGAGATGAGCAATGTGGATACTCTCAATTTGTCATGGCTCAGTTTATCTGATCTACTCTTCCCCCAGGAATGCTCCTCTTATTAAACCAAATATGAACATTATTCACTACTCCTAGATTGTACTCCCAAGTGCTAGGCATGTATATGACTGCAGAGCACTCCATTCTGTGAAAGCTTTCTTCTTTAAATTGTAAATGAAAGAAGAAATCTCCTCACACATCATAGAAATTCATGGTCTCTAAAGTCTGGGGGGGGCTTCTATTTTTCTTTGTCATCTCTTGTGTCCACCTCCCTCTGAAGCCTTGATGCTCCACCCCATCCCACAAGCTGCTCACACAGGCTAGGGGTCTGGATAGAGCAAAAGCAGAAGGAGAAGGAAGAAGCCTGTGCTACCTGCAGGCTGAATTCTTCACAAGCCGGCCGGTCTACTCCTGCCACTATTTCTGACTCTTGCTGCTTCAGCTCTGTTCCAGGATTCACACCAATAATCATCCAGGAGCTTTTAAACTTGGTCTCAGACCAGAGGCTTCCAGTGTCTAGGGCTAACAGTTCCTGGTTTTTTTGGCTTTCTAGACTATCTATTTTCCGGTCAGATGAGCCAACATAATAAAGTACCATTTATATGTATAAAATTGGTTCTGTCCTCTAGAGAACCCTAACTAAGACAACACAGCAGACATGGTAGAGAGATCCTAGAGAAATGTGTGCACACGAAGCCAAGTAAATTTCTGCCATCAAGGGCAGGCCTCAGAAAAGTGCATGAAGAGGGTTCCGTGACGTAACACCTTTTTGTTAACTATAGTAACAAGCAAGCAAGCAAGCTAACTTTATAGCTCGGTGTTGATTATTAAGAACTGACTTCCAGCGGAAACTGTGCTGATGGCTTCATGCAAAACATGTGATTCTCCTCGCAGCTCTGAGCAGGGAATGTTACTACCCTACACTTTACACAGAAGAAGACAGCTATCCGGGGAAGCTAAACTAATCTTCCAGAGCCACATATCTGATAAATGAAAGACACAGAATTCAAGTCTTACATCTGTTTTACCTAAAAACTACATAGTATTTTGGCTAAGACACATGAAATTGCCATTTTGTATGTCAAAAGTAGTTGTATGTTGGCAATTCCATGTGGCTCATGCTGTAACACACACTCAGCTCTGGGGTTGGAGCTACTAGAAGTCTGAGAGTTTCCAGGTTTGACCAGCCAGGACCTGTAATGACTATGGACACCACAACACTGGGTAGCTGAGGGACACCACCCGAAGGGGTGACAGAGTGAGAGGCAGGAATGGGCCATCTCCTGATCTGGAGGAAAGAGTTCCCTGGCTATTCTTTGAGTGATTGGAGCAGCAGAAGCCTCACAGAGCTGCAAGAGAAACATGGGCGAAGAGCGCTTGGATGGGCCGTGTCAACATGACTGGTTTCGAGGTCAGCCCTGGGGTAGTGGAGCACACTCCTGGATGGGTCACGGAGGTCTATGTCCTGTCCCCAGCCCCTTCTTCCCTTGTGTTCTCCCCAGCTCTGCACCCAAGCCCCATGAACTTGGCAGCTTTGCTCTGCCACATCTTCTCCCACAATGATCCTGCCTGGAAGCCTCTGACTCTGGACTGAAATCCCTGAAACTGTGCGCCAAATTAACCCCTCCTCCTTTCAGCTCCGGGTGTGGATATTGTGCCCAGCAACAGAAAAGCTGACTGACTAACATGGCAACCCAAGGTCTTGGCTGTGGAGTTGGACTGCTGACCTTTGGATTTCTGTACAGACACTTGCTACATAGCTATGTGACTTTGGGTGGGGACTTCAACAGACCCTAGCTTTTCTCATCTGCAGAATGGGGCCAATGACAGTGTCTTCTTCATAGGGCTGTGAAAAATGAATGAGTCTAAGCAATGTTTTAGAACAATGCCTGATTTATAGAAAGCCCTCAATAAATGTTAGACAGTTGGGTGTTCAAGGGGACTTTCAAGGCATCGTGATTTTTTTGGCCAGATCCCTGCAGTGAAAGACACTAGAGGAAAGGATCTACTTGGCACAGAAATCTTCCCTTGGCCATTTCTGTCCAGTCACTGTAGGACATCACAGAAAACCCAGGGCTATGAGTCTCACTTCTTGGAGACCCTAGTTGAGCAAACCTGACGTCCTAACACGGGGCTGGGAGGCAGAGAGAGAGAGAGATCTTGGGAGCGTCCCTGTCCTTAAGTCACACAAGAGAAGCCTTCCAGGACTCCTGTTAGAGAGGGAAAAGGAAATGGGCACCTCTCCCTCTATTCACTCTCCTACGGAAATGCAAGTCAAGGTGCTTTTGTTAGGGAGGAGAGAAGAGAAAGATGTGGTGAAAGGGCTGATGAGGAAAAATTCGATGGATCCCCTTGAATTTAGGTGCTGCACGAACCTGGAGACTGATGCTTATTCTCCAAGTGAAGAGAGACCAAAGGAGCAGAGCTTCGCCCAGCAGGAAGAAGGGTGACTGGTTAAGGGGTTACAGTCCCGCTGTTTGGCAGAGCACAATACGTGGATTCCCCCCGGGTACGTGACGGCTGAGAAAACAGTGAAGCAGGAGCTTCTGTGGGTGGACACGGATCAGAAGCGCTAGGACTAGAAAAAGTGAGGTGTCCCAGCTGCCTGGTGGCAAAGAGCAGACAAGCGGGTGGTGCCCAGTGAGGTCAGCCAGCTGTGTGAGTCCTGCATCGGGGAACGGCAGGCAGCACTGGCGATCCTGTCAACACAGCTCTGGGCAGGGACACCTCTGCCTCTGCCTTTAATTCCTCCTTTTCCTGCTAAGCCAGGGGAAGACAGAAAAGACAGAAAAGTGTATGGGGGGAGATGAAGGAAGAGTAAAACTCTAACCACGGCCTTTGTTCCCACAGCAGCCCCCAAGTCGAAGGTCAGGACTGGATTATTGAGGAAGGGGAAAGTTTTTAATTGTGTTTGAGATTGGAATTTTGATTGTACTGTATGTTTTAATGCCTGAAACATGAGTCACCAAAAATGACTACTTTTGAAGAACTGAAACCAACTGAAAATACGTGGGAGCTGCCCAAATGTCATCTAAAGTATGGAAGGGAGATCAGAAGCTGGACGTCGGAGGGGAGGGGAAACTTAAGCCATTTTCTATGTATGAGCAATGACTTAATGAACTGGTCATGTTGTTCTCACTATCAAGACTGGACATGAAAGCAGGGAGCGAGGTTTGTAGACAAAGTAAGGGGCTTGTCTTAGTCACTTTCTCACTGCTGGGACACAATACCTGACACCACAATTTAAAGGAAGAAAGGTTTATTCAGCTCACAGTTTGTAGAGGTTTCAGTCCATAATCGGCTGGCTCCAAGGCAGGGCAGCATGGAAGAGGGGCCTGGCAGAGGATAGCTGCTCATAGCAGGGAAAGCAGAGCATGAAGGGAGAAGCAGGAACAAATCCTCTTCCATCCCACATCCCCAGTGACCACCTCTTCCAACCAGGCTTCACCTCCCAACATCCCGTTTAGCTTTAAATCCATCAGTAGACTAATCCACTGCTGAGTATCACATCTGCATGATCTATTCGTCCCTAGCTGGCAGTGCAGGAGGCTCTGGGGGTCATCAAGACATAATCAGTAACAGAGATCTGCAGGTGAGGGTATTGGTGTACTAAGGGGCCAGGGAAGGAGAGCGAACATGGGCGAGGCAAGCATTACTCGTGAAGAGCTGGAGAGATGGATGAAGGGGTGAATGCACCCGAGAGTGTATTCCCTGTGGCCCGGTGGCAGCCGTCTTACCTAAGAGGGGGAGCAGAAGAGGCTCTTGGGTTGTGTCTTCTCCTACATGGTATTAACCCAGAGAAAACAGGCCAGAAATCTTAAGTTTTAAGAAACTCTCCTGGCCGAGGACTCCCCAGCCTGGCTGACATAAACCTGCACGTGTGGGGAGGGCCAAGGGAGGAGTGCGGTCTCCACACGGGACGTCCCTCCTGTCCTCATGGAGGATGGAACATAGGGAGGCTCGCACCAGGCAGGGCTAGGGCTCACATTTCAGTTGCTCAGGAAGTGCTTCCCTTCTAATCAGGAAGGCCTTATGCTTCCTAACCAGCAAGACGGGGAATTTTCTGCAGGTCAGAGACTGCCCCTGCCCTCACCGCGCTCTTCTGTATGGGATCTCTTTCTCCACCACTGCCCGCTGTGGACATTCTTGCAGCTTAGAGTCCCCAGTGACCTGCAGCTGGTCAGTGAGGCTCCAGTAGAAGTTCCTAGTGAAGCCTCCAGAAATACGACCGGGTTTTCAGGGGCAGCCTTGGCTGCCATTCCATCTTTCTTGATGACCCCTTCCTTTTTCTTCTTCTCTAGCTCGGTATATTGTACCCAGAGCTGCAGCAGCCATTTGCAACAATGAAGATGAAATTTAAGAAGGGTGGAAGAGGAAGACGGAAGGAGCTCCTGTGTCCTTCATCACAGAGCAGAAGCTCCAGAGACAAACATCTTATTACATGAGAAAAATAAACTCCTAGTTGGTGAAACTGCTGTAATTGAATATTCTGCCAAAGTTCTTCACTGATATACTATGAAGGTGCACTGTAGAGCTGTTAGAACACGTTTTTTTTAAAAAAAAAAAAAAAAGAGTAGTATTTCTCAAAGCGTGCTAACAAATTTTAACAAAAAAGGCAGTCCTTTGGTCAGGGACTTATGAAACTCTAACTTAAACTAGATTAAACATGTTACATTATTTGAAAAGGTATAAAATGTTGTATTCACAAACATTTCATCATCCATCTCAATGCACTAGTTTTTTTAGACTAAACTTTAGGGAATTCTGATGTATAAACTATCAGTAATAAGAAGTAGTTGATAATCTTTAAGTAAAAAAGCAGGTCACAGACAGTATGCATTATGATCACTGAAGTTAGGAGCTATGAATATCTGAGATAATTTGTGCCCTTTGTGTACACTATAAATAAAATACCATTACTAATATCACTCATATAATCACAAAAACACAGAATTTTGCTTTTCTTGTTGGAATGAACGGAAATGTCTTAAACTCTTGCATATCGCATTAAATAACAGAATTTCATATCTGAAATCTTCCTGCCTGGATAGCATGACTATTCTAAGGTTTATCTTAGTCACTTTCTCCTTACTGGGATAAATACCCCCACACATTGAGCTCTTTGAGAACATTATCTAAACTCTGCCTCTGCTTTCATACCGGAAGCTCCTACGCAGTGCATTCACTATTTGTAGAAGTTACACTTCCTGTCGTGCAGCTCTAGTGAGGTGTAAGTCAGCAGGCCAAGGTACGATCAAGGATCACATGTTTACTCAGCTGACAGCGATGGTGCACTTGGTAAGTACCAAGGACAACTCTAGACCTGGGAGACACAGCTGTGACTATGAATATGGTCCCTGCTGTTGAAATAGTGGAGACAGGAAGGACAGTCAAAAGATGCCACAGAGTAACTGGCCAAAGTCAAGAGTGACTTCAGGTAAAGGTAGTCATGATAAGCTTCTCAAAGAAGAGATGAACTTCAGTAATGGGAAGCAACTGGGCCAGGACTGGATGGGATGAAGCACTCCCAAGAGGACTCTTGGATGGGTCTCAGAGGAGAATGATTGGTTTGTAGAAATGAGTAGTGGTCACCAGAGGGATGGCTTCCTGCTGAAGCACTGATCTTAGTGACAGACCTCAGGGCTTGTGAACATACCACGAACCTTCCACTCCCTGACCTGTGTGGTACAGCCAGGGAAGGGCCACGTCGGAGTGAACAAAAGGGCCCCAGCTGAGGACCCACTCGCTCTCAGTCTCAAGTAGGAGAGCGTCTGCTAGAGCCTGACCCTTGGCTTCTTGGAGGTGTTTTGAAAAGGTTACGGTGGTGGTGGTGGTGGTGGTGGTGTATGTGTGTGTGTTTCCTAGATTTCTTTCATATAACATTTCATAAATAATACTTCTTAAACTAGTTATTTAATGTTCTCCTAACTCAAGAATTCCACTGCCATTCGCAGTCTCTTTTAGGGCAATTATACCCAAATATAATTAAGGATCTAAGAAGAGATCACAAGAGACCCTAAGAACACAAATAGCAGACTGCACTACAACGGCATTGCTCTGACCCAGGTGAGAAGCAAGAAGGAAAAGAGAAGAAGCCTTCACTGCCTGCACTAACAGCACAGATGGTCCACAAATCTCAGCTCTTAGTTTTATTGCCATTTGCTTTGAACATTGACATCAGGAAAGCTTTGTCACTTGATTAATGCTTCAACATTGTTTCACTGCAAAGTTTTCTCGAATTAAAAATGGAAAGCTCCTGAATGAGGCTTGCACACTGTTATGGCTTCTGTCTGGATGTCCCCCCCAAAGCCTCATGGGGTCATAGGTGGGGCTTTTCAAAGGTGGCTGGATCTAAAGTGTGTCATGCTGGGATCAAGGGTGTGTGATTACTAAATTAGTCCACCTATTGGTTTGCATAGTTCTGGGTGTGGATAATGGGAAGGCCCACCCTGGGTGTGAGTGCTACCCACTACAAGGGAGTGTCACCTGGATAGAATATAAGGGACAGAAAGAAGGCTGCTGTCATTATTTGTTGCTTCCTCACTACTTCACTGCCTTCTGCCTGCCATGAACTATTTCTCCTCTGCAATGCTCCTCTGCCGTGCGTTGGAGCCAGCCAACTATGAACTGAAATCTCTATAAACTGTGAGCTGCAATAAGCCTTTCCTCCTTTAACTTTGATTGTCAGGTATTTTGTCTCAGCAGTGAGAAAAAGTAACTAAGACGTGCATGTTTATGTCTGTCTATTGGTCCTAAATGGTTTCTCAGGTCCACATTTACATTTCAATCTACTACTGCTCACAGAGAATTCTCAAACGCTATCTGTATTTGGTAGAACTGCATCAGACACATGGATACACACACAATTTTTAAAGAATATACCCTGCTTTGTGCACAATTCTATCTCTCTGTTCCCTTTACTTCTTCTCCCACAGAGAAAAATGCTTTCGAGCTATGGATACACGGGCAGTCCGGCCATGCAGCTGAGGCTTGACAGTGGAGCGGAGTGCAGGTTTCTCCTCCAAGAAAGCCATGTGTCCCCTTTCTCTGTTCTCATACCTTGGACTGAACTGTGTTGACATGGATGGAGACACAAATTCCTAGGTATGATAAAGCCACAAGATGAAGGTCCTGGTTCTTTCAATTACATCACGGAACAAAGCCAACTACTTTTGGGCTGTTACCTAAGGGAAAAAGCCTTCTATTTTGTTTGGCGCTCTATACTTTTGACTTTCTTTATGACAGCAGTTTTATTTGTATGCACAAAGACACCCAAAGCAGTTAATTCAACATGTCTTCAATCATGTCTGCCCTTTGTGCTGGGCTCTGTGCAAACTCAGTGGGGAATAAACAAGATAAAAGGCTATAGTTCTTACCTAAAAGATAGTTCCTGCCCAAAAGATATTAAAAGATAGTACGAAAATACATGATAGAATTGCTCAAGGTGGGAAGAAGATCTGAGGACAGGGAGAGACAGGAGAGAGAGTAGAAGGGGAAAGAAGAAAAGAGAAAGAGAAAAGATATGGGCAGAAGTACAAAGTGTAGGAGGTTCTGAGAGAGCTTCATAGAAGGAAAAACCCAATATCCTGCCAACCTCTCACCTTGACAACCAACAGTGTGTCTCCAGCACTCAGGGTGTGGAGGGAGCTGCCATCCTCCATAAAACAGCAGGAACGTGAGGCTCATGTGTGCCCCCTCTCCTGCCTGTCCCACACTCCTTCCCTCCCCGTGTCCCCACGGACTTCATTCTGCTCCAGCTTTCCCTGGCAGAGCCCAATAGCTGTGGACACTCCCTCTATCAACATTCCCACCCAAACTCAGGTGTCAAGTGTCCTGCTACTCAGCTTCTCACATTGGATGCTTAAAAAAAAATCCATATGAGCCCAGGTGCTGAGGGACTCACTGTTGCTTCCACTCTAATAATAGAAGCCACTTGCACTTGTTAGACACTTCCCATAATAATGTACCAGCCTTTATTATAAGTTCTGTCAATATAATCATTAAATATCCACTGAAGTCCCATGAGGAAGGTAATGTTAGTAAGGAAACAGATGCTTGGGTTCAGAAATTTACTCAAATTCACACCACAAAGGAGAGGTCAGCTATTATGGTTTAGCTCTATAATATTCTCAAAAAATCTCATGTTCAGAGTTGGATGGTGCTTTTTGAAGATGATTGGATGTTGGGGGTGCTGTGCTCATCAGTGGATTTAGAACTCAATGTGCTGTTAGGAGGTGGGGCCTGATTGGAAGAGATGGGTCACCGGGGATTGTGTCTTTGAAGGATATATGTTCCTCCCTGGCTTCTCTTCTCTCTCTTCTTCCTGGTGCCATGAAGTGAGCAGCTTTCCTCTGCCATGCCCTTCCAACATGATGTTCCTGCCTTGGAGCCAGGCAATCATGGACTGAATCTCCTAAAACTGTGAGGCAAATTAACCTTCTCCTCCTTTAAATTGTGGGTGTCATGTACTGTGTCACAGTCATGAGAAAATTGACTAAAACAGAAAGATTTGTACCAGAAATACGGTTGTTGTTGTGCATGTACTTGACCATGTAGTCCAAAAGCCTTTGAAACTGGGTTGTGGGAGGAGTTTGGAAAGGTTTGAAGATGCAGACTAGAGAAGACTTAGAATACTGTAAGCAGAGATTGATGGTAGATGCCTGTGGAAGCTGTGAAGATCAGCATGTCAATAGGAATGTAGACAGTATAGGCCAGGCTGATGAGGTTTCAGGTGGGAATGAGGGCTCTTTTAGAAATTGGAAGAGAAGCACATGTTTCATTCTGGCAAAGAATTTGTCTATGCTTTGTCTATGTCCTAAGACTTTGTGTGAGGCTAAATTTAAATGTGATGGACTAATTGATCTGGTGGAGAAAACTTAAAAGCAGCCCAATGTTCAGACTATCACATGGGTATTGCTTGCTGGAGTTGGCCAAATCTACAGTGAGAAGTAGGAGCACAAAGCAGAGCTGAATGATTTGAAAAATTTGCAGGTTGGACAGAAAGGAGGCACTTGTAAAGGTGGCACTAAGGAGAG
Source organism: Erethizon dorsatum (assembly GCA_028451465.1). Classification (NCBI taxonomy): domain Eukaryota; kingdom Metazoa; phylum Chordata; class Mammalia; order Rodentia; family Erethizontidae; genus Erethizon; species Erethizon dorsatum. Next base: position 110,231,291 of record CM051832.1, on the reverse strand, counting down.
TGTGGTTGCTGCAAAGATTATCATTAAAAAGAAGCCAAATACTTCACACCAGGACAATAGGAAAGATGCCTTGAAGGTATCCCAGGAAAGGCCAGACCCTACCCATCCCAGGTTCAAGTGTTAAAAGGGTAAACTCCTTTGAAAGACTTTGATTTGAGAAAAGAGCATTGGAGACCCCTAGGGGAGTGTTTCCCTGAGTTCAACTATCCAGGAACTCAGAGGTCTCTGCAGCCATAGTCCAAAGTGGGGGAGTGTACTGCTTGAGCTGGTAGCAGACCATGGTGTTGATTTTTCAGGCATGCAGAATGCAATCGCTGTGGGATCATGGAGGCTTCCACTCAAATTTCAAAGGATGACCTGGGAGGCCAGGCAATGTGCCCCTGAGGGGGCAATGTATGAAGCTGTGAGAGTGAAATCAAAGGTGCAGTGGAAACCTCAGAAAACTGGAGATGCCAGGAACATGGATCATCTCCTGAGGAAAGCCACAGGTAATGAGCAGAGTCAGGCCAAGAGAGGGGCCCTGTGGGGCGAGACCAACAAGGCTATAATTGTGAGGTCACCTAAGGCTTTTGAAATTCACATTTGGCCACAATCTGCCTTGAGTGCTGGACATGGAACTACTTAATGTTTTCTCTGCTGGTTTTTGGTCTTGCTTTTGTCCAATTCCTTCTATCCCTCTATTTCTTCTTTTTATAATGGAAATATATATGCTGTGCCATTGTATATTGGAAGTATTTTTCTTATTGATAGTTGCAGGGGCTCACAGCTAAGAGTTTCCTTGAGTCTCAGAGGAAACTTTAGACTTGGACTTTACTGCACTGCTGAAACTGTTAAGACTGGCAATTCTTAGAGATGAACTAAATATATTTCACATAATGAGGTGAACATGAACCTTCTGGGGGAAAAGGGTAGAATGTTATGATTTAGATCTAGAATGTTTCCCAAAAGTCTCTGTCTCGATTTCAGAAGTGGGGCTTTGAAAATGTTGTTAGATCATGGGGGTGCTATATTCATCAGTGAATTGATCCATTGATGAGTTCAGAGTGTGGTGTGTTGTTAGGAGGGGGTCCAGCTGGAGGAGGTGGGTCCCTGGGGGCTATGCCTTTGGAGAGTTTATCTCCCCCACTAGCTCCTCCTTCCCTGTCTGCTTCCTGGCTGCCATGACATGAGCAGCTTTCCTCTGCCACACTCTTCTACCATGATGCTCCTGACTTGGAGCCAGGCAACTATGAACTGAATCTCCAGAAACTGTGGGCCAAATTAATCCTCTGTTCCTGTAAGCTGTGGGCTTTAGGTACTGTGTCACAGCAAATCTAACTAATACATCAGTACTTGAACTTGGGCAATCTGATTCCTGAGCTCCTAGTGTCTGTGCTGTTGGCCACACATTGCATAACTTATCATTTTATCAGTCACCTTCAGAAAGTGAGAAATTTGAACACCAAGCAAAGTGATCACTGGAATTAGAGGAATGTCTTAATAGCTTCCTTTTTCCTCCATTGCTGAGGGCTTTGGCTCTGGAGTTCTAGGGATGGCAGAACACATAGCACCCAATGCTGGATGGCTGAGATCACAAAAACGTATTGGTTGTATATACTCACATCCTGGGGAAGGACACAGTGTGCCACTCTGGGTGCTGAACTTGGGAATAGAATGAACAAGCAGGAACTATGGAAGCAGGCTTTGTGGCACCAAGGATGTGACTGGCTGGTTTAATAACCCACTGGCAGGCAGGGACCTGCAGCTAGCTACGGAGGGGTAGGCAGGCACTGTGACTGGCTGCCATGGTACAGAGTGCTGCCAAATCAGGACATCACCCACAGCAGCAGAGTGAAGAGAAGAGCTTGTAGTTAGGCCACTCAAGGCCCCCTTAGTTTCAGTTTAGGATACTAAATCATAGTCCCAGGCTGTATCTCACAAAGAGAAAGGGGCGGCATGGGGGACAGAAAGATGTGTTCAGGCCATAAGCATGTTGAATCCTGTGGTGAGAAAGTTGCTCCCTTTTCAGGTCTTAAATGTCTCACATTTTGTCAAAGGGAAAGCCTGGGGTCAAGGCCAGTGTTAGTTCACCACCTCCTTAACACTTGGAAACCTCCCTTTTTCACAGTAACAGAGAAATTCTGAACCCCATTCTCTGGGTAGTTACACTCTCCAGCCAGATGTTTAAATGTTATTTCTTTCCTTGTATCAATATTTGTTGCTCACCTTCTATTTATGGGGAGTGACAATTATCATTATGATAGTGAAATAGATTTAAACATAATCTAAAATTCATGAATTATGGGCCGGTGAGATGGCTCAGCGGCATAAGTGCCTGCCTGGCAAGCACGAGGTCCTGAGTTCGACTCCCAGTACCCACATATGAAAAAAGGGCCAGTGATATCACTCAGCGGCACGGGTGCCTGCTGGTGCGTGAGGCCCTGAGTTTGACCCCCGGTACCCACAAAAAATAAAATAAAATAAAATACATGAATTAAAGTGAAATTGAGCTCTTCCTTCATCGCTCCAGGATGGCATGGCTGGTGAGGAGTCTGAGTCTGAACCCCTCTCTTTCTCCATCACCCCAAGACTGAGTGGCTGGTGAGAGGAATGGGTCAGAGACCTGCAGGAATGCCAGCAACACAGTAAGACCCTGGATAAGGCATACAAGATGGACAGGTGGAACTAGAGGCATGGAAATATATCCCATGCAACATCGAATCCAGGGTAGGGAAGAATCCAGGACTCAGTAACTGGCTCCACCAGAGGAACCCAGGTGCCTGGCCCCTCCCACTACACCATGGACCAGCAACCAGCACAGGAAGAGCCCGGGACTCAGGAACTGGCCCTTTTCTCTCAATTTTTCTTTGTTGTTCCTCTTTTTTCTTTTCTTCTTTTCTTTTCGTCTTTCTTTCTTTCTTTCATTTTTTCTCCTTTTTCTAAACAGCTGGGGAGAACTCCAGCCACAGAAAACTAATCCCATCCCCCAAACCCAGAGACCAAGTTCACATAATCCCTCAAATATCCTTCATTCTTTCTTTTCTACCCTCTTTTCTAGTTTCCCAAACCCCGCATGACAACCCTTTGTCCTCCAGCCTTGCTTCTACTTCCTTCCCAGTTATCTTTGTTTTATACATTATCCTCCCTAAATTTCCCCACCACGGGGTAAAACCACTCTACCAAGGGGAAACACTAGCAAAGTTCAGTTGCTATCATTTCAGAAATTTCAGGCGTGTGTCTTCCAATTTCTTCTATGTTGGTGTCTCTTGGACTTGTTCTGAGTGGGCTGGAGGTCTGAGATTGCATTTTGGTTCTTTGTCTTGTCATTTTCTATTTCAAAAAAATTTTTAAATTTTGTTTTCTGTGATGATCCTTGTGAGATTTTGTAGTAGGTAGGTATATCACTAGCATCAATGCCTCTCTAGGAAAAGTCTGTTCTTTAGGGATGTCTTCTGTGTGTAGAAGATTCTTGGTTTGTGTCTGTCCCAAGATCCTACCTTCCCAATTAATTAAGAGTGAGATGTTGGTAACTGTTTGGCTCAGTCCCCAGTCCTTTGGTGTAGGGCTGTGGTGAGCTTCCCAGTATTGTTACAGAAGGGAGAACAACTGATTGCAACAGATATGACATCCTAGCTAAAGTAGTAAAATTAGCAATAACAACTTAGAAACTGACAAACTGTGGTAACTATTGATTTTGTACTTTAGACCCTGGGAGCAAAGTTTATAGTTATATAACAGAAATGATCATAAATTAAGAGTTTGTATGCAAAGTTCAGTTGCTGCCATTTCAGAATGATAGCAACTGAACATTTCAGAAAGAAACATATCCATGAGGCTATAGAGGAAATGAGAGCAGAAATAATCTCTCAGGTAAAAAAAAGAAATGTCAACATAAAGAAATTGCTCAGCACCTCTAGAATAGAGGTAGATAAAAAAATAGATGATGATAGGAAGAGGATGGAAACCATGAATGATCAATATAGGAAAGAAATAGAATGCATGAAATGGATTCAAACAGATATCCAGGAAATTAAAAATTCCATTGAAAGCTGGCAAAACCACTTGAATTAAACTGAAGACAGACTTTCAGACCTTGAAGATAAGATTGTGCCTAGCGATCATGAAAGGAAAGATCTCTTGAAAATAACAAAAGATCAGGAAATAACAATTCAACAGCTGCAAAACAAAGCAAAGAAAAGTGATATAAGAATAATTGGTTTCAATGATTGAGCAGGAGTGAACACAACTGATATACAAAAACTATTTGCACATTGAGAAGAAAGGTTTGTGCTAATATTGTTGGGACAATTGAATGCTGATATCTTGTACCCTGAGTAACTAGTTTAAAGATAACAATATGTAATGTATTAACCATTGTTACCCTCCTATTATATTGTTTTGAAATTTTATTCTTTTTTTCTCTTTAAAATAAAAATTAAAAAAATAAAAAACTATTTGCAGAAGTAATAGCAGAAAAATTCCTAAGCATGGGAAAAGAATGTGACATACAGATAAGTTAGGCATACAGAACTCCAAACAGCCATAACCGAAATAAATCTGCACCCAGACATATAATAATGAAGATTCCAGAAATTCAGCACAAGAACAGAATATTAAAAGCTGTTAGAGAAAAGAAACAGATCACCTATAAAGGAAAGTCCATCAGAATCACAGACTTCTCAACACAAACCCTCAAGTCAAGAAGAGCTTGGAGTGAAGTATTTCAAGTCCTGAAAGAAAATAACTTCCAACCCAGATTGATGTGCCCTGCAAAACTATCTTTCAAAATTAATGGAGAAATAAGATACTTCCATGACAAAGAACGACTGAAGAAATTCATGACCACCAAACCAACCCTACAAAGAATACTGAAAGATATTCTTGACAGAGATAAAAATGACCACAATTATGAGAACAACAACAGAAAGAAACCACCAAGCAGGGCAAGCAATTAAACAGAGGGGAAAAGTAGGGAACCAACAGCAGGAAAATAACATGACAAAGATAAGCAAATACATGTCAGTTATAACCATCAATGTAAATGGCCTCAATTCACCAATCTAAAGAAACAAGACTGGCAGAATGGATCAAGAAACAAGATCCAACATTTTGCTGTATACAAGAAACACATTTAACTCAAAAAGAAATTCATGGACTAAAAGTCAAAGGATGGAAAACAATTCTCCATGCAACAGGAACCCAGAAAAAAGCAAGGATAGCTATTCTGTTTGCAGATAATGTGAACTTCAACCCAAGAATGATCAAAAAAGATAAAAAATGTCACTATATACTTGTAGGAGAAAAATTTAAGAGTAAGAGAAAACAGTCATAAATAGATATGCACCAAATACAGGAGCACCCAACTATATAAGATAAATACTAATAGACATGAAAAATCAAATAAGCAATAACACAATTATAATGGGAGAGCTTAATATCCCATTGGCACAAAGAGATAGATCAACTAGACAAAAAAATCAGCAAAGAAATAGCAGAACTGAACCAGACCTGTGAACAAATGGACTTAGTAGACGTTTACAGACTGTTCCACCCAACATCAGAATACACATTCTTCTCAGCTGCACATAAGATGTTCTCTAAAATAGACCATATACTAGCCCACAGAACATGCTTAAGTAAATGCAAAGGAACTGAAATTATCCCATACATATTGTCGGACCATAGTGCAAAAAAATTGGAAATTAATGGCAAAATAAACAGCAAAAACTCCATAAACACATGGAATTAAATAACACCTTCCTGAACAACCAATGGGTCACAGGTGAAATTAAAGAAGAAATTAAACAATATCTACAATCAAATGAAAATGCAAATACAACTTACCGGAACCTGTGGGACACAATGAAAGCAGTCTTCAGAGGGAAATTTATAGAAGTGAATTCTCACATCAGGAAAACAGAATGAGCACAAATAAACAACTTAATGCTGCATCTCAAGCTTCTAGAAAAAGAAGAACAAGTCAAGCCCAAAGCCCATACAAAGGAGGAAATTATAAAGATGAGAGCAGAAATTAAAGCAATTGAGACTAAGAAAACAATACAAAGAATTGAAGAGTAGGTTCATTGAAAGAATAGATAAAATTGGTAAACCCCTAGCCAACCTTATCAAAAAAAGGAAAGAAAAACTCAAATTCATGCAATAAGGATGAAAAGGGTTAAATCACTACAGATCCTGTGGAAATCCAGAAAATCATCAACACCTACTTCAAAAATCTTTACTCTTGTAGCATGGAAAACACAGAAGAAATGGACAGATTCCTAGAAACATATGAATTACCAAAGCTGAGTCGAGAAGACATAAAAATTCTGAATAACCCAATAACAGTTAATGAAATGGAAAACATGATTAAACTTACCAACAAAGAAAAGACCAGGCCCTGATGGATTCATGGCTGAACTTCTCCAATTTGGAGAATATTTAATGCCAATACTTCTCAAACTCTTTAATGAAATTGAAAGGGAAGCAATTCTCCCCAACTGATTTCTGGAGGTAAGTATTAACATGATACCAAAACCAGAGAAAGACCCAACCAAAAAAGAGAACTACAGGCTAATCTCCCTAATGGACATAGATGTAAAAATCTTGAATAACATACTAGCAATCAGAATGCAGCAAATCATCAAGAAGATTATACACAATGACCGAGTCATATGCATCCCAGGAATGCAGGGATGGTTCAGTATATGCAAATCAATAAATATAATACACCATATCAACAAAGCTAAAGACAAAAATCACATGATCATCTCAATAGGTGCAGAAAAAGCTTTTGATGAAGTCCAACACTCATTCATGATAAAAACCCTACAGAAAATCAGAAGAGATGGTCTTTACTTCAATCTGATAAAAGCCATCTATGACAAACCAACAACCAACATCATGCTAAATGGACAAAAACTGAAAGCTTCCAGTCTAAAATCAGGAGCAAGACAGGGATGTTCACTATCACCACTCTTATTCAATATAGTTCTGGAAACATAAGCCAGAGCAATTAGACAAGAGAGAGAAATAAAAGGAATAAAGATAGGAAAGGAAGAAGTTAAATTATCATTTTTCACAGATGACACGATTCTCTACATACTTCTAGAATTAATAACCCAATTCAGTAGCATAGCTGGATACAAAGTCAACACTCAAAAAGCAATAGCAGGGCCGGTGAGACGGCTCAGCGGCTTAAGCGCCTGCCTTGCAAGCGCGAAGGCCCGAGTTCGACTCCCGGATCCCACATACGAAAAAGGGGCCGGTGATATCGCTCAGAGGCACGGGTGCCTGTTGGCGCGCGAGGTCCTGAGGTCGTCCCCCCGGTACCCACAAAAAAAAAAAAAAAAAAAAAAAAAAAAAGCAATAGCATTCCTATACACAGACAACAAACTCACTGAGAGAGAAATTAGGGAAACCACACCCTTCACAATAGCATTCAAAAAAATGAAATACTTAGGAATCAATCTAACAAAGGAAGTAAAAGAACTATACATTGAAAATTACAGTACTCTAAAAAAAGAGATTGAAGGGGATATCAGAAAATGTAAAGATATCCCTTGCTCATGGATAGGAAGAACCAACACTGTGAAAATGGCCATACTCCCAAAACTGCTATACAGATTTAATGCAATCCCGATCAAAATGCCATTAACATACCTCACAGATCTAGAGAAAACATTCCTAAAGTTCATTTGGAAGCAGAAGTGACCTAGAATAGCAAAAACAATTCTGGGCAACAAAGGCAAGGCAGGAACCATCACAATCCCTGATTTGAAATTATACTACAAAGCTACCGTGATAAAATCAGCATGGTATTGGCAAAAAAACAGACCTGAGGATCAATGGAACAGATTGGAAGATGCAGGCACAACTACAAACACACTCAGCTGCCTTATCTTTGACAAAGGGGCCAAACATGTTCACTGGAAGAAAGACAGCCTCTTTAATAAATGGTGCTGGAAAAACTGGCTTTCCAAATGCTGAAGACTAAAACTGGACCCGTGTCTATCACCATGCACTAAACTAAAGTCAAAATGGATCAAAGATCTAAATATTAAAACAGAAACACTATATCTACTGGAAGAGAAAGTAGGTAGAAATCTTGAAGACATAGGGGTAGGCAGAGAGTTCATGAACAAAACCCAAACTGCATGGGAAGCACTTCAAAGAATCAACACCTGGGATCTCATCTTATTAAAAGTTTCTGCACATCAAAAGAAGTCACCAAGAGAGTGGAAAGAAAACCCACAGAGTGGGAAAAAATTTAGCCGAGTGTCCCTCAGACAGAGGACTTCTGTCTAGAACATAGAAAGAATCAAAAAAAATCAGCCCCCCAAACCCAGAGACCCGCTCCAAACATGGGCATCTGAGATGAACACACACTTCTCAGATGAAGACGTACAAGTGGCAAATAAATATGTGAAAAAATGTTCAACATCACTGGTCATTCAAGAAACGCAAATTAAAACAACACTGATTCCATCTCACCCAAGAAAGAATGACTACTATCAAGATGTCAACCAGTGTGGGTGGGGATGTGGGGAAAGAGAAACCCCTCTCCAGTGTTGACGGGAGTGTCGACTGGTATGAACACTGTGGAAATCAGTGTGGAGATGCCTCAAAAAACGAGGATTAGAGGTCCCATCTATTCCCCTTCTGGGCATCTTCCTGAAAGAACAAAAACATCGTACCACAGAGATATATGTGCACCCATGTTTATAGCAGCACAATTTGTAATAGCTAAATCTTGGAAATAACCCATTTGGCCGTCAACCAAGGAATGGATAAAAAAGATGTGGTATTTTTATAATGGAGTACTACTCTGCTATAAAGAAGGATAAACTCAAGGCTTTTATAGGTAAATGGATACAACTAGAGACCATACCCATAAGTGAAATAAACCAGACTTGCATGTGTAAACATCATATTGTCTCCCTAGTGTAAGAAATTGAAAGAGTAAATAAGATCCAAGAAGTACAATAGATATTGTGAAAGGAAAAAAAAAAAAACTGCTCAAAAGTAAAGGAAAACTGGGATGGGGGAAAGGAGAAAAGAAGGAAGGGAAAAGAAAAAAAATATATATATATACACACAAGATAGGTAAGATAATTATACTACTAATTTCTTTTAGTTCATTGAAAAGAACAGTTTGTGCTTGTATTGTTTGATCATTTTGCATGCCTATATCTTGTAATCTGAGCAACTACTTTGAAGATAACAATACACAATATATTAACCATTGTTAATTTCCTATTATCTTGTTTTGAAACTCTGTATTATTGGTTTTATTGGTTTTTTTCTCTTTAAAATAAAAAAGTAAAAATAAAAAATAAAGTGAAATTGAGTAAATAGCATGGAGAATAGTACAGAGAAAAGTCGAAATAGTAAACAAAGTACTGGCACTTGGGAAATACTTCCATGAAGGATATCGGTTTCCCTGACCCAACCACCGTGGCCCAGTGGTTACTGTTAGTATTAACTGAGGTCATCAAGTTTGGACATGAACACTACTTAAGGAAGTTCTTTTTAAGACATTCAAAGACTAACGATCACAAAAAAGTTTAGTCATAAAGCTCAGAACCCATGTAATGAATCAATTATGTAGAAACTACCAACGACAATTAAACACACACATACACATGTACCAGTAGTTTAAGTAATGGTCCTTATTATTCCTGCCATCCTAGGCCATAAATAAAGATTAATTTGGAATAACAGAGCTCCATTCACTATCCTGGTTCTAATCTTTTTGGTTTTTAGATTGTATTTTTTGCTACCTCTCTGTCATGTATGTCCTTGTCATCTACTTTATACACCTATTTCCTCTCTGTGAAGTAATAACAGCATAGGGTGCAGAAAAGAACTTAACTTTGTAGCTAGACAGACCTGGGTTCCCATACCCAGGCACTCGATATCCACTGCTGGATAACCGTCAGCAAATTACCTAGGCTCCCTGAACCTGACTTCCTCCTCTGTAGAGCGAAGGTGATACCTTGGGAGATGGTGTGAACAGTACTGGAAAAGAGCTGTTCACCGTGTCTAACAGCACGGCCAGTCCTGGGAGCTGTGAAGGTAACAATTGCTCAGAGCTGGGGTCTAATGTACAGTGATTTCACGTGAACTGGGCTTCACATTCAGTGTTTTGTTGTCTGGAGTCCTATCTGCTGCCACATGAACATGGAACCCAAGGGCTCTGTCCAGGACTCCTCTCCACCCATGTATCCTAACAATGCTCTCACCTCTTAGGAAAACCCCTGTCTCAATGACGGGCAAGGAGAGGCTTCCTACCAAGCTGGCTTCAGGGGGAACATTGTTTGCCTGGGCTTTTATCCATTATGAGCAAGGTGCTGGGATTAGAAACTTCTGAAGGCCCACAAGCAATATAAAGTGTGAAAAATGCATCAGTGCTGACATACACACGTGAAAATCTTGCTGAATCAAAATTAATAAAGTTTAAACAACACAAAATATAACATTCTGCTGTCATGGGCTGAATGGGGGCCCCAGAGATACCAAATCCTGACCTCTAGAAACTGTAAATGTCCCTTTTCTTTGGAAAAATGACCGTCGCAAGTGGGATTATGCTAAAGAGTGAGGAGTAGGAGACAATGCTGGATTACCAGGGATGGCCCTCAGTGTTATCTCGGGTGTCCACGCAAGAGAGATGGAATGAAATTATGCACACAGAGAAGGCACCATGGGGAGGAGGCAGAGACAGGAGTGACATAGCCACCTGCCGGGGAGAGGTGGCCACTTTCAGAGCCTGGGGACAGAGGGAGCATTCTGCCCGAGAGCTGCCCAGGGAGCATGGCCTAATCACACCTTCGTTCTCACCCGGGGAGTCTGACTGTGGACTCTGGCCTCTGAGTCGTGAGAGAGTAAGTAATAACCTAAGCTATCCAGCTTGTTCCGGTGGCTGTAGGAAACTGATACATGTCACATTGGGCTCTGCAACTCAGCCCTCAGATAAACAATGACAGAACAAAGTGCTTATCCTAACACCATGAATTCCTAACCATTTTCAACTTCATAAAATTCCTTTCATAAATTTTATACTAAACGTGATATACATAGAGTGATAGGTAACATGCTAAGGAGGGTGCACATTTGGTCCAGGGAGGCACTCCCTGCACCGTGACCATCTTGCATGTCCCTGGGCTGGCATCCTCAGACACTCCCCAGCTGTCACAGACACTCGGGGCCCTCATGGCACAAGCACTGCATCAAAGGCCACTGCACTCTTCAATCGCAGACCTGTTGCCCTCCACCCGAGGCCGCGATCGGGAGATTAAACACAGAGCTGTAAGAAAAGAAATGTAGTTTTGATGAAAATAGTTATTTTTGCCCAGCATTAATGCTATTAATTAGTACTTTTTTTCAATAGACAAGCAAGTTAGGCAGATAGCAGGTAGCTGGGGAGGCCCTGGACCCAAGGTAGAGTCAGGATGACCAGGCCTTTGTCAGAACAGCAGGAACCTGAGGTTAGAGTTACCAAGCACCTGGTGGACATGAAGTCCAGAGATGTAACAAGTGAGGTGACAACAAGGTGATGGGCGCCCACTATGACAACTTCTCCTGCCTATCTGGAAAACATTTGTTCCTCCTCACTTTGTTCTTCTAATGAACCACTTGGATAGAATATTAGCCAAGAGACACCTGCAGATGCACGCTTGCTGCATGCTCGAATCCTCGTAACCCCATTTCTAGCTTAAGTAAGCTGCTTTTAGTCCTATAGATTAAACTTATTTTGACTGGGAGTAGCCTGAGCCCTGGTCGTTTTTTGGTATAAAAATGGCTAGACAGAGAGTCCCTGCGGCAGCCCAATTTCAGGTTCCCTTCTGACTTTTGGAAGCTGTTTCTCTCTTCTTAGTAAACACTCCTCCTGCCTACCTCCTTGGTCCTTGAATTCATTCTTTGACATCAGACAACCCTGACCACGTTATTACATTTCCACAAGGGCTGTGTTCAAGTTACAAAATGCCCTTAGGGAATCAGAAATAGAACTCGGGCTTTGTCCGTAACTCAGAATGTGTTTTCACTTTTTGCAAGCTGTTCTCTGAGAAACCTCCAGGAATAGAAGATTAATGATTTCCCCAAAACAGTCAGAAGACAAAGTAACTGAGGTGGAGTGGGGAGGCTTTGAGCCTCGGTTCAGTCGGCTGTGTGAACTCAGCACAGAGCGCCTGGAGGCTCTGCGTTTGTAAACCATGGGCTGACCAATGACCTTTGACTCCTGTACAACAGAAAAAATCACAATCTGTCATTATTCCGGCTTATGATAACCAAGGACTTTTTCCCCCTCTCATACTTTTCGGTGTATCTTGACATTTTTGACCAAAAGCAGTATTCCTCTATAACAGAAAACAATAGGAAAACAGGAATACCTTAAATTGCATTTGAGTGTGTGTGTGTGTGTGTGTGTTTACATTCTAAAATGCAGACTTAGGACCTATTTTCTCTGCTTTGATGTTATTTGCCATCCTAGTGGCCTCCTTGGTGCCCCTCCTCAGCCTCACTGCTGCTCCTGGGAGTCACAGGCTTTGAGGGCTTCGCACAGTGTGACCTTTGAGGGTCTCTATCTTAGTGACACTGAGCAAGCCGCACTAAGACAGTTCTAGCAACACCTACCATGCATACAGCTGTGTGTTTTTACCTGAGAGTAGTTTAATTCTCAGTCTCCCTCTGATCTGTGACATAGCCCATGAAAATCCTGAAGAGTAGAACTGACTGAAGATTAATTCTAAGTAACTGTGAACCTATAGTTCTGAAGCCCTGGCCTGTGGTCTGCTACTTGGGTACAGACAGATCCAGACACTCATGTATGGAGAGAGTTTCCATTGTATCACTGCGAGCACAGTTAGGCTCACCTCTGTGTTCCGTTAGGAACACACTAAATGCCAGGCTCACCCCGCCAGAGCTACGCACGCTGTTAATGCAAAATCCACATGTTCCGTACCCAGCTTTGTGCCCTCCTCCCCAGGCAGAAGCAAGACACAGCCCGAAAGCATCTTTAAGAGCTGTCACAGGTCCTCGTCAAAGCCTGAACTACTCCAGACAGCACTGTTACCACGGAGAGTTGCCCATCACACCCCTCTTTGCAGCTAAAGCCCCACTGATATTTTCATGCGAAGACAGTAAAGTCTTTTTATTAAAAGTTGTTATTAATTTGTTCAAACAATTGTCTGCAGATTTAAAGACACAGGAGATTGCGCCTATCAAGAGGTCTAGACATGATTTTTTAAAATGTGGATTTCCAGGGGCCGGTGAGATGGCTCAGTGGCATAAGAGCCTGCCTGGCAAGCGCAAGGGCCCGAGTTCGACTCCCGGAACCCACATACGAAAAAAGGGGCCGGTGATATCGCTCAGCGGCACGGGCGTCTGCTGGCGCGCGAGGTCCTGAGGTCGAACCCGGTACCCACAAAAAAAAAAAAAAAAAAGTGGATTTCCAGATCATTTTTGCTATGCTAGTTATTTCCTTCCAAAGATAATTACTAAAGGAATTGAGGCGGGACGAGAAGAAAAAGAGCCACGCTGAGTGGGTGAAAAACAGAAAAGGCCACATGCTTTTAAGATCAGAGAAATCTGAATCATGTAGCAATGGTTTTACCCAACTCTGAGGAAAACCAACCTCCCTGCTGGAGGGGTGCTGTGAAGAGAGCTGATTTCTCAGCAAGGAAGGGGTAGCTGTGCCACAAAGAACCCCCAGCTTGAACAGGGCGAGGTTGCTCAGGGGTCCCTACACTGTGAGGAGTGGGCTCTGGAGGTCTCTGAACTGGACCAGCCTGAGTTCACCACCCTCTGGTTTTTATCTGTCATGCACTTTGGCTAACATAGGTTTTTGCTAGAAACAAATACAGTACTTCTTTGTTTGTGTGATTAAGAAAAATTGAAAAATAGGACTGGTTAATGGTAGCTATAATATATCATATAAAATAATATTTTTATGTCTTATAGTGCCTGGCTCCATAAATTCTTTCCATCAGCTTCTCTCACTTCAGGCCCTTGTGGCAATGCTACAGGAGAGACCGTCCATTGCTCTCTTACCAATGACAATCAGTGACCCTGGACGGATACAATCCCTTCCTCTTCCTCTGTGTCCTATCCAGAATGTCACAAGCCATAGATGGGTGAACTACAAAGAACTCACTTTTATCACCAGTGCCCCACCTTCCCTCATAGTCACAGATCTTTCCTTAACTCCTAACTGCGCATATATTTTATTGCTTCTCTCTGTACCTCAAGAAACTTAAATATATTTCTGCAGGATTGGCCAGAGAACCACTCTCTAGAAAACCTGCCCTCACTAAGCATGGATCAGTGACCTAAAATGTCCCCTGTGTAAACAAACTCTTATTTATTTAATCAATGCCCATTCATTCCAAAAAGATGGATATTGTGCCTTCAATATACCAGTTACTGGAGACACAGTAGCAATCAGGACAAAGTCCTTCTTCTCCCGAGATTTCTCAACCTGCTCCCCTGGCGTAGAATCTCAGCCTCGCAAGCATCCTGTCAAGAGACTCAATGCCGACTTCTAAGAGCAAGGTGCTGGCTCTCACTGTTCTCCACAAGTGTTTCCCAGGAGGCCTCTGGTTTCCCTTGCAAGGAGATGGAAATGTTGTGACATTTATAGAGCCATTCGCTGTGTATTTTGGTCACCAAGCAGCGCTGTCATGCAAAACAAAGTCCAGAACACAAAGGAGTTTTAACACAATAAGATTTCTTCAATCCAGGACAATCCTCCTAGCACTCTAGCACGCTCCTCCTCCTCCACCTTTTCCTTCATGGCTCCTTTGTTGTGCTTGTTTGTACGATCTCCCTGGAAACCTCCTCCGCTGGCTCCAGCCCATTTTTTGCGCTCTGGATTCCATATCATGAGAGCCCAGCAACCAACTTTGAAAGGTAGAAACCTCCTTCTGAGATAAGAGGAGAAAGAAGACCCTTAGGTGGCCAAGACAGGCTGGATGGGGGAAAAGCCGGGTGCATCATTATTTAATCCTCTGTAAGTCTGTGGGTTGTCACCAGGGAGCAGAGAACTCCTGCCCACAGGACCTATGGTGACACATCCTGCAGAGGGAGTCCCAATCAGTCGCATCCAAATGGTAAGGATATGAATACATAAAGGATCTCCTGCAACATGCTATTAAAAGAGCACTGCACACCCTCACACACACACCACTCTAATACACAGCCATGACATGAGGGTGAGATGGCAGGTCAAGTCCAGCATGAAGGTTCCATCAGCTCTGCATTCCTGAGCATTTCCTGTATGAAACGCCCTGCAGCAGACCATACAGTAACAAGAATGTGAAGGCCTGAAACCCTCCCCCAGCTCTCACAACAAAGTACCTGCATTGTGAAAATCAAGGCACAGTTCCAGAATGAAACTTTGGAACTGGCCTGTGGGAGGAGTTTGGAAAAAATGGAGACACCAGCTGGAGAAGCAGAACTAGAATGTTGTGACCCAAGCTTGATGGGAGAGATTCTTGTCAGAGCTCAAAACACCAGAATGTTGACAATAATGCAGCTGGAAAAGACTCAGCTCAGGAGTTTTCAGCTGGGAACAAGGACTGCATTGGCAGGTGGCACCCAGGCCATGAGCGTTATGCTCTGGCAGAAAATTTGTGTATATTTTGCTCACGTCCAGAGACACTGCGGGAGACTGAGATTCAGGGCAGCAGACTAATTAATCTAGCAGCGGAGATTTCAAAGCAGCCTAATTCAAGGCATGTGTGTTGTTGGGGGCTTTTAGCCCAATCTATGGTGAGAATCAGGAGCAAATGGCATAGCTGAGTGATTTTAAAAGTTTTGAGTTTGGCCCCAAAGGAAACTCTGGTAAACGTGGGACCTGCACAGATGGAGCAGAGGACAGCTTGGCTTCTAAAAAAGTCAGCATTGGGCCGGTGAGATGGCTCAGCGGCGTAAGCACCTGCCTGGCAAGCGCGAGGGCCCGAGTTCGACTCCCAGAACCCACATACGAAAAAGGGGCCGGTGATATCGCTCAGCGGCACAGGCGCCTGCTGGTGCGCAAGGTCCTGAGGTTGACCCCCGGTACCCACCAAAAAAAAAAAAAAAAAAAAGTCAGCATCATCTAGACATAGCTGACACTCTTAAAACCCCATCTGGAAGTTTCCTTAGCCAGATTCACACATTCCTCGAGTACATTCCACTGTCCAAATTACTACAGATAGCAATATTGCTACCATGTAATACTGGAATTCTTTTTTCCAGCCATCTACATCAGCTTTATGAACACTTCCCACTTGGGTGATTTACCAATCTCACCTCGTAGTTTCTTTGCTGACTTTCCAACCTTTACCAGATGCCTAGCCCCAGGACCAATGCCATTTGGGAGTTTTTGTAAAGGAAACACTTCACTTCTACAACTTCCCGTATGATTTAGTTTTTACTATGTAACAAATCACTCCAAGACCTGGTGACACACAGCCCAACTATTTCACTTAGCCCACAGTTCCAGAGGGATTTGGAGGCTGGGATGGCTGGGGACATGCACCAGGTCAGCACCAGGTTATGGCCCAGGCAGCTTCCCATGGTATAGGCTCAGGACTCCCAGCAGCAAGAGATGTCAAGCCTAAATGTGCAAGCACTCTTCATGTCCCACCAGCCAAAAGAAACGGAGTCAAGGGATGAATTAGCTGTCCCCTCTTGGTAGGAGAAGCAGCCAAAGACTGTGGCAAATTTGTTTTAATCTAACACATAGCTCATCCTTTAAAACTCTTCTCTAATTTCATATCCTCTCAGAAATATTCTCTCTCTCTCTCTCTTTCTCTCTCTCTCTCTCCAACACACACATACACACACCAAATCTTCTATCACGAGACCCAAGTCATTGTATAAATTATTGCTTGGTTCAGAGCTATGATTTCAACGTTTACAAAATGAAAATTTTTAACTCAAGGAAAACTAAACCTTTTTCTACCTTTTTTCTTTTTCAGTGCTAGGGATAAAAACCAGGGCCTTGCACATGCTAGGCAAACACTGTACCACCACATCGCCAGCCCCATTTTTTTTTCTACCTTTAAAAGATATTTTACCTATGGCTGCAGCAGTAAAGATCATATTTGAAATAGCACAGGCTAACTCAGCTTCCCTCAAATCCAAACATGTAGGAAATACCTTCTTGTTCCTCTTCCTTGAACTAACTTGATCTTCTTACCACTTAGGGTGCTTTTCCCACCCATCTTTGTTTTCCTAGAACCAAATCCTTCCATAGAGGAGTCTGTAGTTTCTCTTAATTCCATCTCGTTCTTGTGTTCCTTCTCAAGACTCATTTCACCATCCCTACAAACATAGAGAATGAAAATCTTTTGCCCACTTTAGTTCCCACTGTTTATCAGCATCGACTTGAGAAAGTCTGGGATGCCTTAATGTATTAAATACCTGCTGTGTGCCAATTATGCACACAGTGCTAGTGACATAGTTACTTTTCTCGTTGCTGAGACAAAATACCTGACACCCAAAGTTAAAGGAGGAAATGTTTATTTCAACTCGCAGTGTGTAGAGGTTTCAGTTCATAGTTGGCTGGCTCCAAGGCAGGGTGGCATGGCAGAGGAGAGACAGCTCACGGTGAGGAGAAGGCAGCAAATCAGCAAAGTAGTGAAGAAGCAGCACAATCTCCTTTATCCCTTCCACGCTACAAGCCTTTTGGCTGGTGACACCCATACCCAGGTTAGGCCTTCCCATTATCCACACCCAGAACTATGCTAAACCAATCAGTGAACTAATTTAATAATCACGCACCCTTAATCCCAGCATCACACACCCTAGATCCAGCCACCTCTGAAACACCCCACCTATGACCGTATGAGGCTTTAGGGGAACATTTAGATACAGCCATAACAACTAGGAATAAAATGCTGACCAGAAATCGGTGCAATCCTGTCTCCAGATAATTCTGTCCTGGTAGGACAGGCAGTTATTAATCAAATAGTGACATAAATATAGCTTTAAAAATTACTACTACTAAGTGAAATAAACCAGACGCACATGTGTAAGCATCGTATTGTCTCTCTAGTATGAAAAACTGAAAGAGTAAATAAGATCCAAAATGTACAATAGACACGGTGAATCAAAAAGAAACTGGTCAATAAGAAAGAGAGACTGGAATGGGGAAAAGAAAGAAGGGAAAGGGAAAAAAATTGTATATGTATATAAGATGGTTAAGATAGATACACTACCAGTTTTACTTAGTTCATTGAAGAGTAAGGTTTGAGCCAATAATGTTTGGACAATTGAATGTTAATGTCTGGTATCCTGAATAACTAACTTAAAGATAATAATACGTAATGCATTGGCCATTGTTACCCTCATATTATGTTGTTTTGAAAATTTGTTCTTTTTTTGATTTGTTTTGTTTTTTCTTCTCTTTAAAATAAAAAAAAAAAAATTACTACTACTAAGGAGATACAGAGACTGGTAAAACTATGCATAAGAGGAAGTTTAGCCTAGCAGAGGGATTTCAGGGAAGGCTGCTAGAAAGAGCAATGTTTAAATTGACTTGAAGAATGATAAGAATTTAGCCAGGTGAATGAGAGTGTGACCAATGAGTGGAGAAGATTATGAGCAAAAGGAATTGCTACCCGTGGATTGCCGGGACCTTGGGTGATTTCCCTGAGTCCAGACTCTGAGCCTCTTTCCTTCTCTGCACAAGCTATAGCATGGAACCCTAATGAGGAGGAGTAAACTCAAGTTTATATGCAAAGTGCATAATAGGGTTGCTGGTACATCAGCAAGCACTTAGTGTGCGTTTGTTAGTGACAGTGACAATCTAAATGTGGCTTCCTGAGTTCGAATACTGGATCTGTCATTTCACTACTTGGGTGACCTTGGGCAAAACTTTCTCCTGTGTCCTTCACTTCCTGGGGTCACAGCACTGCAACCTTAGCACACGACCACCCTGTGGCTGGAGGACAGGAGCTCCTGCATGAAGGATTAAAACAATCGTTGGCACGGAGTAGCCATTACATGAATGTCAGTTTTTATTAAGAATAAAGAAAGCTCTCAATGTCCAGTTAGGCACTTAGAAATCATTCTGTGGCTTTTAAGGGAAATGAGATTCAAAAAGTGTAAGTGCTTACCTGAGTTTACTTAGCTAACAGATTACATGATCTGAAATTCAAGCACACATTTTCTGATTCCAAGCCTCAGAAAAAATTGCCTTCTTCAAAGCTCAAGGAAAGGCCTTTAACTAGTTGACATAATAATCTTGCCATTGACAATAATGTCCTTTGTCCCTTCCAAGTCAGTGAAGATGAAATTTCCTTAAGACAGCTTCCTTCTGAGCTGTAGAGAAATCAGTGAGAATTCATGGCATGCTGAATTTTCTGTCAGAATACTTTAGCTATAGTGCTAGGAAATTATGTTACTTAACAGGAAATACATCTCCAATCTGCCTACAAGCATTTGGGTGCACTGCTCAAGAAGCACACTTCATCTTTTAAAGATAAATAGAGAGCTTTCAATGGGCAGAATATATTGTCAAGATGTCCTTGAGTAGTAAGAGTTGCCAGTGTTGAGATGCTGATGGGGAAATATCTTCATCTGGTGCACACACAGGCTGTCCAGCTCTGGACCCCCGTTCCCCACATGTCCACCACCCTGGGGCATCTGCAGTAGCCGTTTCATGGCTCCTGGAAGAGGGCAAAGGAGGTCACGGAGAGATGGGTGAGAGGGCTCTACAATGCACAGAAATTTACCTAGGAACAGAAAAATGTCCTTAAGGCCAAATAAACCCTTAATATTCAGCCTTAATTTTCTATTCTCTTTTGGCTCGGTTTCCATGGCAACCTATATTTATCGAGCAATTTCTTGTGTCCTTGCTGAAGGCAGGTGACCGCACTCCCTCAACCTCAGGTGAACAGGAGGAGGGAAGCAGTCCAGAGAGGACATTTAGTGGAAAAAACAAATATTGCTTTATTTTGTAGGAATTTTTGCAAATGACTATATTTCCTAAACCTCTTGGTGGTAGGTGTCATCTGGAAGAGAAATTAATGTCAATTTGAAGAAGAAGAATAGGAAGAGGGAAAGAGAGGTAGAGAGAGAGAGAGGGAGAGAATGAGAGAGAAACACAAGCATGGTGTGCAGGTTGCCCTGACCACCCTGGCTGTTGTCTGTCATTTTCCCTGCTGACTTTCACCCCCGGGCTCTTGTCTGTATCCTTCCTCTCCCCACCCCTCATCTTTCTGCACCTGGAGTTTGCTTTGGTCCTGCACAGGAGTAGAAGAGAGATGCTGAGTGCCAGGGGGAAGCCTTGAGCTTAGGCACCACCATGCCCCATTCCCAGGTCTAGAGACCACCTGCCTGAGCCTCTCCACCTGTCTCAGCCTCTCCAACACAAAGAAGCTGCTCTGCTGTGAGCAGGACCACCCACAGCCATAGGAGACCTAGGGGCACCAGAGGTGACTCTCTTCCAGGGAGGGGTGCACATCTGGCCACAAAGGTGTGGTGGAGCCCCACTGAGGGTCATCCTTTGAAGCCCCACAGGGACTGGGACGGGATGGAGTTCAATGTTCTAGGCTGTGATTCCCTCGCTGAGGTCCCCACCGGGGGCTTCTCTAACTTTCTCTCCTCAACCTCCCAGCTCCTTCCTGTGGATTCTGTGACTAATTCCAAATAATAGGTGTTCCCAAATACTCATCTCACAGCCTGCTGCTAGGTAAATACAAGCTCAAACATGAGGTCATCAATTATCTGCAAACGATTCCTAATGATTAAGATCAATCATTAAAGCAAAAGGAAATTAGTGGTTTGGAGGTCACCGCTGTCATCAGTTTCTCTCCTCTCCTGCCTGCAAATTCTGCGTGGTTTCGAAGATTCCAATCTAGAACCAAGAGGGGAAAAGGTTTCTGAAACACAGGTCCCAGGTCTCTGCCTTGAAATACAGAGGGGATGCAGAAGAGGGAGGTCACATTTCTATGGTGACAGAAAAGCAGCACAGCCAGGCAGGGTAAGCCTGCCTTCCAACATGCGTAACACACACTGGTGAATCCTCATTGCTCGATTCTTCTTCTCTAGACCCTGTGAAGACCGTCGCACACTGCAGTCTTTGTAATACATGCAGAGAGGTCCAGTTCAGGCAATCAAATCAGATGCTCTGAAACAAGACTGACCTGAATGCATTCAGCCAGGCACCCCGAAGGGCCAGCTGTCCCAGCCAAGGCTTTCCAGCTGAGCATTTGCTACACATCTCAGTGCATCCAAATCTTTAATCATTTCCACCATCTCATCCCACTATGGCCACCGTCCCTGCCAAAGCCTGCCCCTCCCCCCAGGTTCTCCCTTGACGTTATATCAATGCAGTAAACATGTACCGAAGAGGTACTCTAACTTGTCTCCTGGAAGCTGGCTCTTCCAAGCTTCCCTCCAAGAGCGATCGCCTACAGATGCATGGGCCCTGTAACCCCACAATGGGAGCAGACAACAGCTTCTGACAGGGCAGACCAGTGATGTTTCCTCAGTTTCATCTTTGCGGCCTGTGTACCACAGCTCACCCTGTCCCGCTGGTCCACTTCCTCTGTCGCTTTGATTTTCCTTCCACGGCACTCTCTTCTCTTCCCATCGCTGGCCTTTCGTTCTGTTCCATGGCTGACCTCTCTTTCTTTGCAGTTTGATGCTCTCTCCATCACTTTGAGCTTTTCTGCCTTTCTCTGTGTGGGGTTTTTAATACTTGAGGAAATAACTCATCGCTATGATTCGGGTAAACCTTCAAGCCAGAGAAATTCATGTGAGCATGTTTGGGGGCTAATTTAAAATTCTACCCTTCTCTCTCTGCCTCACTGAGTGTACACCTCCACGCCATGGGAACCCCTGGCCATGGGAATCAGCGACTGTCGAGCAAGGAGCTTAGTCTGCCTGAACGCATCCTTCTGTGCGCCACGTGGATGCTGAATTGAGAACTGGATGCCCTGCCGTCCAGCCTGCCAGTGTCAGGCACAGGGCACAGTAGCACCAATGTCTGTGATGCAAAGTCAGACTCAACAACAGTTGGAGGATGAGATGGAAACCAGCAAAAGAGCAGAGAAGTCACGTCAGCAAGCGAGATGGTGCCTGCTCCCAGGGACTGTGCCCGCACCCATATAGGACCATAGGTCACTGGCCTCGGAGTTCAGAGTGAGATGACAAGGATGCTGCAGGAATACTCAAAGACCCACCTGAGCCTCAGCCCCATCCTCAGCCCCTGCACAACCACTTTAGGGAAAGAAACAGAAGGAGCCAAGACTTCCTGAGCTCTGAGCTTTGTATGCCGTGCAGGCCAGGACATTTATGGAGGGAACAATTTCTATTACCCAGGAGAGCTACATTTAAACCAGTGGGCACATTTAATTAACTTGCTATTTCCTTAAATAAATAACAAAAGAGCACTCAGATGAGAAAAAAATGATTAGTAATGGACTACATTGATATATTAGATTTATTTTCTGCACAACCAATTCAGAGTGCGAGCTGCATTTTTTAACCAAAATACACACACACACACACACATGCACACACTTTGCATTTCTCTAAGATTAGGATTCTCATTCTGTATTTGTACCCTCTGAATAACTTGTCATGGGCTCCCCTTTTGCAAAATCTGTACTTTTAACTCTGATGTGTAGTTCATACGAGCAGGGTGTCTTAGCGTAGAGCCTCACAGTTGCTGCAAGCCCTATTCCCTCCCTGAACGCAGCCCCGACCCACTGTGCCCTCCGTGTCCTGGACATGATGTCCACGCCCAATCTTCCCTGCCCACACTGCCAGGGTAGCAGGTCGCCTCCCTTCCTTCTTTATCTCCATCAAGACCCAATGTCAGGTGCGACTAATGTTTTTCTTTTGAAATACGTCTTAAGTTCCACCCTTATCTTTCCGTTCTGATGTTCACACTGTTACTGAGCACCTGGATTCTGTGAATCCTTTCAGCTTCTCCCCAAGACCGAGGCCTCAGCGTCTGGGTCCTCTAATCCGCCCCCAGTAGAGCAGCTTCCTCCCGTGGTGGTGACGGGGTGCCTGAGACTGAGAGTCTGAGAGTCACACATAGCCCCTTGTATACGCACATGCGCAGACGCACTGCTGTTTTCATCTTAGCCAAGCACTTTCCATGGACTGGGACTGCAACTCTCGCAGTTTGATGTCCAACATCAAAACTAGCACAAAAAAGCTAGTACCAGCTTTCCTATTCTTCACAATTTCATAGATAGATCTCATCTTAATGTAGAGATTAACAATCTTGGTGTATAAGTTTTCCCCTTCCTTATCGCATCAAGATGGTTCACCTTTCACTCGACGGAAGACTTTACAGCCTCTCTTCAGCACAACCAAATCGCATTCTTCACAACTTTGCCACTTTCGGGCCATCATTAAGTAAAACGAGGTTTCTTGAATTCCTGGGCACTGTGAATCTGCAGCTTCTAGTCCAGGGGTCCAGGTGCCCAGGAGGAGCAGAATGGGCACAGTGAGAACACGAAGGACAGAGAGACGGTTCGCGTCCCAGGTAGGATGCAGGGGACAGGCGAGATGGCACCACGCTCCTCAGAATAGTTCATGATATTAACCTGTTTACCTCAGGAATTCTCCAGTTCTTATTTCTGGGCTGTGGGCCACTGAGGGTGACTGAGCCATGAAAAAGCAAAACTGTGGATGAGGGGTGATCAGTACCCTCTCAGGCAGATCCGTGTGGAGCTGTAATTCTATTATGTCTTTCTACTGCGCTTTGCTTATGAATTCCAGGTCTGCACTACCAGTAACCTGCTGGATCTTTCTACAAAGATGTTTGCAGAGTCCTCAAATCCATTTATTTTAGATTTAGCTATCAATATCCCAATATTTTTTGTTTCTTTTTTTTTATTTTTATTTTTATTAGTCCATGTTCGCAGTACACAATGACTACATTCATCGCGGAGTGTTGGTGCATGTACATAACACATCTTCCTTCTTCTTTCATCCCCTCTCCCTCCCGTGTCTTGGTCCCCTTCCCTTTTGCACAGATCTATCTCCC
This sequence comes from Erethizon dorsatum, assembly GCA_028451465.1. NCBI lineage: Eukaryota > Metazoa > Chordata > Mammalia > Rodentia > Erethizontidae > Erethizon > Erethizon dorsatum. The sequence goes on along the minus strand of CM051832.1, from coordinate 110,207,317 downwards.
TGTTTCCTGTTATCAATCTTTTATTTTGCTCTTTAATTTATGAGGCTGCAGGGGGAAATGGAACCCACCTTCACAACTGGTGGGAATGTAAACTAGTATAACCACTATGAAAATCCATGTGAAGATTCCTCAAAGCGCCAAAACTAGAAATTCCATTAGACCCAGTTATTTCCCTTCCAGGGTTTTTCCTGAAAGAGCTCAAGAATCCAACTTGTTTTGGAGCCACAGTCATTATCTTCACCACCTCACCCAAGTTCCTCCCCAGGCTGCTCTTCCTCCTTCCGCACCCGTAATCAGCTGACCACAGCAGGGGCTCCCTGGCATCAGTGGAGCCTCTTTCTTCTGCAGCTCATGCCCCACCCCCACCCCAAAGTCAGCAGATGGCAAAGTCGTGTTCACGCCCTCCAGAAGGTCCTGAGTGTATCAGCCACAGTCTTAACATTTCTAACTCCCAATTCCAGCTCCTTCCACTGCTCCTGCCTTCCATCTAGCTTTCTGGCTTACTATTCACAATGCCTGCAACAGCATCTTCCTACATTGTGGATCTCAGCATGCCACTTCCTGTCTGGTAAAGCACAAAGTCTTGGCACAGCATGCCAGGTGCACCGTTGCCCTGTCCTGCTGCTCTGACAGCCCCATTTTAGGTGTATTCCTTGATTCCCTGAGAGAGTTGCCAGACTTGGCAAATACAAATTGCAGGATGGCCAAGTAAATAGCAATATTTGGAACACACTTACATTAACCTATTATTTGTTTTTTTATCAGAAATTCAAATTTAACCAGGAGTCTGTCTCTCATCTGGCAGCACCAATCTCTCCTTCAGTCTCCAAATGTGTCCCACATTTACAAATCCATGCAACCCTATCTGAAACACTTGTTCTATTCAGATGGATTCTTCTCCCTTCTCTCTCACTACTGATTTCCCATGCGTCCCACATATTTCTTAGCGATGGACAGGATCCCAGTCCTCCTCCCTCCTTGTTTTCACGAAAGATGCAGACTTTCCAGGGCTGAGGCTGTGCGTGGGAGTCAGAGCCCCGCTGAAAGCTGGGACAACACTGAGTGGTTCCAGTTGCTCCCTCTCCAACCTGTGCTGGTGCAGTGTGGGAATAGTTCTCAGAGGTGGCAGGGACACTCCTTAGGTCACTTTAAGGGAAAGTGGGAGAGGCAGCACGTGGCACAGGAATAGAAAGGGAGCCGCTGCATCTGGGTCAGAAGCTGCCCCGGCCCCTCTGAGGGCTATGCAGTCTCTAACACATCTCCACACAGCCGGCCCCTACAGGAGAAAGGGTGATTTGATTCCAGCTTGATCCTTCCCAGAAGTAGCCAAAGATGTCCCCTAAAGACCCAAACACACAGGAGAACATGAGAACCACCACACAGACAACACTTTATAAGCCTCTGCCGCATTTTTCATAGAAAGAACTTACTGAAGGTTTGATGATAACTTACTGAGGGTTTGATGATAACTTACTGAGGGTGTGATGAGGTGGCCGTGGTGACAGTTGTGTTGCTCACGCACACTGGGCGTGTCTGCTACTTGAGACTGCAGAAACGTGTTTCTCTTCCCTCAGAGAGCTGGCGGACCTCTGTGCTCCTAAACCTTGGACTGGTGATCCAAAATTTATGTGGCCTCTGAACAGAAGGTTGCCACGCAGAAGTGAGGGACCAAACTGCTGAAATCATAAGCAAGACTTTGTGTCCCAATCCCACTCCATCTTATTCCTAAGAAAGGAGAGAAATGGGTTGTGTTTAGGTTGTTGATAAAGGGAAAACAACACTGTCAGCTGATTGTCTGAAGCAGGCAGAGGGGACCAGACCCAGAGTCACGAGCCCCTCTACTGATCCAGATGTGCAGAAGGACGGGCAGGGTGACTGGAAGCCTAGGGACACTGTGGCCAGGGTGGGGCGCAACTCAGCTCCTGACTCCAGGCAGTGAAGACCCCCACTTCTGTGGATGGTGACACAGCCCTGAGGCAGGAGACGTCCCTCCTGGCCCAGTTTTGCCCCCTTAGGGTGGAGGACAACTCAAACAGGGGAAGGGGCCCTGTCTTCTCGGAAATAAAATCACAGGTACAGTCACTAGCGGTCACTGACCTCTTGCTTGCCCTGTGCTGCCACCCTCTGTTCTACTCTGGTCTCCACCTCAGAGGACAAAGACTGTCACAAACATAGTACATCCCCTGCTGAGGACAGGGAAGCACTCCATAGACATGTGTCCCAAACCAACTGCAGGCAGCCCGTTTCGTGACACTTGCCTGCCACGGCCAGGATCAGCTCCATGCAGAGGTGCGATCAAAAACTTCAGGGAAAGTTTAAATTTTAAAACATACATCACAGTGAAAGACACTGCCATTATTTCCCTCAAGATCCTCCTCCTCACTTCAAACACATTTATCCCCTGGTTCATGCCACTATCAGAAGCAGCACTAGAGTCCGCTTTCCTGAGTGTCTTTAGTTGCACTGCCCTGGCTGCCTCGAATTGATTCAAAACATTTCCCTCTCATGGTCATTTTGACTTTGGGGAAGACCAGAGGTCACATAGTACCAGATCCAGTGAAATGAGGTGAATGAGGAGACAGCGTCATGTTTTTATAGGCCTGTCTTCCAGTTGGTCGGCACTCGGCAGCAGTATTCTCTATTTTTTATCATTTTTTGTGAAGACACCCAGGAAAAAGGACTTCCAGAGATGCTTTAGAAAGTGGAATGAATAATGGAATGAGTGTGTTCAAAGCAAGGGGGAAGACTTTGAAGGGGTTAATGGCAATGTCTTTTACTGCAATAAAAATTTTAAATTTAAACATCCATCGTGTACTTTCATCACCCCTTATAACTTCTGCAGCCTAGTGCCCAGTGAAAATGTTAGCGACTTGGTCAAGAAAAAGTCAAGGATTTCAAGCAGGGGGGCATTCTCAGCCCATGGCAGGGTGTGCGCAAGTCCCCTCCCCGTGGAGCCAGCCCTGGCCTGGGACTTTCAGGACCTCAGTGCCCACACATGCGTTGGGTAGTGTTATGTCAAGTTTACAGACTAAGACAATTTACGTAATTCCACGCTGGTAAGGAGTGTGGTTCCCATTAAAACTCAATTCCAAGATTTTTGAGTTAAATCTATAGAATTTTGGTGGGTCTAATAAAAATGTAAAGTTTATCAGGTTCTAGTAGAGACACCCAGGAAAGGGGACTCCAGAGCTGCTTCAGACAGTGGCACTCACAGTGAGATAAATGTCTTTGACGTGAAGAGGAGGGTTTTTGAGGGGATTAATGGATTTTGTTTGTGAAAAATTACAAGCAGAAGCAACCAATTTTAGCCAGCTGGCCTGCGTGTTTGTCAGCAACCAAGGTGCATACTTATGCTGGCCCCAAATTTAAGGGGTTTCCAAAAACCTCAGGAATGAAAATAAATAATTAAAATTCACACCAAAATCCATGATGAGCAAGATATCAGAGTTAAACATATGCAGGCTGTGGTACTTTTTGCAACTTTTCGTTATTTTGTAATGGGAAGAGTGTTTCCAGACACAACCCCCCCCCCCCGCACCTCCTTGCTCTGCTGTCCTCGGCAGGGCAAGCATAAAGGGATTGACAGTGGTATGCAAACAGAGTGGACAGTGCCAGGATACAGAGCCATGTTTCCTGGTAACTTTTATTTGGATATTTTGATCATAGTATACAGGGGCACACACTGCTCTTCTGTCCTCAGACTCCACTATGGTCTGGAACAACACTGTCGTGTTCTTGAGTACCACATTACACACTGCCCAGGGCACACAGTGCGCTCGGTGTGGTATGAAATTGGTGATACATGCTTGCTCCGCCGTAGAAACCCTAAAGGATATTTTAACCCTTTAGGCAGAATACACTCCACTGAAACAGACATTCCATGTGGATGACAAGATGTGTACTTGTTCAAGTCATTACTATTCATATGAACATTGCACACGGCCAGTGTCTTAGGCATCCAGTTTAGACCAGTAGAATTATTCACTTCCCAACCCATCCAACGCCGTTGTGCCTTCATTCACACCAGCATGGGCACTGAAATATCTCCTCTCTGTACTCACTTACCTCGTCCGGTGCATTACCCACCCCACCCCCTGGCCTAGCTCAAGTCATTCTTCCAAAAAGTCTTCCCTAGTTCCTTAATCTCTTTTTTATACAAACAAGGTATTCTTTGTACACATAAAACTCTCATTTTCTCTACTGGAGGATAAAACTTTTGGGGACATAGACTAAGTCTAGTTCATCTTTTTTTCTGGACACTCAAGAAAACATTTAGCACTTGCCACATTTTATGCACGGTAGTGAATGCTGAATATTCATTAATGAATGAACTATTTGATTTTTCATTATTACTATTTGTGTGTATGTATATTGTCTCCCACTTCAAAAATTGCACTCTTTCTTGTTCTCCCTTTAGCTTTCCCCTTGTACTTAGAACAATTTTTTTTTTTTTTTTTTAATGTGGGTACCGGGAGTCGACCTCAGGACCCCGTGCTTGCCAGGCAAGCACTTGTGCCGCTGAGCAGTATCACCAGCCTATTTTTTCCTTTATGTGTGTTCCGGGAGTTGAACTCAGGACCTCGCGCTTGCCGGGCAGGCTCTTACGCTGCTGAACTATCTCACCAGCCCCCACAGAACACTTTTATATGTGTGCCCATGGTCACACTTCAGTGATATTTAATCAATTGACTTAGAATCTGAAGGATGTTTATTAAAAAATGATGTTTGATTTTAAACATGTAACCAGTGACACATAAGGTGATGATATTACCATACCCAAAAATAGCTGAAGTAAAACAACCTGTGTATTGGAACATTTTATAACACTAACTACTGAACAGTTTACTCTGAGTGTCACTCGGGCAATGCATCTGTTTACGTACTAACTACCCTGAGCGTCGCTGGGGCAGGTGTCATTTCAACCAGTCGATTCTTGTATTGAATGAATTTGATAAAATTGTTGTTCTTATATTTCCTATTATATTATCTTATAAAAATTAATGAAAAAATCCAATTTTTGGTCATCTTGTATTTAAATAATTGGTCTGCTAAATGGTTAACACTGCCCCGTGATGTTTGGAAAATTACTATTTACTCATTATCATAAAGATAAACATCTGTCTAGTCCCTGCCAAACCATGACAAATCTCAGGTTAGTAGAATCTAAATTAATGAAGTTACACTGAATTCAGTGGACTCAGCTATGTGGAGTTAATTTTAGTTGTCAGTAAAGTTTTTTCTAACTGTATCCTTTTGAAAAGCTTCAGGAGCGAATGCTTCCTCAGCTGCATACTTCTTTGTGTTCCGCATCATCTAGAAACACTCCCACCCCACCAGCTTGGCCTTCTGTGGTTAATCTGCACACAGTAATGTTAGGCTGGGTGTCCTTTTCTCAAACTCTCAGATATTTCAGTAGATTTAAGAAAAGAGAGATGAGCCTGCTGAACCCAGGCGAAAGGTTGAATTAAACAAAACAAGAAGTCTGCAGGTTGCCATAGAGTTCTCAGATTTTTTTCCTGTCGTTTTTCTCTTTTTAAACTATTTCAAAGGTGTGTGTACGATACAGTCTGAACGATCATTTATTTAGCCAGTCCGTGGAGTCAGAACAGTACATGGTCCTCCAAGACGTTTCATGCACTTTTGCTTCAGGGATTTCAGAACTGGAGAGACCAAAATAGAGGTGACAAGGATGCTGCACAAGCAGCATGACCTTTGATTTGAGCTTCCTTGTCACACAGGCCCCCTATGAACAACCACAACAAAGAGCCGTTTCAAGTCCCCACCCAGGCTGTTTTCAAAACCATCCTTGATGCTGAACATACAATAGCAACAGTACCTAGCGTGCCTCAGCCTCAGCCTTCGGCTATTTTCCATGCATTATGATAGTTTTTCTTCATTGTTCTCATTTATTGCTCTCATGGGAGGTGAAGGTGAGAGAGAGACCAGAAGAATGTAGGAATATAAAGGAGGGATTCTTTCAGAACTGGTCACTGAGCTGGAATTCCTCCCCTAAACAAGGCCTGTTCTGATGGAATAAACACATTCCTTCATAGGGATCGTGAATCCTTAAGAACAGAGACTTTTCACTGTGTCAGTATCATGACTCAACTTCAGCATAAGAATTCCTGGTCGACAGCGTATCACGATCCTCGGTACCCCCGCCATCACTGCTAGCAGTGGCTGAGGGATGGTAAGGCAACACTAATTGGTCTTGTGCCTAGAAAGTACTTATAACGGGTAACAGGCTGAGCCTCCTATGGTCATAATCTCACTTAATCCTCTTAACTCACTTCCTTACGTATTTATTTTGACTTGATCAGGCCAGGGCCCCACAGTTAGGTAGCAGATCTTGGATTGAAGCCCAGCTCTGTCTGAATACAGATACTATGCTCATCACCTTTGTATTGTAAGACAAAGAGGCAGGTTCCTCCATGCCCACGGCGTTTCCGTCATGATTGGGAGCACTGGTTTGGTCCAAAGTTCGGGTATATTAAAATCCAGTTGGAGTAAAGAGGCAGAGGCTTGGCAGTATAGCATTCAAGAATTAGATTATCTTTACTTCAGGAGTAAAACAAATAAAAAACAACCAACAGCACAAAAACAACTATGTAGATGACTTTTAGAGTTGCAAGTTCTGGCTCACTGAGTAAAAAGCAATGTTCCCCGGATGTGAAAAAGTATATACTAGAAAGAGTTTCAATTCGATTAGCTCACACATTGCAGTCTTTGAAAAATGGCTTCAGCGAGCAAATCAGACACAGTATTTTTCTCTCACTCCTCACCAACCCCATCACGCTGCTCATCATCATCCACCTTGGGTCCCAGAGTTTCAGAATATTTCATTATTCTGCATACACAGTGAGCAGCATTAAGTTCTGTGTTTGTGAAGAATTACGTTCGTTTCAAAGAAAGCAAGCCTCTTAAAGTGCCTCTGTTGTACTTTATTTATTTATGTAATTTAAATTTAGTGAGAAAAATAAAACATGTAGGGAAAAGTCTTTTAAAAACATGTTTGGCTAACATTTCTTTTAGAACACAAGGACTGACAGTAATTGTTTATTAAACGTATCTTGAAATCCACATTTTGAAATTTCCAGAAACAATTCTATTGTTTACCTCTGGAACAATAATTACAGGTACAGTTTATGAAGTTACTCAGTTTATAAATGTTTCTAATGAAGAATTCCAAGCACCGATATTTGACAAGTCCTGGGGAAGAATGAGAGGCTTACAGAAGTGCCACCTCGAAGTTACTATAAGACAAATTCCCGGGGTGCAGCAACAATGGCAAACAGACAGCCTGGGCTTTTTTGCAAGTCCTGCTCTGCAGGAAATGCTCGAAGCACGGAGCAGTTCTTTGAAGAAGAACAGATGCCCAGGGTAGCACCAATATTCATCAGGCATTGCCAACAAAAGCATAAACAAAGATTTTTACACAAAACAAGCATAGTGGTACTTTTTGTGCTCTTGCTAGTCATTACTAAAATACACACTTTATTAAGGGTCAAGGGGAACTTGTAACTTCCGATGTCCCGTGGGTTCTTTTGTGAGAGCTCATCTTGTGTCCTTCAAGACAATTGTTTAAGCTTGATGACGAAGTCATTTGGGTAACACACCTTCTTGGATCTGTCTTGTTTTAAATTCCATGCTATGAAGATTAGGTCCACTAGAAGATAAGTTCCACAATGTCATTTTCTTTAAAATGTTTTATGTAACTGGTTTTGCCTCAGGAACTAAAGTAACTGGCACTTGATAGGCACTTCATACTTGTCTATGAATGAGTGAATGGTAGTAATGCCCCAAGATGTCCAGGCTATCTTAACCATCAGGCACAGAATAGAATAAAAGTGGTCTTCTGAAGGCAGTGTCCAGATAGTAAAACCATAGGCCCTGAAATACGCCCTTGACTTCCTTCGCAAAACTTTGCACAAACTGGGTCTTGTCTAAATAGCAACTTATTTGACACAGAACATTTTACTTCAGTGTCTTGCTCTAACCACAGGCAATGAAAGAGGAAATAAAAAGCTCTTTCACAGGAAAATTTGAAAGGCCTAAATAATTCACTGCAGCAAATAAAAAGCTTTAACTCAGCCTATCACATAATCATACAACACCAGAAAGACTAGGACCACCTCTCCACCACCCCTGCACCCACAGACTCTGCCAGCCATGCCTAGGGTGCCTGGAACAAGACACGAAGCCCCCGATCCCCACCCCCTTCCTCGCTCGTTCCCCTGTAGCCGTGCCCACGGGTCCCTGCACTGCTGGAGTTTGTGATAAGCACTCAGAACCAGTGGCATTTGCACAGTATTTGAGGCAGAGATGTTTAGTCCTCAGAGCCCGTCATCAGTTCGAGTGTAATGTCCTCCCAGAGCCTCCGGGTTCTCTCTGCTTGCCAAGTCCTCCTCCCATCTGAGCCTCTCCCAGAGCACCTGCAGCAGTCAGGCTTCTCCAGAGTGACACGACAGGATGTGAACACAGCCAGCCAAGAGGGGACTTCTGAGGGGAATTGGCTCATGCCACCAAGGTGCCTGAAGACTCCCTTCACAGCCCTTTGTGGGCAGGAGACGGGGATACCAGCAGTGTGGTGCAGTCCAGGCCCAAAGGCCTCACAGCCAGAGGAACTAATGGTATAACTTTCAGTCAGAGGCTGAGAGCCTGAGAATGTGGGGGCTGCTGGCATAAATCTTGGGGTTCAAAGTCCCAAAAGCCTAAAGTTCTGAGGTCCGAGAAAGCAGAAAAGAAGTCTACCTCCCTCACAGAGGAGAGGCCAGCTCTCTTCTGGATATGTTTTCTCCAGGCTGCTGCCAGCAGTGAGGATGGGTCCCCCACTCCTGGCCCACTCAGACTCATAGGCCAGTTTCCCTGGAAGTACGCACATCAAATACTTCAACACTGAGCTCCTGTACACCTTAATCCAGGCAAGCGGGCACCTGAAACCAACCATCACCGCACCAGTGTGTACTGAAATGACCTGTGCACAGCTGGTCCCCTAGTCAGCTTCTAAAGCCTGGGGCTGCCATGTCTTACTTCTCTCTGGGACTTGTCCCAGGGGGTGCACAGCTCCTAGAACATAACAGTACCGATCAATGCTTGTTAACCTGTTCCCTCTTTGTGCTCCCCAAAAAGGCTGCATGGTAAAAATTAAATCTCATTGCTATCTACATTCCTCTAATACAGTCCCAGCACTGTGTGACAACAGCGGTTTGCTCTTCGGTTTCACAGAGGATGTCATTTCTGATTAAGAAACTCTGCCCACAATCTCAGGATGCACCTGAGTTGATCATGGTCCTGGTTCCAGGTGGGTAGAAGTAGTTTAAGCCAAGCGAGAAAGCTGTCGTAGAGACAGGAATATGTCTCGTGAAATCCTTGAGCAGCAGTGAAGCTAACCCCCAACAATGCTGTAACGAGGACTCGGACTTTGGGAGATGGACATCCCATCCCTTCTCCACTGAGTGTTTGCCCAAAGCTTCCCTTTCTCTCTGTTGACCAGGTTCCTTTGTTTCTCTGGTCCACAGGAAGCAAAATATAACTATCAACAGCTTCAAACACACATTTTATATTTCAGGAATACAAAGAAGATGGTCTTCAGTTCAAGTTCCCAATTTTCTAGGAATGACTCCAACTGGCCTGGCCTCATTAAGTGCCCTCCTCAGACCAACCACACGCAAGTGGAGGTGGGGCTCGACGATGCGTCCTGGGAGCCGGCAGATGCACCCGGGGATGTGCACCAGGCTTCCCTGGCCTTTAGTGTTTAAGGAAAATGCAGTCAGAATGGACCATTTCAAATGCATTAATGAATAGTTTCTATAAAGTACATTTTAAAGCAATAATGTTCAAGTTTATTCCTATTAATGACTAATGGCATCAATGGAAAAGGCCCAAGTAAAAATATATTTGCTTTGTTTTAAAAATAAATTTATTTTATGACATAATATTGATAGTTTACATAAGCAGTCATTTAATATATGCAAAAAACAATCATAAGACACATTTTCAAAAGATATGAAAAGTCTTGGAAATTTTTTGTTGATATCAGAATTTCAAAAGGCATCATTAAAATTGTAGTATCAAAGCAATCTTCCCAAGCCTGAACTGGCCCAAGAGATTTCGTTGGTCAGCCAACCTCAGCCCAGCAGAGAAACATTCCTGGGTTGCTTTGTGTTTTTAAATACTTGAAGGGGCATTTCTCTCAAGCCCGTTCGGTGTCATAGAAGACTGAGGAGGAAAGGGGACGAAAGGAGCCCACAGGAAACTTTGGCAATAAAACATGAATCACATTAATCAGTTGAATACAGTCCTGCTTCAAGGATGGCCATTAAGTCAGAAGGAAAAATAATGGATGTCAAATGTCACCAGTTGTGTGACTGTGCCCTTACTCCTAGCCCAGCTTTTCCACACTGCATGTAGCACTCAGAGCAGACTTTCCCCGAACACCGCACATGGGACAAGGAGATGCGTGACGGGGCTTTGAAGTAAGCGCTCTGCTTCATGTTGGCTATGGAATCCATGCTGTAAAGTGAAGTGTGCAAAGGTCCTGAAGAAGATTTTGCTTGGCTGATGGGCACAGACTGCAGCGATTTGGGACATCCTTCACTGCTTTACATAAGTGACTCTCCTAATCAGTGTAGAGAGTGGAGTATCTTATGGAATATTGGCTAAATCTAGATTTCACCTTTTCAGGGCTAACACGGTCTTTACTAAACAGGCCACGAGGCTGAAGGAGCATCGGGCAGAGTTGATTAAGTAACAGACGCTATAGTCATGAAATCGCTGCCCCCAACCTCTCCTGAGACCAACGCCATGTGCTGTTGTGAAAAAGAACCAGAGGGGAGGGTACAGCCACAACCAGGGTCTGCCTGAGGCCCGAGGCGCCGTCACCAGCATGCACGGCTCTTCCAGGGCTGTCTTTCTACTCTGCAGAGCGTTAGTACTTCAGCAGGACTTCAAGGATGCCAAGCAATTGCTTTCCCAGCTCTATGCATTACTCTACTTATGGAACAGTTCTGTTGGATTTGATAATGTACGAATTCATTTGTGTCACTGAGACTTCATAGAGAAGAAAAGAAAGGTAAGAAAAGTCAAGTCTATGAAAGACGCAATGGACACAGCCATCCAGGCCAGGACTCTGCACCCTGTGGCCTTGCAGGGATGTGGCCTTAATGGTCAGGGGCACAAGGGGCAGCAGGAAATCCCAGTTTATGCTGTGGTCTGAGGTGATGCCAGCCCAGATGAACAAAGAGGGTAGTAAAGAGCACCAGCTTCAAACTGGGGTAACACTTAGTTTTAATTCTAGCCCAACAACTCCCAACTCTCCAGAGCTAGGCTAGATTATGTGTCTTCTTTGGGCCTCTTTCCCTGTCTGGGAAATGAGTCATAGTGTCTTTCTTACAGGTTGCTGAGAGGACCAAATGAAATAATATATTTCAAACCCTTAGCACCTGGCGTGTGAAAATGGTAGCTTTATTATTAATTAATTTCCTAAGAGCTAAACTCCTTCCCACTTCTTTTTTTTTTTTTACTTGACTAATAATCCTGGTGATAAAATTTAAGTGGAAATTTACGGACACGTCCCTTCTTTTTGTTGCTACCTCACCAGGTGCTTTTTCCCAATTGCTAGACTATAATTAAATTATTATTATTTATAAACAACAATAAACAACACAAACTAAAGTTAAAATAAAAAGTAAATACAGTATTTAAAGTTCATTTCTATGAGTTGTTTTCCTGAGACATGTTCTGTCCATTTTCAAAGGAGCAAGGCAGTGTGTAGCTTGGACCAGCCAGGAGGAGCCTTCGTGGCCTGTGAGTGAAGAAGTAAGAGCAGTCACTTAAAAAAACATACCATGTAGGAATAATAGTAGCAATAAAAATCTGGAGCAGCACTAGCGTTTCTTTGTAATGAAGTAGGAGCACACTGTAATTCCTCTACAGGCATTTACAGTATTATACCTAGGAAGCTCCTGGCTGCCGGGGACAGGAAATGGTACTGCAGGGACTGCTGTGGAAGCCACTGCTCCATCATGCTGGCTGGGCACAGGAAGCATGAGGCCCAATTGCTACTGGCCTCCTGATGACCTAGAGGAACTAGCCTAGGGTGAAGCCAAGGCTTTGAACAGGGAACAGAAAGAGAAAAGTCATCTGCTTCAGTGTGCGTCTCTGATCTGACCAAGGGCGAAGCCTGCTTCACCTCCGGGCTGCCGCTGCCCCGGCAGGAGCCTGCACACTGCCTCGGCTCAGAGCCAGTCTGAGCTGGGCTCGATGTGACCACTACCAGTGCTGCCTTACCTGGTCCAGCTACTCTGTGCCCTGCAGCCTGTCTGTCTTGCTCTCTTTCCAGTTTGCTGACTGCTGCAGATCACACCACTAGTTCCGTGCCTTCGGCTTCTGGTTGGGCTTACTATTGGAGGCACCTGCTGGAGGTCTGAAGGCTGGCAAGGAGGGCCGGAGATGTTTCACTATTTCCTCCTCCATCCCTGTGCAGGCCCCGGTGGTGCCTGTTCCTGCCACAGCTGCAGCTCCTGCTTGGTGGGCTCTTATCCAGAACACCTCCAAGTGCTGGGTAAAAACTACCCCAGTGCCCCAGGCTCAGGAGGGACAACAGATCCTTGCCATTGCTGCTGAGAGCCTCAAGCTTCCTGCAGTTCCCTTCAGCTGCCCCTGGGCCACCGAAACTTCTTCTGTGGGTGACCTGAGAGGACTTGTGACCCTTGCTGGGCCCCTGACTGAGACCAACACTGAAAGAGCTTGGAACAGCACTCAGCACACAGTAAATGCTCAGTAAGTGTAAGGGAAAATACCGCACCTCTAGCCCTTCAAAGGAGAATGAAAGAAACAAAAAAAACCACAACCTCTTGCAAAAGTAGAATATACGCAGAAGAAACACGTGACATGCAGACATGTTACATGGAGAAGAAACATATGACAAAGCCCTTTATTTGGGTTCCACTTCTATGAAAAAAAACCACCAATTTATTTTTAAATATTTTAAAGCTCAACCAAATTCCAGCCAATAGTTATTAGACCATCTCACTATGTAAGAGGTCACCTGGATGGTTTCCCATCTACCAAGTCCAGCATACTTACTGTTAAGCAATATTAGTCTCTTCAATGTCTTCATTTATAGGAGTCATATCTTTACCCAAAGCTTCCCTTTCTTCTTCTTTCTTCCTTTTCTTATGATGTTTCCGAAGAGGACTTAGAAAATAACATGTTAGAAATTAATCTGGGCCTGTTAATTCAAGCAAATATAGAATTATTCAACAAGAAAGCCTGTGATCTTATTTCTAGACTGTTAAAAATGCATGGGTTCTTTTTTTCTTAAATATTTTGGGTTCTCCTTTAACTCATCTCTTTTTCTAGGCTCGTATGATAGCTACAGCAGGCAACAATGTGGATAAAGGATGTTATCTAACAGGAAGACTACATAGCTGATGGTTGACGGAGATTTTTTAGAGTCCAAGACAAGTTTCCAGGCATCATTTTACAAACTAGAACAAGAAGCATTATTTAGAGTGTAAAGAAAAAACAGAAGAAATTGGCAACAAGCATTAAAAAATAAAAAAGACAGTGACAGCAGCCTCTGGACATATTAATTAAGCTTCTCGACACTTTAATCCATATTAAGTAGTTAAATACTCTATTCCGCACTGTTTTCCAGTTCTCTGGAAGTGTCATTCAAAGCTAGTGTTACCAAATAGCCCATTTCTCTGTCTGGACCACCGATCCTCTTCCTCAGACCTGGCATTATAAGTATTTCCTACCACCATAAAGTATATAAACTCAAAAATATTTTTCAATTTTGTAGCTAGAAGGAACCCTATAGATTAGCTGGTTTAATGCTTTGGTTTTACAGAAAATGCAATTAAAGTTCCCAGATGTTAAGAAATTTGTCCAAAGTCTCAAAGAGACACAATGGCAGAGCTGATCAAAGAGTCAAAGACATATCTATATTCTTGTTTTAATCCCGAGGACACTGTGAAGAGAGGAATCACCAAGCCCCCTTTCTGGGTATGGGCTACAGCTCAGAAGTAGATGCAACTATTTAGAAAGCTGGACTAAATGGGTTGTCTTTCCTCCAGTGTATGTTTTTGACCCCTTTGTCAAAGATCAGACTGCTGAATGTGCCTGGGGTTGTCTCTGAGTCCTCTGTTCTGTCCCATTGATCCATATGTCTCTTTTTGTGCCAGGACCATGCTGTTTTTATCACTGTAGCTTTGTAATATAACTTCAAGTCCAGGATTGTGATGCCTCCTGCTTTGCTCTTATTGCTCGGGAATTAGCTATTCTGAGTCTCTTGTGGTTCCATGTAAATCTTAGCACTGTTTTTCTAGTTTTGTGAAGAAAGCTATTGGTATTTTTATTGAGATTGATGATATGTAATTTTTGGTAATATGCCCATTTTGACAGTATTGGTTCTGCCTATCCAGGAATAGGGGACACTGTATCTCCATTTCCTGATATTCTTGTCAATCTCTTTTTTTCAGAGTACTATGCCAAGGTTTTCATTATAGAAGTCTTTTACTTCCGTAGTTAGGTTAATTCCTTGGTATTTAATTTTGTTTGAAGCTATTGTGAATGAGATGATTTTCCTGATTTCTTTCTTGGTGGGACTGCTGGTGGTGGACAGGAATGCTATCGATTTTTGTGTATTGATTTTATGTTCTGCTATTTTGCTGAATTTGTTTATTAATCCTTATAGTCTTTAAGCAGCTTTTTGGGTCTTCTCTGTAAAGGAAGGATTGTGTTGTCTGCCAAGAAGACTAGTTTAACTTCTTCCCTTCCTGCACATATCCCTTTTACTTCTTCCCTTTGCCTGACTGCTCCTGCTCCTGTTTCAAGTACTACATTAACAGGAGTGGTGAAGGCGGACACCCTGAAAAAGAAAAAAAACAACAAAGCTTGGGCTGGCTCCTCAGGGCAGGAAATCAGACTTTAGTCAGGTGCCTTTTCCACATACTGTGGGAGGTTTCTGCTGTGATCAAAGAAAGCTGGTAGGTGTCAAAGAAACTAGCTTCATTGAGAAGTGTACCATGCCACTCTACCTCAAAGAAGTAAGGTGTTTCTGACTCCCAAGGTTGCGTTATATAATGAAAACTAAGGGAGGTTGATGTAACCATCATTTGCACATAAAATTAATTATTTAATGTGGCCAACCTAGAAAAAATGCTTCTGTTTGTGTCTATTTTTCAATGCTATTGTGTCATGGCACATTTTAGGAAATGAAAATCCTGGTTAGCCTAGTAACAAACACAAAATGCACCTGACTTTAGGACTAAACAATTAGCTGTAACTGAAAGAGTTAGGCAAGTTTTGTTTTAAATCATAATTTAAGATGATAAAAATTATTTTTATGTGTTTTATTATAAATACCTCAATAATGATTATGAATCTCAAAATGAGGATTTATTCAAAGCAAAGCAAAAGGATAAGAGAAAATAGGAAGGAAAGCAGTAAGCAAAAGCAACACACTATTTCTCAAATTTACTGAAAACTAAGTTTAAAAATACTTACTGACAGCATGTGCAGACACCAATGACCAGAATGATAAAAACGACCATCACCGCTATTAAACAAATCACCAAAATCTGTACTCTGCCTCCCCTCAGGTAGAACAGGTCGACTCTCTCACACCGGGCCCCCGTGTAGCCCTCATCGCAGCTGTAAAACAAAAGCAAGCAGAAGGCAGCAAGGTAAAAACACGAGACTTCTACAAACCTCCACCTCATTCTGAAGAATTTCCCGACGTGGAGGAGGAACGCAGGTCCTTTACTCAGCAAAGCTGTCCCCACTGCTCTCGTGAGCGACTTTGCTTTCTTTGCTTTGCTGAGGCCTTGCCATCTCTTGGATGTTATTAACGTGTCTAATACAAATAAACCAGGAGAGTGACAGTTTCCTAAAACATGCGTTGAAACTGTAATCCCTGTGTTTGAAAAGGAAAGGATGAGAAAATTCCCAGCACTTAAAAGCCTCCCTGACAAGGAATTCAGAATCCCCAGGATTCCGCATTTCATCACAGGCTAATACAGACAGCTTTGGGGTGCCAACATGCTCTTATAAATTATTCCAAAGTGACATTGTTGGGGCTGGGATGCAGCTCAGTGGTGGCTCACTTGTCTGGCAAGTGTGAGGCCCTGGGCTCAATGCTCTGTACCACCAAAAAAATAATAAATAAAAATTACATTGTTTCATATAATCAAACACAATAATGTATATGAGAGCTCATAACCCAATGACTGAAATAGAAAGTCCCATAAATATCATTTCTACAAAATCCCTCTGTCTCTGTCACCCTCTTCTACTCCCCTCCCACTCTCCCCCTGCTTGGGAGGTCCTGGATTAGATAATGTTCTTCATTACTCATGCATTTGTCTTTCACCAGCCACATCCCCTCAGAACACCACAGGTCTTGTCCTAGCCCTTCTCCATCTGCATTTCTAGATCTGTTCCTGGCTCCCTCCACTGCCCTCTAATGATCTATTCGTATTTGTCCCCTGGCTTTCTTAAAGGGGAGCAACCAGAATCAACCGGCTCTCTAAGTGGAGCCACCACTTCCCTGTAGCCTTAGGACACCAGCAGCTAATGCCCTGGACCTCCTTTCCAGTCATCAATCTGTCCCACCAAGCTAGAACCTGTCTGAGTAAGACTAGCAGAGCTAGGGGTTAGGTGCCTCATGGACGACCCATAGCAGCATCAGAACTGTAGCAGAAGTTTAAGAGATACCTAAAGATTTGTCTGAAGACCTTTGAACCAATCTGCCTGTTGTAACATCAGCACCTCTGTGTTGATATTTTCCCTTGTCTCTTCGGATGCAAACAAACTAGCTATACACATGCTTAGCTCAATGCCAGAAAGATTACATTCTGCACCTTGAAAAGATTGCTGTGCAGCCTCATTTTTCTCCAAGGAAGGATTCCTAGCCAAGCTGTTCTATAGCTATGCTTGACAAGAGCCATGGCAGTTAATTCCCACAAAGCCCCTATTCCTCAAGTAAAGAAATCCTTTAATGCCAACATTGTAGCACAATAGTGCTTCAAAAACAACATGAACAGAAAACTCAGTAACAACCACCAATTAAAAGGCAAACTGCAATGAAACCAAGAAAGAAGATACCTAATGCCATCTATTGCAAAAGGACCTCAGGACACGCAAGAGAGAACTGCTTCCAGCACGCTAGCTGGGTATCTTCATTCCAAGGTCAGAATATAGGGAGGGAGCTTAAAAATATGTGGAAATATAAAAAAGTCTGTTGTTCATAGAATTGAAACTGTAGGATCATTTTTAATTGCATGTGGGAAGATGTTTTCAAGAGTTGTTTCAAGAATGTGTTTAAATATTACAAATACAGTCTGTCCAATTAGAGTACACATTTCTTTAATAAATGCACAAAATATGCATTTTTAAGCAATAGCTTTGCCTGCGAAGAGCACAGTTCCTGGCTTCACCGTTGGAATGTTTTCCCAGTTGTGCACCCTGGCTCAGCGGCTGAACTGTTCTTCAGTTGAGTTTCTCAGTGAGCCACAGTTCCTATAGGCTGTAACCGGGAAGCCCTGCCAAAGAGAAATGCTCACATAGTTATGGTGGCTCTCGGGACATTCACTTTTCAGCCAGCCATGAGCAGGTTAGTTGCTGGCCATGTTCAGGGAATGCCTCTCCCATAGGGATGAGGAGGGGGCAGGGGAGCAAGAGCCTTGTGCCCACTGAATGGTGAGTAGATGTTTATTGAATAACAGTCTGGTAAAGTGAAAGTGAAAATAACTTTGATGGATTCCATGACTCTTGAGTGACTGCAAAATTAGGCTTTGTGACCACTGTCCTGAAATAATCAGTAGAAATGTGTAGACATCAACTGGACTGTGACAGCAACCTTTGAGATAGGTGCTGTTGTGGACCTCAGGTAGCAGATGAAGAAACTGCAGTGCCAAGGAGTGGAGTGAATGGGGCAGGGATTCCAGCACAGGCCATCTGGCTCCCAGCCTGTAAATGAACTGTTCTGCATAAATTATTAAAAAGTACATATCTATAAACAAATTACCCACTTTCCAAGAACATTCTGACAAGACTAATAGAGGATATGAATTATTTGAAACACATTTCGTGTGCATGTGTGTAAAAGAGGAGTCCGTAAACTCCTGTAATCCCAGGTAAAGGGGACATTTCTGTCTTCCCAAAATGGCGCTATCACCAATAGCAAAGAGTTTGGCCTGAGTTTCACGCAAAACCAAGCTACAGGGAAGGCCAGGCCTGGGTGGAATATCTGCCACTTGTCCCAAGGGTGTACTCCTGGAATGCTTGCTCTGTTTTGGACCATTATATACAAGTTGTGTTGCATTTATTATTTGGCTTAATCTTCAAGTCTTGAGAGGAAAGTACAGTATTATCATCTCCTTTTATAGATGATGAAAGAGATGCAGGAAAGGCAACCCCATGGCTAGCACTGCATACAGTGGGTGAAAGCAAAGCCTAACTGTAGGTCTATTGACTCTAGAATCAATGCCTGGACCTCTGGGTCATGCTGCCGGCATTAGTTCTGAATCATTCTGCTGCAAGAAAGGTGCTCCTAGCTCTGATGAAGGCCTTGGTTTTGAAATTTAGTGGAGGTCCGGATGGACTGTAATAGAGGCACCTGTTCATTCCTCGCACACCTGTTAAACTTCCAGCGCTGTGCTCACCATTGGAACGCCAGTGGGAATAAGCAGGAGCCCTACCCTGTAGGAACACACAGTCAGAGTGGCTGTTTAAAGAAGCCATCAGCCTGGCTCTAGTGGGTGAGCGTTGTCTGCAAGTGCGACTGGATGGCGGAGCAAGGGCACCCACCTCACCACTAGAGGAAGTGTGGAGGGGGAGCCATCCATGGGGGTCCAGGAGGAGCTGGGGTCGAGGCCACACCTTAAACCGTCAGTGGGAAAATCTCCCGGCTACGAGAGGAGCTTGCACAATAACCCAGTGAAGAAGTGGGGGCTTTAGAGGAACATTTGAGAGGCATGGCTGGAAAGTTACGCCAGGAGCAGAGGAATGACGGAGACTCAGGAAGTGAGCTTTGACATCCCTGTGTGCAGGACATGCTGTCAGGTCACACACTGTAGTTTTCTTTCCTAAGGCAGTGACATTGAAGCGCAATCAATGTGCAGGCATACAGACCAGTTACAGATGCTCTGGGTAAAAGGACGCTCATATTTTAAACACAGTAAATAAATGAAAATTTTAAGAAATCACCTCTGTCTTTCTTAACACACATGTGCACACATACACAGTTTCCTGCCTATTTTACAGTAGCAATTCTTACTCTCTTCTAAGAATTACCCGTGCGCATTTCTTTTGCAAAATGAATTTTATGTAATTAAAGTTTTTTTTTTTATATGTGAATACTGGGGGTCAAACTCAGGACCTCACGCTTGCTCCAGCAGGTGCTTGTGCCACTGAGCGACATCACCGGCCGTTTTTTCCTTTTTATGTGGGTACCAGGAGTTGAACTCAGGACCTTGCGCTTGCCAGGCAGGCGCTTGTGCCGCTAAGCTATCTCACCAGCCCTGTAATTAAAGTTTGAAGAAGCCCATGATCTTTAAAGTTCCCAGAAAATAGGATTTGGAATCACTGGGATCTTTATGGGAAAAAATATATATTGGAGAAACTACAGAAGAACATAGTCTTTCTGTGAATTTCAGATGCAAAGAATCCCCTTGAGGAATCACTCTGCTCCTCTGAGGAAACCCTGCAGTACATTAGAGGGCATCTCTTTATCAGAAAACAAATGCTAAACAGACGCTAAAGTTGTGTGTGCTTGAGTAGAATTAAACTTGGACCCTTACTCTGTGAAGAGCTGGAAGGAGAACCTTTTCCTGGTCCCCATCGTGCTGGGCTCTGCTTACAAACAGGGCTGGCTTCTTTGCACTTGGCCGACACCTGCAGGAGTAGCTTTTACTTTGGCAACAGCTCCTCCATATTTACATTAACGACATGCCGCCTAACACTGCCAGGAGAACGTGTTTCCATGGGAACCACAGGGGAGATTCCTGGAGCCAAAAAGCATCTTAAACCTGGACAGAATCAGCTTCGCTTGCCAAGGCAGTGAGGACAGCCCAGCCTGGACATGGATTGGGCTCCCACACTCGTGTTTCGGGAAAGTGTGCGTCAGCCTCTCCGTAAGCAGCTCAGAGCGGGCCTTGGACAAGAAGCTGAGGGAGGGCCAGGCAGAGCCGTGTGGACAGATGGCACGGTGAGCTCAGGCTTTCCGAGGCCCAGCCCGGGAGGGCACCACCCTCGGCCGGCTGGCAGGCTCACTTACACGCAGGAGGGCGTCCGCTCAGCCACCACGAAGCGACATCTGCCCTTGATGCAGTAGTGCTTGTACTGCTTGGGGCAGCGGGAGAAGTGGCCTTTCCGCTTCGGCTGTGTGGTGGTGGCTGGAAGACAAAAAGGAGTTGGCTCCGTCAACCCACGGTGCACACTCACTCAGAACGGAGTCCTGCTCTTACTGTAGGTTTTCTGCAGACCACACTTCCATTTCACATCTCTCCGTCTCCTCACAGTGGGATAAAGTCAGACTTTATGGCCACAGAACAGCGCTCCAGATTGGGTAATGGGATTGGGCAGGAATGTTTCATATCTAGTTAAGATCTGGGTACAACCCACCTCTCGGAAATGTGCGTGTCGTTTAACACGCAGGGCTTGGTGTGACAGGCAGGAGGGCTTTCTTGTTATAAGTGTTGTCAGAACCGTGCTAGAGGAAGGAGTCTGCTGGCTGCTGGTGTTGCTGCTGCTGATTTCTACCCAAGGAGCACAAGCAGGGCAGGGACGGAGTCCTGTGGGCTCCACCCGCATCTCGCACGCCAGCCTGCTTGCTGATCACACAGCCTCGTGAGGTGAACACCGTCGAAGCCTCCAGCTTGTAGAGAGCAAAGCACCATGCAAAGAGGAGGCCACCTCCCAAGGTTACACATCTGGGGGTGGCAGCCTTGCTCTGGGCCCATACGGCCAAGCACATCACTCCGGCGCTCTTGGGACCAGTGGCTGAGCTGGCGTCCATCACCTGATCTCAGCCTGCGAGTCCAGAAGTCGTGCTCACCTCTCTTCTGGCCCACAGATGCCTTCTCTTGCTCTGAACTGACTCCCCAGTCTAACCTTTAGACCCTTGAATGTCCCACGTCCTACCTAGGTGCAGTGATACGTAACCATTGCCCCACCACTCACGCATACGAGGTTTAATAATGATTGCTGACAATACAGAAATAGTCACAAGCAATCTTGTTTGTTGACTGACAACTGACATATGCCCGCACCAGAGACTACAGCTGTAAGGCCGGCTGCAGCCCAGGTTAAATTGCCCACATTCGTGGCATATCCAGCAGCTTGCGGGACCGCCATACAGCACTCAGAAAAACCACACAGCATTCGCTTCAGAAGGTGTCCACACTGGCTTTGGTACAGCACATTGTATTGCAGTAACACTGAACAATTCTTCCACGATGCCCGTGGCCTCTAAATGTCCCAGCACCATAAAATTGCACAGCACCACAGAGGGGAGAATGCCAGGGGACACTGGATGATCTTTATGCCGCACACAGGTGAGGCTAGGACCCAGTGCAGTCATCCTCAGAATCCAGGAGTCCCAGATGCCCTCCAGATGCCAGAATCTGAGGCTGCTCAAGCCCCTTGTATAAGATGGGTGGCCTTTGCACAGAACGTGCGCATGTCCTCTTGTGCACTCTAATCTCTAGATAACTTGCAAGTAGGGTGATGGAAATGCTGTGTAAGTATTTGCTACCCTGTGTTGTCAAGGAACGATAGCCAGAACGGTCTGTGAGTGTCGGCACAGGAGGGGTCCTGTTGGGGTATTTCCAATCTGCAGTTGTTTAACTCTACTGACATAGAACCCACGGACACAGTGGATGGCAGAAGTCGCAGAGGAGCTGGCTGACTGGGTTTTAGTGTTGACTCGCTAACTGCTCTGGCTGACGGCTGGTGCGTGCCAGACATCAGTGGGACTCATCGGGGGGCTGATGTTTCTGCCAGAAATAGCTGCACCTGTGTGTCAGAGGCAAAGACCTAGACCTTTGACAAATAACTTGATAACTCAACTTCCACTGTGGAGGGTTTCCTATTCCCAGAGACTGGTAAGAGGCACAAGGATACATCCAGTACCCTGTCGATCTTAATTGCTGTAGCAGAATAAATCAAAAACAGTAATGAGCAGTCCACCCATAAAGACCACCACAGTCACCATGTAAATAGGTGCGGTACCTTAGAATCAGTGGAAAGAACCCTGGATTCGGAGGAAGGAAACTGGTGTTTATTTTTTGGTTCCACCTTTCGCTAACTGTTTGAGTCAAGCTAATTAAACTTAGTCAAGCTAATTAAAGCCTCAGTTTGCTCATCTGTAAAATGGAGATGACAACACCTACTTTAAAGAGCTGTGGAGGTATGCACATAAATTACCTAGGGATATTCCTGCCAGAGTTCCTGAGGCAGTAGAGGCCCTAGCAGTTGAGTTTAGAACCTGGCACATCTTGGCAATCTTAAGAGAAATCTCGTATAAGCATGAAAGGTGCTTTCTTAATCAAAGACGATTTCCTGGAAGAAGCAGACTTTAGGCGGCAGTAAGCAAGCAGTTGACTTATGGAGCACGTCCCGAGCAAGGGCACAGTGTCAGTGCTCTGCGGGTCTCCTGCAGCAGGTGTGGGGCAGGGGACGGAAGAGGGCAGCCAAGGACCTGGGATGGACATGGTGAGACACCTGAAATGTCAGTAGGCTGAGTGAAAGCTAAGTGAGACAGAGCTGAAGATGGTTCTTGTGGGTGGAATGAAACGGCGTTGTAGAACACTCTACACTAGAAAGCATTCTCTCTGTTCATCAGCTGGGACAGCGCAGACTGGAACCGTTAAGAAGAAGCAGGGGCCCTGAGAGAAACCAGGGCAACCTGATCCATGCAGACAAGGGTGACGCTAGCCTGGGCAAGGGCACTGCGGGCAAAGAGACGAATTCAAGAGGCAGCAAGACTCCAAGGCAGCTCTGGGGTGCTCACTCCGGGAAGCCTTTCCTGCCCAGCAAAGCATACTTGCCTTTTGATACAAGGCATTTGGCTTTGTATCCTTAACTGCACTAATTCCCTGAGTTGCTGTGCCTCTTTAAATGCACTCACACATTTCATAAACACCACACCAAGTTTAATTCCAAGAGGCAAACTAACCAGCAGCTGCTGGCTGCAGAAACTTGATCAGCCCTCTACCCAGCACAAACCCACGCCAGCAAGATGGCTGCCAGGTCTGTTATGATCACCAGAGCTCATGCCTCTGCCAAAGAAGCAGGCTCCAAAGTGTGCCCAGCAATATTTAGATTTAAGACCTTTCCATGCCACCAGGCAGAAAATTACCAGTGATCTCTCTGTGGAAATTTCAGCTCTAAAATATGTAAAAATGTAAACAGAACAAAACAGAAACACAGATGGGGTCCCTACTCCCTCTTACCTGGAAATGAGAAGCTTATCTGCTTTCTCCCTCAAGGACTACACCTGGAATTTCCCTTGCTTCTCGTCTAGTACCCATCATGGATACAATTTCTGAAAACGGAACAGCTATGAAGCAGAACATTTTATGTCCATCACAAGACCTGATGTCGGAGGCACGATTTACCCTTCGCTTCCAGGGATGTGTATCAGGCGAAGGAAAGTTAACTCTCAGACAAAAGAATGATTGCCCCTCCCTGGGGGTGTGTTTCTTTTTTGAAAAGGAAGTGACATGTTTTGACACGTGTAGCAATCAGGAAGATTCCTGAGCCTGAGTTGCACTTTTTCCCTCCTACTTTTCCAACCAGAGCATCCCTGGGAGCTACATGGTGCCACAAGATTTCACTGGAAAACGAGATCTTCCATTGGGCATGCATGCACAGTCCCCAAGGGAGACAGCCCGGATAGGGCACAGATCTCAGTCTTGGCATGGGGCACTAAATGCCAAAGATTCTGAAAGTCAGTTAAATAAGAAACCCTCACAGGAAGGACGAGAAGCAAAGATGTCTGTCTTAGATCATATGTCAGTTAGAGGAGAAGCAGTCATCCTCCCAGTTCCCCTGGACGGTCAGATCAGATGCAACAGGCTCCCTCGGCATACTTCAGAGGGCAGTAATTCAGTATAGATAACCTAACGGCCTAGTGTAGGATAAAAACGTCCTGAATTTGCTGGATGCTTTGATTAAACATAGTGTGACTCCTTTGTCTTTCTGCATAGGATTCTAATACTTCAGAAGGGGTGCTGTCGTGTCCTTGGAACTACACTTTTCAGAATGGATATATTAGGTCTCTTTTTCATAATCCATCACTCATTATTCCAACAACGCTCATTATAATTTCATTCAGTGATTCTGCAAATGGTACTGGTTCAGAGCCTTTATTCTGAAATCAACTCTAAGGACAATCAACACCGCAATTGTTACTACACTGCTTTTCGTCATAGCCAATGCAAAGGTTGTAACTGCGCGGTATCTCTGGCCCCTGGGTTAGACACACAGCGACACTGTGTAACAGACCTAAAGGGAGAAGCTGCACTTTGAAATAGAAGTCCCACAGGGTTAAGAAGGAATGAAGGGAGGGAAAACAAATTACTACACATCCATCTTCCCTCACACGTGTCTGACTAAAAAGGAAGTGGAAGTGCACAGAAGAGAAAAGTGATCAGGAAAAACAAACCAACAACAAAAAGCTCCTCCCTCACCTGGGGTGCAGAGCCAAGGGGTTTAATACTCAACTCCTTGGCTTCCAGCACTCTTTCTCCTATGGGTCCCTCAATTTACATCTTTATAAGCCAAAAAGCAAGGAAGAAAGTTTTTTGGTTTTTTGTTTTTTTTGTGGGTACTGAGGGTCGACCTCAGGACCTCACACACCAGCAGGCGCCCATGCTGCTGAGCGACATCACCGGCCCTTTTTTTGTATGTGGGTACCGGGAGTCGAACTCAGGACCTTGCGCTTGCCAGGCAGGCGCTTATGCCACTGAGCTATCTCACCGGCCCAAAGTTTATATTTTTTAAGTTAACTTCTTCCTTCCCTGCCAACAGTCTCCTTGAGTCAAGGAAATAGAAATTCATGGTGCCCCTGAAGAAATGTAAAATTTGGAGATGCATTCTAATTGAGGATTCCCATTTGTTTTACATCTAATGACATTTGCTACAGAAAAGCAGAAAGGGAGGCTGAACCTCCAGCTGTCCTTGTTACCGCATCCTGGCTGTGGGGATGTGTTGGAGAGTGCAGACATGGAAAGATAAGTTTGTCTTTCATCCAGGAGGACCAAGCTGACCATAGGGGCAGGCTTCACTCAGAGCTGCCATTTTCCATCCTCCTTTAAAGGAAACAAAGAATCCAGTGCTGCGTGGTTTGGGTAAGTGACCCCAATGGCCTGTGTGCTGAAGGCTCGGTCCTCAGCCTGTGGCCCTAGCAGAGGTGGGCGGGGCTTTGGGGAGTTGGAGGTCACTGGGGATGTGCCATCTGAGGGGCTGTGGGATGCCAGTCTCTCCTGTATTTGCTTCCCAGCCACCACCACAAGGTGAGCAGCTTCCTTTTCCACAAGTTCCACCACTATGTCCACCTCCTCTGGGGCCACCCAGCCACAGAGCAAGGCCTCCAAAACTGAGGGCCAAAATAAACCCCTTCTCTTAGTACGCTGGTTCATCCAGGTGTTTCTTGCTGTAATGGAACACTGAGAACATGCGTACTGAAGTGTGCGTTTGCATGCGCAAACAAAGACCGCGGGGCAGGAAGAGGCCCGTGTTTCTTTCTGCTTCTCAGGAACTCATGATACAGGGATTCTAATGGGTCCGATGCCCCTTTGCTCATCCTCCTTTTCTGGTCCTTCCTCGCCTCTGGACTTCTGCAGTGCCTCTGGCTTGTCTTTTCACCTTTCCACACTCCCTCCCCAGGGAATTTCTCCAAAGCTGCTGTCTTTACACACACACTCATGGCAACAAGTCCCAAGTTTACTTCCCATCCCAGATAGCTTCCTGGAATATCCAACTAATATCTCACTTGAATATCTACACTGGTATTACAAGTTAACAGCTTAAAAACGGAATTTTTGAGTCTTTTCTTATCCCAGTAAATAATATCCATTCTTTCTGTTATTTAGGCTGAATATTTTGGCATCATCTGGACTTGTTTCTCTCTTATTCTACATCCAATTCTTCAGCAAACACTGTTCACTGTACTCAAAATGTGCGAAGAAGTATCTCACTCTCTCCTATCCTCTGGCCTAAGCTCCACATCACTCCTAAGCTGGAAGCGCTCTCTCCCTGGCAGCTCCTCTAGCTAATCTCCCACTTCTGCCTGTGCCCTCTTCACCATACAGGCTGCACCCCAACACCAGCATGATGCTGCTAAAATGACTCGGGTGAAAGCTGGAGTCCTCGTCGTCCTTGACAAGGCCCCGCATGCCAATACCTTGTCCCTACCCATGGTGCTCACTGATTATTCCCGGCTCCTGGAAGACGGCCTGGTAGGTGCTGATGAATGCTAGTGGGATGAATGAATGCCCTACACAAGCTGGAAAGGTACTGTCTGAAAAAGGGATGCTTAGAGACTGGGCTACTTGAAAGCAAAACCACAGAGTGATTCAGACACAGAAAAGGTGCATGAAGACCATCTGAGTCACTTCCTCACTTCACAGGTTCTGAACTCGTCTTTTTTTTTTTTTTTGGTGGGTACCAGGGGTCAAACTCAGGACCTCGTGCGCCAGCAGGCTCCCGTGCCACTGAGCGATATCACCAGCCCTTTTTTCTTATGTGGGTACCGGGAGTTGAACTCAGGACCTCATGCTTGCCAGGCAGGCATTTATGCCGCTGAGCTATCTCACTGGCCCATGAACTCGTCTTTGAAGCCGAAGTGTCTCTCTCAATTCACAGGATCAACGGAGAAGATTTGCTGCTGCTCCACACTGATTCCTCTTTCACGAACCCAATGTCCAGTGAGAACTGACCATCAAGCAACTTTCTCTTTTAGGATTCCCCTCGCATGTTCTGCATTTTGATCTTCCCACATGATTCTAAGAATTTTAGCACAGTGATCAAAATATTAGCTGTGCTCAAAATATATACATTAGCTGTACTCAAATTATCATCTCTGCACCTTCTAAAGATGATCTCCCCAAATTCATGACTATTCTGCTTATTGTATGACTTTAAACACATTACTTAGCCTCACTGTGTCTCAATTTCTTCATCTGAAGAAGGGTATAATAAAGGCGTCCCATAGGACTAACTGAAAATATATGTAAATATGTAGATCAGTGCTCAGCATACAGCAGAAGTTTGATAGGTGATGGATGCTATTATTTTGATTAAAATGGCTATTGTTTTCATTGATGATATGTATACCTCGATGCAAAAAAGTTTAATAAAATAAAATAGAAAAGAAAGGGAGGAAAGAGAGACTAAAGGAAGAAAAAGGGAGGAAAAAGAAAGGAAGAGAAAGAAGAGGGAAAGAATTTATTTAAAGAAGTCAGCTGTAACGGAGCCATTGTAGAAGAGTAGGCCCAAGCAGCTTTAATACTGAAAGACTTAGCTCAGTTCTGCATAATGCAGTCCAGGCACTGCTATTTGTGGGTATTTGAATACAATGCAGTTGTTTAGCCTGCTAATATGAAGGTTCAAAAAGAATGTAAATACTGCTACTCCTTATGCCACAAAAATTTGGAAGCATTTTCAAAATCAAATTAATTGACTTTTCAACATCTAAGGAATCATCTTTTTGAAAGTTTTTGTTTCTTTGTTTGTTTGTTTTCCTGTTGTTGTTTTGCTTTTTTATGGGTTTAAAAAAATAGTTTACTAAGAAAAGAAATGTAAACCAAGGAGGTAAGTATTTTTGCTCTAAATCTCTGATTTCTCATTTGATGCCTCAACTTTGTCCAAAAAAAAGTCATGTTGAAGCTTGTTTTCCATCTCCAGGTAATATTTATCAAATAGTAAAATATATTATTGTGTTTTCAAGCCCTTTTGCAAGAAAGCATTCTATATTGTATATAGAAAAACTGAAATAGTTTTTTGACATCCAATTATTATTGTGTTGTTTTAAAAAACTTTGACCCTCCACCAAATCACTACTCTAGCTGCTTTTTAACTGTGCTAATAATGGCACTCAAGTATCCATAATCTCTCACAATCCCAGCCTAAGCTCCTACATGAATGAAAATGAACAGAAACAAAAATGACAGTGAGAAAAAGAATCCTGGATTAATAAATTTGGCTCTTCACAGAAGCTGCAGGAAGAAAGCAGAAAACACACCAAAAAATATTGATTTGGGGATTGTTCCCAGATCATGCCTGGAAAAGAAATTATGACTGAGGAAAATTCCTTGGGCAAAATCCAGAGAAAGTAATGGATCTTACTGGGGGGTGGGGGGAAATAACTTTAATTCTTTGCTGATCCTCCAGAGGAGAACTAGAGGTTTATGTAAACACCCCAGATTATTCAAATAATGCCAAAATGAGTGTCTTAATTTTAAAGATTAAAGTTATAGATTATGTTTTATATCTTCACACTCTGAGAAGTAGGCTTTTATGCAGCAATTGGCCATGTCTGCAGCTAGGGCCATGAAAGAGCAAAGTGTCATTGAGTTACTCTGGGGGTGATGATGGGATATTCTTCACAGACATGTGCAGTCTTTAAAGGAAGAAATTTTGGTGCTGGAAGCAGAAAGATGCCTGAGATAAGCAAAGAGCTGGGTGAAGGGCTGGGGAGATTTTTGTCCTGGGATTTACTTAGCCCTCTTTTTGTTAAACGGTATTGAGGAGAAATATAAAAACAACATCCACAATAAAAGTAGAAAACAAGGGTGACATCAGCAAAAGTCAGAATAAAATCCTTTAACTCTCTTTCCTCTCATGAACGCAATGAGTCATCAACAAAATCAGGCAAATTTCCTCTGTGAGAAATCCAAGAACTAGTGGGAGAGGCCTCATACTCTGGATGAGCACAAAAGCACCACATCCAAAGCCAGTAGAAAAACTGGGGACCGTTTCTCACAGAATCTTCACCCACAGTGCAGTTCCAGGTTTCTCCCTTGGAAGGAGGAGCAAGACTGCACATCCAACACCCCAACATTTCCGGGGCTGCCCAGAAAACTGGCTGCTGTCCTGTATTTTAGGGACACTGGTAGAACATGGACATTTTTAGGACATTTTAGGGACACTGGCAGGACCTGGCACTCTACCTACCTGGGGTTATGAGACTGGAGACAGCAGTTATGGCTGGGATTTCGTAGCCCATTCCCCTGGCTCAGGCCAGAGCAAACAGAGGAAGGATATCCACTCCCAGATTCTCCCAGAGAGGGAAAGAGCAGGACTTCGTGGTCAGTACGCAGACTTGGATGGGGGCTGCCAGAGGACTTGTTTCTGTCTCCCCCATCTTGGAGCACTGGCGGGACCCTGCTTACTCTGGCTATCTGGAGACCATGGCTGGAACTGGCAGCAGCTCTCATACCTGCCCACCAACCACATCAACAAGACATGAGTGGGCAAATGCCCAGGTGCCAGATTCTCCCTGTGGAGGAGCAGAAGCAGACTGTTCAAACTTTCCAAGGCTGCCCGAGAAACTAGCTTTAGTCTACAGCACAGTGGTGCACTCTCAAGGCCTGGGGTCACTAAGAACGAAGGAATGCACCGCACTTGCATGAGAACTTGCAGTGCCCCCAAGTCTCCGCCTGGACTGAATGATGAGGGCCTCCTCTCCTAGAAGCCAGGCTATGAAAACTGAGAGAGGTCACTGTTTTCTCTCCTGTGCAGATATAAACCCAATGACTCAAGGAAAATGAAGAAACAACAAAATTATCCCAAAAAGAAGATCAAAACAACCGGCTCTAATGGACTGGAGAATTATGTCTGACAGAGGGTTTAAAATAACGCATCGTAAAAATGTCCACAAGGTCAGTAGAACAATGCACAGGTAAAAATTTCTGCAAAGAGATAGAAAATATTTCAAATGAGTAAACATAAATCTTGAAGCTGAACTGAAAAATTCACTAGAGATCCCACAGCAAACTGTATCAAGCAGAAAAAGAGGTCAGTGAACTAGAAGACAGGTCCCTGGAAATTACACAATCAGAAGAGCAAAGAAATGACGATGAAAAAGAGGGAAGAGACTTGAAAGGTTCATGAGACATCATCGAGCAGCCCCGTATAGCTCTAGAAAAGCAAGAGGGAAACAAGACAGAAGGAGCCAGAGAGCATATTCAAAGAAACAATGGCCAAAAACTTTCCAAATCTAGGGAAATAAACATATGTCCAGACCCAGGAGGCCAAAAAGATTCCAAATAAGATGAACCCAAGGAATCTACACCAAAACAAGTTATGGTCAGGTTGTCAAAAAACAACCAAAATGAAGAGAAAGTTTTGAGAGCAGCAAGACTTTTCATGTAAAAAGAACCTTTGCTAGACTATCACAAAATCTTAGTAGAAATCTCTCAGGCCATAAAGGAGTAGGGTGATGTATTCAAATCATTGAAAGAAATAATCTGTCAATGAAGAATGCTATAACCAGCAAAACTGGCCATCAGCAATGAAGGAAAGATAAAGACTTTCACAAACAAAATCAGAGAGGTTTTTTCATCACCAAACCCACCTTATAAGAAATACTAAAGGGAGTTCTTCAAGTTGAAATTAAAGAATGCTAACCAGTCATTCACATCATAAGAAAGCATAAAATTTTTTTGTAAATGTAAATATATGGAGAAATCATATTGTATCACTACACTAGTGGTAGATATATCACCTTTAATTCTACTATAAAAGTTAAAAGACAAAAGTATGAAGGTAATTACAAATATAAAATTCATTAATAGATACACATTATGAAAGTAATGTGCATTATAACATTAATCACAAACTATGGAGTGGGGAAAGGTAAAAGTGTAGAATTTTCATATGTGATTGACATTACCAGCTTTAGTGTATCATAGTTATATTTTTCATAAGCCCTACAGTGATCACAAATAAAATACTTATATAAAAACACATAAAAGAGAGAAAACATTCAAAGCACGTAAGTACAAAAAAGCCAAAAACCCAGAGGAAAACAATAAGGAAGGAAAAGAAGGACAAAAGAACTACAAGACACACAGAAAACAACAAAATAGCAATATCATTTATCTTATCACTAATCAATTCCCTTTCGATAATTTACAGTAATGTAAATGGGTCAAACTCCCCGATCCTAAACTCTACAGTGCATGAATGGATTCGAATAACAAGATTCAGCTATATGTCTTGCATAAGAGAGTCACTTTCAATTTAAGGACATGCATAGACTGAAAATGAAGGATGGACAAGATTCCATTCAGATAGCAAACAAGACACCAGGGTCAGCCATGCATGTATCAGATAAAATAAGTTTTGATTCAGTATCTGTCACCAGAGACCAATGACAAAGATGGACAATAAAATATAAAGTTTGCAACTCACCAAGATGATGTAACAATTATGAATACATATGCACTCAACACCAAAACACCTAAATATACAAAGCGAATACTGATGGAATTGAAAGGAGAAATAGTGCTCACCAACCACAGGCCAGTCATGAACACACACATACACAAGTCCAGTGGACAGGGCACTCACATGACAAGTTGTGAAAAAAAAAAAAAAAGAAAAAAAGCCACTACTTACAGACAGGCAACAAGAGACAAGACCTTACATTGGTGGTGAATGAGTCTGTGGAGGCCCAGGAACACCACACAGGGAGGTAGAGTCTTACCTGGTGTCTCCCACAACACTGCAGGTAGGAACATTGGAAACCAGTGCCCCATGGGCCAATGAGACTCCCCGGTCTAAAGCACTGTGGGCATCTTGTTTTAGGAGGGATGAGAAGAGACCTAGGCTATTCTGGCCAGTTCCTCCGATGCTGAAAACAAGCACATTCTACAGTTCTCACTGGGAGAGATGAGTGAGAAAGGGGAGAGATCTGGGTTGGTCCAAGCCATGCAGAAACCTGTCCTGCTGACAGCAACACCCTAATATCAGAAGCCTTCAACCTCCCATGTCTAGTAATGGAAAGAACACCCAGACAGAACACCAGTAAGGTAACCATGGACCCCAACAGCAACACAGACCAAACAGACCTAAAGGACACATGCAGAACTCACTACCAGATGGCAGCAGAATCCATATCTTCTCAAGTGCACGCACAGCATTCCTCAGGATAGATCATATGCCATGACACCAAAAAAAAGTATTAACAAATTTTTGAAGACTGAAGTCATACCAAGTATCTTTTCTGATCATATGAAATGAAATAAAAAATCAATAACAGCAGAAGGAAAGCTGGAATAGTCACAAATATATGGAAATCAAATACCATAATCCTGAACAACTGTTACAGTTTATACCTAAAATGTCCCCCAAAAGTGTCATGTTCAGAGGTGGGATGTTTAGAAGATGAGTGCATCGTGGGGGTACTATATTCACCAGTAGATTAATCCATTGATGAGTTCATAGTTGAATGTGTGGTTAGGAGCTGGTCTGAAGAGGGGGCTCATTGAGGGCATGATGTAGAGGATGTATTTATATTGTCTGTCTCCCCTCTCCCCTCTCGCCTCTTCCTTCTCTCCTCTCCCATCTCCTCTCTCCTCCCTCTTTCCTCTCTCCTTCCTAGCTGCCATGGGTTGAATAGCTTTCTTCTGTCATGTCTTTCCACCATGCTTTCTCTGCCTTGGGGCCAGCCAACCATGGACTGAACTCTCTGAAACTGTGAAACACAGTAACCCTCTCCTCCATTAAGTTGCTGGTATTGGGTATTTAGTCCCAGCCACAGGAAAGTGATGAAATACAACAACCAATTGGCTACAAATAAAATTAAAAAGGAAATTAGAAAATGTCTTGAGACAAAGACATGTCACATTAAAACTTATTAGGTATACCAAAAAGAGTACTAAGAGGAGTGTTTATAGTGACAAACACCTACTTTGAAAAGAGAAGACCTCAAATAAACGGCTAACTTCATACACTATTTCTCCAAAAAAGACTTACAAAGGCCCAACATGGATATGAAAAGATGCTCAATACTATGAATCATCAGGGAAATGAAAATCAAAACCACAGTTAGAGATCACTTCCTTCCTACCTCTTAGGGTTGGAGAGAGAGAGAGAAATATTGGAGAAATTGGAGCAGTTGTAAACTGATGGTGGCAGTGTAAAATAGTACAGCTGCTATGGAAAAGAGCATGGAAATTTCCTAACAAAATTGAAAACACAATTACCATACTCCTATGACCCAGCAATCCCACCGCTGGGTATTAATCCAAAAAAAAAAAAAAAAAGAAATCAGGAATGCAGAGAGATATCTGCACTGTCACTGTTCATTGCAGCATTATTCACAAGAGTCAAAGGTGGATATAACCCAAGCGTCCATTGATAGATGAACGGATAAAGAAAATATAGGATACACATACAATGAAATCATATTCATCCACTTAAAACCACAAAACCCTCCAATATAGGACAACTTGAATGATAACTTGAGGATATTAAGTGAAATAAACCAGTCACAGAGGACAGATATCGAATGATTCCACTCGCACAAGGTATCTAAAACAGCAAAATTCACAGAATGCTGGTTGCCAGGAGATTGGAGAAGGAAGAAATGGGATTTTCTACTCAATTATGCAAATGGATAAATTCCAAAGATCTGCTGCATAGCATTGTACTTACAACAAAGCTTAAAATTTGTTTAAAAAGGGAGATTTAATGTTAAATGTTATTACTATGATAAAAGTAAAATTAGACAACATATTTAAGAGGATGATGGGGAAGATTTTTGAATATTGCCCATCATCAGATTACAGAATCATTTCCTGAAAAATGTCAGCATGAGGTATTTGAAACCAGTCCACAGAAATCACACACAAGTGGCCGTGTCCTCCTCCCATAGTGACAGGCCAGGCTCATGCAGATGACCTAAGACGCCAGTGGATTCCCCAGCCTGCACACCCTGCTTCCCACCCAGAGCTTTGAGGATGAGCAGGAAGAGGCTGGAGCTGATGACTCATGGCAGGGAGACTCACCCAGCATGTTCCTGGCTCTGTGACAGCATCCCCGGGGTGGCAAGGAAGGAGCGTGTCACACCAAGTCACCATCCTCCCAGCTCAGAGAGGGTTCCAGGGAATACGGGAGGTTTCTCCACGCCACCTGACTTTTTGAATTGGCCTGTGCTTTCTTCTAAAATCAGAAACAACCCTTGTAGAAGATCAGATCACACAACGTACATAGAACAAACAGTGTTGCGAGCCAGGGCCAGCAAACTATGGTCTCGGGGCCAGATCTGACCCACAGCCTGTTTAAGTTTCCTTGCAACACAGCCACACCTCCTCATGTGCGCAGTTGGATGACTGCTTCACAGTCAACGGCAAGACTGAGGATTGGGACAAAGCCTAAAACACCATCCGACTCCAGTCCGGGCCAGCTTGGACCGAGACTAAAAACTCTGAGAACACTAATGCAAGCATCTCCAAGGCACAGTACATAAAAACCCTTGCCTTCCTCCCTTTATTAAAGTGCAGAACTAAAAGGGAGATAGTAAGAATCTAAATTTCAACAGAATTCACCATCTTTCTAAGACCACAGCTCAGGATACCCCAGCTAGATTCCGCAGCACACATCTGTAACACCCCATATTGTGGCTAAGAATCAGAGACTGCGTCGGAATCTCAGATTTGCTATTTAGCAGCTGTGTGGCCTTGGGCAAGTTACTTAAACTTTCTAAGCTTTGCCTTGAAATAAAATTTTTAAAAAAATTTTCTCACTCACAGGGCTGCTACGATAAATGAATGAGTTAGCGCACCTAAAGCACTTAGCACAGTACTTAGTACATTTGCGTGTGCTCAGAGAACTGCCTAGTACTATTATTACCAACATCGAAAGGTTCAAATTCAGGAAGATCACCTTTCCAGACTGAAACATGAAGCTTAAGCATTACCTGTACAGTTTTCCGCAGTATCTCCACAGAGAAGGTCATGAGTCGCAGGGCTTCTGGTTGAATTCCCATCTGCCAGCACACAGTGAAGGAGCATTAGACCTTCAAGTGCAAAAAAGAACCAAAAACAAACATGAGAGCTTGAACTTTTGCTTAATGTG
This sequence comes from Erethizon dorsatum, assembly GCA_028451465.1. Lineage (NCBI taxonomy): Eukaryota > Metazoa > Chordata > Mammalia > Rodentia > Erethizontidae > Erethizon > Erethizon dorsatum. The sequence goes on along the minus strand of CM051832.1, from coordinate 110,172,220 downwards.
GAATACCCTCTCAAAGTCTCCACCCTCCTATAAAAATAGCATACCTGTCATTTCCATTTCCAAGTCACACTCCCAAGGCACATCTCAGGCCCTCAGACCAGTGCTGGAAACAGAGTTTTCAAGCCAGCATCACTTGCATCTGACTCTGCATCCTAAGGCAGAAGACCCAGCCACAGTGTGTGATAGGGCCTCATCCCAAAAGCGGAGGGGTGCAGGGGAACTCAGCCGGGTTTCCAAAGACAGTGGACCATGAGCCCACAGCTCAATGCAGCTCTCCGTCCTACACAGACCCAGGCTTCTTGGGTGCTAACTATGGAATGTCCTTCCTTCAGGGGTGGTATGAATATGTATTCAACCCATGAGAAGCTTTAAAGTGAGGTTCCACCAGCTAAGAGTCTGACTCACGAGATATGGACAGTCCTCCTGGCTTCTAAGGGAGAAAGCATCCTGTGTGTGGTTAAAATGGCTCAGAATACAACAAACCAAACCCACACAAACCCAGTGCAAAAAGCCATTTCTGAGATCATCAGGGAAATTTGACACTCACTGGGCATTAGACGATAATAAAGAGCTGTTATAAATATTTTGAAGTATACTCATGATATTGTAGTTTACATTGAAAAACAGAGTCCAAGTCACTGAGAGACATATACTTAAATAGTTACTAGGAAAATAACATATTTGAGATTTGCTTAAAAATAATCCAACAAGGGAATGGGGATTCGAGGTCACGAGGGACAGGCATGCAGGGGTAGAGGCTGCCTGTCGGTGATGGCAGAAGCTGAATGTTGATGTGTGAAAGTTTGTGATGCTGTCTGCTCGGGTTAGTAAATACTACAGACATCTACCATGGCAATAAGAGAGAGGAGGAGAGGATGGATGAGAGGAAGGGAGGAAAAGAAACACGGCTTAGAATTAGCTATTTTTGTCAGAGTTAAATATGTTGAGGATGGGTTAAATATGCAGACCCTAAACACAGTGCTGGCAACTAATTAACACTCAGTAAAATCACTGTTATGCAACTAGCAAGAAGAACATAACCTTTCACTGGCTGTGTTAGAAATTATACACCTAGGGCCGGTGAGATGGCTCAGCGGCATAAGTGCCTGCCCGGCAAGCACGAGGGCCTGAGTTCGACTCCTGGAACCCACATACGAAAAAAGGGCCGGTGATATCGCTCAGCGGCACGGGCGCCTGCTGGCGCGCGAGGTCCTGAGGTCGAACCCCGGTACCCACAAAAAAAAAAAAAAAAGAACTTATACACCCCGTCTGTGGTCTCTTAACAACGCCAGTTCTCCGATCCACCAAGTATCCATGGGCACCCAGCAGCACACAGGTAAAACTCTCCATTCCTTCACACCCACCAAGACAGTTATCAGCCAACAGTCAGCCCCAGCCTAAAGTGAGAGTGCTGCAAAAGCAAAGAACAGTGGCCACCAATTCAAACCTCTACAGAGTTTTGAAGAAGGGTCTTTATAGAGATGCTATTCTGTCTATCAAATCGGACAAAATTTTAGGTAGAGATGGTACCTAGTACTGGAAATAGAGGTGAGAATTGGGACTCTAAGCCATTGGAGAGAGTAATCCTGTGTTGTTTTTCTGAAGGACAAATAGGCACTACACAGAACATAAAAACAAAAAACATACACATGCTTAAATCTGATAACTACATTGCTAGTAAGTTTCTCTAAGGAAATTAATCAGGACCTGTAAGAAGGTTTAGCTACAGAATCTCTCTATATGGTATAAGTTATAAAAAATAAGAAATTACCTGAACATCTAACAATAGAGGTTTGATTAAATATGTATGACTTATCTGTGTGCAATACAATGCTATTCAGAAGAAGGCAGGGTTCCAAAAATGCCATTCAGCTGTAAAAATTATGCTTGGACATTAAAGGGACACTTCTACACGTTCCTAACCAAGAAATCAGGCTACCAGATAGTAATTTACTGTGATCTGCCTGTACGTGTATTTGTATATGTGTGTGTGAGGTATAAAAAATCACTTAGTGAGTAAAAAGTTTCTCACATTGGTCAGAAGACTTTTCTCTAAATTTTTCTCATTTGTACTTTATAATTTTTCTAACAGTATATTTTGTTTGTTGCAACAAAAGAAAATGAGTAATTCATATGTATTTTTTGTAATCACAACTTGGCCACCAAATTTCTTGATTATTACAACTTTTATCCCAACCCTTGCCCCTCCCTTCATACTTAGAATGAACGGAATTAAGAAATCATTTTGGGTTTCTCAAGCATAGAAATTTTATATTACTCATCTTTGTAGTCCTGGTACCTAACATAGAACATAATGGACAAAAACCAAACCAATCAAACAAGGAAACATTCTTCAAATTCAACAATCCCATATTTAACTCATTTAACTCAAGCATATTTAACTCATTTCTAAAATCCCATACAAAAGCATTCTTCATAAAGCAAAACAAGAGGCTAGAAATAAAAGTTTGCTCTAACAGTGAGAAAGAAAGGAAAGAAAGGAGAGAGGGAGAGAAGGAAAGAAAGGAAGGAAGGAAGGGAGGGAGAGAGGGAGGAATGGAGGAATGAAGGAAGGAAGGAAAAAAGGAAGGAAGGAAGGAAGGAAGGAAAAATCCCTGAGTCTCATAAAGACTCAACATCTAGAAATTGGGAATGGCGAGATCTCAGGGGTATCATAGAACTTAAGATTTATAAGCAAAGGCCCATGGCTTAGCACGCACTGCGCAGTTCTAGTCTAGCTGCGCTCCTACCCATTGTCAATCACAAGTCTAACCCATTATTTTCCTCTTCCCCTAACGAAGGGAGCCCTATTCCATGGAACCCTGTCCAGCCTCCTTCTCCTAAGCTCAGTCCACACACTGATATCCACTGGCAAAGCGAGGCCACTGTCCTCAGACGTGGGGCAGAGGCCTGAGAGAGACAACCTCCAATGAGCCAGTGCCCAGGCAAACAGGGTGCTGGGCACCCCACCCTGCACCTCCCCAACAGTCCCCAACTCCTAAACCCACAACCATGACCAGATCTGTCTTGGAGAATTATTTTCTTGGCCTGCACAATTTTAAAAAATAGAATCCAGGCAGATCACATTAAACCTGAATTTTTGCTTCTGTGGAAACAGCAGAGTCTGGTGACATAGGCGTTTCTCATGACAACTGGCTGGAGGAAGAAGCAGGCGACTCCTCTTAAGTGCCAGGAACACTGTGATGTGTGCTACACTCCTGTTTCTTAACTGCTGGACCCTGGTGTACATGTGAGTTTGTGATCTGTGAGAGAAACTCAGAAACCAGAGAAATGCTATCAAAGCCATCTACCAGATACTAAAGGCTGCTACATGGAGACAGGGACTCCTCCTCCATCCATAGCGCAGCCACCTGTACTAAGCCTGTACTTGCCACCGTGGTTAGCACTTGGGCAAGACCCCGTGGGTTTAGAGATAAGGGCAGGATCCCTGACCTCAAGGACCTCGAGGCCTTGTGATCCAGTGAGACAGACACACAGACCTCTAAGGACCAGGAGGGATAACACGGTGGGTAGAAATCAACTCTGCCTGGTGGCAAAGACTTCTCTGGGGTGTTGATGAATTTGTAATGAGGAATACATGATGTTTTTAAAGTGTTGATTAATAACTTAGAAAACAAAAACTGTGCAAGCAGATAATCATGGGATATTATTTGTTGCAGCAGTGGATGATATTTATCTGGTTTTAATAATGTTAGTATTGATAATTTAATAAAAATTGTCCTAAGTAGGACCAGTAACCATCCCACACGTATCGTCCAGGGAGACCGGAAGTGATTAATCAGGTTTGCGCTGGGTTTGAAATATTTTGGGTGTCAGCCCTATGGCTAACCAGACTGCAGTTGTGAGAGAAGAGGAACTCAGCAGGTAAGACAGCAAGGCAACAAGGCGACAAGCAGTGCTACAAAGCCAAGTGCTACAAGCAAGCTGTTCAGCAAGGCACAGGTGGATGCCGGAAAGTCAATTGTTCTTGCCTCTAGGGAAGGGGAAGAGCAAAAAGATGCAGTGCAAAGATCTGCTATTGCTTGTCACCAGACTTAAAGTATTTCTGGTAAATTTAAAATGTATGGATGTTTACTACTTTCAGAATACATTTTTTAAAATAAAATAGTTAATCAGAGCATTCTAAACAAAGGGACATCTTATAATACACAAAAGGGCCAATGTATAGAAAGGCCCAGCATGAAACAGCACACAGTGCCTCGCTTGTGTGGAAGAGGAGGCTGAGGAGGTAACAGGAAGCAGCAAGAGGCCTAGGAGTATTTTACGTTCCACACACCTCACCCCATTGTTCACAGGTGCGCAGGCCCTGGTTTAAAATGAATGGTGGGGGGCCGGTGAGATGGCTCAGCGGCTTAAGCGCCTGCCTGGCAAGCGCAAGGGCCCAAGTTCGACTCCCGGAACCCACATACGAAAAAGGGGCCGGTGATATCGCTCAGTGGCACAGGCGCCTGCTGGCGCACGAGGTCCTGAGGTCGACCCCCGGTACCCACAAAAAAAAAAAAATAAATAAATAAAATAAAATAAAATGAATGGGGGAACATTGTGTAGGTTTTTCCACCTTCACACCGTTGACATTTTCAGCTGGCTACCCATTTGTCCAGGGAGTCTCTCTCATAGGCGTCCGCAGCCTTTACCTGGCAGATGCGAATAGCTTCCTCCTCCTCCTCCTCCTCAAACCCCACTCCTGAGTTGTCAGTCAGATTCATCCGGCAGTGCCAGATGTCCCTGAGTGTGTGTGTGTGTGTGTGTGTGTGTGTGTGTGTGTGTGGTGGGATGGCCCCACTTAGGAACTACTACGGCTCCCTCCAACCTGTCTTACATATTTTTAATCTAAAATACCGCTTTCACACTGAATACATCTCTTTAATCTGAATCAATAGTGCAGCTTTCAAAGGCTCCACTTGTGAGTTTTACAAAAATAAAATTTAGGAGAAGTCCCATTGTCTCATGGAAAGATCACCAGGCTCAAGCATCAATTCACTGTATGTCTTTGAGTTAATTAACAAATTATCCTGACCTTTTTCCTTGAGAAAACCTAGGATCACAGGTTTCCCACCCATCCTATAATCTAGTTCATAAAATTCAATGAAACAGTATAAGAATTTTTATAGAAATATATGTTATTTAAATTACTATTTTTACCAAGGTAAGCATGAATTGTATGTTAGGGAAAATATGGTGCTTATTGGTGGAAAACACAAGATCCCCATTCAAAAGAGTCACAAGGTCTATTAAATTTCAGAATTATTAACAACTCTCAAAGTTTTAAAATATCCCACCAACCAACTCTCAACTGCCTGGAAATTATCCCCTGGAAGAATTCATCAAGCCCACATTTAAGATTTCACAAAGAGACAGCAGTCCCTCCTAAGGTACGCATTTCAGAGCGTCCATCCATCCATTCCTTCCATCACAGTCATTCACTCATTCAAAAAATACCTTATGCACCCGTTTCTAAAGCTCTGTAAATGCACCATCATGTTGATCTGGGTTTGCCTTCCTGTTAGTTTGCTCTGTCCTTTGGGCACACCTAAATAAGTTTCATCTCTCTTTTCCATAACAGAGTCTCATGTATTTGAAGCCAGCTATATACAGTTTCTCTAAAAGCATTTCTCCTCCTCAGGTTAAACATCCTCATTCCTTCAGCCCTATTTCACTGGACCTCAAGTCCCCTGTGAAGCCTTGCGCTCCTCCCTGGATGTGAGGTAGAGGTAAAGGGCCACTCCCCAGCACCTGGCAAAGACTGCACTCTCAGCCCCATGCTCCTGGTAATGTGGCCCTGCAGTAGCTCAGCCTTCTCCGGCTGTCACATTAATGCTGTGGTTTTATTCTTCTACCTTAAAAAGAAGTTCTTCAGTTTCTCATATTGCTGGGAAGCAACATATTGATGGATTTAGGTTTTTACTTTGTTGTTACTCTGTTTAATTTCATCTTTGGCATAAAAGCAGATAATTTTTACAATTTTAGGCATCACCAGGTCAGATTTTACCTGTCATTCTAATATTTCACAGTCCTTTTACTTCCTGATTCTATCCCTCAATCTATGCGTATCATGCATACCTCTCTACTCTGCAGGACTTGAGAATTTCTGTGATGCATTAAAGCAATAAAAACAGAATGAAACAAATGGTAACGTCAGCTGCACTTGCTGATCTTTATAGGACTCCATTTAAAATATCAACTCCACTCATAAAATTAAAGAAAAAGAGGAAAGAAATCCCTGTCTACTCAGTGACTCAAAGTTCTACTTACTTTTATGCATTTTGAGATTCTCAAGTTCAAAATTACAGAACGTATTAAAAGTATGATCCCGTCGGCCAGCACATGGTGAAGTCAGCAGGAACAATCCTGGCTTTCAGGGGCAGATCCCAAAGCAGCCGCAGATGCTGAGGTAAGCTGTCTGCAGCTAGATCAGCTATTTAAAGAGATCCTATGTGCCCAACTCGAATAGCCATGGATGTTGTATTTGCCTCCTCTCTGAGCTGAATTTTCCATTTTTAAAGCCAAGTACATTTTTATTTTTAAAGTAAATATAACATTATCACCAAATGCCCGTTTGTCTCTATGTTAATGATTTAGGGCATCTTGAGATACATTGCAAATTTCTGCTTGCGTATACTAAATACAATGATTTCTTGCCATAGCGTATCAGTTCTGGGATTTGAACCACGCTCCAGTCCTTTTAGAAAATTCGGCTGCAAACCAAAGAAGAATTTACCAATCTGTGAAAAAAAAACAGAGGTTGGAAGAGTAGTTCATCATGAAATCCCTGGAATTGTATTTCTATTAAAGAAAAGCAGTATAGAAGAATGGGAAAAGAACAGCTTTGGGTAAAATGGAGCTGGGTTTGAATCCTGGGTCTGCATTATAATTTCCAGACTTGTGATTGTGAGTGTTACTCAACCATCAGGCTTTAGGATTTCCCTTTTGTAAACTGAGGCCCATAATACCTAACTTGTATGGCTGTGGAAAAGATTTAGCTATGTGCTTAAACAAAAGGGGGAAAAATTATGAATCTTTAGCCTCAGTAATGCTATACCCAGAGTAGGCACTCCAAAAATAGTTACCATAAGAGGCCAGAAGAAGAATTATAATTACTCTGGTAAAAAGCTATATCCTTGCTCTCATATGGATATTGATAAATTTCTACATTTAGGATATAATTTGACTTCTGTATAAATTATATTTGTAATATAAACTATGAAAGAGAAAAGTATGAGCATATACACACGTAGTACCTTTCTACAGTGTGAATATATGTGTGCACTTAATTGGCCCCTCCACACTCCTTTTCTTCCTGGCAGAGCTGAGGAAATTTGAAGCTATGATGCCTCAGCTCATTAATGGGCTCTTCTACGTGTGTCTTTGTGCTCTCAGTGCAGTTCTCTGGGCGACTCCACATACACTCAAGTCCCGCAAGGTTACTAATTGAGTTGGTTGGCTAAATGATTCACCGATAGCAATATAGTGGTTAAAGTTGGGTCAAAGACTTTCGAACAACCACATGGATTGCACATCTGATCTCTAAGTTCTGAAGAGACAATTAGATTTTTAAAGTTTAAATCAGTATTAGGAGCAAAAACTGTAAGCATCTGGGGAATTTCCCATTACATCATCATTTTCCAGAAGAAAAACAGAACCTTGAATATGGTTACTGTACACAGAATATTTCCACATCGAAAGAGAGGCTCTGTCCACCGTGGAGTTGGGAAGAAACTAAGGGTGGAGATGACGTTTGTCACTGGGCTCTCAGGAGCTCAGCCAAAGACTGTGAAGGGGTGGCACTGCCATCAGTGTGTGGCTCCTTGTCTGTCAATTCCTTTCTACATGTTTTGTTGTCATCTTCTGCCTTCCTACAAACTGTTATCCTCGCTCATATTGTCCTAAGTATAATCCTTTTTTTAATTTTTATTTTGTCCAGGTTTTTATTATTTTAGTCCAGGTTTGCAAGACATAATGATCACACTCATGGGGAGTTGGTGCATATACATGGCACGTCTTTAATTTCTTTTCGTCCTCTCCCCTCCTTCCCATTCCCTCCATCTCTTGGCCCTGTCCCCTTTTGCCAAAGATCTCTCTCCCTGTTTCCCATTATCTGTCTTTTATTTTATCTACTTTCCTTAAAGTAGACTCTTCTGCAATCTAGAGTGTCTGACCTGCATCTAGGAAGCAAAGCCTAGCAGAGGATTATGGTTTTCCTCAGAAGACCCAACGAGGAGGAAAAAAAGGAAACTGAGAAAGGGGCAGAGAAATAGCATACGTGCGCCTGCCATGCTAGGCAAGGCTCCAAATTGAGCAGCACACAAGGGACACAGAAATATGCTCAGGTGGGTCTTGCCAGTGCTCATGAGGAGCGGGTCTTGAGGACTACAGAAGAGGAGGATGGCCTGCCCCATCACTTTCACCACCAACTTCCCACTGGACAGGACTCCTCCCATGGGGTGCTCATCGCTCAGTTCTGGTCTCTGCTGGACAAGAGGCTGGAACCCGTGCCCTGGGTGCTGGCCTTTCATCCTAGCCCAGAGTGGGGCCAGTTGGTGTGGCAGGGAGCAGAGCAGGAGGCACAGCAGGTGAGCAAGGCCAGGGGAGGCACACGGTGTCCCACCCCCGTGAGGAATGCGGGCATTGGGACATGTCATGGGTGACAGTTGGCTGGACACGGGGATTGTCCACTTCTCCCAAGTCTCACACCTGAGGAACTTCCTATTCATCATCAGGAGCCAGGTCCCAGATTTTCCGGGCCTTCAGGGTACGTGCAGACAAAAGCAGAGAAAAACTCTGTAACGCAAATATCTTCACAAGAAGTTGTGTTCACACGAAATCAGCAAAGTTCAGTGCAGACACCTCCTTCCCCCACATAAAACTCTGCTCCAAGTGGAAGACACAATATCTTGGTGTTTAATGAAAGTTAAGAACGATAAACAATGTTCTTTTGAAGTCATAAATTTACTCCACCATCTGAGATCTTAAAGCTCAAAGAAGGAAGTAATTTCACAATCTATCACAAACTAAGTCATACAGTCAAATTCTGTCAGCACCACAGTAATGTCTTTCCAGTAAATCAAACTCTTGTCTTTTGTATTTTTTGTTTTACTATTACCATTATTAAATGTGTGACAAGAATGACTAAATTGAATGGGAACCCCATAATAACCCGCAGCTACTTTCTTCGAAATCATCAGTTGCCAAAACTTGACTTCTTGTGTGTGTGTGTGTGTGTGGGTACCGGGGGTCAACCTCAGGACCTCGCGCACCAGCAGGCGCCCGTGCCGCTGAGCGATATCACCGGCCCTTTTTTCGTATGTGGGTACCGGGAGTCGAACTCAGGACCTCGCGCTTGCCAGGCAGGCGCTTATGCTGCTGAGCTATCTCACCGGCCCAAAACTTGACTTTTTGATGACTATTCCTCTATGACAAGACCATACCAAGCAGTCAGACACTGTAACACTTTAAACAAAAAGCTCTAGGCTCACTGAATGTTCATTACAGTTCAGAGAGGAGGAAAAGGAACCAAGGAAAGTGAACAATTTGTTTTCAAGGAGGATTATCCAAGTGCAAAGTGAGAAGGAATTAGGGAGTTGGGCTCTGGATCCAGCAATAACACGGCCTCTGACCCATAAGGAAACAGTCATCAAACTTTAATAATGATACAGGAAAGAAGACGGGTTTCAGAGTGGGAGATTAATCAACCTCAAAAAGCCCCAGAATTTAGGATCTTCAAATGAAATAGCGTGAGCCAACCTGATTTAGCATGAATCTATTATTACCTTTATCAATAAAGCTATCTACAGAAAGTGGAAATGAAAGAGAGAGAGAGAGAGAGAGAGAGAGATTAGGTAGTGTATTTTAAGTGCCAGGTAGATAGAAAATTAATTCTTTTGGAATTTCAGAGAGAGGCAGTGCATTAAACTGGAGAAATCATGGAGAAAATTCCAGCAAGAAACAGGGGGCTGAACTGAACCAGAGGCTTGGTCTATGTGGGAGACCATGTGCAGAGCTATGCAGCTGCAGTGGAGATTGGTGAGGAAAGCACTAAGAAAGAAGGACCCTCTTTATGTGTGACGTGACTGTGAAATAATCCAGCCGATTTTCTTGTGTCACTTAGGAGAATAAGACCTAGTCAGGAGCAGTCACACCACCCATTTCCAGCTGTGGCTTTGCAATGCCTGCTCACATCCTGAAAGACAGATTCCTAATAAAGCCTCTGACTGGTCTAGGAAACCACTGCCTGAGTAGTTAACGCTGTGACTGCTGAGGGGTAGCGATCGGGGAAGAACAAGGCACAACGCTTGTGCAAGGCTTCTGCAAAGGCCTATGGGAAGTGAAGCTTATTACTCAGTGTGCGGGCTCATTTCACAATGGTAGCAAACTTACAATCACATTTCTTCTCCTCCACTACAGTGCGATGGTCCTTTACCCACAAATGAATAGAGATTTTTCTCACAAAAGTTTCTACCACAGATGGCAATGCTAACACTGTGGCTCCTGACATAACAGTAGTTGAACTTCTATCAACATAACTTATCAATTATAGCTATGCTTTTTCCCCCTTTACTGTAAGAGCCAGTTAATAACCACTATCCAAATCAATAGTGAAACATAAAATGTGCACAGTCTTTGTGGCAAAAACTGAGCCTGGTGCACAGAACTGGTCCAAGATGAGGACCATGAGAAGAAAGTCACTGAATCTAGTTTCTGGGGAAAAAACACCAGTACTTTTCTCTTTCAAAACTGTTTTTGGCTTTCTGGGTCTCCAAGCGCCCTGGCTCTTCTGTTCTCCCTAGAGACATCTGTTGAGTTTTGGGGGTTGAAACTCCATCTTCCAGCTTCTGAAACATCTGCAAATTGCAGCATTGTCATCCTGCATTCATAAAGACATCACAGACCGTGGAAGGCATTTGGTCCATCTGCTGCCTCACCCAGAAATGTCCCCGGACACTCCTGTAAGTGCCACCTCATGCTGGGCACAGGAAGTGCTCCACACCCCAAGGCAGCTGCCTCCATGCTTTTCAAAGCTCCACATGTGAGAAAAATTCCTCTCAACTCCAGGTGCAAGCTGCTTCCCTGAAATTCTGGTTCATTCACCTAAGACACTCTCTCTGAGCCTTGCAGAGGAAGCCATTGATGAGACAACTTTTCCATGTAAAGTTGGCTCTCATAAACCAGCTCTTCTCTATCCCAACCTCCACCCTGACTTCTTTCCTCTTAGCAACTCAGGTTTCTGACTCCTTCAGGCATCACCCATCCCCATTCCTTGCAAGGGCACCCCAATTTCTTCCCAGCTCCCTCTCCTGACCTGTTAGCCTCCTCTACATCGAGCCTTGAGTCTGGCCACCCCCCGACAGTCCCTGTCCAGAATCCACCCCCTCCCGGCTTCCTGATTTGTACTTACCTTGTTCTCAACTCTCCACTCTTTCTTTGACTCCTGCACCACAAATACGAATGCTGCCAATACTCTACTGCAGGCACCTCCCCCTCCCATATTTTAGTGTGGTACATAAATATAACATAAATTTTTCTATCTTAATGATTTTAAGTAAGCGGGCTCACTGGTATTAAAAACATGTATGTTGTGCTGCAGTCATCAGCACCTGCCATCTCCAGAATTCTTTTTCATTTGTAAAATTGAAGCTATAGTCCCACTCAGTATGTAGCTCTCCATCCCCCGTGCCCTTCCCACAACACCTGCTCTGCTTTCTGCCTCTGTCCACTTATCCTGTCTCTGTCCTTTCTTATCTCAGTCCTCTTTTTAATAATGTCATCTAGTCTCACAAAACGTCCCTGACTTGCTATTTGAACAAATGCTTACTAAGGATTTATGTGTGCCAGTCAGGGTACTGGACCCTGAAATCATAATTAGTTAAATGACTCATTTAGATTTCCAGTCCTTGTTTCTCAACTTGCATTCCTGTGATGCACTTATCAAAAACAAGAAGGCAACTTGGGTACATTGCTGTTGTCTAAACTCAATGTTCTGTTCTGATTCTATCATATTTTCTATTAGTCTTCATTGACAATGGGACTCCTAGTCAGGTATTTTGTAGATTATCCTTCAATCTTTGGTTTGTCTGCTGTTTTTATCATATTTGGACTCGGTTTAAAGAATTTCTGAAAGAATATTACATTGGTGAAATGTTCTCACTGCATCATATTACAGGCTATATGACATCTGCATGACACTGTGATGATGCGAACTTTGATCTCTTGATAAAGGCAGTGTTTACCAAATTTCTCCACTATCAAGTCACTATATTTCCCTTTAATACTCTCTCATGTGTATGTTGAAGGGGAAATAAGAAAACTTAACCTACGATCTATCTTCTTAGAAAGTTTTTAAGTACACAATACAGTCTTGTCGAGTACAGGTACTGTGCTGTTCAGTAGACCTATAGGACTTACTGATTTCAGATCACTGAATCTTTGTGTTCTTCGACTGCAATCTCCTCATTTGCCTTTGGCATCAGCCCCGGACACCATCATTCTTACTCCCTGCTTCTATGAGTAAGAGTGATGAGTTTGGATTCCTCCTGTGAGTACAGAATTCCCACTCCTGGGTGCATACCTAGAGAATTTGATAACAGGATCTTGAAGAGGTCCGGCACATCCGTGATTATCGCAGCATTGTTCATAATACCCAAGATATGGAAACGACCTACGTGCTCACCAACATGCAGATGGATAAACAAATGTGGTATATGCTGCAATGGAACATTATTCAGCCTTAAAAATAAGGAAATCCTGCCACTGGTGATATATTCTATTCTTCAAAAGCAATTTTTAAAGTCCATCCTACACTCAAAAAGAAATGATGAATTAATATCCACCTCCTAGAGGGAGGGAGGTCCACATAAAACAATTACAATCATTCTATAAGGAAAATTTGCTTCTTATCCCAGGAAGTCTTTTTACAATTTAGATTCCCAGGTCATATCAAACCGGACTCTAGTAGGCCTGGGGAGAGGCACGATAACCTGCCCATTTTTACATTCCCTGGAAAAACAACATTTGGGTCCACTGCTATAATTTGAAGTCAACTCGCACATTTCCAAACATTCACTAGACCTGTATGAATCCCAGATGCAGTTCCCATCCCACAACAAAATGGGCTCTCTCTCAAATATGGTGCCATAAAATTGTTCTCTCTCTTAGGCCAGCAGTCTTTGACACAGCTTTTAATTCCTCTTTCCCCTTCTTTACCCACACATGATTCATTATATTTGATAAAGTCCAGCTTTGAAATATTTATTAAACTTGTTCCTTTCTCTTGATCTAGCACTGCCAGAGTTGCGCCCAGCAGCTTCCTCTTTACTGCATTTGATTACCTTTTCCTCATCTGACTCATTGTGCACACCAAGAGCAATCTTAAACCACTGCATTCTCTTGATTGCCACCCTGTTAAAATTACCATCTTTATCCCATTCCCCCAGAGGCCATCAGACAGAAAGCTGTCCCTCCTGTTACAGAATGCAGCTATCCTATGCTAAGGTGGAGTTTGAGAGGGAAAATAATGGAGTGCATTCAGTCTTGGTTTCCTCTCTTTAAGTGCTGTGTGCTCATGAATCAATTCTTTTAAATGTGCCATTAAATTGTATTCATTAATTTTTAATAATTTTTTTAGTCATTCAAATATTAGTCTTCTTTAACAAATACTATGGATCACCTAGGATAGACCTGGAGCCATCTGCTGAGGAAGAGCCGCATCTAACAGGAAAACTGGCAGCACCTGGGCAGGGGCCAGGAGAAAAGCAGGTGTCAGACCCCTCACCTGGAGCTGGGGAGAAGGTGGCAGCTCTTTCCACAGTCGGGAACCATGTAAAGGCAGTCTGGACATTCCCACAGATTTGAACAAACTCCCCATGAAAGCAGCCACAACATTTTAAGATAAAGCTTTAATTTGTTACAAAGAGTACAAACTTATCCAAATTACAAGCTCACTTGGCCTCTAAATCCTAGGAGATCTTACAGAGATGGAGGTGACACTGCACCAAGAATTCAGGGCCCTGACAATTGTCCTCATCTCAAAACCATCTCCTTCTTCAGCTGATAGTTCCCTTAATATCATAGAGTTGGCCCTTTGTTCTGGGCATGTGGGTCTCCTCACTTTTCAGTACACAAAACTGGCAACTATTAATTTTTCCACCTTCTAATTCTTCTCCCGTGTTTTCTTCCACCAACATCAGGGGAGAATTAAGTCACAGGTCATTTCTTTGTTAATGAATTTTCCCAATCACTTTGGCCCATTATAAATTGTCCTTCTCTGAGGTCACATTTAACATGTACTATGTGATATAAACTTTGCTGAAGTTGATCAGTTCTTCGTTGCATTCATTTTGAACATTTTTATTGAGTATATTATAAACTCTTCCTAGAAAGAGTGGCTTATAATTAAATTATTCTCGTTAACTCATGAGTGCTTAACAGTTTCAGACATACTTCAAGATGTTCTTAAGCATACCTTAAAATAGTAAAACTTTAAATAGTAAAAATTTTCGATTCTCTCTTTGTCATATGACTTGTTTTAGAAATAACAGTAGCACTTCCCATCAGGCCCTCTGGCACTATACCATGGCCAAGAAAGTCCTACTTTTGGATAAGTTAATGTTTGCTGATCTCATTCTGCCAGGTCAGCATGCTTGGCAAACCATGTCCAGCTACCATCTTGGCAAGGAATCGTCTAACACAAGTCACTGGCAATGAATCTGAAGGCATTACAGATGGAGAATTAAGAGTGTGGGAGAAGGTGAAGGGTTCTTAGCTTCTGCTTTTGGAAGCAAGGAGAGAGAAAGGGAGAGTGAGAGCTCTGCATAGTTTACAGGAAGCCCTGGGTGAGGGACTATGAGCAGAAACAGGTGTAGGAGGACATCCTGAACTATCCTCATCCAGCTTCATTCTTTCAACAATGTTTATTTAACACCTACTCTGGAGAGGAGCTATTCTAGGTACTGCAATGTAACAGTAAACAAAATAGACAAATCCCTGCAAGACAGAGCTGGTTCTAGTGGAGCTACTCAGAGCCCCTCTGACACCATGGTCACCGGCTGGGCCGATGGCACTTGTTCCTTGCTCACCTCCAGTGGTGAATGGCAATTGCCTTCCACAAATCTTAGCACTCCATTTGGCCTAATGAATATAGTGATTCTATTACTCCTTCTTAGATCACACTCATGAAATAATTTAAAAGTTATCTGCATATTCACAAAGTTGAGAACAGTAATTTTATACTTATGAGTTATTCTACTAAAATCTTTTCCTGAATTAGCTAACTTTATCTTTAAAATAACCCCATGTCCCTAGATAGCGGTTACTATTATCATTATCATCATTATTATTATTTTATAGATAGAGAGGGGGTTTAGAGAGGTTCAGTAACTTTCTCAATGTTACAAAGCAGTTCTTATGGAACAACTTAATGTTTATGCATAGCTGTTCACACTTAAGAATCTGAGGAAGCTGTCACCATTTTAACATTCCACTTGCCACTCATGGTCTGACTTATGTGTCTAATCTCAGCATCAGGCAAGCACTAGAAAACCTCCGCTGCGTGAAATTAGGATCAAAATTGGCAGGTGAAGAAGAATCTATGGAGGCATGCTTTAAACAGATATACATTTGACTTTTGCAGTTATATTTTTCACATGTGTTCCTTCCTAAAGAAAGAAGTCAAATTAAAACTCACTTGAGAATTTTCATCTACCATCTACTTCATAACTAGTAGGAGCAAGGATTCAAGAAATGCAGGCAAGAGAAGGTTTTTGCATCAATTAGTAGACTCTGATTGCATTCAGAAAGTACCCAGAATCACAATAGCAAAAAGATAATTTCATCTGCGCTTCCCTATTATTTATTATGGTGACTCATGCTTGTCCAGAATTTGCTCTGCTCCAGGCACACCACCTGTGGCTTGCACAGTCAAGAAGTTTATGCACACAATAGTCATGGTTTTATTACTGCTCATGAGGAAACTGAGGCTGCAACTTGCCCAGAGCTTCAGGATGGGCTCCTTTTACCCACTATGTCAGTCATAGGTACGTAGGGCCATCAGGAAGAGTATGAAGCAGTGTCACCCCTCCCCACCCATCCACAAGAGCACCCCCTAGGTGTCATGGTATGGTGAACACATGGGGAAGGCACAGGAGTCACCGCTCCCCCCAGTTCAGCTTTATTAGGGCCCAAGATGCCTGGAGTGATGCCATCACAGATCAAAGTCAGTCAGTTGCTCTGATGAACACCAAGTGAACACTGTCAGATGTGATGGCCTGGACTGCGCATGAGTAGACTGGGTTCCTGGGTGGGACGAAGAGCCAGGAGTCCAGATACCTGTGGCACAGTGATTCCAGGGATGGCACAGATATATGAGTAGGCAGCACAAGCAAAGGGGCAGGAGACAGTGAGGATGAACCTCCTTGCTTTCCAAATAAGTCAGAACTGAATTCTAGCATTGGTTTTTCCACTGTAATGCCACATGATATCCCTGTCTTTAACATCCCACCTTTCCCTATCTACTACATTCAGCATGGAATGTTATCTACCATGGACCAGGCCCTCATTTCACACTTAGAGCTCAGACTCACAAAGCCAGAACTCTAGACGTGACGTAATCCTGTTGCACCCATATCCGCTCCTACAGATGGGATAACAATGACATCTAGCTGCTGTGTGCAGTAGGTAATGTTGTGCGGACGAAATGAGTTAGTTAGCTCTTAGACGCCAGCCTGGCTGCCTCCCTACCTAACTGCTTCGCTATTATGTTGGTTGTGGAGAGCAAATATACTAGGCATGAAAATGCTTTTTCAGTTCTAAAGGTCCCCCCAAAGCAAGAGTTACTATGTTCAAGACCACATTGAAGGTCAAGCAGACATCTAAGTCTACAGCAACACTCTGGATCGGTCTCCACGGGTTTGAAAAGAGGGAGCTGTTATATTTGTGACCCATTCTGTTATACAACTAACTCAGCACTATTAAATAAGAAGGCTGAGTATGAACATTATTATCCTTTCCATCCCCACTTTGGAATTAATGTCTCTAATCTACTAATCATTAAACTAACACACTGCATATCCTCAGGAAAAAAATGTAAAGAATGAATGAAAGTATTTCATGGTTACTTGACCTTGCTGAGAAGCAAAGTAGGCAATCACTTAATTGATATAAATTAAGATTAAATACCTCTCTCCAGCCTTCTAAAAAAAACTCTCCTGATTTCTTTAAATTCTTGCAATTAGAGATTCATTTGAGCTACTAATACTCCTTTTTAAAGATACTAATAAGCCTGGGAAAGCTGGCATATGTCCAACTTTAATCAGACTGTTTTCCTCTTAAATTGGACTTGGTGTATTTCTGGCCAAGGAATTTATGAATTGTTTTATGGCAGTATTAACTGGGATCATCACTTAAGATCCATTAGTAAGAAATGAAGCACAAAGGCAGGACAGGGTAGTGGTGAGAGCACAACTCTCGGGGTCATACAGACCCTAGTTTGAGCCCCAGGAATATGGTATGTTGTAGAGTGACACTTAAACTCTCAAAGTGTTAGTTTCTGCACATGTAGAATTGGGCTGTTAATAACAGCATCTGCTTCCCGGAGATGTGCTGAGAGCTAAAGAAAACCCAGCCTTCCTCTACCCAGCCTCCTACTAGGGAATTAATTCTTAATGTCCTAAAGCATTCACTGTATCAACTGATTTAACTTCTTTCTTATGCATCTAGTAGAATGGTACTGGCTATGTACCCTCCTTGGGACAACTGAGGAAAAGTCACTCAAAATGGATCTTTCATTTAAAATTCCTGGGGAACTCAGGTTGCAAAGGCCCACGAGGGTCAGCAGCACAGCTGGTGGCAGACACTAAGCAGGTGATCCTTACAGTGACCACAGGGCAAGCTCAGCTGTAAGAGCAGCGAGAAAGAACCAGGAAGTCAACTCAACTAAGCCGCTGTGTGACTTCAGCAACTCCACAACGTGGGTGAGCGTGAAATTCTTCATATGAATAAGGAAACTTGCTCATTTCGAAAGGAGGCTTAGGATTACTTAATTCGAAACATTTTGCACCTGTTGAATAGGTGATTTAGGAATATGTTGAACTCATACAAATGAATGGTTATATTTGTGACCCATTCTGTTATACAACTAACTCAGCACTATTAAATAAGAAGGCTGAGTATGAACATTATTATCCTTTCCATCCCCACTTTGGAATTAATGTCTCTAATCTACAAATCATTAAACTAATACACTACATATCCTCAGGAAAAAAATAAACAGTTGCCGGATTGGACAGTACCTGACCTGCAAACCTTAGAGGTATAAGTCAAAAAATATACTCCACAAAAACACTTGCCTTTTGTCCCCCATCTGAGGAATAAATACCCTGAGTTGAAAGGTGTCTTCTGTCACACAAATATATTCAAGGGGTCGTCAATTACACTGTGCCATGATTCCTAACAGACACTCAATTAAATAGATGTTGAGTGATGATGGAGGACGGAGGATATTAGACACTCAGATATTATTTCACTCCCTTCCAAAGCCTTCACAGATGAAATAAAGCCAATGCTATGAAGACACAATAATGATATCAAATGTAGTTCCTGCTAACCTGATGTTAACTTACACACTTTAATATGAAATAGTCACCTTTAGTTCTATCCTCTAAGTACATCATGAAATTCAAGTATTTTGTGAGCTGACCTGGAAACACAGCCCCCGATTATTGTTTATATAGGATGTTTTTGTGATAGGAGTTCAAATTGCCCAACATTCACACTAGGCTTTGGGATACAGCCACTGAGAAGCCAGAAAGTCCCATCCTTGGAGTTAGCTAGATGGTTTCCCTGGCTAGCTTTTAAAAACGGCACAGGCAACCAGGCTCAGAATGAAGTCACGCGGGTGTTCTCTGCTATTCGTGAGAACAAAGCGAGGGTTTGGTTCCTTCACCATTTAAAGAATCATAAACAGACATGAATGAAGACCCTATCCCATCACCCACAGGGCTCAGGGCCTGCAAATATTCTAAGGGGATTATTTCTCGTACTCAGTAACCAAGCAGAAAAATAGAATTCTCTTGTCTCTTCTTTGGCAGTTCCCTCTCAATTTCTGGAATTAAATTCCTATTACTAAATGGATCTGCTAACAAAAAAATACAGTTGAGAAAATCCCATTTTTGAAAAAAATAATATTAAGTGGCTCAAAATTTCTAACATTATGAAAATGCCTTTAAATAATTTGAGTAAAATTAAATCAAATCAATGTTTAGAAAGGATACCAATGACATATATATGTGTGTGTGTGTTATATAAATATAATACATAAACATTTCATTTATATCCATGTTAAATTTACATATATTGTATGAATTTAATCTACCTATGTGATAGGTTTAGGTCTAGAATGTCCCCTAAAAGGCTCATGTTTTCAGAGGCAGGGCTTTGGGAATGATTGAATCATGGAGCAATACACTCATCGGTGAATTACTCTGATGAGTTCCGCTTACTGTGCTGTCAGGAGGCAGGGCCGGGTCTGAAGAGGAGGTCACAGGGGATGGAGGTGGCCTACCAGGATCATCTCCCTCCTTGCTCCTCCCTTTGCTCTCTGCTTCCTGGCTGGCAGGGGTTGAGCACCTTCCCTCCATCCCTGTTCTGCTGTGTCCTGTTTCTGCCTTGGAATGAGCAGAGTAGGGCTGAAACCGTGAGCCGAAACAAGTAGTGGGTGTTGGGTGTTTTGTCCCAGCAACAGCAAAGTGACTAAGACACTATGGCAAATGATCTCCAAACCCATTCTTCCCTTATCTGTTAGAATTAAAATTGCCCTGTATAGATCCATCTACTAAATCCCAGGTGTGTCTATAAAGGAGTGTCTACATTTATCATCCACACAAGACATTCCTAATTTGTCACATGCTAGAAAAGAACGCGACAGTACAAGTGTGATCATCTATGGAAACCCCTTCATTTTATGAAGGAGGAAGACAATGGCCAGAAGTTGTGACTATAGGTATTTCAGGGATGCAGGATGGCAGCTGGCATGCCAGCCTCTAGTGCAGTTTCCACTGTCACACCCACACTCACACACACACACACACACACATGCACGCATGCACACACATACCACACTGCTCACATTCTTTACATAAGTACATAAACACACGTGGTTTAAATTGAGGGAAGGACTTCCAAGTAAAATACAGACGACGGTGATAGGAACACTTCATGGGAACAGTGACGACGCCAACAACTTACAACCCTTGTCATTCAGAGAGTAGAGCCACCAGGGGACACTGAGCCTGAATTCAGTTTCCCGAGGCGATCCTCCCACACAGCAGCTGGGCATCTAGGGTTACAACAGTGCGGGATTGAAGTTGTCAGTGGGTTTTTCTTTTTTCTTTTCTTTTCTTTCTTTCTTTCTTTTTTTTTTTTTTTTTCATTTCTAAATTTGACAAAAAAAAAAAAATTTTTGTGTTTGTGTGTACCGGGAGTCAAACTCAGGACCTCGCGCTTGCCAGGCAGGCGCTTATGCCGCTGAGCCATCTCACCAGCCCCCACTTTTGACAAATTTTGAGAAAAAGTAGACCACTAGAGTAAAGGTGGAAAAAAAAATGTCATCAGCCTTGGGTTATCTTCTCCCCACAGGGTACCCTGCTGCCACATTCATCGCCCTCTAAATGGTTATTTGCATCCTGTCACTCCCTGATTCAAACCCTGAGGTGATGTACTTAACTGCATAATCACTTGCGTCCAAATATTTTAACCTGACTTTTTGGGTTCTTGGCAGTCTGTTAACATCTTGGAACTTCTCCTTTCCGCCGGGGTGATTGCTGGCCTCTCCCAGGCAGCGCCTTCTCCATGCCGCCACCAACCCCGCACTAAGCGCACTTCCCCTGAGCGAGGCTGCGCACGCCTTTCTTCTCTGCTCCTTGTTATCCCTGGCATCCTCACTGCCGCTGGGCCGGTGGAGGAGGAGAATGCATAGCCTCTGATTTGTCTCCAGGCCTGAATCTCAAGGCAGGGCTCTTCTTCGGGTGCCACATCCCTCCACGGGGATGACGCTCCGCCCACCCTATGAGGCGCAGGCAATCAGCCCTTTCCTGAAGACCTTGACCCTAAATCCCGCCCACCCGCAGTCAAGTTCAGGATGCTTTCAGCCACCTCTGCCACTCCAAGGACACAGCAGAAGGAAAACGCATTTAGGTGCCATCATTTTTGCCTCCTTGGAAGAAAGTTCTGTCCTTTCTCACATATAGTGTTCCTTTCCAGGATGGAAGGTAAGAGTGACGTCAAGGTGCCCATTAGGCCGGGAGACCTGCTCCAAAAGACACAGTGCCTATTGCTGCCACACTCCAGCTAGGACTAGGAAACGCCGCTGGTGTCTGTTCCTTCCCCACACTCCACAGAGCCACGGAAGCGGAGGGCACCGCTGAGGCAGAGCAATCTCCCCACCCAGAAGCCTTCTTGCCTCCTTGCGCCTGGAGGGGAATGGCCTCCCTGCAGCCATCCTGCGTCCCACAGAGGCTGGGAGCTGGAGTGAGTGCCTGCCGCCTGCTTCTGCCACCGACACCTGCTCCTCACCCCAGGGTCACACCCTGGGGGCCTTCACCTAACCAGCAGGTTTAACCTTGCGGTGAAGGAAATGCTTCCTCCCAGTGTCTGCCTCCTTCAAGCAGGAGGAAACAGAGTCCAAGTGTGCCATCCACAGGTCCTCCAAACGTGTCAGCTCCCAGCCCTGCTTCCCTACCAGCCACCGCAGCGAGGTCTCAGAAGCTGAGCCTTCCTTCCCAGACGCGCAAATGTCCGGGAAGAAAGAAGAGGCTGTCTCCCTGCAGCCAGCGAGCCCCCCAAGGCGGCCCCTGCGCCTGTGCCTAGGCCCCTAGGACATTCTCAGAGCCAATAGCTCTCCACCTCCGCTCGGCCGTCTGCAGCCAGCTCTCTCCGCCCTCCCTCCTGCAGGACCTGCCCCCCTTTAGTCCCCCAGGTCAGCCCTGGACCCCAGGCTTCTGCCATGCACACCGTCCCCCGACCTCCGGTACCCGAGGTCACCCTGATCCCCGCGGGGCTCAAGCACCCCAAGACAGGTGCACGGCCCGCCGGCCCCTGCCTGCTCTCCCGATCCTTCCCCGTCCCGGTCCCGGCCCGGCCCCCGCTCACCCAGGCCCAGGAGCAGCAGCAGCGGTGGCGGCGGCATGGTCTCGGCTCCGCGGCGCAGGGCAGGGCGGGCGGTCACCGTCCCTGTCCCTGTCCTGGTCCCTGTCCCCATTCCCGTCCCCATTCCCGTCCCCGTTCCCGCTCCCGATCCCGATCCCGGCGGCGCTCGGCCGACCGGAGCTCGCAGGAGACTGCGCAGCCCGGGGCTCGAGGGCGAGGGCGCCCCCTATTTATATCCCGCCCGCGGCGCCCGCACCCCACGCCCCGCTCCGGGTGGCACCTGTGTCCCCCGCCCCGGGACGCGTGGAGTGGGAACCAGGACCGAGCCAGGACCTACAGGAGGGGAGGGGCGACCTCTGGGACCCGGGGACCAGAATGGACCAGGCCAGGAGACACCTGAGTCTGCAGTCACTGTGCCAACCCGGGCACAACAGTCACAGCCTCAGGTTCAGGGCAGGGGACTCACGGGTCCGCGTCATCTTTACAATGCTCAAGTGATGTATGGTTTGCAGCGCCCATTGTCTGCTCATAATTCATCTGGGACCACAGCTTACCAAGACCTACTTTAGAAATTTCATTTATAGTGTCTTTATCCATTTACTCGTTTATTCACTATATTTATATGTATTTATCTTATTTTACTTTTTCTATAGTTCTCTTTAATTAGAGCTATATAAACAAGAACATTTTTGCCTGAAGCCTGCCAAGCGCCATCCCCACCGCGGTGCTGTGGAAAGATGGAATTTGGTGATGGTGGGGCCGCTCGTTTAACAGACACACTGTGTTCAAGCACACACCTGTGTCTAATTGGACCTTATATTTTTAATATATTTGCCTTCCAGGTAACCAGAGGTACAGGTGTTTGGCGCTGCTCTGTGCTCCTCTTGTAAGAGCAATACCGGGATGCACACCCTTTCAGAAGTTTTTCTATTGCATCAAAGAGTCCAGTAAACATTATTTTAGACATGAAATGCAGTTCGGGTGTCCGAGCCTTCCCCCCACCCCACTGCTGCAATGAAGCAAATGTATCACACACTTTCTTTGCACAAATGACATTTTATTCCAAAACCAATCAAATATTCTAAAGTCCTGGGCAATAGATCCACAGTTGTTAATTTTCCAAACTCCATTCTAGCCCCACACAACAACTCATAGAGCATCGGTACAGAGGGCAGACAAGGGCTTAGAGAACCCCAAAGTTGGGGTCGAAGGTCACAGTATCCCAGATGAGAGGGGCAAAGCTGGAAATCCAAGGGGTTCGGAATCATTTCTCGCTCTCTGGACTTTTCCCCCTCTCGGTATCAGGGCCTACCTTAAGGCCTCTCTCATCCCCAGAGAGCACCCCAGCCAGCAGCTGTCCCATTGTCCCCAAAGAGTGTTCCAGTCCTATTTCCTTTTCCACAGAAATAAGAAAATAAAGCACTCTTAAGCAAAAAGTAACACACGTTTGATGAGTATTGTACATTGTCAGGACTCAAGGTAAATGTTCATCATCCACACCATTCAAATGGCAAATTGACTTTTTCAGGCCACTAGAGTATGAAATAGTGTAGTTTAATATACTAAACAGTCCAGATAAGTTAATAACCTTCCCTGAGGGCTTTGTTTACTGCCAGAAATAAAGTCAGTGCTCCCAGGAACATGACCTCTGCATTTTCTGACACCAGAGATCCAACCTTTTCAAAGTCAAGAGACTTTCCTTTTCATTTCTTCCTTTCTTTCTCCTTCTCTTTTCTCTCCTCCTCCTTCTTTCCTCTCTCCTCTCTTCTCTCTCCTCTCCTCTGCTCTCCTCCTCTCTCTCTGTCTCTCTGTCTCTCTCTCTTTGCACTGTCTTATGAAGGAAGATAAATCTGGGCTTTAAATACTAAGCCTGGAAAGGTTGAAGGTAAAACCTGATCTTCCTGACTCCTTATCCGTTTCACTAAGCTGTGTCTCCGTCCTTTAGGTATAAACTAAGCTGTCACTAAGAGAAGAAAAGATCAAAGTCACTCCAGAGTCCCAGGGCAGAACCTGCACCCCAGCATCCCCAAGCAGATGGCTTGAATGGTGTCTACCCAGAGCCAAGACGAGGCAGGTATAACCGGCCCTCCCAAACCTGGTATGAGCCTCAGGCAGATTCCTTGGTGGCCTGGAAGCATCGGCCTTCTCCTCCCACCCAGAACAGCCTGCAGCAGGCACATTCCTCCCCCTCCTCTGGACAGGACAAAATAAGCATGCAGTTCTTTGTGGAGCACATCAACAGACACACGTGTGGAGATGGGAGGGGAAACTTTGGAACGCATTCATTCTAGGTCAACATATTTTCCAAATGATGACTACGAGCCAGAGATTTACTAGTAGAAGAGATGGCCCAGTGTCCACTGAAGTTACTTAATTCAGTAAGAATGCACGAATGAGAATAATGAAAGATTTTAAAAGCGCAATGTTGTACAATAATGATGAGCATAATAGTTTATATATGATCAAAAATTAATAGCATGGTATAGAGACAACTTTCAATTATTTTATTTGAAACTACTAAATTAGTCTGAAAGGAAATACCAATGAAAAATCACCACTCACTTGATTCTGTTTTAAACTGTAATTGGGAGAAAGGGGGTATCACTGTTTCTGCTTTTTACTGCCCACTTTATGACGCCTTCATTGTTAGTCCTTCGGAGAGTCTTGATGTTATTTGTGTGCCCCAGTTTGTTTGATTTGCTCTTTTTAAAATGCTTGTTCACTATGAGTTCCGCCGATCTCAAATGGAATCCTCTCTGCAACTGTACCGATTTGGGGCCATATCCACATGTACCTCAAAAAGAAGCTGCTGGTTTAAAACAAATCTGGGCTTTTGTGCAAATCCAAGTTGTAGGTGACCTGAGCGAGGCCCTGATTGGCATGGTCTTAGTGCTGTGATGCGGCGAGTCCCTTACGCACCCCTCCCTGAGACCCCAGCAACAGCGGCCTCGCCCCCTCCGGCCCGGTCCCAGAGTCCCCCCGTGTGGATGCCCATTTCATGGGATGAAGAGGGGAACGGGTCTGGGAGTCTGTTTTGGTCTGTGCAGGTAGGAGCCGTCACTAATTGGCAGAGTTGCGATGACTTCCCCCAGCCTCCTCTTCTCATCTGTCAAGTGTGACGGCAGTGATTAGCACGGACTTCATGATCCACGTGATACATATCTACAAGGTGAGAATTTGGCAGAATAAAAGTTATTCGATGAATGACGGTTATGTTATTAAATTTTACATAGACAAAATCAGGAGGGATTGGTTTTCTTACTAACCCTGTGTTATTCCTAGTTAAGAGGGAGAGGAGATAGCGCAGAGTAAGGCTACGGTGCGAAATCAGCATGGAGGTGAAATTCCACGGCCTGGGGCACCTTTGTGCCTCCTCCAATCCCTTAGACTCCTCTAACCTTCTCCATTTGGGGATTAACTTTCTAACACATGGACTTTCCTCAGAAGCATTCAAACCATCGTGACGCTCCCCTGACCAGCCAGTGCACATCCCTCTCATGCAAAGCACACTCACTCTATTTCTATAGTCCCAAAGGCTTCAGGTCCATCACTAGCCCCAAACCCAAAGTCCAGTGCCAGACACTGGCACCAGCCCCTCAGGTCTCTATGCTTGCTCCCCCTGAAACAGGGGAGGCCCTTTATTTTGGTGAAAGAAAAGGGGCTTTATTCCAAGCCAGCTCTGAGAAGATTTAGGGAGTCTGATGGCCTGGAATCATCATCTCCCCTTGCTCAGGGGTGCAAGGAAGAGGGGGAAACAGGATGCAAGGAGACAATACAGCATACAGATCCATGCTCCTATGACCCCTCCTCATTCCTGTCACCAGACAGGCTCCCAGGAAGACCCCAAAGCTGAGATAAGGAACCTAACCCACCTTGTAGAATAAGTTTGCAGGTTTGCTGGCTCCCATAGCAGAAAAAGAATTTTCAGAACACATTTGTAGGAGTCACAGGAAGTGTTTTATTAGGCAGAAATCAAAAGGTATGCACTCAAAGAAATAGAGAGAGAGGAACACTTATTCCCTGACACTGGGAACATTTATGCTTCTCTTTAGGGGGCAGAAACCCAGGAAAATGTGGCCCACCACTAGAAGGTTACTGGCCCAAACAACAGCAATGAGCCCACTTGTTTTTTAAGATGGATAATTTAAGCATTCTTTGAATTCTCTCAACCTGATTCTCCTTTACCTTAGGCTCAGGTTCCTTCTCTCTCAATTAATCCAATCTCTGGCCCCTCAGCATTCCTGGGGAACTTTGGGTGTGATGGGTCTGGAAGGGGAGGAACCTAAATGTAACCAAGGGAACACAGATATGGACTCCATGGGTGACTGCAACCTAGACCTAGAAGTTGCAGTCTTAAAAAAAACAATTTTTAGTGGTGATTTTCCTTGTCTCCTTTGTACTTTTATTTCTTTCTACTTTGATTTCCACCCTCCCCCGTTTCTTCCCTCCTCCTTCCCTTCCCTGTGGAAAGGACCCACTCTGGCCTCCGAGTCCAGAGCCAACATGTTCTGTCCACTCATCTGGGCTGAGAAGAAGGGCAAGTTGTTTACACTCTGGGCCTAGGAAATCCTGGAGAAGCCCCTTGTCGTCAAAGGAAAAAATTCTAACTTTTAAAGATCTGTTTTGTCTCTCGGTTACAATACGAGACTCAAGGCATGATTCATCCTGGAGAAAATCCCCTCCGTCTATGACAAGCCTGTGAAAGCATCATAAGTTATTTACTTCTAGAACACAATGGGGAGACAGGAATAGGACAGAGAGTCCCACTCCAAAAAAGAGAAGCAGGCAAGAAGAAAGGAGTAACTGGCCCCTAATAAGTCCAAACCCAACAGAGGAAAGAGCATTGAGCCTTAAAGCTGGACAGTCTTCTCCTTGGACCCCATATCCCACACACGTGTGTGCAAGGACCCGGCCTCCCAGGCCCCAGACAGCGGTGTCCCATGCTGTTGCTGGGCTCGGCCCTTGCTTCAGCTCTTGCTGGTTGAAGCCTGGTGTCTGCAGCTCTTGTCATTGTCACTGCAATGGTGGGGGTCCTTCTCCCACCATGCATTGCTTGGTACTGGCTCTGGCTCTCTGATAATTGCCTGCATGGGCCTCCCAGCTGTCCGTGTATCCTTTGAAATCTAGGTGGAGGCAGGCACGTCTTGCAGCTCTGGCATTCTCCACGCCTGCAGAACTACTACCGTGTGGACACTGCAAGTGTTGACAGCTTGTGCCTTCCAGAGCACCGGGTGGAGCCTCTGCTGAGGCCGCCTGAACCACAGCCGCCAAAGAACTTAGTGCCCACACTTAGATGACACAAATTTGCACTGTCTTGGGTAGTGAGACTGTGGAGGGTAGCCCACACCAGGCCCCGGAAACCATCCTGCCCACCTAGTATGCTTGGTGCTGGTGAGAGAGGCAGCCGTGAAGACCCCTGAACTGCCTCCGGAGTCTCCCTCCAGTGATCTTGGAATTCCTCCTATCCATGCTAATCTCCTTCATCCATACAAACCTCTGAATGTCCATAGCAAATGCTGCTCGCCACACACTTGGTTTCTCCTAGAAATGTTCCTTCATTCTCAAGGCTGAGAATTTTCCAAATCTTTCTGCCCTTGCTCCCTTTTAATTACAAATGTTGTCTTCAAGGTCATTTCTTTGACCCATATTTTACTATAAGCCAGTGGTGGCAAACCTACGGCATACATGTTATTTGTTTTTCTTTTAAGGCAAAAGATGTTAATGTATGAGTTGTTTTTTCTAAACTAAAACCTCAGTATTCAGGTTTAATTGCATTGTTGGCATTTTGCAGTAAATAAACAGGTTTATGGCTGCAGTTTGGGCACTCATCTCTAAAAGTTTCATCATCGCTGGACAGTATAAGCTATGAAAAGTAGCCACACAACAGCTCAAACGTATGGCTACTTAGAAATTTCTCCCACCACATATCTTAGTTTACCACTCTTACCTTTCTCTTTTCATAAAGTCCTGGTGCATGGATACAACACAGTCAAATTCTTTGCAACTTCATAGCAAGGATGAATTGGTCTTTAACCCAATTGCTAATACCTTGTTCCTCAAGCCCATTTGAGACCTCATCGGAATGGCCTTTACTGTCCATATTTCCATTAGCACCATGGCCGTGACCACTTGGGTCTTTACAAGGAAGTTCCAAGTTCTCCCTCCTCTTCTCTTCTTCTCACCAGAATCACCCCCCTGCTCTTTTCATGGCAATACAGGATTTTCCTATCACTCAGTTCAAAACTGTTCCAGCTTCCACCCATTGCCCAGTTCCAAAGGCTCTTCCACATTGTCAGGTTTCCAAGATCCAACGAATAAAATTATCTTTTAAGTCAAAAAGTTAATGCTCAATGAGCTTACAACAAAGCAAGCAGCCCCAAGGGTTTACGTCAGTGGTGGTGAACCTAAGACATGAGTGCCACAGCGGGCTGTTTGTATCATTGAAAGCTCTGAAAGGTTCACCATCATTGGTCTATGTGATCATTGTTTCCCCATCCTCTAACTTCTTTGGAAGAAGTGAAAGAGTGAGAAGTAGGAAGCTGAAAAATAGGAGAGGTGAAATGGCTTAATTTGAAATAGTTCTTTTTTTTTTTGTGGGTACCGGGGGGGTCAACCTCAGGACCTCGCGCACCAACAGGCACCCGTGCCGCTGGGCGATATCACCGGCCCCTTTTTCGTATGTGGGATCCGGGAGTCGAACTCGGGCCCTCGCGCTTGCAAGGCAGGCGCTTACGCCGCTGAGCCATCTCACTGGCCCTTGAAATAGTTCTTTAAAAAGACATTTCACAGAAGCAGAATGGCACTTGAAAGGATGGAAGGAACAGAAGGAAGGGATATCTACCTTTGAACCACGTCTATTTCTCATCTTTTCCTTGTTTTAAGTTGAAAGCATTAGCATACTTTTATTATCTGCAATGTTTAATTTATAATTCTATTAAACAATCCAGTTAGGTCCTTAGCCGAACAAGTTTTGGAATGTAAGGGTTTGCTGGCGATAATCACGTGTGTTCCTTTTACATTTGCTTTAAGGTGCTTTTGTTTTCTCTTACTGTCATTCGTTTCTGAAATGTCCCTTTACCTCCACATGTACAGTAAATCCCCAACTTACCAACATTCAAGGTGCGAGCTTTCACAGATACAAATGGACCCCTCGTTACCAATATTTGCAGATGAGAACAAATCAAGGAAGTAGGTCACGTGTCTGCCAGACACTGTGAGCTGCTGTGTGCTTACTGTACAGTACGATAGTGTACAGTACTATACTGTAAAAGTGAAAGTAATTTATTTAGTTGTTGTACTGTACTTTACCACCATTTTAAGGTAACTGCAAAAGTAAAAAGAGTTTTTTACAGTATTTTTGTGTTTGGCTATTTTTTTTTTTTTGTACATTACATTGCATATCTGTGTCAAAGATGTATAAGACACACTTCGTTGGACTCACAAATGAATCTGACTTATGAACGTTCTCCCAGAACCAAACTCTTTCGTAAGTCAGGGACTTACTGTATCTGACATCTGCCTGTAGATTACAGTACCTTGAAAGGCTAAACTCTAAGGTAAAATATTCAAAAATGATTTGGTAGAAAATATGGTATACCTGCAGGAAACGTTGACATCCGTGTCTCTGTTTTTCCAAGTATATTAAAAGTTTCTACTGTTGTCTCCACTCATGTGACAAGAGACCTGAAACCCTTGTGTCCTCAGCATTATCGCACAATAATGATCCACATCGTTATTTTTGAAATTTGAATAAACGCAACCCACAATGCAAAGAAACCCAGACCAGAAAAATAAAAGCCAGGATCCCTCAAGTTTCCTATGTTTATGCAGTTTTCCTTAGTTCTTCCCTAATGCTCTGTTCCCGTTCCAGAATCCATCCTGGATTCTACAGTTTGCTTAGTTCTCCTTAACATCAGAGCTGGTTTGTTTTTGATGATCTTTAGGCTGTTGAACTTGTCAGTTATCTTACAGAACACTCTTCACTTTGGGTTTTCCTAAAGTTTTTCTCATGGTTAGCCAGGGTTTAATGGTCTGTGCAAGAAGGGCACAATGATAAAGCTTTGTTTTCACCACACCACACGTAGAATACATGTCAACGTGACTTATGGTTGTTGATGGAGACGTGGTCCTGGGGCTGAGTAATTTTGTTAGGTTTTTTCCACTGTGAAGTTGCTCTCCACCTCTTCCTGTCCACATTGCACCCTGGGCACTCTGGAGGGAAGGCATTGTACCCAGCCCACACTTCAGGGGTAGAGAGCTAAGCATCGTGTCTACATAGATTATTTGGAAATTTTTCAGAGATTCTTCTATTCTCTCCCATTTGTTTATTTGTTCAACAACTTATTTGTACCAGGGTGGGTCATGGAGGCATGGCCCGGGCACTATACATGGTCCTTCACCACTTCCTCTCTGGCATTTCCCCTGTTCTGCTTCCCAGCTACCATGAACTTCCTGTCCTTGCTCCACCATGCCCTTCATCCAGGGTCTTTCTGTCTTGGATCCAGTGACAATGGACTGAATCTTCTGAAACCAAATTAAGTCTCTCCTTGAAATCAAATGAACCAAATTAAGTCTCTCTTCATTTAAACTGTGGGTGTCAGGTATTGTATCTCAGCGATGAGAAGACTAATGCAGTGCACAAATACACACTGACAGGAAATAACATTGATTTATTGTTTATTTAAAACATCATCCACCATGACAGAAAATGATGTTCTTGCTAATGCTTATTTTAGGCTGAAATTTTAATCAGAAAATGTGTATGAAAGTGTTTTGGATTCTACACAGTTGTATATAAGGTGAAATTTTTTGTTTTGTTTCGTTTTGTTTTTTGAGATAGGGTCTCACTGTGTAGTTCAGGCTGGCTTTGGACTCCTGGCAATCCTCTTGCCTCAGCCTTCCGAATGCTGGGATTACAGGTGTGTGCCGCCACTCCCAGCTATAAGGTGAAATGTTATGATTATTTCTCATTTTCACTTCATGGATTGAAAAAATACATATAGAAAATGTGAACATAGATCCTGTCATAATTAGTTTAGAATCTATCAATTCTAAGATGCATACTTTTGACACTTTAGCATTTTAACATTAGCTTGCAACTATCCATCGTTGTCAGGCAGCGGTTCTGATAAAGTTGCTATTGATTTGCATAGTTTCAAAGGTTGAAAAGAAAATCCTGTAGTCCAAAGTGGAGCTTTAAGTGATGCTATATTACATATGCTTTTTTTTATTTTATTTTAAAGAGAAGAAAAAACAAAACAAATCAAAAGAAGAACAAATTTTCAAACAAACATAATAGGAGGGTAACAATGGTTAATACATTACGTATTACTATCTTTAAGTTAGTTATTCAGGACACCAGACATTAGCATTCAATTGTCCAAACATTATTGGCACAAACCTTACTCTTCAATGAACTAAGTAAAAATGGTAGTGTATCTATCTTAACCATCTTATATATATATATATACAATTTTTTTCCCTTTCCCTTCTTTCTTTTCCCTATTCCAGTCTCTCTTTCCTTTTGACCAGTTTCTTTTTGATTCACCATGTCTATTGTACATTTTGGATCTTATTTACTCTTTCAGTTTCTCATACTAGAGAGATAATACGATGCTTACACATGTGCTTCTGGTTTATTTCACTTATGAGTATTTTCTCGAGTTGCATCCATTTACCTATAAAAGTCTCCAGTTTATCCTTCTTTATGGCTGAATAGTACTCCATTGTATAAAAATACCACATCTTTCTTATCCATTCCTCAGTTGATGGGCATTTGGGTTGTTTCCAAGATCTGGCTATTACAAATTGTGCTGCTATAAACATGGGTGCACATATATCGCTGTGGTACGATGTTTTTAATTCTTCTGGGAAGATGCCCAGAAGGGGAATAGCTGGGTCAAATGGGACCTCCAACCCTAGTTTTCTGAGGAATCTCCACACTGACTTCCACAGTGGCTGTACCAGTCGACACTCCCACCAACAGTGAAGAAGGGTTCCTTTTTCCCCACAGCCCCTCCAGCATTTGTTATTAGTTGATTTCTTAATAGTAGCCATTCTTTCTGGGGTGAGATGGTATCTCAGTGTTGTTTTAATTTGCATCTCTCGAATGACTAGTGATGTTGCACATTTTTTTGTATATTTATTTGCCATTAGTATTTCTTCATCTGAGAAATGTGTATTCATCTCAGATGCCCATTTTTGGAGTGGGTCTTTAAATTTGGGAGGTCTGATTTTTTTGAGTTCTTTATATGTTCTCGATAGTAATACTTTGTCTGAGGAACAGCTGGCAAACATTTTTTCCCACATTGTGGGTTGTCTCTTCACACTGTTGGTGGTTTCTCTTGCTGTGCAAAAGCTTTTTAATAAGATGAGATCCCAGTTATTGATTCTTTGGGATAGTTCCCGTGCGGTTGAGTTTTTATTCATAAAGTCTTTGCCTACACCAATGTCTCCAAGGGTTTTACCTATCCTACCTTCCAGCAGATTTAATGTTTCTGTTTTAATATTTAGATCTCTGATCCATTTTGAATTTAGTTTAGTGCATGGTGAAAGATATGGGTCTAGTTTTAATCTTCGGCATGTGTAGAGCCAGTTTTTCCAGCACCATTTATTAAAGAGGCTATCTTTCTTCCAGCGAATGTGTTTGGCACCTTTGTCAAAGATAAGGTGGCTTAGTATGTCTGGGGTTGTTTCAGCATCTTCTAATCTGTTCCATTGATCTTCAGGTCTGTTTTTTGCCAGTACCACACTGTTTTTATCACAGTAGCTTTATAGTATAATTTCAAGTCGGGGATAGTGATGCCCCCTGCCTTGCCTTTGTTGCCCAGAATTGCCTTTGCTATTCTAGGTCTCTTCTGATTCCAAATGAATTTTAGGATTGTTTTCTCTAATTCTGTGAGATATGCTGTTGGAATTTTGATTGGAATTGCATTAAATCTGTATAACAATTTTGGAAGTATGGCCATTTTCACTATATTGGTTCTTCCTATCCAGGAGCAAGGGATATCTTTCCATTTTCTGATATCCTCTTCAATCTCCTTTTTCAGAGTACTGTAGTTTTCAGTATAGAGGTCTTTTACATCCTTCGTGAGGTTGATTCCTAGGTATTTCATTTTTTTGGATGTTATTGTGAAAGGTATTGTTTCCCTAATTTCTCTTTCAGTAAGTTTGTTATTTGTGTACAGGAAGGCTATTGACTTTTGAGTATTGACTTTGTATCCAGCTACACTACTGAATTTGCTTATTAAATCTAGCAGTTTTTTAGTGGAGTTTTTGGGGTCTTCTGTGTAGAGTATCATGTCATCTGCAAATAATGATAATTTAACTTCTTCCTTTCCAATCATTATTCCTTTTATTTCTTTCTCTTGTCTAATCGCTCTGGCTAAAGTTTCCAGAACTATGTTGAATAAGAGTGGGGACAGTGGACATCCTTGTCTTGTTCCTGATTTTAGAGGGAAGGCTTTCAGTTTTTGGCCATTTAGTATAATATTGGCTGTTGGTTTGTCATAGATAGCTTTTACCAGATTGAGATAAAGACCCTCTATTCCAATTTTCTGTAGGGTTTTTATCATGAAAAGGTGCTGGACTTTGTCAAAAGCTTTTTCTGCATCTATTGAGATGATCATGTGATTTTTGTCTTTGGTTCTGTTAATATGCTGTATTACATTTATTGATTTACGTATGTTGAACCATCCCTGCATCCCTGGGATGAATCCAACTTGGTCATGGTGTATAATCTTCTTGATGATTTGTTGGATTCTGTTTGCCAGTATCTTATTAAGGATTTTTGCATCTATGTTCATTAGGGAGATTGGCCTGTAGTTCTCTTTCTTAGTTGGGTCCTTCTCTGGTTTTGGTATCAGGGTAATGCTTGCTTCCAGGAATGAATTTGGGAGTATTGCTTCCCTTTCAATTTCATTGAAAAGTTTGAGAAGTAGGGGCGTTAGGTCTTCTCTAAATTTCTTGTAGAATTCGGCAGTGAATCCATCAGGGCCTGGGCTTTTCTTTGTTGGGAGGTTTTTAATTACATCTTCAATTTCATTGGCTGATATTGGTTTATTTAGGATTTTTAAATCTTCTTGATTCAGCTTTGGTAATTCATACGAATCTAGGAATCTGTCCATTTCTTCTGCATTTTCCATCTTAGTAGAATATAAATTTTCAAAATAGGTATAGATGATCTTCTGGATTTCTGCAGGGTCTGTCGTGATATCACCCTTTTCATTTTCAATTGCATGGATTTGAGTCTTTTCTTTTCTTTTTTTAATAAGGTTGGATAAGGGTTTGTCAATCTTATTTATTCTTTCAAAGAACCAACTTTTTGCTTCATTGATTCTTTGTATTGTTTTTTTATTCTCCAATACGTTAATTTCTGCTCTGATCTTTATAATTTCCTCCCTTGTACGGGCTTTTGGCTTAACCTGCTCTTCTTTTTCTAGAAGCTCGAGGTTCACCCTTAAGTTGTTTATTTGCGCTTGCTCTATTTTCCTGATATAAGTGTTTAATGCTATAAATTTCCCTCTTAGGACTGCTTTCATTGTATCCCATAAGTTCCGGTATGTTGTACTGTCATTATCATTCAGTTGTAGAAAGTGACTAATTTCTTCTTTAATTTCATCTGTGACCCATTGGTTGTTCAGGAGGATGCTGTTTAATTTCCATGTGTTTAGGGAGTTTTTGTGGGATCTTTTGCCATTGATTTCCAATTTCATTGCACTATGGTCTGATAATATGCATGGGATAATTTCAATTCCTTTGCATTTACTTAAGCAGGTTTTATGAGCTAGTATGTGGTCTATTTTGGAGAACGTCCCATGTGCAGCTGAGAAAAATGTGTATTCTGATGTTGTGGGATGGAACACTCTGTAGACATCTACTAAGTCCATTTGTTCAAAAGTTTGGTTCAGTTCTACTATTTCATTATTGATTTTCTGTCCAGTTGATCTATCTTTTTGTGACAGTGGAGTATTGAGATCTCCCAATATAATTGTATTAGTGCTTATTTGATTTTTCATGTCCTTTAGTACTTGTTTTATATAGCTGGGTGCATTGGTATTTGATGCATATATATTTATGATCGTTATCTCTTCCTCTCGGATTGTTCCCTTTACAAGGATGTAATGACCGTCTTTATCTCTCTGAATCCTTTTTGGCTTGAAGTTCACTTTGTCTGCAAAAAGAATAGCTACCCCTGCTTTTTTCTGCGTTCCTGTGGCATGGAGTATTGTTTTCCATCCTTTGACTTTCAGTCTATGAATTTCTTTCTGAATTAAATGTGTTTCTTGTATACAGCATATTGTTGGATCTTGCTTCTTGATCCATTTCGCCAGTCTGTGCCTTTTGATTGGTGAATTGAGACCGTTAACATTGATGGTTAAAACTGATATGTATTGACTTGTCATGATATTTTCCTGTTGTTGGTTCCCACTCTTTGTTTTTCCGCTTTCCGGCTATTTAATTATTTGCCCTGCCTGGTGGATTCCTTCTGTTGGGGTTCCTATCTCTTTCTAGAATGTCCTTCAGAACGTTTTGGAGTGCTGGTTTGGTGGTCATAAATTTTCTCAGATGTTCTTTGTCATGAAAGTATTTTATTTCTCCATCAATTTTGAAAGATAGTTTTGCAGGGTACATCAATCTGGGCTGAAAATTATTTTCCTTTAGAGCTTGCAATACATCATTCCAAGCTCTTCTTGAATTGAGGGTTTGTGCTGAAAAGTCAGCTGTGATTCTGATGGGTTTTCCTTCATAGGTGATTTGTCTCTTCTCCCTAACAGCTTTTAAGATTCTGCCCTTCTGTTGAATTTCTGGGATCTTGACTATAATATGTCTGGCTGAAGTTTTTTTTTGATCATGTCTAGTTGGTGTTCTAAAAGCTTCACTTATAGGGGTGTCAAATTCCTTTTCTCTTCCAGGAAAGTTCTCCCTGATTATGTCTTTGAACAAGGTTTTAATGTCGTTGATGCTATCTCCTGCTTTTTCATTTATTCCAATTATTCTTAAGTTGTTTATCTTTGAGTCATCTAGCAGCTGCTGAATTGATTTTTCATGGTCCCTTGCTATTTTTAAGAATTTTTCCATTTCATGATCACTAATTGCAAGCCTGTCTTCTATATCTGAGATCCTGTCCTCGCATTGGCTTATTCTGCTACAAATACTTTCAATGGAATTTTTTATCTCTTGGATATCTGCTTGAATCTGCCTTATAGATTCCATTTCTTTCCTATGCTGAGCATTCATGGTTTCTATAGTTTTCTTAAGTTCATCTATTTTTTTGTCTGTATCAGCTATAGTGTCCTTAAGCATGGTCTTCATTGTAGACATTATCTCTGCAGTTATCTGTGAGATTATTTCTGTTTTAATTTTTTCCAGAACCTCATTCAGTTGCTTTGTTGTTACCACTTCAGATAGGCCAGGTGGGTGGCTTTCGGATTGTCCCACCTCGTTGCTCCCTAGGTTTGCCTTTGGTGAATTGGATGTGTGTGGTTGCATCTTGTTTAAGTGTCGTCTCATTTTTTCTTTCTTTAATTCCTGGGGTGATGTTTGCAAATTACCTATAGTAGGTTACTTTATTGCTAGTGTTTAAGATCTTTAGAAGATGACTACTTCTCTGCAGTATCTTCCAAGTGGAGCTTGCTTTTAGGTTTTGAGCTTTCTGCCAGATCCTACCTCTTCAATTCGTTGGGTATGCGAAGTTGCTACCTGTTTGGCCCAGTTCTTGATTCTTTGGTACTGTGCCACTGTATTTTCTGTGTCCCTTAGTCAATCTCAATCATGAAATATCAGGAAGGAAAGATGTTTAGAACAATTATTTCACATTTGGCTATAATGTTAACTAAAGCATCAAACACAGCCTAAAAAATGACAGACTGAGCTAACCAGTTATTTACCACTTTTAGCTGTATAGAGTTGCGGTTATATAACAAAATCTAAAACACACCAGAAAAATTATATGCAGTATACAAGTCCTATGTATGTCAATTTTTCCTTGAGGAGTTTAAATTTAAGATGAGTTAAGGAGGAAATAGAGTATTGGGAGAAGAGGAAGGAATTAGATGTAAGGTTAGAGGACCAAGAGGGATCCCACTAAAATTGGGACACTAGTGCAGAGGACAGGTGGTAAAAAGAGAAGGAAGGGATAAAAGGAAGAATAGATCACAACCACAATCACAAAGAAGTTAGAGGCGCTGTTTACACTCATATAAAAAACCAGAGAGAATAATGAAGGAAAGAGCAAATACACATACAGAAACAAAAACAAAGATAAAAACAATAAAACAGACAGATCAAAAATAAAACCCCACCAAAAAACAAAACAAAACAAAACAAAAACAAAAAAACCCTTCGCCAGAACAAAAAAACAAATCAGTGAGAAAAAAAATAAAAATAAAAATAAAAAATAAAAATAAAAATAAAAAATATAAAAAGAATCAGTTCCAGGTGTTGACTCTGTTGTAGGCAGGTACCTTGTGACAAAGTCCTGTTCTGTGCAGGTCCGTCCCAGTAAGCCAGGAGCGCCCTCTGGCGGGTGGTGAGCAGAGGCGCGTACTTTCAGGCAGAGACCAGTCTAGCTCGCCTCCGCTCTCGCCGCCCTTTCACGATCCCTGGGCCTGAGAGGCTCAGCGTGCTGTCCGGAGCGCGGGTTCCCTGCACTGGTTCCCGCCGCTCTGGTTTTTCGCCACGCCCCCCACAATGGCGCCGGGCCAGTCGCTCTCTGGCGCGGGACAGGTGTGGCTGAGAGTCCAGTCTCGTTCGCCTGCTGACCTCAGCACACTTTCGTGGGCTCAATTGAGAGGCCCTGTGCTGCCCTGTCCGGAGCACAAGTTCCCAGAGCAGTTTCCGAGCCGCTCTGAGTTTCGCCACACCCCCCACAATGGCGCCCGGCCGGTCACTCTCTGGCGCGGGGCAGCTGTGGCTGAGAGACACTCACCGCCGGTCAGCGCCGTTCTCCACCGCTCCCCTGCCCCGCCGCTGTCTCAGGATCCTCCGTGGGGGCTCCCTGGGCGCCAGCTGCCACCGTGTGTCCGTAGAATTGAGCCTCCGCCGGCGCTCCAACTCCCGGGATATTAGAAGGTGCACGCGCGCGGTCTGCTCCTTCTTTCCTTCTTCTTTGTTGGAAGTCACCCGTCACTGGTGCCGGGGGTCCCAGATTGCGCTTCAGAACTTTTCTGGGTTTCGGGGAGGCATCTCCCCCCCTCCTGCGCTTTCTGGGTCGCTATATTCCCGTGTTCCAATGGTAACTTTTAGAGAGAGTTTTGCTGCCTGCTTCTTACTCATCCGCCATCTTGAGGTCTCTCCCCTACATATGCTTTTAAAGGCATAAGGGCAAATGTTGTATGGAAAAGCAAAAATACCAATTATTCAAAATTGAAAGTAGTTAAGAAAAGTAGGAGCTGGAATTGAAAAAGTTTTAGAAAAAATTAATCAATTCATTACATTCATTCTTCCTTTTAATGTATATATGATACCATATACAGTAATACCCCAGTTCACAAATGTTTCTCTCCCCCAACAGTTCGATTCCGAACAGAAGTGTTCAGGAGAATTTTGCTTCCATTCACAAACTCACATTGGGGGACAAACACAGCCACATCTGTGGTCATCTTCCCCACAGAAACAGGAGTGCAGCCAACTTCCCCAGAATAGTGGAACGAATTAAATTCACGAAGCAAGGTACCACTGTATAATAAAATCTATGCCTGATTCAAAAATGTCTTTAAATTAGTATAAAATTCAAATTCAAAGTAATAATAAATCCTTGCTCAACATTTTTTAATTTAAATTTTCTTTTTTAATTTCAATAAAATAATATTGCATCTTATTGATTTATGGCATAGTAGATAAAATCTTGTTTTGGAGTGCCAAATGATAAGCTCCTTTATATCCACTGATCTGGGAGACTGGTCCCCCATACTGGTGCCTGCATGGCATAATTTCAGGGATAAACCAAACCATGCCACGTGATATGTGCTCAAATGTCTTCCGATGGGTTGTGAGAATTTTCACTAAAATTTTCTTCTCCCTTGAGCAAAGTTCCCAGAGACACTTATGAAAAATATGAAGTTGTTATCTAAGAGAGATAACTCATCAAAACATTAGCACTCTTAGCACCTCAGTATAGAGGGCCTAATAAGAGGTAGGCAGTCACCAGGTGAGATAGGACAGGTAATTTCCAACCGCACAAATCATCCCTAAAAACTACAGCCTGGCTGAGGTGTTGGGCTCCGCACTGAATGAGCCTGCTGAGGAGAGAGGGATAGGAGGGGAAGGATCATAGCAGAACAACAGGGGAGGGAGAGCTGTAGTTTTTTGCTTATTCTCTGTATTAGCTTTCCATCAGCATAATAAAATAGGTGAAATAATTAACATAGAAGGAGAAAAGGTTTGTTCTGGAGGTTCCCTCCCATGGACAGTTGGCCCATTGCTGTGGGCCTGTGGTCACATTGTACAGGAGTTCCCGGCAGAGCAAAGCCACTCGTCTCATAGCAGGGAGGCAAATAAGGAGAAAGGAAGGGGCTGAAGTCCCACAGTCCCCTTTGGGGGTCCTGCTTCTGATGACCCAGGACTTCCTACCAGGCTTTACCTCTCAAAGGCACCAACATCTCCCAATGGTGCCACCCTGGGGACCATGCCTTGAAGATCTGGTCCATTGCGGGGCATTCAAGAGCAAAGCTACACCTCCATTTTGCTCATGGTCTGGTTTCACCTTCAATAGAAGCTTCCTTCCTGTTCTCTACTCTAGCACAAAGTTCTGCAGGATTTCACTGGAAATACATATGAAGTGTGAACAAAACATATGGTGAATGTCTAAAGTTTTAAAAATTTATTATGGTAAAAGACACATTGGCATTAATCCCCCTCAAAATACTCCCCCTTGCTTTGAACATAATCATCCCATCCTTCTTGCCACTTTCTAGAACAATTCTGGAAGTCCTCTTTTGTGAGTGTCTTTCCTGAATCATTTCAAAATGTTAATGTTTCATGATCATTTTGACTTTGGGGAAGAGCCACAAGTTGCATGGTGCCAGATCTGATGAATAAGATAGATGAGGGAACACCGTAATTTTTTTTACGAGTCTGCCTTTCCACTGGATGAATCTCGGCAGCAGCATTCGTTGCATTTTCAATCACACCTTGTAAAGACACTCATGAAAGAGGACTTCTGGAACTGCTTCAGAAAGTGGTAAGAACAATGGGAAAATGTGTTCAAGGAAAGCAGGCATTTTCAGGAGGATACCTGGTAATGTGTATTTTGCTGTATTTTTAAAATTTAAACATTCACCATATATTTGGGTCACACTTCATATCGACATGACAACACTGGGCTGAGGACCTGGTGTAGAGCTAAACCTACAGGGAGTAGATCCTCCCTCCCTTCTCCACCTATTCTCATGTAGCTAAAACCTGATTAAAATTGGCATTGTAATGTTGCTACTATCAGCCACTAACTAATTTCACAATTTTTCCTCTATGGAAATACTATACAAAAAATCCATCTATGTATTTTCTCATTTAATTTTTTATCCCCATTTTAAAGATGGAAAACTAAGGCTAAAATGAGTTAAGTCACTTGCATAAAGATACATAGAGCATATGTGGTATAGCAAGGCCTCCTTCTCAGATCCAGTGACTTAGAAAACTAAATTTGGTAACAACAGGCAGGGCCTCTCCTTTGGAGGCAAACACAGTCATTGAGGGTGTAATGTAAGGAATTACAGACTCACAATGACCAATCAGCATTCTGGGTCATGGTGCTGTACATTCTGACTGTGGAATCCTCCAGGTCCTGAATCCACTCTTCTTCCCCACCTGAGCTGGAATGCAAGAATTCTACGTGGACAGGGCGGCATCCTACCACTGTAACCACAACTGAGCAGCGCTTAACCCGGTTAGAAATCCTAGACCAACCTTATGGGCTACAGCAAAAAAACTAGGAATCTGCCAAACTTGATGTGTCTGGGCTAGGGTTGTTCCAAATCCACATCACTGAAATCTAGAAAACTTACCAGGAATGATGGCAAAGACTAATTCTGTCTGCATTAAGAAACAAAATTTCTGAAAAACCTGTATGCAAAATTTAGAAAGTTCATTATGCCTTCCAGCTTCTAGATTAGTTCTGAAGAGAAATGTAGTTTAAATGTAGAAACAAAAGAAAGAATGCAAAAAAAGTCCTGGTCAGCTGAATTGTGGTAGCAAGCAGTCCATCTTTTGATTGCTCTGTTTGTTAAATTCTGCTGGCAAATAAACAATGAGCAAAGGAGAATGATGCTAAAGAGCTTCCTGCCAGGCTCCATGGCCTGTCCTCGTAGTTACCTTCTAATTTTGCTCTTGGGACTTTATCAGACAAATTCAAGAAGAGGCAAAGAGGCCCAGCCCTGAGATGAGAGCCATTTCACCTAGATATATAAAGAGCAAATCGGGTTCGTCCTGTTCACCTCCTTTGCCCTGCACCTTCTTCTGGTCCCATAATGCCTCAGCATTCTGCAAACAACCAAACAGTACTAGGAAGAAAACAGCCCACTGACCTCTTTGTTCCTTCACCTAAAAGTTTACCTCTCAACACAGAGAGCCAGGTGGATCATTGATGATTCCATGTGTCCTTGACTCTGGTCACAATTGCTGTTTCTGGATGCAGGAACGAGGGATGTATAAAGCACCCCAGTGGGTTAATGTAAGTGGCCACAGCTGATCTATGAGAATTAGAATAAACCCATGAGAAAAATTAGGAGAAATTTTTAGATAATACCATCTGTTATAGTCAGGGTTTGCAAGGTAATAGATTTAACACAGGACACATGATTTATAGAATTATTTCATAATATTGACCCAAAGAGTCAAATGCAGAAGAATGCAAGACATCTGTCCATGTGCTAGAGACCTGAAGAATCCAGCTGAGGGCCTGGCTCCCACAGCATTGTCCCGCACGAGTCTAGCTGGAGGCCTAGGGCCCATAGCAATGTCCCGTACAAGTCCACGTCAAGGGTCTGCACTGGGAAGGCCCACAGGCCATTGGAATAAGCTAGAGAGTCTGCACCAGTGGGGGTGAAGGTTCTGTGCCAGAAGGCTGAGGGATCTGCACTGGAGCCAGGACCGATGCTCAAGTATGAAGGGCTACCTGGACAATTATCCTTGAAAGAAGAGGAATTGTCTCCATTTTGGCTAAACCCAGCCCTATTTCTGTGTATTGAAATGGAGAGCTGGCTAGGACAATTCCTTATCCCTTCAATTGGCTTAAAGCAATGCAAATGGGTCTAGCTTAGTTAGATGTGTAGTCATTAAAGCAATGTAACAGGTCAGTGAAGCCCCGCCTACAGCTCCCAAATAATATGTGTGAGCTAGGCTGTGTGTAGCCATGCTGTCCGCTGAGATCCAGCCTTGAGATAAGAGGCTATGACTTCTCAGGGCATAAAAAATTACACATTAGAACTGAACCACTGACCCCAAAACATTAGATACTTCCTGGAATAGTGTTACACAAATTACTCTCTCTCTGTATATTGCAGAGTTGACTTCAGGCCTCCCACCTAGCCCAGTTCAAGGCACTCACATTCCCACCATTCTCGCAGTCACTCATCTCCAAGCCACGCCCCTCTTCCTGAATTAATAAAACCTGGGTTCGGCCCTGGGTTGTTAGCCATCATACTAGCTGGACTTAGGACCCTCTTG
The DNA here is from genome assembly GCA_028451465.1 of Erethizon dorsatum. Classification (NCBI taxonomy): domain Eukaryota; kingdom Metazoa; phylum Chordata; class Mammalia; order Rodentia; family Erethizontidae; genus Erethizon; species Erethizon dorsatum. The sequence continues at coordinate 110,129,404 of CM051832.1, read as the reverse complement.
GCTCTCCACAACTACAAATATGCCTTAGTGTCTTTATTTTCACCATGTGTTGCACTGGAAGTGGTAGGTTGGAAATAACTTATTAAAATTCCAATAACTCTTCCATGGGATTACAAATGTGGATTTTTCTGGATCACAACAAGGTCCAGAAGGGCTTTCTATACTCAAGGTAAAGACCAGAGCTCCCCCAAAGAGAGCCATCTCCAGTGACAGTGAGGACCTGATCTCCTCTGACAACAAGAGCTGAGTTCACATTAGGAAAACCAGCCAAGGCAAGCTTCTCCAGGAAAATCAACAGCATGCAATCTTTCCCTCCTGTTCTCCTTTTATGTCATTTTGGCAACAATTCTCAGGTGGATCTTCCATGCCCAAAACCACACTGACTCAGTTCAGCTGGGCGTTCCCACTCAAATTGACCATTAATTAATCCACCACACCATCTTATATGTGCTGTCATAAATAAGAAAACAAGCTTTAAAATTAAGTAAAGAGGATAGCATGCAATTGTCTTGAATGTTGAATAAGGACAGAGCTTCAGTTAAACCTTAGCACTGTAACTGGGTAGTCTCCTTCTAGAGGTAGCTTGCCAAATAAATGTTACTGGGTTTTGGAATGCTGGAGTCTTGGTTTCCAGGTTCTTTCCATCTCAAACAAAGAATTGAACAAAACAACCAAAAATGGTGGCAAAGTTTATTTGAAAAATTATAAGTGAAGGGAAAGGGAAAAAGTGGCTCTGCAGAGTGAACTTGAGACAGAGGAAAAGAGGAAAAAGCAAAAACCAAAATAAAAGTACACTCTAGAGGACACAGGGTGGGCTACTGTGAAGAGGCACTATAGCAAGCTCTTCATGGCATCTTTGAACTTTTAATCCTTATACACATTGCAGGAACCTGTGAGGACTTCCACATATGGGGTCCTGAGAATTATTTGGCATGTGTGTCCCGGGCTCTTGTAATTAAAATGTCCTGCTTACTCTCTCAGCCAACTTTGCCACTCCCTACCTCCTATCTTACCACTGTTATTTAGCACCTATGGGACTTTGGGAAAGTTATTTAATCTTTCCAAAGCCAAATTTTCACATTTGTGAATCAAAAATTATAGCAGAAAGTATTCATAGGGTTCTTGTGGGGTTTAAATGGGAGATTTACAGGCATGCAGTACAAGGCCTAGCACATAGTAAAGTACTGAGTTTTGACTGTATGATGATATTCAAGATAGCCTCAAAGTTATAGTAAAACCTGATACTATTGCAGCAATCATGGCAGCAAGATACTAGGAAGAAGCAGACTTTTAGAAGAGGTAGATATTCACACTGTTGTGAGATTCTCAGGTCCCGGAAACAGACTTTATGGAGACTGGTGGAAAGTGTTAAGGTTGAGACAAAAGGGCAGACATAGAGACATAGCAGTAGCATTATTGTGGAAATAGCTTGTAAACAACTGGCCAGATAGAGAATGTTTTCCTAACCCATGTACTGTAATAGCAAATGGTCAGGGTGAGAAAAGTTTTGGCTTTCTCTTGCCCCTGTATTCCAGCCCATCAAATATATACTGAACACTGCCCTTGAAGCAGGCCGCATGACGGACACAGCTGGTGTTACCCAAATGGACATATCAAATGCGAGGGCGCCCCTTGCGGAGTATCTTCCTCCTGACTGTGGGCAAGGTGAGCGCTGCTGTTCCCCTTAGCTACTCCCCAGGCCACAGGGAGGGTCCCTTCAGTTCAGGGTAATGACACAGTGGCCATCTCTCCATCACCGTAATGAGGCACTGGAATCAGTGACCTTGGAAGGAGAAAAGAGGTCCATGTGGCTCTCAGTCCTGGCCACCGCATGTAAGCTCAAGGGGCCCCATAACTCTGGGCCTCTGGTGAGGGCAGCACACGCTGGAGAGCAAACCACTTGCCATGCTTGCCCGGAAGCAGAGGGAAGGGCTAGACCAGGGCACCTGAGGACCCAAAGACCTCTGGTTAGACCCCACCTCCTAGAGGCTCTGTGATTCCCCACAGCACGCACTCACCTGCTGGAATAGAGCGACACCCAGGCCTGGTTCCAACCACTGTACGTGCATCAACTTGGAAATCCTCACCCCATATGTTCCAAGTTATGTGCTGTTGCTATCCTCAACTCATAACTGAGGAAAATGAAGCACAGAAACTGAGTAATTTGCCCAGGTCCCATGGTGAACATGTGGCCAAGCTATGCTGTAAACGTCCACGTTCTGAACACTGAGCTCACTCTTCACACCCAGTGAGGAACTCAGGTGATGAGAGAGTGAAGTCGGTCCCTTTGCTTTTACTGTGACCTAAAAGGGGACAGAAAAAGCACCTGAAGAGCTATAAAAACCCAAGATGAATGTAGAGATTTTAAGAGCATCCCCAGTGACTAATGAATTCAAGTGGTTTGATTTCATTCTAATTCCACTGCAAGACACTGAGGGGGAAAGGGAAGGTTTTGGTGATCTATGTGGAATCATTTCTAAAAGACTGAAGATAAGGAAATATATTTTCAGTGGTCTCCAAAGACAAGAACAAGCACCTTGTAAAAGACAGATTACTGAGCTTAACCAGGCCAGGGAGGGTTCTTTCCTGCATAAGTGCAGCCCTTTCTGGGTTGTTTAGCCTTCAGCAGAGAGGGCGACAGGAACCACGAGGGTTAGGGAGGTAGGTGGCTTGCATGGCAGAGGTCTTTAAATAATTGAAGACTTATCACATGGAAAATGAGCTGTATGCATACTGCTCAGTCCCAGTGGTTGCAACAAGGACAGAAGGATTAGTGGCAGGTAAATTCAGATTCGTTCTAAGAAAAGATCTGTTTAAAATTCCAATAAAAGAATAGGTTCCCTTGGGAAATAATAAGATCCCTGACCCTGAAAGTATACAGGCTGTGTATTGCAAAGAAAATTTAAATAATTCCCTCTCCTGCCTAACCTGAAGACTCGAACATTCCAAGACTAGATGACCTCAAGCAGCCTTTTTCAGTCTTAAAATGCTAATAATAAATGTGCCAAGTTTTCCTCCCTTAATAGAGCTTTAAAAAGACCAGATGGTCACTAAGAAACCACTTCTACTTAAATCTGCCATAAAAGCAGACATTTAAAAAATAATTTAAAAGAACTAATTAGCTTGCAAACAGTTGAGAATTCCCCATATTCTAGATAATGCTCAAATTGCAATTTAATTTCAAACTAGAACTTTAAATTTATGGTCCATAATATTCACATGCTTACTTATTCCGGTAGAAATAAAAAGAAATGCTAAACTGTATTTATTGCAAACCGTGGTCTATTGGTCTCAAAAGTGGCATTATTTAACAAATTCTGCATTCAGTAGCCTATCAACAAGTAATATCAGGGCCGGTGAGATGGCTCAGCAGCATAAGCGCCTGCCTTGCAAGCGCGAGGGCCCGAGTTCGACTCCCGGATCCCACATACGAAAAAGGGGCCGGTGATATCGCTCAGCGGCACGGGTGCCTGTTGGCGCGCGAGGTCCTGAGGTCGTCCCCCCGGTACCCACAAAAAAAAAAAAAAAAAAAAACAAGTAATATCAATTATCAAATAGTCTGTGAGTTACATAAAGTTAAATGTTGACACAGCCGAAGCAAACATATTTAAGACACCTAGAACATAGTTTTTAATACAAGCCTGAGGGTACAACATGGAGATTTGAGGCCATGATATGAGCAAAATATCCTATATACGTAGATTAAATCTTCCCATGAGCAAAGAACTGAAGGAAGAGTTCTTTCTCATATTCGATGCCCACGAGGATGAAGAGTGAGGTATGAAATATAATCTAACCTCAAAAGCTGTGGCTGAGAGACTTCCAGATGCTATAACAGATGACATTTATAAATTTGGGTAGCTTCTAACTGCTGTGCCCCTTCGTTTAAGCAAACTGCCAAGATGGGAATTCAACAGAAGACACCCAAGCAAGCACATAACCTTCAAATATCCCTAAGCCTGAGTTTTAGCTTTCAGGGCTACCTTCCACTTCACATCTTCTGGACCTCACAAGCCTTGGAAGTGTCCATTCCTATTGCTATGTCTTGTATTTGCTTTACAAATATGGCACAATTAAGATTTATCACCTAAGTCTTGGCATTAGAGCAAGAATCGGGGTCTTTCATGTTGGAATCCAACACATAACCTAGCAGACACTGTAATTCACCTCCTCCTTGCAACTGACAACTTCATTAACAAAATCCTTCAGTTCAATCTGGGCTTTCAAATTCCCACAGCCTCCTGCTCAGGAGTAAGAAAGAAATTATGTCTTCCTTCAGAAACTTACTTAGCAAAAGGTAGGATGGGGAAGAAATTAAAACATGTATTACAAAACTGTCTCTCAGCCCTCTCGATTTTTATACTCCCACCATCTCTCAGTGAAAGCTTGTATTTACACTGCAGTTATTTCAACCATCTCTTCTATTAACACCTGAAGTGCTTTTCTCCATGAATTAAAATGAGAGTTCTGCCAAAAGTAAATATCTCTTATAGCTTCACAGAGAAGAAATCCAAGCTGTCCCCATCATCTTAAGGAAAGAAGAAAATAGAGCAACCAAGGATGGAACACATTAGCTCCGCTCTACCACCCATTTCAGCCGGATTTCCTGCCTTGTTTCCAACACTGTTGCATTAATTTAGATCTTTCATCCTATGTCTGGAATAGGCTTCTCACCAATTTTCCTGATCCAATATTATTTCTCTGTTTCAGTTCCTTCCCATGTAAGGCAGAGAATAATAACGACGCCTCCCTACTGGGCTGTCATGAGAAATAAGGGATTTATTAAAAATCATAAAATAAATCATAAAATCATAAAAAATGTCTAGGCAAGTGTCTGGCACAAAGTAAATACTTAATAAATGTTAACCCCACCTAAAATTTTATCCTCTATGCTGCTCGAGGTTCCAAGATCAATCCCTGGTGGAAATGCAGGTATATCCAGAATCCCACTTTCAGCCTGTTCTCCAGCACCATTTTGGCCCAAGCCATCACCATCTCCTACCTGGATTACTGCAGCAGGATCCTAAGTGGCCTCCCACTCTGCTCTTGACACTATGAAGTGGCTTAACCCAGTGGCCCAGTGACCCTTTAGAATTCCTCACTGGGCCATGTCACTCTTCTGCTCCACCCCCCCCTCCCATGATCATCTCGCTCAACTTACACAGCCAAGTCCTGACAGTCCACAGCCCCCTTTCCCTTGCTTAACTTCCTCTCCCTCCTCTCTGCTGGTGTCCTGAGCCCCATCTCTTTGGGCTAGTCAGGGCCCCCAGGGCCAGGCCTGCTCCCACCTGTGGGCCTTTGTGACAGCAATGCCTTCCTTCTGCGCTGTCTTCACCCTTCTCACAGTCTGCATCAATCACTTCTTACTCTCCTTCACATCCTCGACAACCTGTTGAGAACTGCAGAACCACAACTCCTTCTCCTCCAGGACTCCTGCTCCTTAACGTGTTCTGCATGTCCCAGAGCACACGTGAATTTTTAATGCCCCATGTCATTACTCGCTGATCCCGTAGTAGTTTGTCCTCTTCAGCACAGAGTAAGTCCCCCCAGGGGCATGGATTTTTATCTGCACTTATTGATGGCTAGAAGAATGTCTGGCATGTAAAATGTCCAGTACGTGTTTATCTACAAGATGAAGGAATAACTGAGCAAACATGTTGCCAGCTTACTGAATACACATCGGTACCTCTCCACTGCCAGAGGTGAGTCCAGACAACTTAGCTAGGTTATATAAAGGTGCTAGCGCTCTGGCCCTGCCCATTCCTCTGGCAATGCCCCCTCACACACCCCACTGTCCAGGCACACTGAACTATTTGCACTGTTTGCACTCTCCTGACCATGTAGCTAAACATCTTCTGCTGACCCCACTGCCCAGGTGGTCTTATCTACCTGGAAAATGCTTCCTATCTTTCAAGTGTGAAGCTGTCCTTGTGCTTCTAATTCCTGGTTGTGATGGTTAATCTTAACTGTGTCGACTTGATTGGCTTGGAAGCCCCCCAGGAGATCAAAGCACACTTCTGGTATTTCTGAGTGGGTCGTGGAGGCGGGACCTTGGATCTATATCTGGATCCTCACCTCTCCTTTTCTGATATTGTTCCTCTGTTTTGCCTCCTCGCTGGCAGGAACTGAGCAGCTTTGCCCATCCACCACGATCTTTATGTCTTGAAGCCAGCAAACCATAGACTGAGTCCCCTGAAACTGTGAGTCCAATTAAACCTCTCCTCTAAGTTGTGGGTATTAGGTATTGTGTAAAAGGTGTTGTTATCTCTTCTGTGCCCCTGATGTATATTGAAGAGAGTTCTAGTTCAGCAGCAATATGGCTGTATTGGTTTCATTTCTATCCATGTCTGACTCCCTTGACTACACTGTAGGCAACGAGAGGGCAGAGAGCCTACTCATAACCAGCTTTGTGCACAGTGCAAAACAGGTTGTATGAATCATAGATACCCATGAATAACTTTGAGTGTCAGAGGAATGAAAGGAATCCTCCCACTGGATTCTGCTGGTTCCAATACTGCCTAAGAGCAGCAGGTGGATTAGAAGCTAAAAGCTCCTTCAGATCAAAGGTTCTGCCTACATAGCTCAAGTGAACTCAGGACTTGTGCTGATGCCCCCAAGAAGATAGTGGAGGTAAGGCAGAAAGAATGGATGTGGGAAAGGCCATGGTCTTTCAATCTTCGTACCATCTTCCTGCCTGGAGATAGAAACGTGGAGGTCAACAGAGGACGACATCTGGACCACTGGATCTCTGGATCTCTTTTGAATTACCTGAATTCTGGGAAGTTGTTCTTGACTCCCTCCAACAAAGATATGGGCATCCCAGCAGGAGTGACTACACAGGACAGGATGACTCCAAAGAGCTTCCAGTAATGGGTTCTAAATAAAACATTAAAGTGGGAACAGGCAGAGAAGCCAGAGGAATAGAGAGAGGGAAGAAAAAGGGAAAAAAATATTCTCCACCAGAACTGCTCTGGCAATTCTGGGCAAATTGGGGTTGTCATTTGCCCAGCTTTCAGCCCTCCTCCTTTCTCAGGGAGCAGTCCCTGGATAACAAGCGCACTAGACTCTTTTCTACACCTGCCCTTCAGCATGGCTTTCAAGAATCCTCTGTTTCCCACTGATCGTAAGCCCTCTTCTCAGTTCAGGCATTTTCCTTGTTTTGTCATCTGTTCCTTGGGCCAGGGCTGCATGACACGCTGGCTAAGGTTAAGGACTTCATTAATTCCCTGACTTCCTGATGTGCAGTATTAATTTTATCACTTCTCTTCAGTGAGTTGAATTCATAGTAAGATTTTGTTCATGAAGGTCAGTTAAGCTTCAAATCATGTGCCAAGAAACTGGAATGAGAAAAGCCCACACTAGTGCCAACAGCACCCTCCCAGCCCTGGCTCCAGCTGTGTCCCCAGCTCACCTGCTGGATACACCATGGCACACCCTAAGCATCTCTGCCACCCTTACCCTGGCTCTTCCAGCCAAATGCACCTCTGTGGTGTACAGAAATGAGACAAGTGCTCTGCCCTCTTCCTGGGCACTCTCAGATGTGCAATCAGGTTAGTCAACAGTCCGAGAAGATGTGCCACTCTATGCCAGGGATGCCATGTTAGATAAAACCTGTCCTTACTCCCAGAACCCACAGTTCAGCTGAAGAACAGAAAAATAAATCTAAGAGTTTTGGAAAGATTAAAAGATAGAATTATAGTAATAATAACTAGAATAACAAGATTAGCTAATATTTATTGAATTCTTACTGCACGCCATGCACATATTACTTTTTATGAATTAACTCAATCCTTGGCTTGATCCTAAATAGTCTTACTCATACCTTGGAGCATTTAGACCCAACACAGTGACCTAAGACCCCATTCCTTGTCTCTATTCTTAACCCACAAATCTACCTGTATCTCTGCTTCTGCCTTGTTGGCAATTGCTGCAGTGGCGAACACCGTGCACTTACTATGTGCCACACAGAAAGACCCTCTCCAAAGCTCCTGGTTTCAGTGGAGCAGACAGACGTGTAAAGATGCCACACTAACACATGCACTTAGCCAGTAAAGAAAGGTACAAACCAAGAACAGAGATGCCAGGGCAGGATGGGCATGTTCTCCACCATGAGGAGTACAGAAGACGCCACATGGGAGGCGCTGCCCAACCACAGAGGCAAGGACTCCTGGGAAGACGTTCAGGGTGGAGGTCATCCCCTCTCTCTGTCTCTGAGCAACTGTCTCCTCTTTCAAACCCTCCTTGAAGTTCTCCTCAGGAAATCCTCACCATACAGTGTGTTAGTTCATTTTATGTGTCCGTTTACAGGACCTCAAAATGCCCAGCTGTTTGGCTCAATATTATTTTGAGGTGTCTGGGAGGGGGTTCTGGACAATGGTAACGTTTGGATTGGTGGACTAAGTAGAGTAAAGGGCCCTTCCCAGTGTGGTGGGCCTCAGCCATGCCTAACCTGTTGGAGGCCTGAATAGAACAAAAGACAGGGAAGGGAGAATCTGTTCTCTCTGCCCAACAACTTCTGAGCTGACCACTAGGCTAGAAACCACATCATTGTTATGATCTGGATATTAAATATCCCTCAGAGGATCACATGTTCCATAGGTCATTGGGGGTGTGACCTTGAAGGGGATCTGGGGGCCCAGGCCCCTTCCTGTCCCTCTCCTTGCTTCCTGCCCACCAGGTGAGCACTTTTCTCCACCACATGCCCTACGCCATGATGTCTGTCTCACTACAGGCCCCAAAACAGCAGAGCCAGGTGACCATGGACTGAGACCTCTGAAACCATGAGCCAAGAGAAGTCTGTCTACCCTTTAAGTTTATTGTCTCAGTTATTTTGTCACAGTGTTGGAAAGCTTCCTAACACAACCACCAACTCTCTTGATTCTCAGGCCTTGAGACTCAGACTGGAGCACGCTACTCAATGTCCTGAGTCTCCAGCTCACAGGATGCTAAGTGGAAGTTTCTCAACCTGCATCACTGTGTGAGCAAATTCTTCGTAGCACCTCTTCCTCCCTCCCTCTCTCCTTCTCTTCTTCTCCTCTTCCTCCCTCATCTTCTCCATCTCCTTCTCTTCTCTTCCCCCCTTCCCCTTCTCTCCCTTATCCTCCTCCTCTTTCTTTCTCCCTCTCTCCTTCTCTCCCTCCTCCTCCTGCGCCTTCTTCTCCTTCTCTTCCTTCTTTTCCTTCTCCCCCTTCTCCTTCTCTCTCTCTGTCTCTGTCTCTGTCTCTCTGTCTGTCTAACTCTGTCTCCCTGTCTCACTCTGTCTCTGTCTGTCTCTATCTGTCTCTGTCTCTGTCTCTCTGTCTCTCTCTCTGTCTCTCTCTCCTCCTTCCCTCTCTCTGTATTCCCTCCTAATGATGTCCCAACATAGGTCACCTTTTCCTTGGATTTCCTTGGCGGGCCTGTGTTCTTGGTTAGCACATCACAGTGCACATACTGAGACATAGTTCTGTCTCCACGACAACATGTTGAATCCTTAGAAGAAACCACGCCTCTCAGTCCTCTTCCTCTTGGCTGCACGGAAAGCCACTCAATAGACATGGCTCATGTGTATGCTGGAATATGACTTTTCAGCAGGCGCAGCAGCAACCGCAGCAGCAGGAAAGAACCTCATTCTGCCATAGTCATGTGTCCTCTTGGACAACACCACAGGAAAGTGGGTGAACCATGGTCACACTAGCTTCCTCCAGAGTGGCTTGGAGAATACCCAGACTCCACGGGTCAAGCCTGGTGAGGACACAGACACAGGAGTCTTCTGCCCAGAGTGGCCTCCCTGTTCTGTGTGGCCACTGAGTTGGGCTGTGCCCCAGAGGCACCGGAGAAATTCTGTCTCCCCTGGAAAGGTCCACTGTGGGCTCAAGTGGCCCAGAAGGGCCTGGATTGCATAGCAGGGAATGTCTGTCATGTGACTGTAAACTCTTCGAGGAGGAAGCCTGGGGTCACTCTTTTCTGAATCCCTGTTGGTGGAGACCCCAAGTTCCACACTTTCTCCACACCAACCTTCAGGAGCCTCTCACTCAATAACCACCTGGGAGAATGAAAACAGGTTTCATTACATGAGCTCTACCCTGTGCAAACTGCTGGACTGGAAACCTGCATCCACGCAGTCTCCAACTTAGAATACACTGAAGACACAGGAGAGTTTATTTCATGTAAGTGTTTAAGCATCCTCTGGTATGAAACATCACTCTAGTCAAATGTGGATATGGCATTAAATGAAAGAAAGTCCTTGCCTCCTAGAGGGTCTGGGGATGGGGAAGAAAGGAAGAAAAGGAGGGGAAGAGGAGTCAAACAGGCTGAAGGTGCAATAAGCATATGTGCCAGTTCCCCATGGAGATTGTTTTTTATTTTTCACAAACATATATTAATAGAAAAAGGGAGAGAAAAAAGATATCTGCTAACATTGACGTAACTAACACAACCTTAGACCCTGTTAAGTGTCATGAAGCAGTTAAAGCAACATTGGAGGACAGATGGAGATCAGGTTGTAATGTGCATGTGTTTGAGTGCATGTGCACATGTATGCATGTGTGTGCATATATATGCACGTGCACTCAAGGTGCATGTGTGCACATGTGTATGTGTTACATGTGTGGGTGTGGGTGCACTGTGTTCATGTGTGCACACATATGGGCATGCATGCACATGTGTGCACTTGCATTTACATGTGTGACTGTGTGCACGTATGTGTGTGTGGCTGTCTGCATGTGTGGGTGAGTGTGCCTGTGTGTTTGAGCTGTTATTTTAGGTAAAGTGCTTGGGGAGGCCTACCTGAAATGCAAATTATAGGACAATCTCAGAAAGAATATTCCAGACTGAAGGAACAGCAAACACAAAGGCCCCGGGGCTGGCCTGGGCTTGGCATATTTCGGGGTCAGGAAGAAAGCCAGCATGGCAGGCCCACAGTGAGCAACAGGGAGAGTGTCAGATGTGGCCAAAAAATAGCCAGGTGCCAGATCACATGAGGCTGCAGGAAACCTAAGGAGGACTTGGTCTTCCGTCAGAGTTGAACAGAATCCTATCCAAGGGAGGAAAAGATGTGAGGATCCAACGTGTGGCTTTTACAAGATCGCTCCTATTATTGAAGGTGCCAGAGGGCAAAGGTGGACCCAGGAGACAAGTCCAAGGTGAGCACAGAGTCCAGGTGAGAAGGCGGTGGGTCCTCTCAGGTAATGTGGTGCAATGGAATTGGGATCTATTTTGGAAGCGGAGCAGCAGGACGTGCCAGTGGGGGGGGGATGGGATAGAAGAGGGAACTTGGCTTCTGAAGAGAGGTGAAGCTGCAAGAAGCTGAAGATGCCACAGCTCCAGTGCCACTCACTTGAAGGCCACGTCCCAAGCCTTTGGACAGAGTCCTGCCATGCTGTCCTTGTAGTTCTGTAGTCTTTGTCATAACGAGGACCCCTAAGATGTCAGGCCTTCCAAAACCTGGACCCTTATTACTTCCATATTTTTGGCAGAAGAAATCTAGAGGAAGGATGACACAGGAAAAGCTGGTCACAGCCCTGCTGTGGCTCCAGCTCACCCACCAGAACAGTACCAGCCACACAGAGCTGACACCCTGACCTAGAGCACACCAGTGCAATCACAAAGCCACCTTATTGTCTCTCACTGTCTGTGGTTTTATTTTGTTTTATTTTTCTTGTTCCTGGAATAGCATTCCTTTTCTTAATCCCTTAAATATGTTGAAATCTGCTGATTTCCTAAAGTTGCAAAGCAAAGACTCAATTCAAAATCAAGACTCTGGGTCCTCGCTTAGCGGTGAGACTTCTCCCCTCCCTCTGCCAATCTGTGCCAGGACCAGGGTCAAAGCTGGAGGAAGGGGCTGTGGTGGCAGCTCCCTTCCTCTGCCACATCCTCCCTCCACACCAGCTGCTGTTTCTGATGCCTCTGTGCTGTGGACCAGGGTGTGGGGTGAGAGGGAAGAAAAGGAAGGGAAGAAGCAGTGACTCCCTGATTGGTCCCCTCACAAGCTGGCCTCACCTTTTGGAACCTGGGGATCATCTGATCTGGCTTTTCCCCTGAAGAGCATATTCACCAATTGCTCAGAACCTCCCATCCCTGGGGTGATGGCCCTGAAGTCCCTTGATTTAGGAGGGGCACATCTCTGTTCCCTAGGCATCTGGGTCCTTGGGATTTGGCTGTGTCCTCAGCTTGTCCAGCCGAGACCTCTCGGTCATCCACGGGTTGTGAACCTTGGATGACTCCAGCCCTGCATCCCTGCTGTGTGCGGCACCAGTCTGGAGCAGGAGAGCCCCTCAGGCACCATGGACACAGGCCAGCCCCATCCGCAGTCCATCACTCACTGTCAGCAGCTGGCTTCTCCCCACAGGACCATCAGACAGGACCCCCACTGTCCCTGCAAACCCCTCCACCTGCAAGCCACTTGGTGTTCTCCATGAGCTGGAAGTACCTCCATCTGAGTACTATTTGCATCTTTCCAGGCTGCAGTAATGAAACACCATGGGCTGGGTGGTTTGTAAAGAGGAGAAATATATTCCTCCCAGTTCGAAGGCTGGGGAAGTCCAAGACTTAGGCCCTAGTACCTCCTCGTCCATGGCTCTCCTCAATCCGGCCTCGTGTGGCAGAGGCCAAGGGGTCTCCTGGCTTCTCTCTAAGGGCATTAATCCTACCAGAAGGCTCTGCCCTCATCGCTGCCCAAGGCCAGCTCCTAACACCATCACCCTAGGCTGGAGCTGCAGCGGGGGAATTTGGGGATGCAAATTCTACACCGCACCTTTCCTTTGCACTGAGATAAAAAGAAAACCCACTGGCCTCCTCCCGTTAGAGGACAGCGGTATCCCAGCACATTAACAGTTCTTTCAAAAATGACCTCTTCTTTTCTAAATCCTCTTTTCTCTGAGTACAGATCAACTAATTCTTGGCTATCTGTATTTTCCAAATTCAAGTCAGTGTTCTCTCTCACAACCTGCTTAATCTGATGCTTCTATTTTAATATCTGTTGTGCAACCCTTGCTAAGCAAGCTGTGTCCAACTTTCATAACCAGCTCAGCTGCGCTTGGCTTTAATGATGGATAGGAACTACAGTAACCTGTTCTAAAAATTACGGATTTGGACCTGATATTGACATCTTTACAAAATGCCTTATCATATCTTTCTCCCATTCATTCCTCAGCCCGGGTCATGAGCTTTGTAAATTTCTGCAATGGGTAATCCTTCGATTTCCAAATCTGCTAAGGCCACACAATGAGGAAGGTGGGGAAGTTCTGCCAGTCCAAGAAGACACCCAAGAAGACAGGCTTCCATGGCACAGACTTTCTGGGTTCACCTCGAGATCTTTCCGTGTTCCCCCATTTCTCACGAGTCACAAGTTGGCACAATGGAGAAAAGACAGTGTATGATTCTGGTTATCCTGGAAGCTTGTAACTCTCCAGCTTCACTGTACACATCAACTTTGGGGGGTCTATGCACCATCCCTGGGCCCTGGGCCCAGAACTTCCACTGAGCAGGCCGTGGGTGGAGCCCAGAATCCACAACCGCAGCACAGGGATGCATGCTCAGGCAGGCACCTGGCCTCAGGTGACACCGGGAGAACAGCCCCGACTCACTTTCACTTTCCAGGCGGAAGAATCACAGAGCTCTGCTCCGCCTGCGGCACGGTCATCCTGTTATTCTCCCCAGGTCCAGGATGGTGGGCCTCACGTGTCTGCTCGTGCCCTGCAGAGTCACACCACAGGGTGACAGTGGGATGAAGCTTCTCAGTCCCCAGCTTTGCATCTTTCTTCTTATTTCTGTTGTTTCTCTGAACGCTTTTTCTTGCCTTGTTTTGTCTCATTTCTCGCTGCTTCTCCTAGTAAAGCAGACTGCTGATTCTGGGGCTACAGCAATTAAGGAGAGAGGGTAGAGATTTCCTCTCATCTTTACCTGCGCTGGTTTCTGCCCAGGCATTTCGAAAAAACTGAGCCATCACTTAGACCTTCCTGTTACCTTGCTATAATCCAAGGTCCTTTAAAAGGACACGTGAACTCACAAGGCCATGGCTACAGCTTGCTGAGAGGGTTTCATCTCATTGGGACACTTAGCCTTAGGACAGGCTGGGGAGAGAGCCAGGAGGTGGCTGTCACTGCCACCTTTGTCATCACCCACTGTGTTGGTCAGCTCTCCGACACTATGACAGAATACCTGAGATGACAACTTGCACAGAAGAAAGACATGTTTTAGTTCATGGTTTCAGAGGTTTTAGTCCAAGGTCCCTCAACCCTGTCACTTTGAGCCTGTGAAGGCATCAAAGCAGCCAAAACCTAGAAGAGGGAAAAGGAGCCAGGCATGGTGGCACATGCCTGTAATCGCAGCACTCGGGAGGCTGAGGCAGGAGGATCATTGCAAGTTCGAGGCCAGCCTGGGCTACGTAGTGAGCTTAAGGTCAGCCTGAACTACATAGTGGGACCCTGTCTCAAAAAAAAAAAAAAAAAAAGAGAGAGAGAGAGGAAGGGAGACATGAAGGGGCTGGGGTCCCCAAGGGTGCACCCCCAATGATTCAGCTTCCTTTCACTAGGTCCAGCCTCTTAAAAGTCCCCTACTCCCCATAGTGCCATGGCCCTCGGACCAAGCTTTTATCACATCACCTTGGGAGACATTCAAGACCCAAAATATAGCAAGTTCAGAATCCAATGGCCACTTCTATAAATTCTGACAAATACCTGTCCATTGTTATTATCTTACACATGTACACCTTCTTTTCACTCTTCCTTGAGGGTATCACCTCCTCTCCATTGTCCTTTTGCTACTCCTACCTTCTCCCCACACCCACCTCCATCCCAATACACACGCACACACACACACTACATGAGCTCAGGGGGTAGATAATTACAACTACATACATGAAATATTGCCACTGATGTTTTCTTCTTTCCATTTACACTTAGTAGAAGCAGAGAAAAGGAACATTTTCTGAAATGAGGTGTCTTTGCATTTTTTAAATTACATTTTTGGCAGCATTTTGAATTGGGACCTGTAATCATTATAAATCTTGCTTTCTATTTTTACATCATTTCCTTGTGCAAAGCTAAATTATATGATTTTAATATACATACATATGCGGTAAAATCTATAAAGTAAAGCAAAGTTATAAAGGAACCACAGAACTCTGATTCATGGTGAACTCGGGAGGAAATGAGGGAAGGATTGTATCAGAACCGCGCACAGGTGTCAAAAATGCGATCGAGACTCCATTTCTCAAGCTGAGGTCAGGTACAGGAGTATCCACTAATTATTATCATTATCATTATTATTAATCACGTATATTACAAGTATCATTTTGTGTGCATGTAATTTTTAGGTTAAATGTAAAGAAAATATGAACTGAATTTAATTTGAAGACTTTGTAACTAAGAGTCACCCAGTTCCAAAGGAATGTGGTTTGACCAGAATATCACAGTATTCCTAGGAGTAGGCGGGGTTGGAGAAGCCCAAAACTCTACTTTTTTTTTTTCCCCCTTTCTGCCTGCTGTGTAGTTGCCAGAAGCTGCCTGATTCCATGAATAAAGCGGGTTGAGTTAGAGGGGTCTGTCCCTGCCCAGTAGGTGCACCCCAGCCCTCAGCAGGAATGGTCCCTGCCAGGCCCGCGCTCACCAGGCGGGGCCATCGGAGCCTGTGCAGCTGCACAGCCGCTTTGGGTGGAGGAAGAAGACACGAGAAAGCTCTTCCCTGTGGACTCTGAGTGCCCCACGCAAAATGCGTGATCTAAATTCTCTGGTGCTCTGTCAGAGGCGAGGCTGCTGAACATTTGTGCCCCAAATTCACATGTCTAAGCCCCACCCCCAACATGGTGACAAGTGGGGACTGATCTTTGGGAGGCGTGAGGGTCAGGGAGGACATGAGGCACAGTCTCTCTCTCTCTTTATCTCTCTCTCTCTGACACACACACACACACACGAAAAAGCCCTGTGAGCCACAGCAAGTGACACCTGAGAGCCATGAAGAGCCCTCACCAGAAGCCAGAGCCCACCAGACCTGTATTGTGGGAGTCCTGGCCTCCAGAGCCCCCCGCAATGTCCGTGGCTTAGCCACCCGGTGTCTGGTACTTTGCTATGGCCGTGCCAGCTGACCAGAAGAATGACTCACTGCACGTTAATATGTCCCTGATGTCATTGTATTAATGTGCTGAGCCATTCTGTCCTAAAGTAGTGACACATGACAAAGAAGTTGTTACCACCGACTAAAGAGTAAGGGCATATGTGACAAGTAAGCAATAGCACAAGAATTCACAGTCCTGAGCACATATAAACCCCTGGTAAGAAGGCTGATTTTTAAATAATATCATTTCCGCACATTCACATGTGCCCACCTGTCTGGTGTGCTGGCAGCTGTTCTGTGTACAGTGTGATGGCAGGTGCTTGGCTCCCTGAAAGAGCTCCTGGATTCCAGAGCAGTTCAGGTCCTGCCTGCACTGCCTGCCGCTGTTTGTTTAACCTTTCCTTGCCTGCGCTTCCTCATCTGCAGATCTGAAAGCACAATTACTACCCAGAGCGCCACGGTGAGTCCGGGAGATAATCTATGTGAAGCAGCTGGTATGGCACCTCACACAGCCCACTACGGAACACACAGCGTCTCTCATTTTGACTTCAAAGTCCAGCTCTTCTCCCCCGCTGTCAAGTAATCCTCGGTACCAAGCAGGTGTTCAAACATGTTTGTAGCATGAATAAATGGACGGATTTACATGGACATGGAGGTAGGAGGGGCAGCGATCTTTAGTGACTTGTCAGCTGGAATACAATTATCGAGGTCCTCCAACCCAGGACCCTGAGAACACAACTGCAGCTGTACACGCTGGGTCTGTGATCCCTGGAGCCAGGAAGAGCACACACTGTGGGGGCTGCGGGCCCGAGCAGGACTCGGGCTTTTTGCCAGGAGAGTTTGGACGACGACCAAGCAAAGGGGCTCAGATCTGGACTGGGTGCTGGGAGGAATTGAGTACGAAGCTTGGATTATCTGAATGCCTCTCACCCGGACTGAAGAAGGCCCAAGGAGGCTAACACTGCAGCTGGGAACGAGCTCACATTAGGCCAGAGACTGGAAACTGAAATCCAGTGGATGCATGGTCAGTCCAGAAAGGAGGGAAGCTGAGACCTCCAGGGAGCAGACCTGAGGCACAGGTAAGGATGCGGGAGCTCTCTGGGAGGCCTGGGAAAGGAGCAGCTTTCAAGTCAGTGCTGACCTCACTGTGGAAAGAAAGGGGAGAAGCAGGGGGGGACCAGGAGAGTCGTAGACCAGAGGAGGAGCCAGCAGGCTTCTGAGGACCCAGTGTTCACTCACAGCATTGGGCAAAGATGGCCACCCTGTGAGCCTGCCCTGCCTGCATCCCCGGATCCTCCAGAAGGAGCTTGGCATCAGCCAGAAAGCTCAGGTGAATCTGCTGCCAGAACCGTCCCTCCTGAGCCACAGAGCCGAGTCTCTCACAGCGAGCTGGCTTCCTGATCGCCCCAGTGAGTGCACACTGAGGGGAGCTGCCTTGCTGACACCACACAACGATGGCCCTGGGGTGCAATTAAGCTCCCTTCTACCTATTCATTCTTGTTAAGAATCAGAGCAGGGCATGGTGGTATACATCTGTCATCCAGCACTCTGGGAGGCTGAGGCAGGAGGATCGAAAGTCCCAGCCAAGCTTGGGCAACATAGTGACTTAGACTCTCTCTCAAAACAAAACAAAACAAAAAATTAAAAAGGGCTGAGGATATAGCTCAGTGCAAAGGTCCTGGGTTCAATCCTCAGCACCACAAAAAGGAAAAGGAGGAAGAGGAGGAAGAGGAGGAGGAGGGAAAAGAGAAGGAAGAAGCAGGAGGAAGAAATGACACTACAGACCCATGCCTCTGCATAATCAAACAGAAATTCAGTTTCTAAACTATGAAACGCTGAGTGCCTGCTGTGGGTGCAGTCAGCCATACCAGAGCTTAACAACCCGTGTGATCTGGCCAGAAACAGCCTGCCAAGCACAACTCAGACTCATCACCTTGTGTTACACCTGGCATTTTTAACGGCTCTGGATTTTTAGTCCACTGACGTTGCTACATCTGAAACTGACCCATGGACATCAGGATAACACTCTTTCTCACATCTGCTTTGGTGAAGTCTCCTGGCAGCACATGCTTCTTATCTTAAAATACTGTACTGTGCTTTTAAAATGAGTTTTGACAGTGCTGTGTGTCTAAGTGGAAGGTTGGAGTCTTTCACATCTCAGTGTCTGGTCCTACTATATCGTGGCCACGGGTGGTGAATATTTTATAGCAAAACAGGAGGAGGAGGTGGGAAAATGGCTCACTTTTACATCAGCCCTTATGTGAACTGTTCCTAGTGTGACAAATAGGTTTTGTCCTTTCTGTCAAAGCACAAGCTCAAAGCAGCTCCATCCAGATGAGACTGGTGACGTTTCTGCTGTTCCTCCCTCCGAGCTCACTCCCAATTTCAAAGAAAAATCAATTTTTATGTTGGCAAAACTAAAGAAGTATTTCTAACTATTACATGAAGTAAAGTCTCTAGAAATCCCATTTCACCAGGGACGTTCCAAGTGCTGATGTGCTGAGGTCAGAGTCACTTAAACTCTTCTGCTATGTGTACGACACTGCAGAGCTCACTGTGCCTCTGGGGGCGTCTCTCAGGCCACCTACCTTCACTTCCATCCCACCAACTCATTTGTTCTGGGTGTGCTGAAGAAGGAGGTAGAGTTTGTCTGTTTCTCTCATCCCATCTTTGCCATCGCAGCCTGTCTTTTTGATAAAGCATTTGTCAGAATTCTCATTCATCATTATTTGAACACTTATTGGATAATTGTCTATTTCCCAAAAAAACTATTGGATCCTTAAAGGCAGTAGCTACATTTTCCTTGTTTTCTGCTCTATTCGATCCTAGCCCACATAGGATTTTGATAAATGCTGTTTTATTCCTTCAGATTCAATATCAGGTCCATTATTTCCCTCTGGTCATGGTACAAAATCCATACTGGTCCAGGCCAGGCCCCCTGTCATTTGCTCCACCTACGTGTCCCTGCCTGTCCCTCTGCTGCCTGCCACACCTGACCTTAGTGTGCTTTATACAACCTGTTGCTTAGTATCACTGAAAATTGTCAGTAATTTTTGATTCTCTATACAATGGTTACACAGACTAACATGTATATTTGAAAGTCCATGGCATTACTCTGCATATTTAGTTATTTTAACATGAGTTTTATCTAAGTGCGGGGCCTGAGGGTGCATCCCATGAGTCTCCAAAGAGCAAGTGCAACCTGATCCCACAGCAGCCTCACCTGCTCCTGGAGCCCTGCGGCTCTTCCCAAGCAAGCAGAACCACTGTCCTGATTTGCAGCACCACAGATTAATTTTGCCCATTTTAACAGCCTTTTAAAAGTGAATCTCACAGTGCATGCTCTTGGAGTCTGCCTTCTTTCCCTCAAGGTACTGAATGACTGTCCTTACTAATGTCCAACCCAGGAACATGGTCTTTCTCTACACTCTATTTCCTATGGTCTTTTTATTTTCTTTTGAAATTTGTATTTTTATTAGTGCATGTTTACACTCTGTAATGGCTACATTCAACATGGGGAGTTGGTACATATACATGACACATCTTAATTCTTTTTAAAGACTACAATGGTACCTCGGTTCACAAACTTAATTTGTTCCGCTATTCTGGTCAAGAACCGAAGTGGTTGCAAACCTAATCCAGTCTCCCCATAAGGCTCAGTGTAAATAAGGTTAATCCATTCTGAACCGTATGTATTTTTTAAGCACAAAAATATGAAACAAATTATAGTACTGTACACTATGAAGAGAGAGAACGGAACCTTGAGGTGACTTCTGGCGTGGAGGACAGGAAGGTGGGTGGGGAAGAGGTTATTTTTTGGAGGCAGAGTCTGCCTCCATAAGGACATCTGGGAGATCTCCTTCAGGCATTTCCTCTTCTTTGTCTCTTAGCTTCAGGGTCAATTTTGTTGAAAAATCTGTCTAATGTCACTTGTTTTCTTCCTGTGTTGCATAACTATCCAGAAATGAGAGACTATGTTGTCGTTCATCAGATTCAACGCTCTGTTTGTTACAGTTATGTTGCGGTGATGCTTCTCCAAGAAATCCTGGCACTCATTGCATTTTTCCAGAATGGATTTTATCACATCTCTGCTGACCTCCTCCCCATCTTCCTCTTCCTTGGTGGATGCTCCTCAACAACACCTTCTGCTGCTCACGCTGGAGTTCAGCGAGTTCTTCCATGGTCAGCTCCTCCTTATGGTCCTCAGCAAGCTCCTCTGTGTCCATGCCATCAATGTCCAGACCCATGCTTTGCCCATCAATACAATCTCCTCCACTACCTGTGCATCAGAACCTTCAAAGTCACGTCCGGTGACACATTCTGGCCACAGTTTCCTGGCGGCTGAGTTTAAGGAGTACGTGACATCTTCCCAGGCTTTGTCAATGAGGTCGATGCAGCGGAGGACATTGAACTGTTTCTTCCAGAACTCTTTCAGAGTCAAGGACATCTCTTCAGTGACATTAAAACACCTGGGAAAGAGCACCTTTGTGTACAGTTTCTTGAAGTTGCAGATCACTTGCTGCTCCCTCAGCCACAGAAGTGTTGTGTTGGAGAGGGATGGGACTTTGACCTTTCTAAGGTCATACTCAGAGGGTGTGCAGAGGCGCTGTCCATCGGAGGAAGGCACCTTTCAGGCCATTGGTTGTCAGAAAGATATCTTTCAACAGTGGGTGTGAACACTTTGTGTAGCCATTCCATGAATAATTGTGTGTGACCCAAGCTTTCACACTGGCCCTCCACATGACAGGCATCTGGCCTTGTTCACATTCTGTTCCTTGAATGCACGTGGGATCTGGGAATGGTACACCAGTAAGTGGCTTAATCTTCAGATTGGAGGTTGCATTTGCACATAGTAAAAGGGTCACTCTGTCTTTCATGGGCTTGTGCCCTGGCCGTACCTTTTCCTCCTGTGCGATACAGGTTCTGCTCAGCATCTTCTTCCAGAAGAGCCCAGTTTCATCACAGTTGAACACTTGTTGAGTGACATAGTTGTATCTCTCTGCCTTCATGAACTCCACGAATTCTTTCTTGCAGGCTTCTTGTCAGAACTGGAAGCCTCACCATGTCTTATCACACCATGGATGCTACTTCTCTTGGGCAATTTATCAAACCACCCTCTACTGGCTTTAAATTCCACTTGTTGCACCCCTCGTAGAGGGGTTTTCTTATCGTAAATCTGCAATTTTCTGGCTCTTTCACAGATCATAGCTGCACTAACACTGTCACCTGACAGCTGTTTCTCATTCAACCACACTAACAAAGTTTTTCTACCTCTTTCACCACTTGTGTCCTATGCTTGGTTAACATCATTACTCCTTTTGCCACATCAGCTCCTTTGATGGCATCTTTATTCTTCAAAGCCACAATGGTGGGCCGGTGAGATGGCTCAGCGGCGTAAGCGCCTGCCTTGCAAGCGCGAGGGCCCGAGTTCGACTCCCGGATCCCACATACGAAAAAGGGGCCGGTGATATCGCTCAGTGGCACGGGTGCCTGTTGGCGCGCGAGGTCCTGAGGTCGTCCCCCCGGTACCCACAAAAAAAAAAAAAAAAAAGCCACAATGGTGCACTCCTGCAAGTTATGCAGTCACTGCCTCCCTTGCTCCAGACTGAGCTCCTGAGAGGGCTGTGATTGCTTTGCCCCCTCTATCTGCCAGGCCTGCACCTGCACATGGGCTGAGCTTAATACCCGGATGTGAGCGGACGCATGTGTTCAGCTCAGTGTGTGGGTCTACAGAAGAGTTTATCATCAACAGATACAAAATTTCCTTCATTTCCACACCATAAATTTACATACTTGTTTCTACATTGTCCACCTCAGACCCCTTGATTTTTGAAGGTATTTACGGATTTTAAATTATGAAATTACACAAGATATCACAGCTTCAAAAGAAATCAATTCTTTTTCCTTCAATAGCATTTTTTATAAATGAGAGGTAACTATATAAAGTATAATTCTATACATAGAGTGAGTATTCAAAAACTATCAAACAAATTAAAGAACTAAACAAACAAATTGTTTAATTAAACAAATAGTTTAAAAAATTACACAAAATATTAAAATTTGGACACTAACATTGGAATTGTTGCAAGGAAATAATAAAAAGCAAAGAAAACTTTGGATTTCTGATGATTAATTTGCTAATAAAAAATTGTTATCTGTAATCCCAGCACTCAGGAGGCTGTGGCAAGAGGATTGCCATGAGTTTGAGGCCAGCCTGGGCTGAATAGCAAGACCCTATCTCAAAAAAAGAAACAGAGAGAGAGAGAAAGGGAAAGGGAAAGAAAGAAAGGAAAAGAGAAAGAAAGAAAGAAAGAAAGAAAGAAAGAAAGAAAGAAAGAAAGAAAGAAAGAAAAAGAAAGGAAGGAAGGAAGGAAGGAAGGAGAAAGAAAGAGAAGAAAGAAAGAAGAAATGTTAGGATTCTAGGAAATGTATAGATGATATGGATGCATGGGTTCTGTTTTGTTTTGTAAGACATTAACACAAATAATAGAAATTCCTGTATTTCCATTCCACCACATTCATACACACTCATACACACACACATATACACACACACACATGCACACACAGAAAGAGTCCACAAAATCTCCGTTAAGGTTCACATTCTTGTTTCTTGCGACTACAACGGGACTATATTTTGGGGAGGTTGAAGCCTGCAAATGCCCAGTTACAGAGCCTGGTGTGAGGAATGACAGTGTCCCCTGGGAGCCCCCAAATCCCCACACCCTCTGAGTTGTGGGGGGTTGCCATGGCCACATCTGGGCACACCACTGCTCCATGCAGGCGGACGCAGCTGCCCAGCCCTGAGGGGCTTCCTCACACCCTATTTGGCTAGAAATTAAGTTACAGCCTCATTCCAAGTTTTCTGAGGATCTCTGAGCTTCAAACCCAGCCCAGGAGGAATAATTAGTCACAATGACTCGGGGAGTGTGTGGAAGCCCTAAGTCATGAGCCACTTTATGGTTCCAGAGTGGCGGTCATCTCAGAAGGCCGCTGGCTGCACCTGAGAGGTGGGGCCCTCAGTGCTTCCCAGAGGGAAATGCACTCAGCCAGGAGGTCTGAGGCTGAGCTTTCCTAGCCAAGAAATCTGCACAAAGCCCTTGGTGCCAAGTTGTTGCCACACATTTCATGAGGGTTATGGCCCTTTCTGACCAATGTGCCTTAAGTTAAGAAAGGCAGGCTATCTCTCAAGTACCTGAATAAATACCTGATTGTCCAGTCCTGAAAATGTATGAGCGCGATTGGGGAAATACACAACACAGAGATATCAAAGTAGAGAAAAAAACACATGTATGCTTTTCACAGGCCAAATCCAATCTGTCACCCTTGAAAAGATGGATATTAGGTAAGTTTGCATCTCTCGGTGCTCACAGTGACCCTCTGCTGATCAGGCCCACTAGACAAAAGGCTTCCTTGTTAAGACCCCAACTTGGGTATGCTGGAAAACCAGCCGCCCCTTGCAATACACATGCTCAGATTGTGCGCTGCATACCAGGGCCACACCCAAGGGGGCACCGTGCACATCATCACACAGATTAAAGTTTAAGGGCACATGAGTCAATGGAGACGTTCAACGCATTTTAAGACGCGGCCAGCAGGCAGACCCCTGGGAAAACAGGTGTGTACACACCCGGTTGGTATAATTTCACTAGAAAGTGGCCACGTCTTCCTCTGTGAGCTATAGGACGAGATCCAAGAATCTGTCCGCTCTGTGTGGACTCTTCCCTCCATCTCCCTGCCCCTGTAACTTTAGGGTAACAGCTACCTGGACTCCTGAGTTCTCCTGGGGGTCCCTGCAGTACACAGGCCTCCTGGTCTTCATCTTGCTTTGCGAGATGCTACATTGCAAAATCTGTGTTAAATTGTAAGATCTGATGTACGTTTACGTTTTGTAAAAAGTTATTTTCCACCTTCACTCAAAATATTAGTCAATGAAAAATGAAAAGGGAAACTGTTTTGCTCACTGCTAAGAATGGTTTCCGGTCACGATTCTCTACCTGCTTTCCAGGTATACAATTACACACATTTTAATTGCTAATGTCGCTGCCCACCCCCTTTCCAATGGTTTCTAACTTTTTCACTTACATGTCAATTCCAAGAGAGATCCAAGGGAAATGCACTTAGTCAGTCCTCTGGGTTCATCCTGAAGACTGCACCATCTCCCATTCTGTCTTCCCGCCTAATCTCTTGGGACCTGCGGGGCTCACGTGGGTCCCAGCCCTCCTGTGCTCAGAGCCCCAGGAGCTCCCCAGTGCTCGAAAGTGAAGCCCAGGGCCTCACCATGTTCACCGGGTCCTGCGGTCTCACTCCTGCTGCTTTGGCTCCCACCTCCCACTACTCCCCGTCTCATGCCCCAGCCACCTGGCCTCTGCGCTTCCCAAAGCTCTACAGGTGCTCAGGCCACAGGCAATTTGATCTTTGTTCCCTCGGCCTTCCCCACCCTGCATTGGTGACATCTTCAACTCCTCCAAGTGTTTCATCAAACATCCCTTTCTCAAAGCACGGCACCCTGGTCACCTACTGAGCATGGTCACTATCACAGCCTCTCGCCTCCCCCTCCCCCTTGTTATCCTCCTCGGCATTTAGGACAAGCTGGCATTTGATGCATTCACTTTTATTTCACTTCATTTCCAACCTTCCCATGAGTAGTAGATGAAGGCTATTTTGGTGCCTGCTGAGCAGAGCGCCTAGCACAGAAGAAGCGCGCAGTGAATGCTCGCCGCACATGTCAGTGGGAGGCTCAAGGACCAGCCCCGGCCCCTGGCTTCAGGTAAAGAGCATCCATCCAATGACATGGGAGGACACTGTCCCAGGGAGAAGTGACAGGAGTGCCCAGGAGGAGAGACAAGTCCAGCCTGATGGTCCAGGATCGGCACTGGCCCGGAGGGCGCACGGTGTGCAGCCGAGTCTGGAAACATCTCCAGAGCAGCTACCCAGCCTCCCATACGCAGGACGGTAGCATGAGACGCACACGCTGTGCGTGCGATGTGAGCGGAGCCCTGGAAAGAGGCACGAGGCGTGACCCCGAGGCTGTCAAGACCGTGGCTACAGACGGACACCTCACGTCGTGGACCACTGGGGCCAGCGTTCAGCAACACAGACACCAGGGTGTGGCCTTCGAAGCGGTGGTGCTCCTGGCTGTCGGGGCTGGGCGGCTTTCTCTTTCCGCTGCTCGTGAGGGCTGAGCTGGCCTTCTTCAAACCACAAGCCCTTGGGACTCTGGAACCATTGTGGGGACCTGGTGGGTAGAGAGCAGGGCTTGAGGATGGAGCCTCGAGGGATCTAGTGGGGCCTTCTCCTACCTGGTGTGAACACGCTAGGCTGGCATATGAAGGGGATCTGGCCAGCTGTTCCCGTGATGCTAGTGAAACCAGCCGTTCTGGCTGTAGTGTCGAGTCTGTCGGGCTTCTAGCCTCACTCTCATGCAGTTACAAAGCATCTGCGCCCGGCAACCCTGAGGCTCCGAGACCGGTGCTCCTGTTGTTATCAGACAACTAGCAGGTGAGCACCCAAGAGTGGGAGCTGAATCTGAACGGCTACGCTGTCAGAAGCCAGGTCCGCGCAGTTTCCTCAGGGACTCCTTACAGCAAACCACACAGCTGGGCACTTTCCCTCAAGGCCCGGAAGTGACGTCACAGGCCTTATATGGAAAAGAGATTAAATCAGCTTTGAGGAAACGGTCAGTCACTTCATTTCTTCTCCTAATGAAATAATAGAGGCCTTTCTTCAAGTGACTTTTTAACTATATTATTCCCAAGTTGAATTTAATTATCCCTTTTGTGAAGAGGAGGCAAACCCTACCTCACACACATTTTATAGGATCAAATAAAATATTGTTTGTCAGCAACGTATAAATGTAATTATAATGCCACTATGCTTTTTGATTCAGGTCAGAGGATACACTTGCTTTATGTTCTGAAAAGTATGTTCTGAAAAGTATGCTTATGTTCTGAAAAGTATCATTTGCATGGGAGCCTCTGAGGAATAGGTTAAACTAAACATTTGGGCTCCCTTGATGTTGATAAAGTAGGAAGAATTATGTGAAATTTCCATTCCTAGAGTTCTGAAAGAGTTTGACATGAAAGCCACCGTATGTAGAAATTCCATTTGGCCCAGATATTCTCCCTTTAGGTATCTTCCCAAAAACATTAAAGACATCATATTACAGTGATACATGCATACCTGCTTATAGCAGCACAATTCGTAATAGCTAAATCTTGGAAGCAACCTATATGTCCATCAACAGACAAACGAATAAAGAAAATGTGTTATTTACACACAATGGAGTACTACTGTGTCATAAAGAAGGATAAACTTGAGTCATGTGTAGGAGAATGGATGCACTTTATGACCATAATGTTCAGTGAAATAAATCAGACATGCAAGCTTAGATACTGCATAGTTTCTTTTATATGAGAAACCCAAAGTATAAAGAGCATAATAAAAGACAGTTAATAGGAAATAGCAAAATATATCATTTGAAAATGAGGAGATCAAGAGATAAAGGGAGGGGAAGGAAAGGAGATTAAAAAAAAAGGATCAAAATGTGTCATGAGGATGGTGTACCAACTCCCCACAAGGAATGTTATCATTATGTACTGCAAACATGGACTAATAAAAATAATATTAATAGCTTCACCAGAATGTTTACAAGAAAAAAAACCTGAAGACGCAAATCGAATTAATAAGTACATATACGTCTAACCTTTAATAGGGTTTTTTTTTAGAATGGACAAATTTAAATATTTAATCTCTTATTACTGTTTGAATTAGTTTTAAGAAAGGCGTGCATTTCTCCCATGTATCAAATATACTAAAAGTCACCATTTAATATGTAAATGGGTGAACAAAATTTAGCTTACACCACAAAAAATATATACTGCTTCAGGAGGAGACATGCATTAGGAAGGAAAACAAGGCAGGATGTGCATCAGAGACTGGGTTTCTGGGGCTCCATCTCAGGGAAAGGCCAGGAAAGGCTCGCTTTTGAGGGAATATTTCAACAAGGACTCAGAAGGACAAATTGAGGAGCTGAGATCTGGCGGGAAAGAGGCCCAGGAAGAAGGAATTGTCACAGTCAAGTTCCTGAGGCCAAGGGTGTAGACGGCATCGGTTCACGATCCTCCCTCCCTGCCAGCCAGCCACAGCTTCCTCTGGGAGGATTCACTCCTCCCACCCACTCTCGGTGGGGGGGGGGGTGAGTCTTGTGTTTGGCCCAGTGGCCTGGGAGTGAAATGATTCTGCTTCCCGGGGAAGGGAAACTGGACTTCATAAATCTTGAGAGCAATTTAAAAATTGCTCCTCGGATGGCCAATGAGGAACGGACTGGGTGAGGTCATTACCAATCCAAAGAGTCAAACGGAAGTTTTATGACTTGGAATTCTTAATAACTGTATGTCACAGGAACATTTGTTCTTCTGATAAAGTAGCAATTTATGGCTTTCTAAAGCATTAAAAAAAGCAAAGGCATTAGTTTAACTGTTGGGAAAATACAGGCTAGGGGAGCAGAGGGCAGAGTAGAGCTTTCTTTGGTAACCAAAGGTCATCATAAGAATTTCTTTTTGAACCGTCTATGTAGGATAGGGTTGGCAAACCTTATCCTTAGATCAGGTAGAAAATATAGGCTTTGTAGGCCAAGAGGCAAAATTGAAGACATTATATGGGTATTCAAAAATCCATTTAAAATGTCAATTAAAATTGTAAAGAGACTGAGAGAGGACTATCCTTAGCTGACAGATCACAGAAAAACAGATAGCAGGCTGAGTTTGTTTTGGAGATTCAACTTTCCAACCCATGATGCAAGACTTCAGCAGCAAACCTGGTTAGCCTTCATCTCGGCTTTCTTTAATTTCACAATCAAATATCTTTAAAGGGGGTTAAGACTACAGCAGTCATCCAGTTTGATTTTTCCGATTTATCCCTAAGGAAATGGAGACTCAAGAAAGTGCAGGAACCTTCCTCGGTCCTTCAGCTCTAGCGTACAGCAGAACCCTAACGGGACCATGAGCTAGGACTCCTCAGCCAGGGCCTAGATCTTGTTTCCAAAATGCCTCTTGCAAACTGTTTCTTCGCAGCTAATACTGAACTCAATTAAATACCCACCTGTCTGTGTCTATGCTAGGTCCGATCACATCATTAGTTCCAGTGACATGGCCAACTTGAGCCGAGAAACATAACAGCTTGGAGAAGGGATTGTCCCCTCCTCACTGCATCAAATCTGCAAGGATTAGGTTGACACAGGCAGGCCACCTACCTCCCAATGCCTCCATTAATGGCAACAACAATAAATACCATCAGTGAAGATAAAGATTAGCATTTAGAGCACTTGCTCTGTGCCAAACACTTCTGTTACATTTTATAAGCACTCATTCATTTTAAACATTCCAAAAGAAAAAATAAATTGGAAGGTTTTCAATATTGGAAGGAGATAGACCAGACAAAGCCTAAACATGTTAATAAGGCTCATTGCATGACCCAATTCATTTGTCGTTATTGAGGCCGGATTTTAAAGCATGTAATCTGTGGCTCTGACCTGCCCCTGTGGGTTAAAACAGGGTGAGTGTCTGCCATAGCCCACGGGAATGATGATCTACCATGGGGCGCCAACTCTTGAAGGAGGAAATCAGGCACCATGCCATGTCCACCTCCAGGGTGGTTACCTCTTGTGCTGCTCAGCACAAGGCAGACTGACTTCAAGATGAAGTCCTCCTCGCCCTCTCCAGGGAGCCTGGCTCTCCTCTCTTGGGAACTTTCACAGTGTTTCACAAAGTCCAGGACCTAGTACCAGAGACGCCCACCAGGCAACCACCATGGAAACAGGAAACATGACTGATATGTTGCTGGCCTGGCTCCTGGCTAAGAAGAGAAGGATGGAGAAAAGCTTCTTTCAAACAAGAAACGTAGAAAAGTCCAGTTTAATATGTTAAACAAACAAAATGAATCCAATGAGAGTAAAATAAGCATTCAGGGTCCTACTGTCAGATGTGTCAGGGCCTCTCCAGCTTCACCCTTCAGTCCATCCAAAATACTGTCCCTTCTCATGCCTCTGGTTTCCAGACACTGTCCTTTGCTCAAGCTAGTTTTGGGACCTAGGACTTCTCCTATTCAAATATCAATCAGTGGTTCTCCATTTTCCCCATGCAAACGCAACTAAGGGCTTTGGCCCCCTCCGCACAGATGGAGAAGATCCCGTCTTCCCTGTGAAGTGACAGGACCCTGTCTCCAGAGGGTCAAGTGGCATCTGAAGAAGTGCCCCAGATTGGAGAAGGGTAGGCAAGCACCCATTGCATCTCAACTCTGGCTGTCCACCAGGACCACCCAGAAATTTGGAGAAAAAATCTGGTGCCCAGACCCAACCCGGGTCTGTTGAACCAGCCTCTCTAGAGGTGGTACCCAGGTACATGCTTACTAAGTGCTCCTCGGGTGATTCTATCAGGTTTGAGGACCACTAACCTAAATTCTAAATCCCATCCTACCAGCAAGACCTCAGCTTTCTGAAGCTCCCTGGTAGAGCATCATAAATACTGCCTTGAGGAAGTATTGCCTCTGAAGCCTGTGGTTAGGTGGGTTTCAGAAGCCACCCTTTTGGATGCACTGAGGGTGTGTGTGCGTGTGCACCCCATAATCAAGCACAATAACATGCTGCAGTGCAATAGGCATGCATAGTAAGTGGGATACACAGACCATAAATAGCTTTATCTTAGTTGAGATCAGTGGTTTCCAAACAAGCTAGGAAATGTTTTTCCATTTTCAGAGCTTGGCGAGTTTAGATGCTAGACCTGGGCTAGTTGGGTCACTCCTTACCCAAAGCTCATGTGCGTATCACAGGGTGAGGAAGCCATGGTTCCTTCCTTACAGGCTTCCATTCTCATAAGGGAACAGGGTGAGAGGTATGGGAATGGTCGACTCATCCAGCCAACTCTTCCCCAAGCAGCCTTAGCACACGGTTCTCAATCCTGGCCACCTATGAAAGTCAACCAAGAACTTGCGAAAATACTAACACTGTAGTCATGCCTGAAGAATAATTACATCAAAATGGGGCATAGGCATATTTTAAGCATGAATAAAAATTTTTAAATAATTATCAAAAAGAAAATACCACTGGATGACAGCAGGTAGAGTAATATTCTAGTGTGGATATAAATGACAGTGGCTTTGAAACGTGTACTCTTTAGGTTTAGGGCAGTTGAGGAGAGACCAGGATGGCAGAGGAAGCTATTGAGAGGAATGAAGCAATGATAAGACAGAAGTCAAAAGGAGAAATTAAAATCTGCTTTAACATTGATTTGTTTTCCTTTCTGTCTGATGAAGGAAAAGAGGATGGGGGGAGGGGTGGAGCTGAAGGAGCTCGTGAGCTGTTCCTCTTCATCGCTCCTTCTGCAGCCCCAGCCCCAACAGCAGGGGAAGACGACCTCTACGTCTTCCACCCCAGAGTGGCAATTCATCAGTCCCCATTCTGGGACTTCTCATCAACCTTCTCAGCTTTAATTTGTCCTTGGTTATGAATTCACACCTATGCTTCATCTTCCTAACTAGATTATAAACTACAGAACAGAACGTTTTTTATAATTGCTTACATTTTCCCAAAATATGTGTGCATTATATAACATAGATTTTCAATAAGTTGGTTTTATTTCACACTCAAGCCATGGACCTCCACGGAGACTCAGAAAACTGAAAACAATATGAACAATATAACCCAAAGAAAGTAAGAAGGCATTAATAGTCATTTTTCCTGGTTTAAAATTATGTATGTTCATGTTGCCCTAAAAAATGAAATGGGAGGGCCGGTGAGATAGCTCAGCGGCATAAGCACCTGCCTGGCAAGCAGGGGGGTCCTGAGTTTGACTCCTGGTACCCACATACGAAAAAAAAGGGCCAGTGATATTGCTCAGTGGCACGGGCGCTTGCTGGCACACGAGGTCTTGAGTTCGACCCCCGGTACCCACAAAAAAAAAAAAAAAAAAAGAAATGGGAAATATAAAACACAAAGGAGAACAGGAGTTCTATAAGTCACTTAGCAGAAAGAGAAGGTACATAGATGGATGAGTTCTTTAAACACTCATGCTGAATCCAGATGACCTGCACCACTTGATAATTGTAAAAGTAACTGAATAAACAATCCCCAAGCAAAGGAGGAGAAATTTCAACTAAGTTACTAAGAAAAAAATCTTAGACTAAGTATTAACACAACGGGGAGTGGTCACTCAATTCAGCAAACAAAACAGAAATATAGGGACAGCTTGATATCAATAAAATGACACTTCAGAAGAGATGCGTAAGCAATCTGAGGCATCTTTCTTTTCCATATCACCTGTGAGGTATGCTCTTTGAGGTTTCGGTCCACGCAGAGAAACACATGCAGAGGACTGCACAACGTCAGTGGCAGTGGGTCTCAATGGAGAAAGGTCTAGAATTGATTGGGAGGACTGAATGACTAGGGTTTCATCAGAAAAGCAGGCTGCTAGGGAAAAATAAATGTATGCACACACATCTTGTCACACACACGCACACACATGCACACCCACACACACACACAGAGTCACATGCACATATTCAGTCACAAACACACACATCCAATCACACACATGCACATTTAATCACACACATACCCAGTCACGTACACATTCAGTTGCACACACATATTCAGTCACAAACATGTTCAGTTACACACACACACTCAGGCACACACACACAGACTTGGCACAGGAGCTGTGACCCAGCACTGGGGTCAGTGGGACCTGGACATAAGATGGAAAAGATCGAGAGCTGACTGGGACCCACAGCAACAAGCTGGAGGCAAAACCACAAAAGCAAGCACTTTCCAAGAGTCGCAGATCAGCCAGTCCCACTCCGACCGCGACATCACAGGGTCACCACGAGGGCTTTGATTACTATAATTTAAACATGTGGAAGGAAAAATTGATTCTTTGTGTGTGTGTGTGTGTGTGTTTTTTTTTTTTTTTTTGTGGGTTCTGGGAGTCGAACTCGGGCCCTCGCGCTTCCCAGGCAGGCGCTTACACCTGCTGAGCCATCTCACTGGTCCCTGTGTGTGTTTTTAAAAGGAGGTCAAATCTAAACCATTGAACTATGTCACATAAACAGAAGTCAGTAGTTTATTTTAAGGCTCTTATTAATTCCGATAGCACTCAAGCCAGTGATTTAGGTGAACACTCTCACACCAGCACAGATGCAGACGGGACGCCGGAGGGCATCTGACACCCAGGTGAAGCCCTCAGCAGAGGAGGGAGGGAGGAGCCCGTGAAACAGTCCGTGTTCCTGCGCACACAAAGCAAGCGTGTGTGCACCGTCATGTGTGCAGAGCTGTGACGGGTGCTGCCTGGCCATTGCAAGTACGTGGCACTGCCATATCCACGCGGAGAACTTTGAAAATCAGGTTTCCCAAGCCATGGGTCAGCGCACACATTAGCTTTTGCCAAGTTGCAGAGTACCGATATCATCCTTCCTACTGAAGCCCATCGCCCTGCGGCTGTCACAGCCCAAAACATCAGGCTGTGGCCCTCCACTGTCAGGCAGCAGAGTGCAAAGTGCTTTATATAACTTACAGATATTCCACATTTAAGGACCGTGTGGACTTATGACCCATCTTTTTTGTACAGTTCTGTACATCTCGTTTATAGAGCTCAATGTCTTTTATTTTTGTAGTTACCTTGTTATGCAGTACGATAATGTTTGCTGATTGTACCGTACAGTGCAGTACTGTAGTTTTATGTCCTGTTATACATTACAGTGCTGCATGTGAGAGGTACGCAGATAAAAGCAAAGTCATCAAGTTGGAGTTTCCTTTGGCCATTTCTTTGTTCTGAATATTGTAATGTACATACTATATGCAACTCCTCATTTAGCAACCAGTTCACTTCATGATCTAGTCTCAGGAACGGAACTCGGTCATTAAACGAGGGATGTCCATATTTAATTTCATCTTCACAGCAAGCCAGTGAGGTCACTAACATTGCTGTTTTATTGATGAAGAGGAGGGCTGTGTAACTTCTGACTCTAAAGCACATTCGTAGCTCTACATTACCCTGCCTTCAGCTGGCTTTGTTCAACACAGCAGCCCAGAATCTTCTTGCCTTGATAGCAGCAGCCAGTATTTATGGACCAGCGACCTGTGTCAGACACTGCCTAAATGATTTATGGCCTTGTAATCATTTAGCCTGCATGTTTCCCCAGGAGCTGGGGTTATTATTAGCATTGTAAACAAAAGAAAATTGCACCTCAGTGATGATGCTAGGGTCAGAAAGAGGCTGTGTCTGAATCTCGTGGTGAGAAGAGGAGGAAAGGTTTGAATCCAGGGCATGCTTCACATCCCAACACACACACCTTCTGCACCTTTACTTCAATTAAAATTACACCCCAAGCCCATGCATTGACCCACTAAATTCAAGCTACTTTATTTCCGGTTGTTCACTCTCCTTATGTGGTAATAGTCTCACACTTGAGGTTCTCTTCAATTTTTGAGATTACTCTTCCCTTTGACTAGCAAGGTTTTTCTCACTGGACCCTTGCTGGACCCCAAGTACAGTGGCTGACACTCTGCGCCCAACAGTAAAGACCCCAACCACGCACGCAAAGCCACACAAAGTGTCCCACACCACCACCAAGGGCCCCACCCTGGGTCTGGTTGCGGCCATGATTAGGGGGCGCCCTTGTGCTGCCCCTCGGCATCCTACACTCACACCAAGAAATGTCAAGATCAATGTAGGTCAAAGTCAAAACAAAACCATTCATTTTACATTTTTGCTATTTTTTTTAAACTGCATTTTGTTAAGTGCTGTTTGCATGTCAAAGCACCCACTAGCCCAAGCCTCGAGTCCATTTCTATATTTTTCTTTCATTATGACATCCAACATCCTGGCTTTGTGCAGGTGGCTTTAGTGAGGCGAGCACAGCGCCGAGGCTTCCCAGTCTTACATTCAGCCATTGAAATGGTCTTATTTCAGCACAAAAGCATACTTCTCTGTTATTAACAAAGAGGAGGCTACAGTTGTTCACATTCTCTTTGAGAGATTGGTTTGCTTTTTAAATCAGTTTGAATGCTCTTTAGTTAAAGCTTTTCTCTTTCAGACATAGATACGCAGGTGTTTGTGTAGTGTGCATGTTTAATGCATTGCACTGCAATAAGATAAAAAACATGCTGCCAGTTTGCCACACCAGCAACACAGACTGGCATGGTGAGCGCGCAGCCTACATTAACCTAATGACCTCTTTGCAAGTCCTAGGTCAGCACCAATGCACACACCACGCCTTGGGCTCCTTTGGGCATGCTTTTTCTAAAACCCATTTGCTCAAAAGAATAAGAATAGTCCAGAAAATGTATTTAATTTGTTTCTTAAATACACGTTGTAAATACATTTTAGAAAAAAACATATGCCTAGAACTCTCTGCACCCCCTCCCACCCCAGCAAAGCAATTCATAACACCTCACAGAGCTCTAGAAATCTTAAGTGACAATGACAAAGGAAATTTCTGTATCAAAATGTTGTCCTTCAGAGTTAACATGTGCATTTAAATGTCTGGGACAGTGCTTTAACCCGAAGGCTTGAAAAATCACTGCCCTGACTGCTAGCAGCAAAACTGTATCAAGGTCCTCTACTCCGCATTTAGTGTCAATCCAACCAAAGCAGTTTCCATCCTCAGGGCTTGGCTATCAGAGGTCTGAAGTCCAGCTGTAGGTGTGGTGAAGCCTGATGAAGCTGATGGAACTGATGGAGCAGAAAGATTCAGAGCCTGAGTCAGAGAGTCCTGGCTTCAAATCTTTGCCACCTTTCAAAAGATAAGGTCCCTCTTCGCTCCTCCTCATCCACACAGCACACACTGATAACATCTTTGCGCTCTTGAAATGATTGGGTACCTCCTGCACACCAGACTTTGTCCTGGGTCATAAGAGAGTAACAATAAAGAGACAGATCAGGTATGTTGGGTGCTTACAATCTAGTGGAGAGAAGCCAGGCAATCGACAAGAAAACAAGTCAGTTTTAAAAAATCACAGTGCATGCTAAGTACTATGAAGATGATAAAGTTAATGTTTTGGAGCTGTGCTATCAGATAAAGTGACTGCATTGTCAGCTTTCCTGTGACTGGACACAATACCTGACACCCACAGCTCAGAGGAGAGAGTGAGTTTGGCTCACAGTTTAAGGGGATGCAGCCCATGGTCAGCTGGCACCAAGGCAGGAATATCATGGTAGAAGAACAATAGGGGCAAAGCTGCTCAGTTCATGGTGGTTGGGAACCAGAGCAGGGAGCAGTGCAGAGAGGAAGGGGCCAGAGATCAGACACAGACCTCAAGGCCATGCCTCCATTTCCCACCAGACACACACAGAAGTGTGCCCAACCGGTGCCCCAGGCCAATCTCAAGCCAACCAAGTTGACCCAATGAAGCTTAGCAGTTGCATGACCGCTAACAACATGTGACTATTCCAGTTGAAATTGATTAAAATTAAATTTAAAAAATCAGTCCCTCGGTGGCAGTAGTCACATATCGAAACCTCAGTAGCTACACATAACCATCATATTGGACCAACCAGAGAGAGAACTTCTGCATCTTCACTGAAATTCCTATTAGACAGCACTATTAACTACTGTGACAAGCAGAGTTTGGGACAAGGGACCAGGTTAGGTGCTGTTAATATACATAAACATCTGTTCAATACAGAAAAAAAAAAAAAAACGTAGTAGAGACTCCACACATTGCAATCATCATTATGTTAACATATCTTAAGAAGTTATATACTTTTTTTTAACTTTATTCCTCAATTTATAAAGCCTGAAAACAGACTAATTTGAATGTAGCTTTTTTTTTTTAATTTTCAAATCATGGACTACTAATATCTGAAATTCTATTTTTATAATATAGGCTAGAAATACTTAAGAAAGATATTTTTATGCATAGTTTTCCTTGAACCAGAAAAGAGGGAAAATATTACTTAAAATTTTGATGAATAATAAACTTCAGAAAGTACTCAAATGTGTCAAGCAGAAAGGATTGTGGGAGCAATTTCTTGAAGGTCAAAATTTTAAGAGGAGTTGAGAAAAAATGATGGAGTGGAAGTGACAACCTCTCCAAGATTTGGTATTCAGACTCTGGAAAATAACAACTGGGAGAAGAAACAAAGAGAAAAGTAGCTCCCTGGGAACCAGGAGGGAACACACACGCGTGCGCACACACACACACACACACACACACACACACTAAAAGGTATAGAACAAATGGAATACAAGGCAGAGAAGGGAAGGTGTCCTTCATGCTGTGTCCTCAGAGCACACTGCTCCAAGCAGCTCACCATAGCTGATAAGACAAAGTGAAAGGAAAACTTTCTCCTCACAGAGAATTGGTATAGCAGAGCAGACTGACCAGTGGTAGCTATAATCTTCAAGAAGAGTGTGGGACTCTGCTCCCAGGGAGTCCTTCTGCAAGTGACTGCTGAGGGGTGACTCTAGTACAATCACCCACCATATCCCCAGAGAGCATAAGGGAAAAATTCAACAGGAAAAAATAACAATTATGAACATCTATGCACCAAACATCAATGCACCTAGCTTCATAAAACCAACACTATTGGACTTGAAAAACCAAATAAACACTAATACAATTGTAATGGGGGACCTCAACATCCATCTGTCACAAATGGACAGATCAACTACACAAAAAAAAATCAATGAAGAAATATCAGAGTAGAATCAAACCTTCAAACAAACGGACTTAATAGATGTCTACAATGTTCTCCCCAGCAACAACAGAATATACATTCTTCTCAGCACAAGTAAGACTTTACCCAAATTGGGCCACATACTAGCCCATAAAATATTCTTAGGTAATGCAAAAGAATCAGAATTATCCTGTGCATATCATCAGACAATAGTACAACGGAACTAGAAATCAATGACAAAAGAGACCACGGAAATTCTGCAAACATATGGAAATTAAACAGGCCCTCTTGAATAATCAATGGATGTCAGAAGTTAAGGAAGAAATTAGACAGTTCCCAGAATCAAACAATAATGCTAGAACACCAGAACTTATGCCACACAATGAAAGCAGTCTTAAAAGAGAAGTTTATAGTTGTGAATGCCCACATCAGAAAAAAAATCAAGTACAAATAAGTAACCTTTTTATGCACTTCAAGCTCCTACAGAAACAAGAATGATCAAATCCAAAGCTAGCACAAAGAAGGAAATTATAAAGATTAGAGCAGAAGTAAATGAACTGAGACTAAAAATAATAATACAAACAATCAGTAAAACAAAGAGCTGATTCTTTATTACCACTGTAATAAAGATTAAGCAAAGTGGACAAAACCTTATCCAACCTTACCAAAATAAGGAAAGAGAATACCCAAATCCATCCAATTAGAAATAAAAAGCAAAATCACAACAGATTCTTCCAAAATCCAGAATATCATAGGTAACAACTCTGAGAAACTGTATTCAAATAAAATGGAAAACTCAGAAGTAATGGATTTCTAAATACATATGAACTATCAGCGCTGAACCAAGAAAATGTAAAAATCCTGATTAATCCAAAATCAGTCGATGAAATTGAAGAAGTAATTAAAAAGCTTCCAGAAAAGCCCAAATCACAATGGATTCAGTGCCAAATTCTATAAGAACTTTAGAGAAGATCTAATGCTAGTCCTCTTCAAACTCTTTAATGAAGTCCAACAGGAAGTAGTACTCCAAAAGTCATTCCTAGACTCAAGAATTACCCTGATACCAAAACCAGAAAAGGACCCAACTGAAAAAGAGAACTATAGATCAATCTCCTTAATGAACATAGATGCAAAAACCATCAACAGGAAATTTGCAAACAGAATGCAACAATTCATCAAAAAGTTCATACATCATGAGCAAGTAGGCTTCATCCAAGAGATGCAGGGATGGTTCAACATAAACAAATTTCTAAATGTAATTCATCACATAAACAGAAGCGAGGATAAAAATCACATGATCATCTCAAGAGACACAGAAAAAGCATTTGACAAAATCCAACATTCATTCATGATAAAAACCCCAAAGAAAATAGGAATAGAAGATCTTTATCTCAATCTGATACAAGTCATCTATGACAAACCAACAGCCAATACCATATTAAATTGAGAGGAGCTGAAAGCTTTCCCTCTAAAATCAAGAACAACTCCCTGAGGGAGGAAAAAGATGGCGGGTGAGTAAGAAGCAGGCAGCGAAACTGTCTCTAAAAGTTGCCATTGGAACACGGGAATATAGCGACCGGGAAAGCGCAGGAGAGGGAGAGATGCCTCCCCGGAACCCAGAAAAGTTCTGAAGCACAATCTGGGACCCCCTGCACCAGTGAAGGGTGATTTCCAACAAAGAAGAAGGAGCAGACCGCGCGCGCGCACCTTCTACCATCCCAGGAATCACAGCGCGACAGAAGCTCAATTCTATGGACACACGGTGACAGCTGGCGCCCAGGGAGCCCCCACGGAGGGTCCTGAGACAGCGGCAAGGCGGGGGAGTGGTGGAGAACTGCGCTGGCTGGCAGTGAGTGTCTCTCAGCCACAGCTGTCCCGTGCCAGACAGCGACTGGCCGGGCGCTATTGTGGGGGGTGCGACGAAAATCAGAGCGGCGTGAAAGAAAAACAGCGCTGGACACTCACGCTCCGGACAGGGCAGCCCGGCGCCTCTCAGGCCCACAAAAGTGTGCTGAGGGCAGCAGGCGAACGAGACTGGTCTCTCAGCCACAGCTGTCCCGCGCCAGAGAGCGACTGGCCAGGTGCCATTGTGGGGGGCGTGGCAAAAATCAGACCAGTGGGAAAACAGCGCTGGGAACTCGCACTCCGGACAGGGCGGAGCCGTGCCTCTCAGGCCCGGGGATAGTGAAAGGGCACTGAGAGTGGCAGGCGAGCTACACTGGTCTCTGCCTGAAAGTACGGGCCTCTGCTCACCACCCGCCAGAGGGCCGCTCCTGGCTTACTGGGACCGACCTGCACGGAACAGGACTCTGTCACCACACGGTGCCTGCCTACAGCAGAGTCAACAGCTGGAACTGATTCTTTCTATTTTTTTATTTTTTTTATTTT
Source organism: Erethizon dorsatum (assembly GCA_028451465.1). Classification (NCBI taxonomy): domain Eukaryota; kingdom Metazoa; phylum Chordata; class Mammalia; order Rodentia; family Erethizontidae; genus Erethizon; species Erethizon dorsatum. The sequence goes on along the minus strand of CM051832.1, from coordinate 110,090,312 downwards.
TATTTTTATTTTTTTCTCTCTCATTTGTTTTTTTGTTCTGGCGAAGGGTTTTTTTTATTTGTTTTTGTTTTTTTGTTTGTTTGTTTTGGTGGGGTTTTATTTTTGTTTTGTCTGTTTTATTGTTTTTGCTTCTGTATGTGTATTTGCTCTTTCCTTCATTATTCTCTCTGGTTTTTTATATGAGTGTAAACAGCGCCTCTAACTTCTTTTTGATTGTGGTTGTGATCTGTTCTTCCTTTCATCCCTTCCTTCTCTTTTTCCCACCAGTCCTCTGCACCAGTGTCCCAATGTTAGTGGGATCCCTCTTGGTCCTCCAACCTTACATCTAATTCATTCCTATTCTCCCAATACTCTATTTCCTCCTTAACTCATTTTAAATTTAAACTCCTGAGGGAAAAATTGACATACATAGGACTTGTATACTGCATATAATTTTTCTGGTGTGTTTTAGATTTTGTTATATAACCGCAACTCTATACAGCTAAAAGTGGTAAATAACTGGTTAGCTCAGTCTGTCATTTTCTAGGCTGTGTTTGATGCTTCAGTTACCATTATAGCCAAATGTGAAATAATTGTTCTAAACAACTTTCCTTCCTGATATTTCGTGATTGAGATTGACTAAGGGACACAGAAAATACAGTGGCACAGTACCAAAGAATCAAGGACTGGGCCAAACAGGTAGCAACTTCGCATACCCAACAAATTGAAGAGGTAGGATCTAGCAGAAAGCTCAAAACCCAAAAGCAAGCTCCACTTGGAAGATACTGCAGAGAAGCAGTCATCTTCTAAAGATCTTAAACACTAGCAATAAAGTAACCTACCATAGGTAATTTACAAACATCACCCCAGGAATTAAAGAAAGAAAAGATGAGACGACACTTAAACAAGATGCAACCCCACACATCCAATTCACCAAAGGCAAACCTAGGGGGCAACGAGGTGGGACAATCCGAAAGCCACCCACCTGGCCTATCTGAAGGGGTAACAACAAAACAATTGAATGAGGCTCTGGAAAAAATTAAAACAGAAATAATTTCACAGATAACTGCAGATATAATGTCCACAATGAAGACTATGCTTAAGGACACTATAGCTGATACAGGCAAAAAAATAGATGAGCTTAAGAAAACTATAGAAACCATGAATGCTCGGCATAGGAAAGAAATGGAATCCATAAAGCAGATTCAAGCAGATATCCAAGAGAACAAAAATTCCATTGAAAGTATTTGTAGCAGATTAAGCCAATGTGAGGACAGGATATCAGATATAGAAGACAGGCTTGCAATTAGTGATCATGAAAAGAAAGAATTCTTAAAAACAGCAAGGGACCATGAAAAATCAATTCAGCAGCTGCTAGATGACTCAAAGATAAACAACTTAAGAATAATTGGAATAAATGAAAAAGCAGGAGATAGCATAAATGACATTAAAACCTTGTTCAAAGACATTATTAGGGAGAACTTTCCTGGAAGAGAAAAAGAATTTGACCCCCCAATAAGTGAAGCTTTTAGAACACCAACTAGACATGATCAAAAAAAAACTTCAGCCAGACATATCATAGTCAAGATCCCAGAAATTCAACAGAAGGGCAGAATCTTAAAAGCTGTTAGGGAGAAGAGACAAATCACCTATGAAGGAAAACCCATCAGAATCACAGCTGACTTTTCAGCACAAACCCTCAATTCAAGAAGAGCTTGGAATGATGTATTGCAAGCTCTAAAGGAAAATAATTTTCAACTCAGATTGATGTACCCCGCAAAACTATCTTTCAAAATTGATGGAGAAATAAAATACTTTCATGACAAAGAACATCTGAGAAAATTTATGACCACCAAACCAGCACTCCAAAATGTTCTGAAGGACATTCTAGAAAGAGATAGGAACCCCAACAGAAGGAATCTACCAGGCAGGGCAAATAATTAAATAGCAGGAAAGGGGAAAAACAAAGAGTGGGAACCAACAACAGGAAAATATCATGACAAGTATAAGTCAATACATATCAGTTTTAACCATCAATGTTAACAGTCTCAATTCACCAATCAAAAGGCACAGACTGGCAAAATGGATCAAGAAGCAAGATCCAACAATATGCTGTATACAAGAAACACATTTAATTCAGAAAGAAATTCATAGACTGAAAGTCAAAGGATGGAAAACAATACTCCATGCAACAGGAACCCAGAAAAAAGCAGGGGTGGCTATACTTTTTGCAGACAAAGTGAATTTCAAGCCAAGAATGATTCAGAGAGATGAAGACGGTCATTACATCCTTGTAAAGGGAACAATCCAAGAGGAAGAGACAACGATCATAAATATATATGCGTCAAATACCAGTGCACCCAGCTATATAAAACAAGTACTAAAGGACTTGAAAAATCAAATAAGCACTAATACAATTATATTGGGAGATCTCAATACTCCACTGTCACAAAAAGACAGATCAACTAGACAGAAAATCAATAATGAAATAGTAGAACTGAACCAAACTTTTGAGCAAATGGACTTAGTAGATGTCTACAGAGTGTTCCACCCCACAACATCAGAATACACATTCTTCTCAGCTGCACATGGGACGTTCTCCAAAATAGACCACATACTAGCTCATAAAACCTGCTTAAGTAAATGCAAAGGAATTGAAATTATCCCATGCATATTATCAGACCATAGTGCAATGAAATTGGAAATCAATGCAAAAGATGTCACAAAACTCCCTAAACACATGGAAATTAAACAGCACCCTTCTGAACAACCAATGGGTCACAGATGAAATTAAAGAAGAAATTAGACAATTTCTACAACTGAATGATAATGACAGTACAACATACCGGAACTTATGAGATACAATGAAAGCAGTCCTAAGAGGGAAATTTATAGCATTAAATACTTATATTAGGAAAATAGAGCAAGCACAAATAAACAACTTAATGGCGAACCTCGAACTTCTAGAAAAAGAAGAGCAGGTTAAGCCAAAAGCCCATACAAGGGAGGAAATTATAAAGATCAGAGCAGAAATTAATGTATTGGAGACTAAAAAAACAATAAAAAGAATCAATGAAGCAAAAAGTTGGTTCTTTGAAAGAATAAATAAGATTGACAAACCCTTATCCAACCTTATTAAAAAAAGAAAAGAAAAGACTCAAATCCATGCAATTGAAAATGAAAAGGGTGATATCACGACGGATCCTGCAGAAATCCAGAAGATCATCTATACCTATTTTAAAAATCTATATTCTACTAAGATGGAAAATGCAGAAGAAATGGACAGATTCCTAGATTCATATGAATTACCAAAGCTGAATCAAGAAGATTTAAAAATCCTAAATAAACCAATATCAACCAATGAAATTGAAGATGTAATTAAAAACCTCCCAACAAAGAAAAGCCCAGGCCCTGATGGATTCACTGCCGAATTCTACAAGAAATTTAGAGAAGACCTAATGCCACTACTTCTCAAACATTTTAATGAAATTGAAAGGGAAGCAATACTCCCAAATTCATTCCTGGAAGCAAGCATTACCCTGATACCAAAACCAGAGAAGGACCCAACTAAGAAAGAGAACTACAGGCCAATCTCCCTAATGAACATAGATGCAAAAATCCTTAATAAGATACTGGCAAACAGAATCCAACAAATCATCAAGAAGATTATACACCATGACCAAGTTGGATTCATCCCAGGGATGCAGGGATGGTTCAACATACGTAAATCAATAAATGTAATACACCATATTAACAGAACCAAAGACAAAAAACACATGATCATCTCAATAGATGCAGAAAAAGCTTTTGACAAAGTCCAGCACCTTTTCATGATAAAAGCCCTACAGAAAATTGGAATAGAGGGTCTTTATCTCAATCTGGTAAAAGCTATCTATGACAAACCAACAGCCAATATTATACTAAGTGGCCAAAAACTGAAAGCCTTCCCTCTAAAATCAGGAACAAGACAAGGATGTCCACTGTCCCCACTCTTATTCAACATAGTTCTGGAAACTTTAGCCAGAGCAATTAGACAAGAGAAAGAAATAAAAGGAATAATGATTGGAAAGGAAGAAGTTAAATTATCATTATTTGCAGATGACATGATACTCTACACAGAAGACCCCAAAAACTCCACTAAAAAACTGCTAGATTTAATAAGCAAATTCAGTAGTGTAGCTGGATACAAAGTCAATACTCAAAAGTCAATAGCCTTCCTGTACACAAATAACAAACTTACTGAAAGAGATATTAGGGAAACAATACCTTTCACAATAACATCCAAAAAAATGAAATACCTAGGAATCAACCTCACAAAGTATGTAAAAGACCTCTACACTGAAAACTACAGTACTCTGAAAAAGGAGATTGAAGAGGATATCAGAAAATGGAAAGATATCCCTTGCTCCTGGATAGGAAGAACCAATATAGTGAAAATGGCCATACTTCCAAAATTGTTATACAGATTTAATGCAATTCCAATCAAAATTCCAATAGCATATCTCACAGAATTAGAGAAAACAATCCTAAAATTCATTTGGAATCAGAAGAGCCCTAGAATAGCAAAGGCAATTCTGGGCAACAAAGGCAAGGCAGGGGGCATCACAATCCCCGACTTGAAATTATACTATAAAGCTACTGTGATAAAAACAGTGTGGTACTGGCAAAAAACAGACCTGAAGATCAATGGAACAGATTAGAAGATGCTGAAACAACCCCAGACATACTAAGCCACCTTATCTTTGACAAAGGTGCCAAACACATTCGCTGGAAGAAAGATAGCCTCTTTAATAAATGGTGCTGGAAAAACTGGCTCTACACATGCCGAAGATTAAAACTAGACCCATATCTTTCACCATGCACTAAACTAAATTCAAAATGGATCAGAGATCTAAATATTAAAACAGAAACATTAAATCTGCTGGAAGGTAGGATAGGTAAATCCCTTGAAGACATTGGTGTAGGCAAAGACTTTATGAATAAAAACTCAACCACACAGGAACTATCCAAAGAATCAATAACTGGGATCTCATCTTATTAAAAACCTGTTGCACAGCAAGAGAAACCACCAACAGAGTGAAGAGACAACCCACAACGTGGGAAAAAATGTTTGCCAGCTGTTCCTCAGACAAAGGATTACTATCGAGAACATATAAAGAACTCAAAAAAATCAGACCTCCCAAATTTAAAGACCCACTCCAAAAATGGGCATCTGAGATGAATACACATTTCTCAGATGAAGAAATACTAATGGCAAATAAATATACAAAAAAATGTGCAACATCACTAGTCATTTGAGAGATGCAAATTAAAACAACACTGAGATACCATCTCACCCCAGAAAGAATGGCTACTATAAAGAAATCAACTAATAACAAATGCTGGAGGGGCTGTGGGGAAAAAGGAACCCTTCTTCACTGTTGGTGGGAGTGTCGACTGGTACAGCCACTGTGGAAGTCAGTGTGGAGATTCCTCAAAAAACTAGGGTTGGAGGTCCCATTTGACCCAGCTATTCCCCTTCTGGGCATCTTCCCAGAAGAATTAAAAACATCGTACCACAGCGATATATGTGCACCCATGTTTATAGCAGCACAATTTGTAATAGCCAGATCTTGGAAACAACCCAAATGCCCATCAACTGAGGAATGGAAAAGAAAGATGTGGTATTTTTATACAATGGAGTACTATTCAGCCATTAAGAAGGATAAACTGGAGACTTTCATAAGTAAATGGATGCAACTCGAGAAAATACTCATAAGTGAAATAAACCGGAAGCACATGTGTAAGCATCGTATTGTCTCTCTAGTATGAGAAACTGAAAGAGTAAATAAGATCCAAAATGTACAATAGACAGGATGAATCAAAAAGAAACTAGTCAAAAGGAAAGAGAGACTGGAATAGGGAAAAGAAGGAAGGGAAAGGGAAAAAAATTGTATATATATATAAGATGTTTAAGATAGATACACTACCAATTTTACTTAGTTCATTGAAGAGTAAGGTTTGTGCCAATAATGTTTGGACAATTGAATGCTAACGTCTGGTATCCTGAATAACTAACTTAAAGATAGTAATACGTAATGTATTAACCATTGTTACCCTCCTATTATGTTGTTTTGAAAATTTCTTTTTTTTTTTTTGATTTGTTTTGTTTTTTCTTCTCTTTAAAATAAAAAAATAAATAAATAAAAAGAAAGAACAACTCCTGTTCAATATAAGTCCTGGAAACATCAGCTAGAGCAATCAGGCAAGAGACAAATAAAAGGGATACTCACAGGAAAGGAAGAAATTAAATTATCATTATTTATAGATGACAAGTTCTGTACATAGAAGACTCCAACAGCTCCACCAAATGCCTCTTAGAATTACAGTAGCACCTCGGTTCATGAATGCTTTTGCTTGTGAACAATTTGGTTTGCAAACAGAAGCATTTGGCAAAATTTTGTTTTTGTTTGCGAACTCTGAGTGAGGTGATGAATATGACTGTGTACATCTTTCTGCATGAACACAAATGTGGCCATTTTTTCCAGAATCATGTAATGAATTAAATTCATGAACCAAGGTACCACTGTAATAACCAAATTCAGTAGCACAGCAGAATACAAATCAACACTTAAAAATCAATGCCATTCCTGTACACCAATAATAAATTCACTGAGAGAGAAAACAGGGAAATAATACCTTTCACAATAGCAGCAAGTAAAATGAAATACTTAGGAATCAACCTAACCAAGGAAGTGAAAGACCTCTACAATGAAAACTAAAGTACTCTGAGAAGGAAATCAAAGAGGCTATCAGAAAATGAAAAGTTATCCCCTGTTCCTGGATAGGCAGAACCAATATAGTTAAAAAAAAAAAAAAAAAAAAGCCTATATTTTCAAAACTGTCATAGAGACTCAATGCAATACCAATCAAAATGTCAATGGCATTCTTCACAGAATTAGAGAAAACAATCCTAAAATTCATTCATATGGAACCAGAAGAGGCCTAGGATACCAAAAACACTTCTGGACAACAAGGGAAAGGCAGAAGGAATTGCAGTTCTGGGCTTCAAGTTATACTACAAAGCTACATACTACAAAGCATGGTATTGGCAAAAAACAAACAAACAAAAAACGCCAGACTTGTGGAACACTAGAACAGGATATAGGATGCAGAAACAACTCCAGGAATACTCAGCTACCTCATCTTCTTGTTTGTATTGGTTGTTTTGCTGAAGGAAGGATAATCTCTTTAGCAAATGGTGCTGGGAAAACTGGCTCTCCACATAACAAAGATTGAATCTAGACCCGTATCTCTCAACATGCACTACACTAAAATCAAATTGGATAGAAGATCTAAATAGTAAAACAGAAATATTTAATCTGCTGGAAGACAAAATAGGTAAAACTCTTGAAGATATAGGCATAGGCAAAGGCTTTCTGAACAGAACCCCAGTTGCACAAGAAATAATATCAAGAGTCAACAAATGGGATCACATCAAATTAAAAAACATTTGCACAGCAAAGGAAACCACCAAGAGAGTGAAGAGACAACCTATAGAATGAGACAAATGTTTTGCCAGCAACTCCTCAGACAAAGGACTAATATTTAGAACATACAAAGAGCTCAAAAAATTAGATCTTCCCAAATGTAGAGACCTAGTAAAAAAAAAAATGAGCATCTGAAATAAATAGACGTTTCTCAGATGAAGAAGTACAAACAGGCAATAAATACATGAAAAAATGCTCAATGTCACTAGCCATTTGAGAAATCTAAAATAAAACAACACTGAAATTCCATCTCACTCCAGAAAGAATGGAATTCGCTGAGGAATCAAATAATAACAAATGCTGGATACAGTACTGAGAAAAAGGAGTACTTCTACACTGTTGGTAAGAGTGGTACTTATGCAGAATGGAGTACTGTTCTGCCATAAAGAAGGATAAACATGAGTCATATGGTGGGAAACCATAATGTTAACTGCAGCAAATCAGACACACAAGCTTAAATATTGCATGGTTGCTCTTATATGAGAAACCCAATATACAAGTAACATACAAAATAAAGAACCTAGCATATGAAATAGCAAGACGGATCTTTGACATATGGGAAGGGAACTGAGAGATAAAGGTTAGGGAGGGAGGGAAAGGAGATTAATAAGAAAGGGAGGAAGAGGATTGTGAAGTGCTGTGCACATGCACCAGGTCCCTACAAGGAATGCAGTCGCCATGTAATAAACACACACACACATATATATATGTGCATTTGTGTTATGAGAAGAGGTCTAGGAGGTGCAAGGAGGGGGAGGGAGAGGTGGGAGGAGTTAAAAAAAGGAACTGAGAAATATGCTCCCCATGATGAAAGTAATCATAATGTATTATAAACAGGTACCACTAAAAATTTATTTTAAGTCAAAATACATGAAGCTTAAGGAAAGTTTAAATTGAAAAGTGAATTCTTGATTTTCTAGAAATCCAGCACTAAAATACTGCATCTACCGCACCTTTAAAATCCTTATGATACTCACAGAACTTGACCTTGTACTAGCCTTTAAAAGTTTTGTGTAAAGTGAATATTTCTGTGTTGAATCATTTCTTCCAGGGAGTTATTTCAAGAACATAATTTACTTAGATTGAAAAGTAGCAACAATGCATAAAAATAGTCCATGAGCATTTGTTGAACTCATGCCCAACACAACAAAAAGAAATACTCTGTAACCAAAATATTTTAATATCCACTCTAGTGTAACAGTCTTGTAAAATGACAGATGAGTGGTTGAGTCTGTTTACGTTTGCACATTTACTTAAGAAATGCATGTGAGGGCCGGTGAGACGGCTCAGCGGCTTAAGCGCCTGCCTTGCAAGCGCGAAGGCCCGAGTTCGACTCCCGGAACCCACATACGAAAAAGGGGCCGGTGATATCGCTCAGTGGCACGGGCGCCTGCTGGCGCGCGAGGTCCTGAGGTCGTCCCCCCGGTACCCACAAAAAAAAAAAAAAAAAAAAAAAAAAAAAAAAAAGAAATGCATGTGGGTTAAGCACACACTGATTTTATTTCTATTTCTTTGAAAAGGATAGCAGGAATACTGACAATGCCCCAGCTAAGAATTTAGCAGTATCAATTCAGTGAAAGACTCATAAAGAGACTTATTTCCAACTAGAACTGGAAATCCCTGTCTGTCAGCCTAACAGCAATGGTAACCCCCGTCATAGCCATGCAAATTTGTTGACCAAATGGCTAAATGAAAAACCGGGTTAACCATCTCATTTGGAGAACCAGACAGTGTTGATTGGGCCAGAAGGGAGCTCTGAGGTGATTTTCCCCTTCCTGGAGCTGCCACCTGGTGCTCCTGGGGTGACCAAAGTGACAGGTTAATCTTGTATGCAGAATTCATGTCCAAAGGTGTCATGGGAACAGATGTAGAACACAGAGCTCCCCGAGAGGACACCTTCTGGGAGGGCTGGTGGGCCACACACCTGCTGATGGCCTCCAAGGACCGCTGCTCCCAGCTCTCCAAAGAAAAGCTGTGCAATCCCCTTTCATCCTCTCTTCCTGGGCTAATTATTCTGTGAAACAAGCAAAGCAATCTATTTATACCTTTCCACTGTATGAAAAGTGCAAAGCTGCATCTTGAAAGTGCTTTAAGACACAGACTGCCCAATTATAAAACAGAGCTCATTGTGCACAATGATATGAGCTGTACCCTCTGTCACCAACAACTCTTAGAAGCAAAACACGAGCCAAATTAGTACAACAAACTAATGACAGCTAGGAAATGACACGCTTTCTGCCTCAACCACCTGACCTATTAGCAAGCCTGAGGGGCAGCTGCTTGCACAAGCTTGAGCTCGCTGGAGAACAGAGAAGCAATTGTTTATGACCTTTGTACCAGTCTGCTACAGGGCATGGTTATTTGACAGGTTCAGGAGACACGTTGTAAAGGACTTGTTACTTTGAGGAAAGTTGCTCTGATGCTCCACTATGCAGGTAACCACATATATAAAATATTTATTCTTTTTCTTTCTGGTTTCACAAATATTACATGCTTATTCCTTTGAAAGGGGGTGATATATGCAAAACCCAACTTGTGGCTGAGAGGTTTTTCATTAGTTTTGCTTACTTCATGGTACATCATAGATATTTCCCCATGTCACTGCACAATCTTCTAAAGCATGAGGGAACGGTGTATGGAACACTAACTTTAACAACCCCTGTTTTAGAACATTTGGGGTAGTTCCAAATCTACTGTTACAAATAACGCTTTGAGGAACATGCTCCTGTGTAAATCTGTCTGCATAGTTTGTTTCAAGATACACTTATAAAAGTGGAAGTACAAGACCAAAATATTTTCAGTATTTTCAAAGATTTTGATAAGTATGGTCCAATGCTGACAGCTCCTCTGGTTTAATACGACAGAAAAGGAAAATAAGTGATCATACTTGGTACTATTTACTGGCAAGAGCCAAGTACAAAATGGCCAAGCCTCTGCTGCTATGCATTCTTCCTGGCTAGGGCCGCGGCTGATCCTAACGACCACTAGGTGTCAGCCTACAGCAGCGTGCAATGCACCAGCCCTGGGTAGGGTGTGTGTGTGTGTGTGTAAGTGAGAGAGAGTGTGTGTGTGTGTGTGTGTGTGTGTGTGCACGCACTCTGCCTTACATAGTGGGCCCTTCACTCCTTAGGCTGCTGGGAATTGGGTCTTAACAGCAAACATGAGTCCCAGCAATTAGGTCAGGCAAGGGTTTAGGGCCGCTAATCCTTTTTATTTACACTTCCCCTAAAGTCCTCTTCATGCAGCAGCCTCAAAGCTGAGTCTTTTCCCAAGGAGGGTCTGGTTTGCTTGGAAGCAGCCAGAGGTTTTGTGACAACATTTGTACTTGTTCAGTGGCTCACAATGGGACAACGACTCCTGGGTGAAACTAAAAGCTTTGGTTGGACACTCTTCGGCCTTTTTCTTATTTTATAGCTAAGTAAGCAGTGGCCAAGCAAGGAATGTCACTGTGAGGCACCCTCCACCTGACCTTGGGTAGTAACCACCGCGTCTTCTAACTTCACAGACATGCCCTGCTTCTTCCCTTTTCCTGTCCTGAGGGGAGGAGGCTGCCTGCGCTGAGGCGTTTGCAGTCTCCAGAGGTGCACAGGCACCCAGTATCCCCTACTTCAAGACAGTGTTGGCTTGCTAGGGCTGCTGTAACAGAACGTCACCCCAGGGGGGCTTACACAGGAATGCATCTTCTTACAGTTCCAGAGGGTGGAGTCCAAACTCAAGTGGTTGGCAGATTTGGTTTCTCCTGAGAGCTCTCTTCCTGGCATGGAAATGGCCAGCTTTTCCGCTGCCTCGTGTGTGTGTGTGTATGTGTGTGTGTGTGTGTGTGTGTGTGTGTGTGTTTGCGTGTGTGTGCGTGTGTGTGTGTGTGTACATCCATAATGTCTCTATGTGTCCAAATTTCCTCCATTTATCAGGGCACCGGTTAGATTGAGATATGGCCCCTGGCAACAGCCTTGTTCTAATTCAAGAGTCTCTAAATGCTTTATCTGCAAATAGAGTTGCAGCTGAAGTACTGGGGTTTTGGGATTCAGCACATGAATTTGGGGGACAAGATTCAGTCCACAATGATAATTTGCATACCAGCTGTCTCCTTGCTGGGAAAGCCTTTGCTCGTGAGGACAGAGAACAGGATCCAGGCACTCGGTGGGGAGGGAGAAATGGAGATTTATAGACCTCGGGTAAATGCTGCCAGGGCCACAAGCTTGCAAAAAAATAGTTCTGGTTTCTGCCTTCAATTGCAGGAAAGATAGGAAGAAAGAAGATTAGCATCTCACAGGTAAATGAAGCATTAGAACCCAAAACAGGCAGGGAAGCAGCTTCTCATAGTAGGACGGGACTGTGACCCAGAGGCCATGTCAATGTTATGGCCCTGAGCCTGAGAAATGAAAGACAAAACACCACACGAGATACAAAACTACACTGTCGTCGTCAGTATTAAAGTGTTTCAGGTTAGCTTTGCCAATGTCTGCAGGTAGTTAAGGTAGAAGGGAGCATTCTACATATTTCCCCAAAAAAGAATCTAAGTGTAGTTTGGTACTTTGGGAGCATTCCTTGTTTCTTGTAAACTATTGATATTCTGGAAGAAAACTAGTCAAGTCTGCCCCCTACTCAGGCATAAACAGCAAACAAGTCCTCTTCATTGATTAAGCTGGAGTCACAAACACTACTGAGCTAATGAATATACATGCACACTGTTATTCCCACTACGGTGTCCCAGATGCATCCTCGGGCCCAAGAATGACTCATCCCTGCACTCACACTCATCACTGTTTGCCAACATTTACACCACGATCACATTGGCGATCCCCCGACCTCTGAACACACGGAGCAGCTGACTGTGTGCTCCCCATGCCATGGGCCTCTGGAGGCTGATCGCCGATGGGCAGGTAGGACCTCCAGTTAACCCTCTGGTTACATGTTCACGTTAGAACAAGGTAAAAGCTCCAAAGTAGGCACATAAACTTGGGAGTCAAAAGGGCTAAGCAATTTGCAATCGATAAACTGAAGCCATTAGCCATACTCATCCTTGGTTTTGAACTCTGCTTTCTCTTCATCCCTCCACACAGGGTGTTCTTTACACATCCCCACAACTGCAGCACTGAGAACACACAGGTGCACACCCCTCAGTCTTTGCCCTTAGCCTCACTAGAGTCTTGAGGAACAGACAGACATGTGAATAAGAACGCATAATAAAATGTCAAGGATCTCTGACCAAATCTTTGAGCAGAACACAAAAAAGAGTGGACACTTCTCCGCAAAGAGAGGTGACAGCACCATGAAGAGAACACTTTAGAGGAGTTGCCAAGTGGGGACAGAGAGTTCCTGGCCAGGGCGATGCACTGCCAAAAGCAGATATGTGTCAAAATCAAAGGTCCAAGGAGCACTGCAAGTATTCCGTTAGAGCCATCAGAGTGGGCCTGAGAGGGAAACAGGCTTCCTGGTGTCTTCTGAACAAGCTCAAAACCACACACCGCATTCTCATACTAAGCACTCTCCTAAGTGTGGGTGTCGTGAGTTTACAGGCATCGTGACACCGTGAGGTGGAGGCTGGGAGGGCAGATCACACAGGGGTAAGCCAGATGGCAGGGGCATCCAGCGGGCCTATTTCTCTAGAACAGGCAAAAGATAATGATCCAAATCAAAAGGAGCCATGAAAAAATGAAGAAAATTCAGCTATAGGAACTCTTTAAATCATGGTGGCCAATCAGTGATAGGAAACAAAAGGACGGTATCTAGAGTGACGTAAAGCCCATTTACATCAACATAGGAAAGAAATAAAGAAAAACAGAAGTTTTGAACAAATTGAGTCAAGATATCTATGGAATACTAGGAACCAAAATCCAGTAGATGGTTTAACAGTAATCAGAATTTAAAAGAAAAGTGGGTAGGGACTGAGTCATAAAAATGTGGGAGTAGATGTCCAGAGAGTGAGGAGAACAAACAGAAAAGAAGGCCGAGAAACTCCCAAGGGCTGAGAAGCTCCCGGAGCAGTCGAGGTACAGTCATCCCTCAGGTCAGTGATGCACTGGTTCTGGGACCCCTCACAAATAATGTTCAAGTCTTGTATATAAAAAGCGTATGGCCAGGTGTGGTGGTACACACCTGTAATCCCATCACTCAGGAGGCTGAGGCAGGAGTATTGTCATGAGTTTGAGGCCAGCCTGGGCTGCATGGTGAGTTCAAGACCAGCCAAAACTAGATAGCAAGACCCTGTCTCAAAATAAATAAATAAATAGCATATGACTTCCATAGGACTCGTGTAACCTACAACCTCCTTCTGTATTCTACATCATCTTTGGGTCACTTATCATACCTAATTCAATATATATGTTGCATTGTTCGGGGAATAATGACGAGTGGAAAAGTCTGTAGTTGCTCAAGACAAATGCAATTTTTAAAACATGTGATCTACGGTTGTTTGGATCTGTAGTGGAGGAACTCCTGGATATGGAAGCCCAACTTCTCATGTAAAAGCTCAGTGAAGGAGAGGAAGAATAAAAAGTCAGAGAGGAGGAGAGCCAAGACGCATGGATCCCAGAAGCTCTCAGACATTCCGGCACTAAATGCTGCAAGTAAGTCAGGTAAGATAGAAACTGAAGAAGTGTATTGGACTTGGTACTCTGGGAAATTATGGAAGCAACCTCAGTAGATGAGTAGGTGTTAACTGTGCTAAGTTTAAGAATGATTGGAAGGTGAGGAGATAAAGGCAGCAAGTGAAGGATGCTCTTCTGAGAAGTTTGTCATGAAGGTAAAGATTCGCGTGGTAGCTACAGACGGGTGTGTGTGTTGAGGGAAGGGCAGTTTGTTTATTTTTAATGATGAGATTCAGACCTGTTCACAGCTCATGAAGAAGTAGAAGAGAGGGTTGGGGGAAGACTACAGGACAGAGGGGGGAATCCGTGCAGCAGAGCCTGAGAGGCAGGGGACACCAGAGGAACAGCCCACACTGGGTCACCACGTTTGCACAAACAGGGACTAGAAGCAGAGTGAGGTCAGCGAAGCAAGAGAAAGAAAAGTTGAGGGCAGTCTTCAGCAATAACCACAATTTTCTAGTGAAAGAGAGTACACCCGGAGAGTAAGTGAAGAAAACCGTGGACGTTTGGGATTGCCACGATGAAGAGAGGAGGGAGCTGATTAAAATGTGCAAAGTCTAAATACACATTTAGACATTTGAGTAAAGGGTGTAAAATGTCTAAATACCACCCAGGGCTGCCTTGTTGGAGGCGGTGACAGGGCAGCAGTCCTAGTTAAGGGGATGCGGAGTGCAGCTTCCACCAGGAGCTCTGCCTCGGCCTGGATGCTCTAGGAGAGAACACAGATGAGATGATCGTCCAGGCTGGGAACAAACAAGAAACACAAGTAAAGACGCGGTCGGCATAGCAGAGGGCTGGCAAGACAGTGGCTGGAGCAGCTATAGACAAGGCGTAGAGATCACTCAATGCCTGTTGCCAGGCCTTTTCTCCCTGCTCTTCCTCTACCCTTGAAACTGGAAAACAAAATATTTTCTTTCTGGTTTTCATGTCAGGTGAATGTGATCTCATGACATAGCTCTGGCCGAGGATATAAAACCCTAAGTCTGGTTTTGCTTTCCTGTTAAAAAGGAGCGATGTGAACAGTGTGGCCTTTTCTGCCTCCTCTGCTTCCTGCCTGGAAAAGGTGCAGCAGCTGTCTCTCAAGCACGAGGTGGAAATCATGAGACTCAAAGATGACAAGCTAAGGGTGGTGGAGAAGGAGGCAGGAAGAGCCCGGGTTTGTGATGGCCCTGTGGAGCATGGCAGGGGGTGATCTGGGTGTCCCCAAAATCATATGTTAAAGTCCTAACTCCAATATCTCGAAGGTGACCTCTTTTAGAGATAGGGACTTAAGGCAGAGATAGGTGATCAGGTTAAAATGAGATCATCAGGTGAATCCTAATCCAATTGGATTTGGGTCTTTATAAAAAGCAGAGATTTGGACCCACACACAGGAATGCATGTGAACTCAAGGCAGAAGCCAAGTCTCTACAAGCCAAGGAAAGGGCAGAGATTGCCGAAGACCACCAGACACCAGGAAAGAGGGTCTTCCTCACGTACTGAATGAGGGAGCAACCTGTCAACACCTCGATTCTGAATTTCCAGGCTCCAGACCCACGAGACAATACATTTCTATCATTTAACCACTGGCCTATAGTATTTTGTTACAGCAACCCTAGAAAATTAAAACAGAGCATCTGAACCCCCTGTGTAACCTCCTACCTCCCCTCTTCCTATTACAGGAGAAAATAAGCAACTCCTTATTGAAATTACACTACTGGCTGAATCTTCTTTCCTATAGAGAAATGAAACCCTAAGAGACTGAGACAGAGGAAGTGGAGTCCTGAGGGGCATGGAAACTAAGATGAACAGTTGTGTCTGGAATTTCAGTGAGGTCAAAGCAGACACAAGCTTGGAACTCCAGAGACAAGAGTACTTGCTGTGTGACAGTGTGATCACAGGTGTGCCACGGGGACAGATGGCTGCAGTCCGGATGACAACTCTAGAAGTTAATGATGCTGGGGGTCTTTGAAGATGGGTTGACAGATTATCAGGGCCATGGACTTTGAAGTACCCATCTTAATGACATGAGGATGACACAGAAAGACTGAGACCCAGAGAGGAGCAGGCATGTGCAGTCCTGAGAGACCCAAGGAGGGTGACGAGATCTGATGTTCAGCACCTCGAGAGAGGGCAGGACTTCTCTGGAAGGGTGAAGAGCCATGCTTAGGAGGAGTTATGATGTCTGATAACTGATAAAATCCCCAGCACCATCTCCGAGCCCCATAGCAGATGAACCATGGGAAACAGGGTCTGTTCCCCTGAGGAAAGCTATGCATGAAAGAGTGGCCTTAACCATGTAGTGTCACACACCCTAAAGTATTATCACCTGAATTATTCAAATAATTGATGCCAAAGAAAATGCAGGAGCTTATTTTATCTGAATAAATGAGTGTCAGCTTTAGAAGGGACTGTGTAGATATTTAGTTCATGCTCACACCAGGGTAAGGGTGCTCATCCTTAACTTGTCGCTTGGAGTTACAGTGTGTCCCTGGCCTGAGTGTCTCTTGCTTACATGCTGGATGGGACAGGATGATTAGATACATTGCTTCAAGAATGTCAGTTCAGCAGGTTACTTTTAAATACACCAACTTAAACTCCCATTTTTCCCCCTTCAGATCCCAGTACAGAGGGACCTCTTCCTAAAGAGAGCTCTTGTTACTCTAAATATGCACAGATAAATTTCATGTAAAATGTCATGGAAAATAGCATTGTGGAATGCTAGCTCGAAATACCTATTGAGAGCTGGCATTCTCACCATATGCAAAAGATAGTAATAAATATGTTTATACATGGCATTTCACTCCTTAGCACTATGAAATATTATCATTGTCCTTCAGGACTAAAAAGAAACAAAAACTGTGCTTTCCAAATGAGGCATCATTCTTTGAGATGGCCCCTGGCTTTCCAGAAATCCATCAGGCCCTGAGCTGTAAAGGGAATTATATCCCTTTACACTGGGAAAACTACTGTCTTATAACTACGTGACTAACAAAGTGCATTTCTACCCCACCTTTCCGTTAGGAAAAAATCAAAAACTTAAAAGCAAAATGATCTGAAAAGTGCTCACTGCTGGGAGGAGAAGCCCCTCTGGATCTCGCAATTTGTCACCCTGACATTTACTGCCTGATGAATACCAGCTCACTAAATTTTGTGAGAGCTAAACAACATGACACATTTTTCTGGCTCTTAGTTGGAGAGCTGCTAAACAGGTATTCATTTGTACTGAATTTTTTTAGAATTAAAAATAAGGTACTGATTAAGTACATGCAAATTATGTAGTGGAGAGAAATATCTGATGCTATAAATGCTTCCTTTTTTTCAGTAAATGAGAAATACAGTGACGACTCCTAGAAATAACTAAATTTGAACAGTCTTTTAATTTCCCTCAAAGCATGGAGGGTCAGTGTGAGGAGACAGATATCTGTCAGCAGACAGTAATCAGGCTCTGCAAATAGTACGTTGAATTTTTCTGGGGTCAAAAAGAGTTAAATTATTCTGGAGGTGACTTTTTTCAAAAATGTACGATTCATAAATGAAGGAAAGCAGCCAAGATATGCAAAGATATATGGATTTATTTTTCAAAGCTGAACTTTGCTTATCAGCCCCAATTTTCCTTGCAAACGGAAATAATGGTACCAATCCAAATAACATAATTTTTACAGTTTACTACTCTATTTCTTCTGGTTACTCAGGGATTTCTCCCTCCCTTGCTCTTAGGTGGCATCTGCATTTGGTGGGTGGGCAGTGGTATCTGGTATTTAGGAAGTTTCTGTATCATCCCAGCCCCAGCTGCTAAGCAGGTGGGGTGCTCTGGGTCTTCCTGCTTTCCTGTCCTTCTGAAATAAAAAAATTATTCTAACACTTGTTAGAATTGGAAAGAAGACTTTATGCAAGATGACTGGAATAGAGGTTTGCAATAGGGAGGGAGATGGGGTCAACTCCAAATACAGCGAGAATAAGCGGGGACTCGCATGAGGTCAGGGAGCAGAGTGAGGCGGTGTTGGGTGGAAAGTCACTCAGAGGCGGTATCAGGGCAAGAGGATTCTTGGATTCTTGCAGAAGGTGGGCTGGGATCATCATCAATGGTTGGGACGGGCAGTGTGATCAGTTATCGAGCGTGATCAGTAGTGAAGGGTGGGGGATGACTTAGGTTTCTATCTCCATGCTGAGGCTGGACTAGTCCAAAGACAGGATGGATGTCAAAGTCATGACTGAGGAGAAAAGAGGGCCCAGAGGAGCCCAAGTAAAGTTTGACCAAGGCGGGGGTGCCATTTCTCTGCCGAGGCATGGTTCATCCTGATCCAAAGGCCTCAGCCACTGCCCTCTCAGCCTAGGCTGCCCACTGTTCCCCCACCTCTCAGTCTACTCATTATGTCCTTCTAATGTCATGGCTGATGTCTTTCCTAGGCAGCCACTTCTGTCCCTTCCTCAGGGCTCAAGGACTCCCACTTGCATTCCCTGTTATATTAGGGTACACAGGATCCTGATATGGAGGTGCCTCCGGTGTCATACATAGAACCTCTTGTAATTATGGTCACACACCATATGGAAGTCTTTGGCTACAGTTTGGGAAAAAAGAGGCCATCCCTTTGATTCCAACACCCCCATAGTTTAGCCAGGGTTTCCACTTCTGGAGTAATAAGAAAGGAAGCTGGGCCAGTGAGATGGCTCAGCGGCGTAAGCACCTGCCTTGCAAGCGCGAGGGCCCGAGTTCGACTCCCGGATCCCACATACGAAAAAGGGGCCGGTGATATCGCTCAGCGGCACGGGTGCCTGTTGGCGTGCGAGGTCCTGAGGTCGACCCCCCGATACCCACAAAAAAATAAAAATAAAAAAAATAAGAAAGGAAGCAGTCATCCCAAACCTACCAGGCTCTACCTCAGGCCCAAGAGAATAGCTGGAGAACCCATAAACTAACTATAATAAGGAGAGGAGTGGGGTGGGAGAAGGGAGGAGAGAATCTCCTCTTCTGGAACTCTTTCCAATGGACTGAGTCACCATCTAGGACTGGCAGGTATTCCACATAAACAGGATTGCCCTGAATTGAATTCTACTGCTTTTTCCATACATGAATCCTATCATGTTATCTGATTCTGAACATAGGAATTCATTTTCCAAACATAATCCTCACTATGTATTTTCAGTACATCACCGTCTGACAAAGATAGTCAGATTCTGAGGTTAAAGCTCACTGTGAAGACCTCATTCCCAGGCTTTGTCTTAGCTCCGTCTCTAACTGGGGAGGGTCTTGGTGAGTCACTGTGTTTCTGGCAACCTTGGTTGCTCTGTCTGCGCATGAGAAAGATCTGGATACTTGAGCTGCTCTTTGTCATGGTGTTTGATGGCTCTGTTCCTGGGGGCCCGTGAGCCCATGAGCACAGCGGCACTAGGGCTGTCTGGCGAGCTTCTGTGGCAGTCATGGCTTGACCCTGCAGAAGAGAACGATGCTCCTCAGAGAACCCAGCCCTGAGGAAGAGAAGCCTGAGCCCAGGAGCCTAAGTTGGCAGAAAGAACGTATGTTTGGATGCATAACAGTGTCTCTATCATTCTCGTCTGTCCCCTAACTCCATGTCTAAATTCACCAGACAGCAAACTAGTTAATCAATAGAACCTGAAAAACTGTGTTCTCTAAAACTCTCTAAAATGTATGAGGCCAGACAGTATTTTGTGACCCTTCTAACAAACTCTGGAACAAAAGGAAAGTAGCATTTCTTCACTTTGTTCCAGTCAAAGCAGAATCCTACACTAAGAGGCCTCTGGTGTCTTTGCATTGGTGTTGGTGAAGGCACCGCTGCCCGAGGAGACAGGGTGCCCACAGAGCACCAGCTGCACCAGGTAAGACAAAGCAATGTGCAGTCAACAGCCCAGGAAGCTGGCAGTGGTGAGTCCTTCAGAGGGATCTCCACGGGCTGCCACCAACCTCTGGGAGTGCTGGCAGAGAGCAGGATGTTGGAGGAAGCACAAAGACAGGGCACAGATTTTGCTTTTGATCACAATATGCTGCTTCCTTCTTCTAGTAGTAAAACCCCAATTTTTCTTTACTTCTAGACTTTGTAGTTTAGATACAGTTGGCCCTTCTCCCAACTCCAGGGGGCTCATAAGCCCCAGCAAAGACCCTTGTTATCACTCACGGACTGACAAAAGGAAACACCAGAGTAGGACACGAAAGTGCAGGGGTTGTGCTGTACTGAATTTCATAAAAGAATCTCTTCCCACTGGAGAAAGTTGATTACCAATGATATGGCAAACAAGCCTGGAGATGCCCAAGAATCACACACGACAAAAGCCTGCTTGGGAAAGAAACTAATACACAGCAAAGTAAATCAATTGTCAAGAAAATTATGCAAAACTTGGAGATAAGGAAATTTTAGGTAGTGTGCCCTTTCAGTGTCACACAGGGATGACACACAGGGATGATGGCCACCCAGTGATTACCCAGGGAAATGAATGAACTTCACTTAACTCATTCTTAAAGATCCCAAACTAGTGAGGACCCGTGTTAACTTGTAGATGTTTTCCTGGGAGAGAAGAAAATGCAGTACAGTCAGTCCCGTGGACTAGATCATCCTAACAGTCACCACTCACTGACCTGTTGGACATTTTCCAGTTTTTGTGTGCAGTTGACCAACAATGTTATTTTAGTAAGTTTTTAAAAGTTGCCTCTAAATACCTAATTCTCAAATGATTTCTGGAAGAGTTTTAATATTTCTATGGCTTTCTCGATAATTAATAAGTAAATAAAATCTTTGAAATGTGTTCATTTTACATAGGCCTAAGAAGTGTCATGGTTTCTTTTTAATTATACTTTAAAACTAGGGATAAAGAGAAAAAGGGAAATAAAGTCCTGCTTCGTTTCAGTACCTGAATCCTGCAGCCCTCCTCGTGAACTTGTATGTCTTCCTTTAAATCAATACATTCCACTTATCGGTAAGTGGGGGCCAGCTGGGCTTCTATGTCTTGTAACAGCTGTGAAAAATAATAATGAGCTCTATATCTAAGAAAATGTAGGTTAACTACCATTCTGAATATACAGCCTGGTGAGACCTAGGAAATGAAAAATTACATATGAAAATAGCAACCTGAGATCTTGATTTCAGCCAATACCCACCTCCAAAATCATAAATACTGTTTACACTTGCCACACTGGGCCACCATTATACTTATAAAAATTCACCACTGAAAACCAATTTTGTGACCCTTACTGACCATTAGCTCTGGTGCATGAAAACAGGTTGAATAGCTAAGAAAAAGTGCATGATATTGGGGGACCGTACTGCCCAGGATGTTGTCACTGGGCAAGAGCCCTGGTCTTGGGGGGTACATTATGGTAGAAGGTGCCTTCTCTGAACATACTCACATCGAGAGCCCATCAGGGGGTTCACTAGGTGAACAGCTGTTGGGTTCACAGCTGACAAGTACAAGGGGTGTGAGACCAGCTGGTGACAGCTCTGCCAGGGATATGGAGGTGTGGGTGCTACACTGGGATCAGCCTGTATTCCCAGGGTTGTTATGGTGAAAAGAGAATGGCCATTTCCTGTGGATTACAGATGTATCACTCACAAGAAAGCTGGTGCAAAATCTTGTAAGATATTGTCTAGAAAACTGCCTGTAAGTCCAAGGTGACCTCAGCAGAAAGAACCTAGAAGGGTTCCACTGGGAGCTTAGGAGTAAAGAATGTGACATAGTAATCAGATGGAATGGTGGCCCTCCCTTGTGCCCAATGGTTTAGTGACAGGATCACTGAGTCCTCAGCCCTGACTTGATTTGACCCTATTGAGTTCTCAGCTGAGACTGAATTTGCTGACAATGCTGAATAACCAGAAAATTCATGGGCCTTGGTTTAAGTATCATTTAAGTGGATGGGAAGGAACTACCCCAGCAAATTCCAAAGCAAGCACAGGTGAGTTGCAAAGGAGGCATAATGGTTGATACATTGTGTCAACTTGAGAAGCTTAGAAGTTTAAGTGACTCAGCAGGGGGCCGGGGTCCTCACTTTGTAAACATCCTGAGCCTGTGCAAGAGGAGGGCACAGAGATAGTGTCCATGCTACACCAGCCCTAGGGCAGGTAGCCTGCTTACAATATAAGGGAGGAAGAGGCTTGCTCTCCCCTCTTTTGCTTTTGCTGCTTCCGCTGTCTTCTGCCACCTTTGGTTGCCCCACACCATGCCACCCTGCCTTGGAGTGAGATGATTACGGACAGAAACCTCCACAAACTGTGAGCTAAATAAACCTTTCCTTCCTTAATTTTGGGTGTCAGGTATTTTGTCTCAGCAACAAGAGATAAGTAACTAAGACAGGAGGTAAAGTTGGTTTTTTCATCACACTTCATAAATCCTGCTTGGTCATTATAACCATTACATATCCATGAAGTGCTCACTTTTTCTTGATCATTAAATGAAATTTTTCCCTGTCAGATAAATGTTTCTGAAATCAGGATGCATGTATTTCAATCAATACGTGCATTGAACATTATAGAAAAAGTGTGATTTTTTTTTCTTTCTAAAAATACTTTAAGTTGATAGTGAACCTTAGCATAAAGGTATTTGGTAATGCAGAAAATATATTACAGCCCATACCCGCCACCAGTCAGAAATGGCACTGACTTTCTTATTATAACATAACAAACTGTGATAACCTTACCAAGGAGCTGCAGCTTTTCAAACCCTATATGAGCAGCACACACATTTCTAAACTCTGGAATGGCATCAGCAGGTACCCTGTCCTCAGAAAAGTGACTCGCTCATCATTGGCCATGCTGTCCAAAGGGCTGAGACCCTGGCAGATGCTGCAGACCTCGCTGCTTTGGGCAGCTTTGCTGTCAGGGAACATGAATGTCTGCACTAGCCTGATGTCCTTGGGCTGAGGGAACAGGGTGGGACAGGGCACAGAGGCTGTCTGGGCCACAGAGCATTCTTAAGCCAGGGGAACTGACTGACAGCACCGGGTGACCAGAAAACTTTCTGAACAGAACAGATCAGTTTCATTAGATTTTGAGGGCAATGAAAGACTGAAATTTATTTCAAAGCTATTTAAATTCCCAAAGAAGCTGTAGCTGGGTGAGGTAAACAGGAAAGCAAGCTGGTCTTCCTCTTTTTGCCCTGAATCTGTGCAGCCCTCCAGGTGAGCACCGTCTCTCTTCCTCCTGAATTGGGCCTCCACGAGAAGTTGATGAGCCAGATGCCATGCTGCTTCCTCTGCACCCCACCCACCTCAGCCCAGTAGCCTTTCGCTGCCACTCAACTGGGATCAGAAACATCCCTTCCACCCTGACAAAAACCTAATTTTGAATGCAGGCTGAGAGGGTTGGCTTTGGGTCCTTTTTCTGCTAGAATACACCCAGGAACCATTTGCAAATTTGCTAATATCTTCCCAGAACTCTTCTACATAGCAATAGCATCTTTGGTAGGAGAGAAAGTATTCTGAATGTATTAAATGGGTGTGGATTTGATTTCCTCCATAAAATATGTTTTCTGGGAACCATTCCACTATTACACGTTTAGGGAAGGGTTGAGGGGGTGTATCCCACTGTGAAAATAAATCCAGTGTGTTAGTTTTGATCTAAAATGTCCTGCAAATGTCTCATGTGTTCAGAGGTGAGGCTTTGGGAAACTGACTGGGTCATGAGTGTGCTGTCCTTGTCAGTGGATTGATCCATTCATGAGTCCATAGCTGAATGTGCTGTTAGGAGGTGGGGCCTATGTGGAGGTGGGCCACTGTGGGTGTGACCCAGAAAGGTGTAGCCCCTGTCTCCTTCCGTCCCTCTTTCTAATTCCTGGCTGCCATTGGTTGAGTAACTTTCCTCTGCCATACTCTTCCACCATGCCATTTCTGCCTTAAAGCCAGCTGACCATGTACTGAAGCCACTGAAACCATGAGCCAAAATAAGCCTCTCATACTTTAAGCTGCAGGTGTCAAGTTTTTTGTCCCAGTGGTGAGAAAGTGACTAATACACAACGCACTATAAAGGAAATGTCTTCTAGGAATGATCGGGAGAATGGTCAGGGATGTAAGAGGAAACCTGCCCAGTCACAGTGTAGGAACACATACCAAAGAGTATAGACAGAAGAGGAGGGTTGGCAGCAGTCAGCCTTGAGTTATTTGTGGCAGCCCCACACCATCCAGGAAATTTGCCTGTTAAAGCATGTAATTTAATAGGAAAATAAGAGTTAAAGAACACTTGAGCTGTATTCTGTTGGGATTTCTGGACAAGACCCCAAGTACCATGTGGTCTCCCAGTAACCACCAACAGAGTAGGGTAAAAATGGTAGTGCAGGATATATGCAGATTTATAAAGAGATGCAGGAAGGGTCTAAGCCAGCACACCAAGAGAGGACCAGCTGCAAGATACATCCCCAGGGCCATTGTTGGTCTGAAAGTCAACGCCTCACCCTACCCTAACCTCTCCATCCAAAACACCAGTCACTAAATCTTTGTAGTCTGGGTTCCCTCCATTGCCTGGTTTATTTATTTCCAAAAGTTGCAGGTTTCAGTGGAAGGCTGACAATCTGCACAGAACTGGCTCCTTAGTCTTCCTGGGCAGTGTTATCATGACTTTAACTCATGTGGCTTCCTCTGTACCTACCAGGAAAGACTGAAGAAGGGAATGCGTAGAAACAAGATACAGATTTCTGTGATTGTGTGGAGTGGAGTGTGCCAGGTTTTAAAGTCCATGACGAGGTTTAGGCACACACTTACAGTGTTAGCTCTCATTCTTTCTGATCGAAAATAGAAAATAAACAACCTCTGTTTCCTTTGCACATTTGAATGGTAGAGCAAGAAAATTTGTGACTTGTTTGTTTCCCAAGAAAAATAAATTAAGCTCTGTTCCACCAAAAATCCTACAGCTAGGTATTCCCTATTGTTGTTATTTCTTAGTTTTTCTTGTCAGAGGGCAGATGGTCATTAAGTGAGATGGAAAATACAGGAGGAAGAGCAGATGCTGGCTGAAGAAGAAAGATCATGAGCTGTGAAATTCATTCTTTCCTCAATATTGAACCTGAAGTTCTTATGAGAGATTACAGCTAGAAAAGCTGATTAGGAAAAATATCTGCACATAGAAAATCACTGAAGCAAGGAAACTGGCCTCAGGAGAGGATAAAAGAAATGATAATCTTATGGGATGCTTTTATTTCAGAGGCAAAAGCCAGAAGATGGGTGTTAGTCAGTTTTCCATTGCTATGACAAATACCTGTAATCCACCCAATTAAAAAGAGAAAAGGTTTATTTGGCTCATGGTTCTGGCTTACAGTCACTTGGCCCTGTGGCTCTGGGCCTGTGCTAGTGCAGTACATTCTGGTGGGAGTGTGTGGAGGGGAGGTCTGCTCCTCTTCAATGTCCACCTAAGGTCCACCTCATGATGGTGAGGAAACAGAGAGAAAGGAGGTCCTGGGGTCACAATGTCCTCCTCAAGGGCACTCCCTGCCTCTACCAGCCCCAGCTCCTGAAGGTCCCCTCACCCCATAGTGTCATAGGTTGTGATCAACATTTCAACCCATGGGCCTTTTTGTGATACTCAAGATCCAAACTATGGCAAAGAATAAGAAAGAAGGTAAGGAATAGTCAGCCAGCAACCACCCAGGAGCTGTAGAAACTGAAAAGAAGATACAGAGAGTTCTGAGAAAGAAGACCATAGAAACTCTTCTTAAAGCTCTTTTTCTACCTTCACAGAGAAGATGGACATAGGTCACTTGCTGCAACTGAGGGAGAGAGTGTTGCTACTGATGTTTTTTATAAGTAATGTTAGATGAAAGGAAGAATTGCTGGGCAGTGGAGAGGATGCAATTGAAATTATAGCTAAAGCTCCAGGGCTGGTGGAAAATGGCTTTTGTCAACTCCTCTAAAAGCCACCAAGACAATGACTTTACCAAACATAGCTAAATTAGAAGACTCCCTCAGTAATCACAAAGAGCACATTTACAGGGCCTAGGTAGCATTATAGAAGGAGGAAGGCAGAGGAGAATATGTGTATGGCTTGGGATTTCACTGGGTACTGTTTAGGCAGGTCTTCTAGGACAGCTGACAGGCTAGGGTCATGTGGCATTGTGTTATGCGATGGTGGGATAGTGTGCACAGGAATGCGAGGGTCTGGAAGCAAATCTGGATGATCAAGCTGTTGGTTTGGTGGATTCACAGTTATTTTTGAGGAGCAAATATTTCCAGGAACAAGAAGCTAAATTATTCTGTGTTCGTTCTTAGTATCATTTCACATGGCACAGGAAAGTACAGGCAATTTTGTTAAGCATATGGGCAGGAAATTGTTTTATTTTCAGTTCTCATTTTATAGTTTTCTCTGAGGATAGTCAGAAAAGAACAAGAGTGAAAAAGAAAAGATGATAATTATCCAGCATTCAGAACTGACAAGTTGTACAGGATAATGGTAAAAGAGGAGCCACAGTCAAGCCTGGTGAAAGGACAGCGTTAAAATAGCAGAGCCTAGTGTGGCGACATAGATTTGGACAGCAATGAGCTCGAAGGTGAAAACAAAGAAATGAGCCTCAGTTGAGAACACAGGAGCTTCAACGAGAGTGAAGACTGGACAAGGTTAAATAACCGGAGAGTACGTCAATAAGGATAAAAATGTAGTTCAAAATATGAGGGATGGAAAAATGATTTACCCTATCCTACAAATTGCAACTAATAGGTTCCCTTAATGATACCAATATTAATGTAATAAGCTGGAATTAAAGATTTTTCTCCCAGGAAAGCTCATCACCTACTGTACAGCCAGCACATCCCATCTTGGGAAGCCATCCTGACTTCCCGAGGCCCCTTCTCCCAGCTGTCGCGGCAGGTCACACACTCTGTCTGGGTCTCCGCAGTGATTCCTGGCACGGAGACTGTTTACACATGTGACGGGGGAAGTACCCTGCTGTTTAAATCCAGGACTGACTGCAGCCATGCCTGTCCCCATGGGAGTGATGACATTTTCTCTCTGGGGTAGAAAGTCTTCTTTTCAACACACAGTCCACTGTGGCTATGAAAGGACAGCCCTCTAAAGCATGACTAGGATTGGTCCAGAGGACAAGAGAGAATAAAATTGCTTTCCATTTAAAATGAGCAGGAATTGGGAGACTGGAGCAGGTCAAGGAGAAATGGAGGACCACAAAGGAGCAAATGAGCAAGGAGCATCCACAGCGGGAACCAGTGGAGCAAAACAATCAGCTCCTCATAGAGCTGGCAGTCCAAGAAATCTAAAATGAGAGTGCGTAGCATTCACAGACGACGATTTCCTGTATGCCTCTTGGTCATCACATCATCCTGAAGCTTTAATAACATGCGTGCTGTGCACAAGTTCCTTGTGCCCTATGTGTACAGCATGGGAAATGAAGCAACCGTGGAGGCTGAGACACAAGTAACATCACACAACATCACAAGCCAAATTAGCGTCATCAGAAAAAGATCATGAGATGACCCAAAGACGGTAAGCCCTTGGCATCCAAAACAACTACCACTACCACTTGCCAGGGCAAGGAGCTTCCCTTGGGTGTACAGCCACTGCTGAGCAGTTCTTAAATATCTGAGAAAAGAGGATCCCAGCTCCCACCTGGGCTGTACTCATGGGTCTCCAGCAGCTGGCCCTGGGTTTCCCAGGCCTGGAGTGAGCCCCTAAGTGCAAGGAAGCATGTCTTTGCCTAGCCAAATGTGCAGTGTGTAGGAAGAAGTCAACAAGAATCTGTTAAATGGATTAAGATTTCTAGATCAAAAACCTATTCTATTGTATTAAATTTCTTCTTCAAAGTCCTCCAACAAGGAAGGGACTCATGTTTACATTTCACATTCTACTCTTGAAAAGTATGGTGAATAAAAGTGAGAGTGTAATACTCCAGCAATTATGAACAGAAGGTAAAATCTAAGGGAAGGGAAATGAAGGTCCTTCAGAAGAACACAGGGAAGAGGGAAGATTATGAAAAGAAACCTTGACCAGGTTGGCAAGCTGAGCCTGGACAGGGCAGGGTTACTTAGTAATTACGTCTTTGGTCACCGCTATAGTCAACATTCACACCAACAGGAATTGTTAAGAGCAGAATACTCAGACTGAACTGGGCTGTGACATTCAGCCAGGCAGGGGTAGAGTGTGAAGCCTGGGGTCCTGTTCTAACACTGGAACCAATGAGGAAGCCAAGACCACAAAGGAGAGACCACTTTTAAAATAAGCAGATTTTCTACCAACTGTATTGGAATTATAAAGCCCTCTTGGTGTTTTACTTCACTACCTTTCTGTGGAAAGAACCACAACTAGAGTGCACATGCTGTAGTATTTAATATTAACCTTTTGAAATTTTCAGATAACATTCAGGTATTCTTGAAAGTTAAGTTGTGATTTTAAAATAATGTATAGCCACTTGTGTTTTATACAGAGAAGTCCTTTTCTCCAAAGTGGTGGTAGCTGGTAGAGGTACTTTTCTGAAGGAATCGAAAACAATAACCTGGCTTCAAAGAATTAGATTTTCAGGCCAAAGTTATACCATTAAAGCACTCTTCCAGGCTAAAGTATAAAAATGAAGACTGTAGCAAGGACTTTTTTCCTTTGTAGAATCAAGGTAAGGAAAATAAATTCAAGATAGTAAAAGCTGGTGTTGACAGGGGTAGGGATGAGGATTATTTCCAGCCATGAAATCATTCCATATAAATATGTAACTTACTGCCAGCTTTCTTCACATACTGGGAAGAAACAGACTAAATTTAAAAGTCAACAACTATTTACTGGGTTTTATTATTAGGGGTTGATATAGCATGCATAATGTGTAAAAGCCTGCCATACAGATTAGCCTATGATTATACAAAAATAATTATTAAAATATTAAATGGGAGAGTATAAAATCTTTATTCTGCTCACTGGAAAAATCAATAGTGCTTTCACTTCTCATTTTTGAGAAGGCATGTATAATACTCGACACTAGATGATTTTTGCAAAGCGGTTTTAGAACCTGGGTAAGAGGATTGCTCTTGGATACAAAGCACTGAACATTTTTTTTCTCTCTTTTCTTATTGAAAAAATAAGGACTCCATCCAGCCCATCAAGTCATTTTACAAAGCCAAGCAAATCTCTTATTTCCCTCCCTTTCATGTCTTCCAGAAGATTTCTAGGCCATTTTTCAAAAATACCTTTCCTTCGTTTTGACAAAAGAACCTTTCCTTACCATCCTCCATGGTGGTCTTTCATGACTGAGGTTAACTGTATGATTTTCTATGTTTATTCCATTGTTTAGATAACCTAAGACAAAGCTAAGACCCTGGATGGAAGCTGTCAGAGGCTGCCGAAGGGATAGAGGCTATTTATTCTGGGCTCCTCATAGCAAAGAAGTCAGCTGCCACCATTGCACTAAGCGGAGATTCAGAGGTGGACAGCAACTGCAAAAGCTTTATAGAAAAAAGGGAAACACTCAGGTATGACCTAATGGGAAATCATTGCCTTGGGAAGCTGGAAGAGGAACAACTAAAAGCAGAGCACCATATACAATTATTTGGGAAATGTAGCTTTCTGCAGTTGGTCCTGAATTGGAAACAAAGGGAAAAAAACAGAACCTGGCAGCGCTGACCACTGGGGGCAACTGCTGCAGAGGGTGTGGCTTGGCTTCCAGGCTATGTGCTGTAGAGATCTGCTGTCACAGATGGCCAGGAGCTGTCATTTGCCCATTCAGCTTCTTGTTCTCTATTTTTTAACATTCTTTTTATCATTAATTAAGTCTGTTGGTACAGTTTAGATATACATAATGATCCCATTCATCATATGGAACTTGTACCCATGTATGATATATCCTGATTCATATCCCCATTCCCTCCCCTCCCTTCTGCCCCACTTCCCCTTCTTATTTACAAAAGCTATGAATCCACTGTATATTTCTTTTCTTGTTCTTTTTTCTTTTTCCTTCCTTCCTTTCCCCCTCCCCCCTCCCTAGTTCCCCTTCCTATTTTGCAATAACTATGATACATTTTGGTCCTTATTTACACTTTCAGTTTCTCACACCAGAGAATGCAATATTTACACATGTGTGTCTGTTTTATTTCACTTAAGAGTATGGTCTCTAGGCGCATCCATTTACCTAGAAATATCTCAGGTTTATCCTTCTTTATGGCTGAGTAGTACTCCATTATATAAAAAATCATTGTCTTTATCCATTCATCAGTTGATGGGCATTTAGGCTCTTTCCAATATTTAGCTATTACATACTGTGCTGCTATGAACATGGGTGTGCATATATCAGTGTGGTATGATGCTTTTAATTCTTTTGGGAAGATACCAAGAAGGGGATAGCTGGGAAAAATGGAACCTCCAGTTTTAGGTTTTTTAGGAATCTCCACACTGGTTATGACCCCAGAAAACACAGTGTTATCATAAAGGTGAACAACTGATTACATCATGTATAGCATCCTGGCTAAAGTAGTACAATTAGCAATAACAGTATCATCAAGCACAGCCTAGAAACTGACAAAATGTGTTAACTGTTAATTAGGTACTTTTAACTGTAGTAGCAAGATCTATAATTATATAACAAAATCCAACCTAAACCAGGAACTTGTTTATAGTGAGTTCTTCCTCAGTACAGTGATTTTACCCTGGGATGGGGGTTAAGAGGAATAGGGGTAAAACAGTGATAACTGAAGAGGAATATATTAGAAGCAAGGATGAAGGACAAAGGATGATCACCGAAGCTTTGGGAAACTGGAGAAGAGGACAGGAGAGAAAGGATGAAAGAAAAAACAAAAGAATATCAAAATGAACCAGAAAGACTAGAGACAATTTCATTCACATGTAAATATCAAAGAATCTAGAAAGACAATTGAGGAAAGAGAGAAACAGGAGGGACAGAACAAAACAATGGATGTCAAGACCTAAACAACCCCCCCAAAATAAAACTGACAGAAAAGGGAAAATGAAATAAACTAATGAACAAAGAGAGAAAGAAGAAAGAAAAAAATTCCTCTCGTGCCCACAGTTCTGTAGTGTTCAAGTCAAAGCCCAGACCTGTGCTGGGTAAACTTGCCAAGTCTGCAGTAGGGTTAGTGCTGGGTGCGGGGCTGATCTTGGTCTCCGGATGTGGGGTCTGGGGTCAGAGTCTTCAGCCAGCAGCTTTCTAGGTGGCCTGCCCACGTCTCCTTATGCTGACTGTCTCAGCATCACTCTCCCAGGTGCCGTGGTGCCCTCAGACGGAGACAGCCTGAGGCTGCTCCCAGTCCTGTGTACAGTTGCCTCCCACTAGACCTTGCGCAGCCTCCTCTGTTCCACACCGCTGGCTCCTCTCACCCACTGGCTGCGGGCAGTGTGTGTGGGGGGTGCTGGCTTCCCACTCTTGGTCCCTCCATGCCCAAGGCTGTTTGCACCACTGGTCACAGGGCAGAGGGAGCGCTGAGCCCCACACTCCTTGTCCCTCCACACCCAAGGCTGCCTGCACTGCTGGTTGCTTGGTGGGAGGAGTACTGACTTCCCAACCCAAGGCTGCTTGAATTCTGCATCTGCAATCCATGTCCCTCTCTCACGCCCCGTCTTTGGCCATTCTTGTGAAAAGTTGACCAATCCACAGAAAGCAAGAGATCCAGCCCTCACTGCTTAGGGATCGTTCACTCACCCACTTAATCAACTACACTACAAGGTCATCTCACTCTTTTCATCACGTCATCATGGCAATCTGGACAGAATACAACGGTCCTACATAATAAGCAATGTTACAAAGAAGAGCTATTTGTAGTTTCTGTGAGATGCATAGAGCCAGGAACTCTGGTTCCCCAACCCAAGCCAAGAACAAATTACATAGGCCATGAGGATCAACCTCAGAGCATAATAGCTTGACTGTCTCAGTGCCATAAGTAGAGCAAAAAGTGGCAATGGCATAGATGCCACTATGACTAACTAGTCGACAAGCAAGGGGCAGCAAAGTGATCATCCATCACTGCTCCTGCCAATGATTCGAGACTGATCTGCATTCCATCTAAAGTAGAGATGATGTCAGCAATAACTTCTGCCAGTATTGGTAATAAATTTCTTAATAAGTCTTTTCTGTTTGTGTGATTCCCACAGGTGGGAACACTGCTCTGATTGTTTGAATAAACAATGACTCAGAAGTTTTCCCAGGTCGAATAATGAATAATCAAAGTTGGCATTGTTTTAGAGCTCACATCTGAATCAGAATTTCCTGTGTTAGTAATTCATAGAATTAGGGTCCCCAGTGTACATGAATAACAGAATACTATTCTTAAAGTATGCGAAGTACAGTGGTACCTCTGTTCATGAACTTAATTCTTTCCACGATTCTGGTCACGAATCAAATTAGATGAGAACCAAATCAAATTCAATGGTTAGGTTCAATGTTAGCCTTACGGGGAAATTCGATTTGGTTCTCATCCAATCTCATCCAATTCAGTTTGTGACCAGAAACATGGTCACACCGTACTAGGCTAAAGCCAGCAAGACCAGGCATCATGGGTACAAAGGAAATGGTATCCATTAGAGTGACATGGAGATCCAGGAAAACAACAAAAACAAGACATTTATGGCATGAGGGAAGAAGCAAGGACTTACAATAGTTGGGTTACATGTTTGGGTCTCTGTTAGTCTCATAGGTGCCAAGTATTGGGTCCCCTGCCCAGTGAAGATGGTTATATTAGAATTTAAAATAACAGGTTCTTATCAGAGGTGGTCCTTTTTCCAGAAGAGAAGGATGTGTCAAAGTCAAAGGGTGATTTAATTCAGGACATTTAGGTGCAGGTGGAAACGTATCAGTATAACTCCCTGTGATCCCATTTGATCAAACGTAATTTATCCCTCAGGTTTTTTCGTGGAGATCCAAGGATGAATGGGATAAGCAGTGATTAATAGCATTAACAGTGATGAGTACTCTTTGGGATAACCTGATAAAGGCATTAAAGTTGCTATATTTTGACCTAAAATTGATCATAAAAGGAAAGAAAAGAGAAAAGGGGCTGTTACATGTGACTGATAATATAAAATGAGAAGAACAGTGATTATAAGAAAGCAGTGAAAAACAAAATATATCTTTCAGGGATTCTGGTTCAACATCTCAGGTGGCTCTGCCTGCTCTCTAAGGTCACCAGATGGTTCTGACATTGTTGGGCAAGCATCCACCTCTGAAGACCAGCTGCTTTGAGAGGATCTCTCAAGTCCTCATTCTGAGGTTCCTGTTGGAGTAGCCTTCAAATGAGTGGCATTCTGGTGGCTGATTCAGTTCTGAATGGGAACCCAAGAATTGACTCCCTGTCATTTCACTGTTGTATGTGTCATTGACAATACCTGTCAAGGTTATAGTCAATAAGGTTTGAGAGCAGTTTCTCTTTGGTGTCTCTTCCAATAGAAAAAAATCTATTGGTTGAAGGTCTCAAAGAGGTGGTTTCGACAGAAGTCACGGGAATGTGGCCTTAACCTGTTAGTTTGGGACAAGAGTAGCTTATGATATTTTGCCACATCTGTGTGAATCAGGCTGGAGTCTCATATCGGAGATGAAATTCCTAAATGTGTGAGCCTTCCATTACCAGTTCCTAGAGGATCACCAATGTGTCCCCATGGAAAGAAGTTATATGGCTTTATGGGCCATTGGAAGCACCATGGGAGTCCATTGATTTCTGAAAGTTTCACCAGTTTTAATTTACAAATGACACTCACTCTTCCAGCCTTTTCAGAAGATTGTGTGTGCTAAAAGGAGCACCTTATGTAATTTCTGAGTAGGGAGTAATATCTAACTGAATTATTTTATAATAGTTCCTGTAAAGTGTATAAAGTGGCTACTTGATATAACGTTGATTTCTCTAGATTGTAAACACAAAATCTAGCAGCTTTTTAGCAAGCGTAAGTGTTGTAACTTTTTGGTAAGGAAACACTGCAGCTTTTGTCCTTTCCTGAAAATAGACAAATGATAACTGTAGCACATTCCAATGGCACAGAGGATGGAAACTGGGAACAATTCACCTGCAGCTGTGCAATGGGCCCTTAATTCTTTATTCCAGGTGCTGTCTCATGCTCAGTTTCCCAGGGTTGTATTACTGTCAGGTGGCGCATGACCTTCAACTATCTATTTAAAATCTCCCCATATGTGTTGATTCTAGAACACATGAAAAATTCTCTGTGTCAGGATGAGTAGGGTTGTGGAGAAATTTATTATGTCCTATCTGAAGTCACCTGATATTAATCACTTGATGTTACCAACAGCTAGTAGGAGATTGCCACAGATGACAAGAGTGGGGCGTAGAACATTTCCCATGCTTTCATTTCCAAGTCAGCAGTTAAACCTTAACATTTTACAATGGTGTCCCTGCATTACTCCAGAGACTTATCTGGTGTGGTTTGGTTAAGATCGTAACCCCAGTTACAACTGTAACTTTGGCACAGTAGCCTGCTAGGGCCTCTCCCTTAACTTCTCTGCTATCTTTGTGGACCTAGGTTCAGACTTTATATCAGCCATATCTTTAAGAAGTAGAAGTACATTTTAAAGCTCCTTACCTTGTTGCCCATTTTCGATGGGGTACCAGCAGTGGTGAGAAATCCTTTTTATTTCTGAAGCATCCTCAAATCATGCACGACTTCACAAGCACACTTCTATCTTTATGGAACTACTTGGTCTCCAAAGTGATGACATGGGAGGTGGTGGAACCATTCAACAGTGGGGCCTGTGAAGGGTCTTTAGGTGGCTGGGGTGTGCCCTTGAGGGAGCAGTGGGACCTTGGCTCTCCTCACTTTTTCTCTCTTCCACTTCTTGGCTGCAAGGGGAGAAGTTATGCTCTGCAGCACACCCTGTTCTGAGGCACAGAAGCTAATCAGCCATGGACTGGACCCTCCAACACTGTGAGCCAGGACAAACCTTTTCTCTTTGTCAGTTGATTATCCTAGGCCATGGACAGCAAACTTTTTAGAGCTGAGTGTGCAAACTGCAATCCAAAACCCATTTCTTTATCGCAAAGTGCCAACACTGCAATTAACCAGTTACCAGTCCAATTATTTAAATACAAGATGACCAAAAACTGCATATTATTTTTTCATTAATCTTTATAAGATAATATAACAGGAAATATAAAAATGACAATTTTATCAAATTTATTCAATACAAGAATTGACTGGTTGGAATGACACCTACCCAAGCAACACTCAGGATAGTCAGTATGTTAACAAATGCACTGCCCGAGTGACGCTTGGGGTAAACTGTTAAGTGGTTAAACCTGAATACTGAGGTTTTAGTTTTTTTTTTTAAGTTTATTTTTGTTTGTTTGTTTGTTTCAGACAGAGTCTCACTATGTAGCCCAGGCTGGCTTTGAACTCGCAGTGGTCCTCCTGGCTCAGCCTTTGGAGCACTGGGATTGTAGGTGTGCACCACGACCACACCCGCTGTTATTCCACGCTCAGCTCCTGGTGTGACTTGGCTCGTGTGCTGGCACAGGTACACCACCACTGTCCGAGGCACTTGTTGTAGTCTGAGAAAGTTGATGAACACAACGTACATTTACACATGATGTTTCCTTTCCGGTCTTTGGCTAGCTTACAAGCTCTGGAAAGAACAGGAAGTTCTACCACCCGATCTGACTCCTGCCTCAGGAGACACTCTTCTGAAGGAGAGCTTTGACTGACAATAGCACATCCCGCTTGAAACCATTGATTTAATTTTAGTTTTCAAATGGCATCCATCAGCAGATCACTCAGGCCAGCTTGCTCAATGGGATGCTGAGGTCAATCTGAGTGAGGTACAGAAAGTTCCCGAATTGAGGTAGACAATGGGATTCCTTTCTCCTGGCAGAGACAGCCAAGCAACAGGATATAGAGTGATGCAAGGATGAATTGTGATGTGGGGGTGAGACACAGGACTCCAGTCAGCAGCAGAGTGTATATCTGGTGAGGAACCAAGTGGGGAGCCTGGGGTTCATTCAATAGAGGCAAACACTGCAACTCTTACCCAGGACAGAGGCCTTCACAGCCAGGTGAAGACTGAGTCCTAGCTTGGACAGCTTCCAGAGAGAGGGGCGTAAGCCACAAGGGCTCATCCACTTCATTTGTGCATAAATAGACAAGGGATTTTTGTAGTTAGAAATGCTTTTATGAGTTAAATTGTGCTTCCTCCCTCAAAAAGAGTATATTAAAATCTTAATTCTTACACTGCAAAATGTGGGAAATAGGGTCTTTGCAAACGTAATTAGTTAGATTCAAATGAGTTCATGCTGGAGCAGCATGGGCCCTCTATCCAGTGTGAGTGATGCACTTACAAGAAGACACAAAGGAGGCGCTGGGGGAAGGTGGCCATGTGACAGCACAGGGACTGAGCAAGTGATGCGACTGCACACCAGTGAATGCAAGGACTACTGGGCAACACCAGGGCTGGGAAAGAGCAGGAATGGTTCTTTTCTGCAGAGCTCAGAATGGGTGCACCTTTGACCACACCTTGATTTCCCATTTGCAGACCCCAGGCTGATGAGACAAGAAATTTCCCATAAGTACTTCTGGGTACTTTGCCACAGCAGCTCTAGGAAAGCAATGCAGATGGTGAGGGAAGGAGGCTGGGGGAGAGACTTCTTCTGATGTGGATTTGGGTTTCTCCATAAAGCATGTCTTTGGGGAACCATTCCACTATTATATCTCTAGAGAAGGGTTGTGGTAGTGCATTCCACTTTGAAAATAAATCCAGTGTGTTACAGTTTGGATCTAAAATGTCTCCCAAAAGTTTCATGTGTCCAAAGGTGGGGTTTTGGGAAGGTGATTGGATCATGGAGTGCTGGGTTCATCAGTGGGCTGACCCACAAAGGAGGTCATAGCTGAATGAGCTGTTAGGAGGTGGGGCCTGGTTGGAAGAGGCGGGTCTTCCTGTGGGATGTACAGCTGTCTTCCTCCAGGCACTTCTTCCCGGCCACTTTCACCTTGGAGCCAGATAATTATGGGCTGAACCATCTAAAACCATGAGCCAAAGTAACCTTTCCCACTTTAAACTGTGTGTGCCAGGTATTGGATCCCAGCAATGAGAGCTAACGGACGGAGCAGTCATTTCATGAGGAGTCTAGGGTAAGTTTGGATAGACTTCATCAGGACAGAACTTTTCTCTTCTTAGACAGGTCATGTCCCATTCAGGGAAGAACTGGAGGAAGAGAAGAGGGAGCATTTATTAGGGAGAGGAATTTACTTTGCTATTGCTTAAGTTTGTCAAGTTGCTCATGAGCTTTGGTCAAGGAATTTTCAGTGAAGTAATTTTTTATTTAAGATTTGATTAAAAATAATTAACAATACGATATTGTACACTTTGATATTTGTTGAGAGGCTAGATTTGAAGTTAAATGCTTTTAACACAGTAAAAATAAAGTAAAACTAATTAAAATTAAATACATCGTCAGAACTAATGGGGTATTTTCTCACTTATTATTTGTGATAGTGGAGTTTTGAATTTATTCAGGAACAATTCGGCATCAAACCACTTCTTAATGGTACTAAAGATATTGTATTTTGTCCACATTTAGATTTCAATAACTTGTGCTTTTGTTTTCAACGTGCTTTGATTGACAATGTTGTTTTGCAGTACTGAAGTAGTTTTTCCTACATCAGAATGTTTTTGTATGAAGTCAACACTCAGGGAAAAGAAGGCTCACAGAATGGGAATGGAGCCTGTGGGTCTCTTATGACTCCGACTGTTGGCTGTGGTCTGACAGCTGTGCCCACTTCCTGGTAGATCAGAATCTAATCACCAATGTCAGGGTGTTAGGAGGTGTGGCTTTTGCAGGGTGACTGAGTGAGGCTGTGAAGCCTCAGGAAGGGGGTTGCTGCTGTTCCAAAACAGCCCCAGAGAGCTGCCCTGTCCTTTCCACCACAGCAGGACACAGCTTGGAAGGCACCACTGTGAGGAACCGCTCAGGCTGAGTCAAAGCTCAGGCATCTGAGGACACCTGAGAACGTGAAGCCACTATCTAGTGCAGGCGCAGAGCGGGATATGGTTACGTAACCATGATTTAGCTTTACGCAACCATGCATGCACTGGTTAGGCCACCACAGAAGAATGTAAATATATGATAATGATATATATAAGAATTAAACAATGAAGACACAGGCTGCTCTTGTGCTGTGCTCTGCTTCCTGCTGCCTGCTGTTGTTGCTAATGTCTTGTACACATGTGTACTTTAACCTGGGGACCTTACCTGCAAAAATCTCCCTTGGGCCCCACAAGTGGGCCAAGAATCACCCAGTACCAGGAAAGAGGCCCTTGCTAGCTGTTGGATCTGTCAGTACCTCTGAAGCAGGAGATTAGGACACAGCAAGCCACTGGGCAAGTGAGCATGACCTGTCAACCACTGAGATCCAGGACACATGTGCAGAACATCTTCCAAGCCCCACACATGGGAGCAATCAGCGAATGCTATCTTCAATTCTTCTGGCACAAGATCAAGCAGGTTTTTGTTAGGATGGCTTAGATCTGATGTCTTAGGGACATTTTCTCGTTCTAAACTGAGGAATCTCAGGACCATATGCTGCATGTGGAAACATGGCCTGCTATCCATTCATAGATAACCATAGCCTCCACAGGAAGGGGGCGACCTCCTGAAGGAGAAGCTGCCCTGGCAGGGAACACAGTCAGTGTCCACAGCAGTTTTCTAAGATGATTCCCTAAAGCAGCTGTTCTTCAAAGTGTGGTTATAGTCCTAGGAGTCCCCAAGATTCTCCCAGATCTGCAAAATCAATCCATTTTCATAATAATGCTAAGATACTACTTAATTTTTAATTTCATATTGACTTTTACATTGATGCTAAGAAAACAACTGTGGGTAAACTTCTGGTGTTTTAGCACATATGAAGGCACTGGCAGCAGACACACCTGGCAATCACTGGGTGTTCACCGGGGGCATCTTCAATTGAAAGGGCAGTCTTTGATAGAGCAGCAGAAATCACTGATTTCAGCAAGTCTTCATCTTGGATGCACATCTCTTTATATGCTATGTAAGTAAAGGAGAAATATGAACAAAGCATGCTTCTGGCTAACAAAGTAAGATAGTCTCGGAAAATGCACATATATGGTGATCTGAGTTGCAAGTTAAAGAAGCCACACTTTTCATGAAACACAGTTTTTACTTGGAAAAATGAATGACAGATAAACTATGGTTATTTAGGCTTGGGTATCTGTGAGACATTTTCTCCATGAAATTGGCTTGTCATGATGGTACTCAGTGCCAATAATAAGATTCAAGATTTTAGGAGAAACTTTGAATTTTTGAAACTTGTGTCCTTCACCATTAGTTTCACAGCTTCACAATACTCGAAGACTTTTTAAAGGATATGTGTGAAACTATTAAGAAGTGTTATAAATTGATATTTTATAATAAAATGTGTAAAAATTTGGATGAGCTGCTTAACTCAGTGAGTGAACTGTTATTTTCCAAGTGGCCAATACATAATGCTATAAAATTATGTGCAGTTAGAAGGTCCATTCCAAGTACAAGATAGAGGAATGGATTTTGATGTAACACAACCTAAAAATAACATTGTTGTTACGGTTGACATATAGATGTCTGCGCCCCGAAAGCCTCATCCACTCATAGGTGGGACTTTGGGAGATGATGGGATTATGGATTAGTCCACTGATGAGTTTATAGCTGGGTGTGATATTGGAAGGTGAGGCCTAGTTGGAGGAGGTGGATCACTAAGGGCATGGCCTGCAGGAGTCTATGTCCCTCCATCCTCCTTTGATCTCTCTCTGATTCCTGCCTGCCATGCCATGAGCTGTTCGTCCTCTGTGATGCCCCTCTCCTATGCTGCCCTGCCTTGGAGCCAGCTGACTTTGGACTGAAATCTCTACAAAATGAGCCAAAATAAACCTCTCCTCCTTTAATTCATGAGTGCCAGGTATTATACTGTGTCTCAGCAACAAGAAACTAAGACAATTATATATGAAAATATGCTTCCAGATTCTACATTGCAGCTAATTTAAGAAACTACTATTTTTTGAGTAATGGTGCAGTACAAAAGAAGAAAAACCATGATTATCTTGAGAGATCTTAAAATGCTCTTCCTACACAAATAAACATGTTAGGGATGTTCCTAATAATTTTCAGCAGTGTAAGTTTGAGAAATGTTCTAAACTATTCATATGTATGTTTTTCTAGGACAAATGATAATGGCAGTGCCTCTGAGTAGTAAGAAACCTAATTCCTCTAAATACAACAATGATATTTTGTATGCTTTTATTGTTAATCACAACTTTTCACCTTCATCATGATTCTACCCAAACCAACAGCAAGCATTTGTTGAAAATCTGCCTCATCTAAACCCAATTCTAAATACTTCTCACACGTTAGACTCTTACAACAGCCGCTTATAGAAAGGGATTATCCTCACCACCTTTTCACAGAGGGGAAACTGAGGCTAGACGAGTTAGGTACCTTGCCTCATGCCGCAAAGTAGTGAGTCTCAGCCCTGCAGCTGCTACTAATTCAGGAAATTCTCCCTTGCACCATTCCTTAGGCTTGGCGAAGACTATCAAAGACCTCATTGATGTTTTGATATTCATTACTTGCTGAAATGGTAAATATTTTAGACATATTGGATTAAGTAAAAAAATTATTAAATTAATTTCAATTGTTTCTCTTTCCTTTTCTCAAATGTGGCAGGGTCCAGGGATGTAGCTCGGTAGTACAGTGTGCATTTGCAAGTAAGAGGACTGGGTTCAGTCCTCAACACTGACAAAATAAAATGTACCTACTAAAATTCATTTTTCTTTTTGTTGTTTTTGTTGTTGTTGTTTCATTTTGTACCAGAGTCTTACTTAGGTAATGTAGATATGGGTGCTGCATTTACAGGCATGTGCCACCACACTCAGCCACTAAAGTTTTTGATTCATATGTAGCTTGTATCTTATTCCTGTCGAATAGTGCTAGTTTTAACAATATCAACTCAGTTAAGTTTTAAAATAGTTCAAATAAGAAGTTTCTTTACGCATCACCTGAGAAGCAAGTTTCTTCCTTCCTGAAGTATTTTAAGGCCTTTAGTCCTTAATTAAAAACTTCTGGCACACGGTTTTATTGTCCTCAAAGCCCTCAGGCAGCTTCAAACAACACTGTTCCAGTCAGGGAAGCAAGTGTGTTTCATCACGCCCTTCGAAACTGCCCTGTTCCAGCACAAATTTCTCAGCTAAGTTACAAATTTACACTTTTACACATAATTGCATAACAGCTTTTCAGCTTTTTTGCCATATTAAAAATAAGAGAATTGAAGTTAAGAAGAGAAAAGCAAAATGACAGGGACAATAGCAGTGGGCCCAAAAGAAATGTTTTTGGGGTGCAGCTTGTGGGGAGATCAAGGAAGCCAAGACAAGTAGACCAGGGCTTGGCTGCTGCCCTCCTGCCTGCAGGGGTCGAGTGGGGAGGGACAGTCCCGGGAAGCTGAGGGCTTCCCACTGGAGCTCAGCCGTCACAGAGTGGAGTGGCATTACCAAGGACAGAGCCCAAGTGGCATAGCTGTGGATGTCAAGAATGATTGCTGCAGAGGGCAGCATTTTCTCCTTGCATTTTGGACCCCAGCATGCTTTCAGTATACCTCAAACTCTCTTCTTTAGGGCCGGTGAGATGGCTCAGCGGCGTAAGCGCCTGCCCGGCAAGCGCGAGGGCCCAAGTTCGACTCCCGGAACCCACATACGAAAAAGGGGCCGGTGATATCGCTCAGCGGCACGGGCGCCTGCTGGCGCGCGAAGTCCTGAGGTCGACCCCCGGTACCCACAAAAAAAAAAAAAAAGCTCTCTTCTTTAATAATGGCTGTCATCTATTGGCACTCAGTACATATGGCGCCTTTCATGTGACAAAGTCCATCCTCACACAGAGCCAGGAGGGAACCATCCTGTGCCTTCCTTCTCCTGTGTTTCCTTCCACATTTCACAGCTAGAGAAGAATTTTCCTCCGAAGGAACTATACCTGGCGTCTCATCGGACCTGATTTAGAGCACAGTTAGGTGAGACTTGACCTCAGCCTTGCTGTCACAATGGTTAGGAGTTTGGGGTCTATGGGGTGGGGTGAGTGTGTTTTGGTTGTGAGCAGATATGAGTGGGGATCAGAGGGTGGAATTTGATGGGTGAAATTCATCCCCCACACGCATTCCAAACCCACATCGAAGAGGTCACCCCCCGATGTGACTGTGTTCGGAGACAGGGTTTAAATCCTTTAATGCCCAGTGATGCATTTTTGGAACACCTGTAGCAATGAAACATAATGAACTGGTTTCTCTTTGAATTCCTGTTCCTTGAATTTTTCTAGGTCACGTATCTGAATTTCATACAAAAATTCCAAAAATTTCAATCTTCAGCATCAACGGGTTAAGAAGGCGTTTAAGGGTAAACGAGACCACTACGGTGAAGTGGTGACAGTGACAGAGGGAGAGGAAGAGGGGCACACACTCTCCGAGAGAGGTCCGCTCTGCCAGAGGACCATGGAAACCACCGGGCCAGCGCTTCCGCCTCAAGACTCGAAGCCTCTGAACTGTGAGACTTGGCTGCCTGCTGTTTAAGACACTCTCTCTAGTGTCATCACAACATTGCTAGCAGAGTGACACAGACACTGAGACAAGATGCAGAGTACGCAGACACCAGCCGGCCAGCAGACGGCAGAGAAAGGATTAGGAGGAAGCCTCCAGCTGCTCCCAGCCGGCCTCTCCAGCTCCCAGCCAGGATGAGACTCCCAGAGCCAGACGTAGCCCCTCGCTGTCCTCCAACATCTGTTATCCAACAGCGCCTGCGGGTGCAACTAATCCAGGGCATCAGAACCAAGCCAGACCAGGGCAATTTTTGTGTAAGACACTGCAAGTCCACAACACTAGAAATTCATTTTAATAATGACCAAAACAAGGGTGGAAGTCAGGAAAAGGCAGAGTTTTCTTAGGTTCTGTATGAATTTTGTAAGTGTAAGGTTTGTTGTGCAGGTGTAAGCCAGTGCCGTCTCTGATTATAAGGACCTGGTAACCTGGTGTCATCCGTAGTAGTGAGGAGGAGACACCCCTCCAAATGGTGGTTTCCCTCGTAAATTTAAATTCCCCCTACAAAGCGCAACTTCTACTCTATTCCCAGAGCTTCTCCTACAGCTGCTGTTTCACAAAATAACTCTTATGCCAACAAGGCCCATTTTAGGGTAGTGTATTGTAGGATCTTACAGTATCTGTCTCATAAAGTTTTAACCAACCCAGCTGTGTGCTTGGAATAATTCCTACACATAGCAGAAGCTCCATGAATGCTAGTGGGTATTATTTGTAATGTTTGATGTAATAAATCACTGCATATACTTTTGGGATTGCTCACCCTGTGTCTGACCCCCAATGGCAAACACGACAATACCCACAGTGGCACACATCACACTGCTCCTCCTTTCCCTCCCCCTCTCCCCCGGAACATGGAGAGACGGTGTTTCCGACTTGTTGAAGTCAGGTGTGGCTGCTGACTTGCTTTAG
Organism: Erethizon dorsatum; assembly: GCA_028451465.1. Lineage (NCBI taxonomy): Eukaryota > Metazoa > Chordata > Mammalia > Rodentia > Erethizontidae > Erethizon > Erethizon dorsatum. The sequence continues at coordinate 110,046,842 of CM051832.1, read as the reverse complement.
CCCATAAAACGCAACCGGAAGAGTCACTTTGGGTAAAAGATTTAACTGCAGTGATAACCTTCTCCCCTCCTTTCCCTGCCTCTCTGAAGGTGGAAGCCAGTTTTGAGATAGTGGGACAATAGCCCTGACAGTGGTGACAGCTACTCCGGGGAGGACTGTGGCTCCACGGGAGACTTTGATGGTAAACAAACTGTCACTGCTCAAGCCGCTGGCTTATGACAGCAACATCACCTGCTTTGCCCTGGGTGTGACAGTCACCACATCCCACAGCCTGTCAGAAGTCCTGGCACATGGAAAGTGATTACACATGCTTTGCCTGGATTAGTAAGCTAAAACGATTTAATCAGCAATTAACCTGAATGATTTTAATTAAACACATTATTTCGGCTCTGAAATCTTAGATTTTCTAACTGATTAGAATGTGGGGCTCACCACCCTTTGAGTACCAAGCAGTCACTTTGCTACCAAAGCTACAGCCCCACATGTCCTGCGTTCCACAGGGACCCCATTAAAGTGCTGTCAAACTTCAATGCAGTGAACTTCTCTGTGAAGTGGTCTTCAAAAGTCTTTACTTCTGCTATAGCCACACTTCCTTAAGTCCCCTGCAGACTACACCAGGAGCCAGAAAGACCGGGAGGTTAAAAGCACCAGAGAACATGTTTAACAAACTGCATATGCAGTTTCTCCTAAAGGAAGGGAGTGGGCCCTGGCCCGCGGTACCCCCTGGTCCTCGCTGCAACAGGAATCAATACATTTACCAAGGTAAAAGAAGGAGTCAGTAAATCTGAGAAATGTAAGCAAAATCTACACGCGGCGCTGGGGAGGCCAGGCTGCTGAGAACTCCAGCAGCGCTGACAGCGACAGCAGAGCCCCAGATAGATGAGAAAGAAGATGGGAAGGAAGGTGTTCTCCATGAACACCAGGCACCACCGGACTTCATCCTCCAAACCCAGTTCAGGTTTCCAAAGACCTAGGGGACACCGGGCTCCTGCTCACCACAAACAGAGGGGCTTGCCGCTTCCACTGGGACTGAGAACTCAGGAAGTCCCAAATGCAGGGGGAGGGAACTAAGCGAAGGTCCTTTTGATGGTGGCTTTGGGACTCTCGCTCCAGAGAGGATGGAGCATGCAGGGCGAGCCGCACGGCAGGCGTCTGGTCACCGTTCCCTGGATGTGCGACCTCGGACAGGACAAATGCATCGACCTCTCTGTGCGCTGCAGCCTCCCGCCCTGAAGATGCGGACATGCTGGTGCCCACCTCGAGAGTCGCTGTGGGAAGTAACAGATGCGGTCAGCACCAGCGCAGCACCTAGGGTAGCACACAGCAGTCACCCAGGAAAAGTCAGCCTGTATCACCTTGGGCCTCGTGCACTGACTCCTGCCACCAGCTTTGCGCCCTGGAGCACATGATTTGTCTTCTCTGCGCCTTCGTTTTCTTGTCCTACGCGTTGTCAGGAGCAGCGGCCACGTGCCGGCCGGGGCAGCACAGCCCAGCCCTGCTAGCGAGGGTTTCCGCACACAGGCGGGTCTGCAGGGCTGGGTGTCCCCGTCCTCGGAGCAGAGTGCCTCTGCCAGACTGCCATCTCCCTTGGGGAGCACTGTGACGTCCCTGAGACGTCCCTGAGAGGCAGCTCTGCTCCCCCGCAGCCCCTCCGCTCCCAGCCCATCCCAGGGGCTCCCAGAGCTCCTGCCTCGGCTTCCAGCCGGTCTCCGCCGCGGATGTCCAGCAGAGGCCGCCCTGGGCCGGGCTCCTGGGAGCTGAGCGAGGCAGGAGGGAGGGCCGGAGGGACGACCAGGGGGTGGCCCAGTCCCCGCCGCCCGGCCGGGTGGGAGGGGTTTGGAGGCGGTTGCTCCGGCTCCGCGGCGGGGATGGAGCAAGAGTGCGCCGGGCGCGGGAGCTCACGCTGCTGACTGCGCCAGCCGCGCCTGGTCTTCCCCATCTCGCCGCCTGCAGCCCGCGCCGCCTCCCGCTACAGGACCATGGGCGGCCGGGCACTCGTCCTCCTGTGCTTCCTCGTGGCAGGTACGCGCAGTCCTCCGGGACGCGGGCGGGGCGGGTCTCGGGGGTGCGCGCGGTGTGAACGCCCGATCCGGTCCGGTCCGGCCCGACCCGGGTGCGGTGTGCGCGCCCACACCCAGACCCGGGGAGGGTGCGCGGCCCTGGTGCTCCTGACTCGCGGAGGACTCGGTGGCGGGGTCCTTCCTGCTTCCGCCTGTGCCCGCGTAGACGCGGCGCTCTGGACCCGCGGACCGAGAGAGCGGACCAGGAGGCTGAATCAGGCTTGGCCGCCGCCCGGAGGCTATTCGTGCGGTCCGGACCCTCTGTCTCGGGCGTGCGTCCGGGTTCCGCGTGGGATGATGAGGCAGGACAGTCGCCGTGCGGGTTCGGCTGCGCCGGACTCGGGGGCCCTGGTCCGCTGTGCGCTCTCGAGTCCCGGCTTTTGGGCTGTGTCCCCGCTGTAGGTGACAGCTGGGTCCTCACCTCATACACGGAGTCCTCGCCGCAGGGCTCCAGGAGCTCGGAACTGGGTGGATCAGGGCGCAGGGTTCTCTGCGCTGCTGTGACCCCGAGCCTGCGTTTCTTCCTTCCTGACTTATTTCTGTGTTATTTTGAACAGCCCGGCAGCTGGCAAAGCCGGATTAACCCTGAGAGGCGCTGTATTGTGGCTTTTTTCCCCTAGAGAGGCTCCGGAGGTTTTGTTTGTGATTTTGTGTTCACGCAGTCTTAGCTTAGCCCGGTGCTTGAGAGGAGGAGCACTGTCCCCTTGGCCTCTGTGGGATCCCGGCCACTACGGTCACAGCCACCCCCAGGGACCCGGGCAGCCCTACTGTCCCTTCCCCGCCTGTCCCCGTGTCCCAGTCCCCAAAGGCCATGAAGCCGGCCCAGAACTGCCCTCCTTTTCTCCAAAGTTCGCCCCCAAAGAATCTCTATAGGTCGCCGTGTCTTGCAGAGCTGTTTGCAGTAAATTGTCAGCCAAATAACATAAAGAGAGCAAAAATACCTAGTGAGCGTCTCTGCGTCCGAAGGAAGGTGTTTTCAGATCTAAAGGACTGTTTCTAGGGGAAAGCAGCCGAGTTGGTGAAGCAGCGGGGTGGCAGGCCCAAGAGTCTCTGGCTGTGCTGGGCTCCGGCCCAAAAGGATACTTTTCTTCTCTGCTTTCCCTCCAGCTTTAGAGGCTTCAATTTTTAAATTATATCATCATCATCATCATCATCATCATCATCATCATTACTGTAAAACCCTTAAAGTGATGCTTTCTTGAGCCAAGAACAAGGTTGGGGGGCAGGGGCTTTGCGGGGGGGGTGGTCATGTACTGAGGATTGAACCCAGAGCACTGTACTACTGGGCTTCATCTCTAGACCTTTTTACTTTTTATTTTGAGACAGAATCTCACCAAGTTGCCCAGGCTGGCCTTGAGCTTGTGATCCTCCTGCCTCGGCCTCCTGAGTAGCTGGGATTACAGGTGCATCACCATGCCCAGCCAGAGGCCTGGTTTTTAGCTTTACAAATCCTCTCAATGTGTACATAGCCTTTCCTCCAGGATGCAGAATAGGCACTTGGACATAAGTATGTAGTCAGCAGACCAGCCCAGGAGGTCTCCGTGTATATCCTCTTGTGTCTTAAAAGGAGGAAGAGAGAAAGCCTAGGTAGTCTTCAGCTGCCTGGAGGCTGGTTCTGCTGGGACACCAGCACTGTTCTGTTACAAACTCTTCTTATCTAGTGACTGCAAGCCTGACACTCCCAGGTTCAGCCCTGGAGTGGTGCAGGGAGAGCAAGCCACGCTGGAGCTTCGTCTCCAGCTTTAGAAGCTTTGTTTTTTAGGGCTTTAGGGCTGCTTCTCCTTTGTTCCCTTCCTGCCACAGCTGCTGGCTGATGTTCTATGGCCCCATTTATTCACAACTCCCTCACCAAGAGATCTAAGATACAGTGAAACTTTCAAAGGCCTCTTTGCAACACCGGCAGAGGACAAAAGAGAAACGTGTTACAGGTAGGGAGGCACAAACCCCTGCTCCTGCTGTTCCTGCTGCTCCTGCCCGTCTGCCCTGGTCTCCCGCAGGGAAAGTGTGGCCCACCCCACTGCCAGGCACTCTGTGCATCTTGTTGTCCCTGGGTGAGCAGGACAGGACCCCTGCCTGCCACCCCATGGGATCTAACTAACCTCCTGATGTCCTGAACATAAACCGGAAGTGCGCACACATTCACAGGAACAGCAGGGCTGTCTGTGGCTTGCCGGTGTGGTAGAAAGAGTTACAGGCCTTCCTGTCGCCTGAGATATGTGGTCAGAGGCAAAGACAGGACACTTCCTCACGTGACACCTGACCTGAAAGGTGGCATCTCTTTCTTGTTATCTGTTGCGCGGACAGAGGCAGGGCTTCAAGGCGGTGAGCAGGAGATTCTTCCTGCAGCTGGATCTCCGACAGGCTCGGCTACACACGAATCCTGTTGTTTAGGGCCAGCACCTTATTCACTCTGTGTGTTCTTGTCTTCAAACTTGATGGAAATAAAACACCACACTAATTTTGGACAATGGTCCCCAAAATGCTCAGTAACAAAGAGAAGTAACATCTCACCAAGCACTTCATTTCTTCCATGGGGAATTTTGCAAACTGGTGTGTTTTAAAAGTCTCAGTCAGCTAAACCTTAAAGGTTCAGTGCCCAGAGCCACAGCATTTTGGATAATTCAAATCTAACAACTTGGGCAAAGATGGGTCATTTTGTCTGAAAGTTCTAGAATGGCTATTTCCAGAACCCTCAATCATCAATAATGCCCGATCTCTGACTGAACTGCAGCCTTTAGACCTGGTCTAATTGTGCCTGTGTTTTTATGTAGGAAATACTGGTCCAGTATTTATACTGTTTAAGCAGACTTTTTAAAGCAATAATTTTCCCTCTTGGAGAACAACACCCACTGGAAATGGTGGACAGTGACATTTTTTAAATGTTTTCAACAGGAATTGGCCATCTTATCACCTAGATAAAGTCTGCAGTAAAGGAAAGGAATCCTGCAGTAGTGATTACAACTGTGTACTTCCTTTCCCGAGTATCTGTCCCTGAAACTGAACAGGCTAGCATAAGAATAAGTATGTGCTTGGCTCGTACACTGTCAAGTAAAGGAGACCCTTGGAAATGTTAAGGTTTTGCATAGAAGACAATGCAAGGTCTGTGACGAGGACGGAGAGGTGGTGTTCGTCTGCTTTACCCAAGAATTGCTTTCTCCTTGGAAATGCAGGGCTAATCGGTTGCCATTCAGATAATGTGCAGGCAGGGTGGGTACCTGATAAGACTCATGTGTGCAGGTAGTTCACAACATTTCTCATTTTAATTATATCGTAAATTACTTGAGGGCCGGTGATACAGCTCAGCGGCATAAGCGCCTGCATGGCAAGCACGAGGTCCTGAGTTCAACTCCTGGTACCCACATACAAAAAATAAATAAATAAATCTTAAAAAAAAATTTATTTGAGTGCCTGATTAATGTAACATCCTAGCTTCTGATGTGTGGATCTTTAAGTGCTCATCATCACCTTTGATATCAGCATACCATTTCTTTCACCTGTTTAACATTGTTTTACACTTTGAAGCCATTGCCATTTCATTAGTACCAGGAATGATTAAAACAAATGAGACAGTTACAGAAATCTTTGCGCTCATATTTTCCTTTGATGCAGGATGACATTCTATCAATGAAAATTACACTGTCATAATTTTCCTTTGTCTAGTGTTGCCAGATTTAGCAAATAGAAATCCAGGTTGTCCCGTCGGGCATGGTGGAGCGCGCCTGTAATCCCAGTACTTGGAAGGCTGAGGCAGGAGGATTCCTGCAAGTTTGAGGCCAGTCTGGGCTACAAGGTGAGTTCAAGGCCAGCCTGAACCACATAGCGAAACCCTATCTCAGAAAGACAAAAAAAAAAAAAAAAATTCCAGGTTGTCCAGTAAAAATTGAATTTCAAGTACTCAGTGATTCTAAGTATGTCCCGTGTAATGTGAAAGTCAGATCCCCCTAATTGTTCTATATTTTTTCTGGCAGCCAGCTTTAGTCTTTCTTCTGCAGCTCAGCTATGTAGTCAAGCCCATCTGTGCAATGGGAACCTGTGAATTTAGAACCTTACCTCATGGGGCTTTAGCTGCCCTCCACCAGTCTATTCAAAAGGATCGGTCCATGAGGAAACGTGGAGATTTTAGTGACCAACTGCATGGGTTAGGATTAAAGGACAACTTTCACTGCTGCAGTGAAATCTGTGTGTTCCAACTGCATATCCATTAGCTATGCATTTCTGTGTGCATCTGAACAGTTGATGAGATTTCTGTGCCTCTCTCACCTACATTAATGAGCAGCTTTTGACTCTTCCTTTAAAAAAACAATTGTGTGTTTCTTACAGTAACAATGTTAAAAACAGCTAAGACAGCTAGAACTAGAAGCCTCGTGCAACCTGGCTGGCAGCTGATTAAAAAGAAAGTTACTGAGTACCTTAGGCTTTCAGTGTTGTTTTTTGTGCTAGGATCTTATGACATCTTACAAATATTAATTAGGTAAGTTTTATAGAATTCCTGCTGGATAGGTTTATTAGTGTCACTTAAAAGCTGTGGCTATACAGAGTTGGAAGCAACATATTAGATAGAAGTTTAAGGAAGATGTAAAAAACAATCTTTTAAGCAATTTAACTGTGGTGGATATGGGCACCCTCGTACCTAAGGCAAAAATCTGTGAATAGCTGATCGTTAAGTGGGAAAAATGGTGGCAAATTACTAGGTGCGATATTTAGAAAACATTACCTATTCAATACAAAAGGTGAACGGTAGCGTATATCTTAGGTGATGATGTCTCCCACTCACGGTGCAGATTCTGACACCTGATTTTCTTTTCTGTGAGCAAGGAAGTAAGGACGTGGAACTTGAGTGCAGGTGTTGAACAGGACAGGAATTCCAGGACAGAGGGTTGTGTTTGTTTATTTATTGCCCATGGCTGTGAACCTAGAGCTACCACTCAGCCTTGCCAGTGGTGAGATGTTGTGTGTCTTTATCTAGCATGAATAAAAGATACATTATAGTTTACATTGCGACATTCTTACCAGCTTTGTGTAGTAAGAAGCACACCCTCACCATGGAGAGAGTTTACTTACCTTCTGTTGTATTCACAATGGACCCTTCTGGTGCCGCTGCCTCTTAGGAAATGCTTCCGGGTCACTGGAAGTTTTTATGACCTGTTTCAGTCCATGCCGCTGCTATAACAGCCTGGCTCTGTAAACTGGATTCCCTTCAGCAACAAGCATGTACTTGTCATCATGCTGGAGGCTGGGACGTGCAAGATCATGTGCAGATTCTTTGTCTGGGGGCCGCTTACTTCCTAGCTCACAGGCCGTGCCTGGTCAGCGTGGTCACATGGTGGGGAAGGCGAGACCCACCTCCCTCTTCCTTCATGAACTCCTCATAACCAGTCACCTCCCAGAGGGCCCAGTGTTCATAGCACCACTTTGGGAGTTGGAATTTTAACATCTAAAATTTGGGGGCATGAAAATATTAAGCCATGGTGTGATCCCCCAGGTAGATGGAGGCAGATAGGATTATGCTGAAGTTGAACATAGGTGTGACTGTAAAGCTCTCCACACTGTAGGTGTGGTGGATTGACAACTGGTAGTCGACTTGCAACACCCAGCTAAACTGAATTAGCATGGTGCTGGGTGTGGAGGGCCCACCTGGGGACTGCTGACAACAACATAAAAAGGAGAACTGGAGAGGAAGAGTTGGTGCTGTTGGTTCTCTTAGAGGAGCTTGTTGTGCTGGCTTTCCTGATAGGAACTTGGCTGTTCTCATCGTTGGAGGAGCTCGGGACCTCATCATCACTGAGGATGGCTGTGGTACTTTTCGGAGGAGCTCTGATACTTACTCTAAGCATCACTTCCTGGCTCTGGTGCAGATCCCTCAGCCTGCGGGCAGATCCTTCATCCCACTGGCGTAGACTTTCTAGCTTCCACCACTGACCTTTGGGCCTTCCCAGCACAGATCCGTGAAATAGACTTACATGAGACATTGTTGTGGACTCTGGACCTCCCATTGGACTCATGGGGGCATTGCCATGGGCTCTAGGTCTTCATCTGGACTCATGCAGGACAGTGCTGTGGAATCCAGGCCTTCAGCTGGATTCTTTGGGTCTTTGACGTGTGGACAGATTTCCTGCATTCTTTTTGTATTTGACTCTTTGGGTGACTACTATAAAATAATCCTATAAATTATGTGTCCTGTGTTGTTTCCCTTGCAAACCCTGACTACAACAGTAGGACTCTTGCTTTGTAATGGAATTTGGCTTTTTCCAGAAAGAACGAATAAAAGGGTGCTCTCTTTGCATGTTGTTTGAAAGTTACAGCGCGCCCAGATGATCACAGTCTCCTATTGAGTTAGCCAACATGTCAGAAATACAATACGAAGGGCCTCTCCACCACTGACTTATTTGGACCCTAAGGAAGTCTGATGGGCTAAACACCTCTTTGTTGACCTGGGAAGGAGGCAAGTTCTTGATAAATCACAAACTCTGCCGGTCACGAGAATTCTTACATTGATGGACTCTGTCGCGTCACAAGTGTCGTCAAAATGCATACAGTCCTCACATTGGACTATGGGTGGGGTGGGGGTGTCCTGGATGCTTCTGGGGGTGACATTAAACAGGGGGTCCCTGAAGTCCTTCTTTTATGGAGGGCTGATCAAACATGTCAGCAGCAGGGAAGGACCATCGACTTTGGAGGGTGAATGATCGTCCATCACTACATTCTGGGAAATATTGCTGGGGAAAGAAGTGAGACACAAGATTCCATGTGGAAACTGAGTTGGAAGTGGACAGTCTGGGGGGGCAGTGGCTGCTTGAGAATTTCTGCATAAGGCACAGAGGATTGGCCAGAGAGACAGGGTTGAATTAAAACAAGAAAATTATCCAACATGCAGATGAGAGGGGATGACAAGTAAAATCACTCAGGAATACTAAGGCCGTAGCTGCTGCTGCAGCTGTGCTGAGAGTGAAAACTGTTCATGTTTCCGTTCTAGGGGTTGGGCTCAGAGGTACCTCCTCTCTCATGAAAAGGAAGCCTTTTTCATACGCCTTTTTAGTTCTAGAAAAGGCTGCAAACTAAGCCTTTTTGATGAAACTATGTGGTGGCCCCAGGCAGGTAATCAAGGTGCCCTCAATGGGGCAATGGGGAGCAGACTTCCTATACATGCTCCTGTGGGAAATCCAGCCCTGATATTTATTGTGTGAGGACGGCATTGTGCTCTCCCATACAGAAGCAGCATGGTACGGGAGAGGGTTCTGGAGCAAGAGGATGGTGTGGAGTGCCGGCTCCCAAGCCTCGAGTCCTCCTTCCTGAGTTAGGATAACAGGCACACGGGGACAACATCTCATCGACGTCTGCTAAGCACAGATGCCGGCGGACAGAAGGGTCATTTTACTGTGCTTTCTGGCCTCATCTGTCTCCAACTAGGAGAGCAGAAATGCGAGCTGTTTGATCTGCCCCTGGGTGCTTAATAAATATTCATTCAATTAATTTTTAATTGAGCATCTACATGCGCTAAACACTCTCCGAGGCTCTGGAAATACAGTGATGAGCAAGAGAGACAGCTCTGTACCCTCAGGAAATTTCCACTCCTTGAAGACGATGAATTTTGACTTACGGAAAGAAAAACATCAGTTGAGTGTCCGGTATTCAAGTCCTACTCAACATGTCCAAACTGAGCTCCATATCTTCCCGCAAGGCTCGCCCTGCAGCCATGCCCCCTCAGTGAGCAGCAGCTCCAATCCCCTCTGCTCCTACTGCAAATCCTGTGTCACCCTGGCTCCTTTCTGTGTCCCTGCACCCAATCCTTCAAGATAGCCTGCTCACCTGACCTCTGAAATACATTCAGAACCCACGCACTTCTGCTACCACCATTGCTACCACCATTGCTGTCCCCAGCAAGAGCTGCCGTCTTGTCATGGTACTCTCGGATCTTCTCCACATGGCCTCTCCCTCCTGAGCCTGCTTCCACAGAGCCACGCATAGTCCTTGGAACTGGACCAGGGCTGTCCCTGCTCTGCACGGAGCCCTGTCATGGCGTCCCTAGCACTCAGGGTCCGCATCCTCAGAGTGATGTCAAGGCCCGCGTGAGGGGTGCTCTGTTCATTCTTGAGCCTGGTCCCTGCTGTCTCCTTTGCTCGGCCTGCTGCAGCAGCACCAGCTTCCCCAGCACAACCATGGCTGATTCCTCCATTGGAAACACATTCTCCAGATGGCTTCACGGCTAACTCCCCACCTGCTGAAAACCTCGGGGTCAGTCAGCTTCCTGTTACTGTGACAAATACCTGAGGCGGTCAGCTTACAAAGAAGAGAGGCTTGCGGGGGGTTCACAGCAGTGCTCAACCGGGTGCCCTGGCCTTGAGCCTGGGCAACACAGGAGGTCCTGGCAGGAGGGCCTGGCAGAGGAAGCCATCCACCTCATGGCCAGGTGCAAAAAACAAAGAGAAGGAAAGAGAGCATCATCCATAGCAGCTTTGAGGGTGCATCCCCCGGGCCTCACCCACCTCCCTTCTGAAGATTCCCGCACCTTCTGGTAGGACCAGGCCTTCAACACAGGCCCTCTGCAGGATGCTCTAGACACAAACTGTGGCACCTTTGCTGAAATGTCACTTTCTCAGTGAGCCCCGCCGTGACCAGCATCCTGGCGCCACAGTGCGCCAACCACCAGCACCATGCCCCCCCACCACGCCCTCCTTGGCTTCCTGCTCAGCATTTCCGCGTGTGTCCCCCCTCCCCTCCACCTAATGGAAACGAAGCCCCAGGAGGACAGGGACTTGTTCTGTCTTGCTTGTCCTGGCCCTTCAGTGATACACCACTGGGTGACACATAGCGGGTGCTCAAAACTTTGTTGAACAGGATGAGAAAGATAGTTTTGAGGGCTGGCAAAATTAAGACTTCACTCAGATTTTTCCACAGATCGCTCCAAAATAATACGTTGACAAACTTCTGCTTCGCCGCAGGTACTTGTGTTTCAAGTTGCTTCTTTTAAACCAGTAATCAGACGTTAGTCTTCACTGAGGGTTACAAAAACAAACCTAAAAAAACCAGCTGTGGGCCAGTGAGATGGCTCAGCGGCATAAGCGCCTTCATGGCAAGCGCGAGGGCCTGAGTTCGACTCCCGGAACCCACATATGAAAAAGGGGGCGGTGATATCGCTCAGCGGCACGGGTGCCTGCTGGCGTGTGAGGTCCTGAGGTCGACCCCCCGGTACCCACAAAAAAAAAAAATCAGCTGTTTTTGAGCTATGCACATACAAAACTTTCTTTTTCCTCCCATGGACATCATTTTAAAATAGCTGAAACTTCTCAAACTCTTCAGTCAATTAAGAAAATGTCCCCTTTGAGCTCAGCCTGGAAGGATCAAGATACCTTGCTTTGTACATATTTTCATATTTTGGAATAACTAAAAGTAGCCTGGTGATGAAAAGAAGTTTGCGTTTAAAGGAATCACGAATGGTAACTACCTAATAAAGTTGGACAGCGTTCAGTCAGTTCGAATGCCGAGTGCTGAAAGGGTGAATTAGTCACTGATGAACTTAAGACCACACTGGGTTTCTCGGCCTTGGAGACCCTGCATTCTCCCTTCCCGGACGGTTCTGAGGCTGGGTCGTGTTTCAGCCCAATAGTGGACAGAAAGGATGGCTCTGACTCAAACTGGTGTCCTGGGACGGGGTCCTACTGTCCCTCCTGCAGGGCCGGCACCCCGAACTACCGGTAATGGTGGCAACTCCCCAACTTCACCGCAGCGAATACTCATGGTACTTGGAATGATTAGTTATTTAGTGGCTGCCAGGAGGAACATGAGCTTTAAAAAATAGCAACATACTTGTCTTGTTGTATCAACTCGAGCAGCTTAAAAATAAACCAAAGGAGGGAAAGTTGACAGTTTACTGAAAACACTTGGCTTGCCCACTTCAGAGGTTCATTTGTCCATTCTTTTTTTTCTTTTCAGTTTTTGTTATTAGTCTGTGTTTGCAGTACATAACGATTACGTTCCTTGTGTGGAACTGGCTCGTATACATAACACATCTTCATTCGTTTTTTCATCCCCTCTCCCTCCCCTCCATCTCTTGGTCCCTTTCTCATTTGCAAAAGATCTATCTCCCCTTTTCCTGTTATCTGTCTTTTATTTTGCTCTTTGCTTATATTTTGGGTTTTATCATATAAGAGAAACCATGTGATATTTAAACTTGTGTGTCTGATTTATTTCACTTAATATTATGGTGTCAAGGTGCATCCATTTTCCTACATACAACTCAAGCTCATCCTTCTTTATGGCAGAGTAGTATTCCATTGTGTACTAGGCTGATCAGATGACCTGGCACACCCTGGGCTTTCATTCAGGGCAAAAGGAAGCGGCAGTCTAGAAGAAAGTGGTGTTATTCACTATGCACCTTCTACAAAAATGGTTACAATATGGCGTTAATTGTCCATTTCCCAATATATTGAAAAAGCAAATTACAGAGTAAACCAGACATTGCTGTGTGCATGTGTGAGAGCATGTGTGTCTCGTGTATGTATGTGTAGGCATGTGAGCATGTGTGTGCATGTGTGTCCCTGCAGAGAAAGGGTTTGGAAGGCTACAGTTGTGTCTCTAGGAAGTGAGTGTTAGATCAGTTTCATTTCTCTCCCTCCCAGAATTATTTAATAAGACATCATGAGTATTTTAAACCCCTCTTTAGCAAGTTAATGGGGTGATAGCAACTACTTAATGACTGTTTCAACCCTCAAAATCTTGGCTCAAGAAATAGTTCTGACCGAGCCCTGAAAAACAAGATCTTAAAGAAGCAGTTCCCACAAGAAGGGCCCACGAGGCTTCCTGAGACCCTGGGCAGGGACAGCTCCGGGAAGGGTTGGCTTCAAACAGTGCTGTATGAATCACTGATCAAGTCCTGCATCTTGGATAGCATTTCAAAGGGCTCTGAGCCCCTTAAGGGTGTACTATTAGTTTTTTTTTTCTTTTATTTAAATCTCATTAGAGTTTGTCCCTTATGAGAGCAATTTCTTACACTTTCTAAATTTCTCAAAATGGGGCCGGTGAGATGGCTCAGCGGTTTAAGCGCCTGCCTTGCAAGCGCGAGGACCCGAGTTCGACTCCCGGATCCCACATACGAAAAAGGGGCCGGTGATATCGCTCAGCGGCACGGGCGCCTCCTGGCGTGCGAGGTCCTGAGGTCGACCCCCCGGTACCCACAAAAAAAAAAAAAAAAAAAATTTCTCAAAATGAAAGTGGCCAATTTAGATATGGGATAAGAAAAATAGCTCTCAAAAGAGTATATAATCTATTTTTCCTTTGGCAGCCTTAAATTTCTTATCTCATCTTTTCAATAAAGGATCAATAGGATGTGGTTTGGCAGATGCCGGAGGCTCCATTATCAACCCTCGGGCCACTGGCAGAGCGCAGTGCAAGTGCAGGAGCAGCAGCCAGGACGCGGAGCACTGGGAGTGGCTCTGGCGTGGCCCAGGCTGAGCCCTCTGTTACAGGTGACGCTGGACACCCTGCTGGGGCATTTATAAATGTGCAGGCTCCCCAGGAATCGTACATGATGCTGCATTCGTTTCCTCTGCAACCTCTTCCAGTCCTCCCAGCAATGCTGTTCCCACTTTGCAGTCCAGGTCATGGGGTTTAGAAGTTACGCGAGAGCCGCAGAGCACACAGGCGGTAACTGTGCTTGGCCTTGCCCAGGTCTTGCACCTCACCTTCCTCCACCCTGCTGCCCCGCACACCCGTGCAGTTGTTAATCCTCTTGTCTTCCGCGCCGTTTCCCTTCTGCAGCCCCACCGCAGCCTGAGGTAGGAACCGCATCCTCTCTTCCCAAGCACTGAAGTTATTGGAAATGGTCACCTGTGCCTTCTCACAGGCTCCTGCCAGTTTTGGGGGACCCATTCGAGCCAGTTTTGGGGGATCCACAAAGGCCAGCCCAGATTGCTGCAGAGGGAGGGAAGGGAAGGTAAAAGGAATTAAGATGTGTGACATACAGGTACCAACTCCCCCAGGCAAACGTGATCATACTGCAAACGTGTACTAATAAAAATGAAACGAGGGCCGGTGAGATGGCTCAGCAGCGTAAGCGCCTGCCTTGCAAGTGCGAGGGCCCGAGTTTGACTCCCGGATCCCACATACGAAAAAAAGGGGCTGGTGATATCGCTCAGCGGCACGGGTGCCTGTTGGCGCGCGAGGTCCTGAGGTCGACCCCCCGGTACCCACAAAAAAAAAAAAAAGGGGCCAGTGATTTGGCTCAGCGGCTTAAGCGCCTGCCTTGCAAGTGCAAGGGCCTGAGTTCGACTCCTGGAACCCACATACGAAAAAGGGGCCGGTGATATCGCTCAGCGGCACGGGCGCCTGCTGGCGCACGAGGTCCTGAGGTCGACCCCCGGTACCCACAAAAAAAAAAAAAAAAAATGAAACAAAAGGGCCAGGCCCCACTGCCTGACAAGGTTGATAACTGCAGTGACGAACCGCATTTGTGGGTTCACAGTGATGCCCAAAGCAAAGCAATGGTATGGGCAACTTTATTGATCTGCTTTGGCAGATATAATAAGCCCACACATTATATGGAAAAGTAACTGATAACTAGAAAGAATCAAGCAATATTTATCGATTTGATTATCTTCCTTTGTGATTGATTGTCTCTGTGTAAGGTTTCAGCTAGGAAGTGACGAAGGTGCAGTCGAGACAAGAGAGTCTCCATGTCATACAACCTAATGAGTCATGGACCTCGTCACTGGTCAGCAGTGATGAAGAACACACTGTCCCCTCTTCCACAGTCCTGCCAAATTAAACACCACCCACATCTGACCAAACCTCTACAGCCAACAACCAGGTTTCAGGGACCACGGAGGCTGAAGACCATGTTGAATAACAGCATGGGATTGAAAACGCCAGCTATGGAAACTGGGGTAAACAAGCTGTCTTAGTAATAAATTCCAAGGAAAAAAGAAAGAGGTTAAAAGATAGATGGGCAGAAGGCAGAGAAATTGATAGACTAAAAAGGGACTTAGGAGAAGCTGCGGTCCTTATTTGGTCCTGAATTAAATTGAAACTGTGAAAATGAATGATACGCTTACGAGACAATTGTTAGCATGCACATTGGCTTGGTATCTGATGCTTTTGAGGTATTAATGTGTCAAGCATGACAATGACATGGCCCTTATATTTTCAACAACTCTTTTATCATTTGGTGACACATGCTGTTACATTTACAGAATAAATGCTATTATTCTTAGGAGTTTCTTCAAAATCTTTAGGGAGTGGAAAATGGGTGAGGTTATTATAAAAAAGAATGATTGTGAATCATTCTATAAGAAAGAGTGAAGGGAATGTGCCATTCATTATACTCTCTCTGTCCCTTTTTGACGATTAAATCATTCCTTTATAAAAAGGGCTTTTTGATTTTTGTTTCTTTGCGGGGGGGGGGGTACTGGGATTAAGTCCAGAGCCTCAGACTGAGCTATATACCCAGGCCTTTTATTAGATTTTGAGACAGGGCCTCACTAAATGGCTAAGTTGCTCAGGTTAGGTTGGGACTTGGGATCCTCCTGCCTCTGCCTCCCAGGGTGCTGGGAATACAGGTGTGCACCACCACACCCAGCCATCAAAAATTTAGTCTCCCAGACCCCTCCCCATTGTTTCCACAAACAGTCCAAAGCCATTAGCAAGAGGCAGAACAAAAGAAAAGCAGGATGGTAACCATGATGTGACAGGCCATGGAAGCAAAGGTCATTCCTGTTTGGGAAGTCCTCCCCAGGGGGACACTTGCCACATCCCTTCAGGCCTCTCTGCCCTGGCTCCTGCCACTTCCAGTCCAGTATGCCTGGCTCCTCTGTTCCCTGCCCACCATGGCTCCCTTCAGCGCACAGGCCCATGTTCCGCCTGCACCATCTGCTCACATCAGCGCCACTGGTCTTGCAGTGTGGAGCCACGGTCAGATGCTGGGCCCATGCCCCTCCTCCCATGAGTGAGCAAGTGCCTGGCAGGCACTCTAAGAAACAGGCTCAGAGACAGCGCCCAGGGCCTCATGGTCGTTTGGTGGCTGGACAGAGACTGAAATCCCAGTGTACACTTAAGTCCCTGACCTGGGGACTCCAACACTTCTCAGACCTGTCCTTTTCTCCTGGAGAGCTGAGAGGCAGAGGCTGTGACACACTGACCTGGAGGAGCCAGAAGTCGCTGTCTATGGCTGGCATGGAGCCTTAAAGGAGTAGCCTGCAGGACAGGCACGTCTTCACAGAGGATGGCAGCCTAGGTCCGGGCCCGGGATGCCATCGGGTCAGAGGCTGCAGAGTGAGGAGCTCATGGGGGCACAGGACAGCAGGAGGACGTGGAGCACCAAAGGGTGAGGGGCGAGGCTGTGCAGACCCAGCCAGCCTGCCGACATCCTCGCCCCTGAGCAATGCAATGTAAAAGGGAATTGCAATCCCTTTCCAGACCGGCTTGCTCTATGGGCGGCCCCTTCTGCACATCGTAGGAAACAAGCTGTCCCTATGAGGAGTGCAAGCAGCAAGGGCTGCATTTCCCGAGCTCCGGCACTGCAGCTCCAAGGCAAACCACAGGCGGATACCTGCGCATCAGTGCTGGGCCTGTGCTCCCCCGAGGAGGCTGGAGCTGCGTCTGTCCACGTGCTTTCTTGCTTCCCCGTTGCGACCCACAGGTTAACCTTGGAAAGCGCTCTCTAGACAGAGCCTGGACCCAGCCAATACCTGTGAATTCATCGTGGCCGCTGTGTCCTATGGAAACAGGGAAGGCCGTCAAATCAAGGTCTCTACCTGTGGAGACCGCTATCTCCTGCTCAGCATGATCCACCCCTGCAGTGGAAAAGGAGTGACAGAGAAGGGCATTGCATGTTCCCCTCCGGGCTCTGATGTCCCTGGAAGCACAGGCCTCTTCCTTTGAACTCGGGACTCTGAAAATCTGTCTTGTGTCCTCAGCCAAGCCTGGAGCCGTCTTTCCAGGGTGGAAAGGGAGGCAGTCCCCTGTAGAGAAGTGAGGCCATAAGTGTCGTCCCTAAGCATTACCCCTGTGCACTGAGCCACTTGTCCCTTGAACTATGCCACCCTGCCAAGTGTGGGATAAATACAGATTCGCTGCTGTCTGGGTTTCCCAGTGCTGCCGTGATAAATTAACACAGACATGGATGGCTTAAGACAGAGACTTCACACCCTCACAGTTCTGGGAGCCACAAGTTGGAAATCAAGAACACCCCCAGGTGTTCTCTGGGTGGCAGCAGCATAACTGCAGTTTCTGACCCCAACTTCCTGTGGCCGTTCACCTCCCTCCAGTGTCGTCTGTGTCCAGGTGCCCTGTGGTGAGGACTCTGGTCAACCACCTGTTGGATGAGGGCCACCCTAGTCCAGGGTGACCTCATCCCGGTGAGGTCTGCAAAGGCCGTATTCCCAAACAAGTTCCTCTGTGAAAGTACTGGCGGCTCGGCCTTCAATACTCCTTCCAGAAACGCAGTTCAACCCGTGGCATTTATGTTATTTTTGCCTCTATACCATGCTCATGAAAGACCCTCACTGATAAAAGGAGTCCATAACTTAATTATAAATCACTTTGACTCAAGATAGCAGTTGCCGCTCCCCTCCCCCAGTATTTTTGTTTGTTTACATATTTATTAGTTTATTGCTCCTGGTGATGGAAGACGGTTGACACTGTTTAAATCGGGTGTTTTTCAATCTAGGTACTTGGAGTATTTGGAAGGAAACATTTCTTCAACTGTGGATCTTCCTGGCCCCCGACCACTAAATAACAGTAGCACCTTGCATGCATTGTGACAAGCAAGAAAAATTATATATATATGTGAAAGGAAGCGGGGAACATACGCCGTCACACACATCCAAAATATCAGATCATTGGGAACCAAGAGTCTCAGTCAATGAGGTTTTTATGTCCCTTCTATAACCCCACCCAGAATGGC
Organism: Erethizon dorsatum; assembly: GCA_028451465.1. Classification (NCBI taxonomy): domain Eukaryota; kingdom Metazoa; phylum Chordata; class Mammalia; order Rodentia; family Erethizontidae; genus Erethizon; species Erethizon dorsatum. The sequence continues at coordinate 110,028,887 of CM051832.1, read as the reverse complement.
AACAGCCACACTGGTCACCTGCCACCCTGCCAAGTGTGGGAAGCCTCCAGGTGATTCCAGAATGTTCTGACTTGGACACAGCTGGCAGCAGCTTGTATACCGATGTGAATGTGTATGGCAAATTCCCAGCAGTGTTTTCCCTCAGTGCTGCCAGGTTCAGTGCGCTGCTGACGTTGAGGACAGAGCGCCTGCCACCCAGTCAGGAACACGGCACGGCGTGGCAGGGGATGGAAGCAGCTGCCCGCTCTTTTCTGCTCGCAGCAACGGAAAAACGAAACCTTTCCTCTGTTTACATGGGGAAGATCCACCTTCTAAAAAGCATCTTTTGCTTAATTTTGTGTAAAAAGTATTATTACTGTAAATGTGGGAACACACCAGGTCAGAGGAATCTTTCATGGAAAAATGCATACGTTGTGACATGCTAGGACAGCGGGTTTCTGTCTGCCACCGTGAAAAGTGTGTGTGTACGTGTGTATCTGTGTATTTGTGAGTGCTAGGTATAGTCCCCTCCTTTACCTGCTTCCTTCCTTACTGAAATCATTAGAAGAATTTGGGGGGGAGTATTTTTGAGACAGGGTATCACTATGAAGTTCAGGCTGGACTTGAACTCATTTTGTAGCCCAGGCTGGCCTCAAACTTGCAGCAATTCTCCTGCCTCAGCCTCCTTCCTAGGATTACAGGTGTGGGCCACCACGCCCAGCTAGGAAATTTTTAAGGGGGAGATCAAGTAGCATTTGAATGGTTTTATTTTTTTGGAAAATTATTATTTGATGTATTCATACATTTTCTAGAGTAACTAAAAGTTACCTTCCCTCCCCATATACAAGTAGAATACTTTTTACATGTAAAAGCTATAGTTGTATCCTTCTGATAAGTGCCTGAGGTGTACCTCTGGTAAACCTGGGGATTTATTTGGTTCTGTAGCTACTTATTCAGTATTCTTATGAAATCATAGCTTTCCTTTGAAGTCACAGAGAAAATCAATATTGAAACTCTTTCCTCTGGAAAAAATATAATTTTACTCATAGGAGATTTAATACTTAGAGAATTTGCTTATATAGGTAAGAGAAATATTCTAAGAAGAGAGAGATCTGAAGCCTTTTCTGATTCACGCTATTCTTTAAGGGATAAAAAAATTTAAGCCTCTGATGCTATAAACAAAGCTGCTTGATGAGAACTGCCTTCATGCTGAGATGAAAAGTTACAAAGCAAGAGAACAGCCTCCTATTTTTTAAAATCCCAGGGAGAGTCATTGTGTTGCCGAGGCAATGCGGTACGACAGCCTGAGGCCCAGCGTTTGCACTTGGGAGACCAGGAGGAAAGAGCTCCCAAAGCTTTGCGGTTCTTCAGACACAACTCAGATTAAAGGCGCTAATCAGGAAATCTGAGGTTATATAAGGGGTGCACAGGTCAGCCAGCTCAGATGTCTGGCTTGGGGCACGTGCTTGGGACGACCCAACTCTTCCGCGGAAGATCACACGTCATGATAATTCTTCTAGAATGAAACAAATGACAAGAAACATTAACGTTTGGAAAGTGATCCCCACCGCCACCGACATCTGAGCGTGTCCTGGCCTCTCCAGAGACATCTGTGTGACCAGAAATGCAGATGAACCAGCGAGGCCCGTCCCTAAGGGCCTGGCAGGACAGGCAGGGAAAGGGCGAGCATCTTTCTCTCTTGGCAGCTCGCTCCAAGGACTGACTGGGAGGCTCCGGCTCTCCAAAGGTGGCCCTGGTCATTCGAGACTTGCCATGGAATCTGATGTGAAGGCTAGGAGTGGATCTAGAACGCAGCCACTGAGCTCTGGGGCTGCACATCCACAGGAAATCCTTCTGGAAGTCGCTGGGAGGAGAATGTTCACTGTTCCAGAGAGAACTCAAACAAGGCCTCGGACCCTGTGTGAGGGGAGCGGTGCAGGGGAAAGGCTGAGTCTTCCTTCACTCCGCCAGAGTCGGTCAGGATTTCTGGAAAGGTGGTACCATGAACAAGGCAGCCAGGCTCCTTGGCACATCCTTGATGCTGCCCTGGGTGAGGAGCTGCGCTGGCACTGATGCTCGCTGTGACACTGTGTCTGCTCTGGACAATTTGACCAGCAGCGGAGCTGGGATTTGGAAGTGCACCTGAGCTCTTTCCTGAACACTAACTGCAAAGGTTTCTAACAGCTCGGTTCTGACCCAGGTTTGACTCATAATGCCCACCAAACATGAAGCTGCTGTTCTCTCGAAATTACAGAGCGCAGTGTGACGGTCTCACCTTGCCGCACTCCCGGGTTCCACCTGCTCATTTTCTCTTCTCTCATGACACTGATGGCCCCTTCCACATCCCATTCCAAAGACCCTGCCACCCATGCACCTGCGGAGAGCAACTGCTGCTGACTATGATGACAGAGGAGGGCACAGTCCCAAGTCCCATCCGCAGTGGTGACATTGGCCCTCCTCACCCAGGTTCCTGAATGTGCGAATTATACTGTTTATGTGTTTCCTTGATTTTATTTTTATGAAATAGCATTTTAAAAGCATCAGACTTAGGTAACACTTGATTTCACAGGAATTTGGCAGAACATAGACAATTAGCTGGGTGCTGCATAATTCAGGAAACCTGATTACTAGTTACATCAAAATTCATCTGAGAATTTAGGTTTAAGCCATGGTGGATAAAGTTTTCTTCTAAAAGTGTTAGGCAATTTGGCTTTAAAGGAGCACTGGATTAATTCAATCCGTGCTTTCTTGCTGCATGACATCATTTCAGAGCACAAATTCAGTTTATGCTATGGAAAATGGATAAGACATCCATAAGTTTGTTCTGACTTCACAGGGATGACAAATAAAATGTTCAGGTAACTGAAATACTTCAAACAACTGAGTTTATGTAATATGGGCTGCATATTTCAAAAAATGAAAAAGAAATCGTGTTTCAAACTACATTTAGCTATTGTGGTAAGTTGATAAACTCCATCACCATCTGTTAAATAAAAGGATTGAATGATGATCATTAGTATCTGTTGTTTATAATCCAAAATAGATTCTTAACCTGAAGTCTACCAAAACCTAGATGACCTAAGGGAGCGTCAGGAAGCCCACAAAATGCCTGAAATTGTAGCACACCTGTGCGACTGTACTTATGTCCACTGCTTTCCTTGGGAGAAGATCCACAGGTTTTATCCAGTATCTGAGCTCTGTGCCCCCAGTAAGGTGACACATATGCAGCACTCACTCTGTGATGCATCTGACCATTCGGTGACTTAGGCTTTGAGAATTTGCAAGGCTCTCCGATGGCCCGGTCCTGGCTCAGCCCTGTTTGGGCACAGCTGCCACATAGAGACCACACTTGAGGGGATACATCCTGCCCTCATTCACATTCGCCCTCTGAGGCAGAGACTGACCTCTCAGGGACAGGAAGTGGAAGAGCCAGATGGCTCAGGGGTGTGTCCTGGGCATGGCCCTCAGTCCCACATGTGGCTTCCTGGAGGGTGTGCTCCCCATGGCAGTCTGCGCCCTACAGTCTCGTGACGGCTCCATTTCAATGCACAGCTCAGTACATTGGAAGCCACTTACATCGGCAAAGATCTCCAAAGTTCAGGCCCCTAAAAACACTGATCCTAAAGAAATCAGACTCATGGCAACTATGAATTTCACTTTAAAAAAACGGAAAATTTTACCCAGAGCTTAGAGTTCTTCAGGGTCCTGCCGTTTAAATTCTAATAAAGAAAATGCCGTAAAATGCCCATGGTTTCCTCTGAGCTGTCAGGAGCCGCGTGATGCTCCATCCTTCGAGCTTTTCAGAGTCAGCTCAATTCTCCCTGGTAAAGATGAGGAAACCTAGACATGGAACGGAGCCCCACGAACAAAGTCACACATTAGGTGCGGGGCCAGGGGCCAGAGCTGTTCTCATGACTACAGGTTCCCCTGGTTCATAGCATCCCCGCTGTCCATACCGTTCTCCAGGCATTGGGCACGCGGAGTGGGAGAGCAGCCTGCTTGGTGGGGGGAGGCGTTTATATGGACTCACACATCAGGCAGGGCTGTCTCCAAAAGAAATCCCATCATGAAATAAACAGTGCATTCCCTAGAGTCTAAATCTGAAGAAGTTTTCCAAAAGTACAGAATCTTTCCCCAAACCAAGCAAACAAAGGACACATGTACCCACGGCCAGCAAGAAAACCACTGTGAATAAAGTCTTCCCTTGTAGCCGGCAACCTTTAAACACTGTTTTTTGTGGACTTGTATTTTTTTTTTTTTTTCCAGAAGAAAACACTGCCTGATTCAAAACATGGATGGCAGGAACGATTTAGGGCTAGAAAGGCCATTGGTGTTCCCTATGTCACTGGCCTTTTGCAAAATCTATAGAAACTGAAGCACAGTAATTCTATCACTTTTTGCCAATTTTAAACTTTTTCCTAAATAGGTCTGTGAAGTGAAGTGGCTGGCAGAGATGTTTTTAAGGCCAGCTACACTGAAATCACATCAGAATGCTGGGAAATGCACGATTTAGGTCCTTTGACTTTTGACTTCTCGGAGGTTTGTAGCTGGGCATAGACACAGGAAATCACGGAAAGCGCTGTGCGGGCGGGTGGCGCTCTGGCTCTGGAGTTGGGTTGGGCAAGCGGGTGGAGGGGCCTCAGCCAAGTCCAAAGCACAAGTGGGGCCGGGACTCTCTTCTCAGCTCCGGCTCCACCCAGCAACAGACAGGAGAAGGGGAACGTGGGTTTATTAGACCTAGCAAGGCGCCAGCCGTTCTGTGAGGCACTTGACAAACATTTCCGTGTTTGCCTCTACAACAGCCCTGCAAGGCTGGTGTTCCTGGTCTCTCTTTCCAGATGAAAAAACAGGCTTAATGAGGCTCGGTCCTTTGCCCAAAGCTGTGACCTAACACATCAGGTTCGCCTGTGGGTGAATATTCATTAGCAAAGTCCAGGAGAGAAGAGTGAAAGTGTGTTTATTGATTGTAGGGGAAACACAAGTGCTGGGGATAAACCTCAATAGTGTCTCCTGGAGCAAAGAAATCGAGGGTCCTTATCCATGGACTCATGCACATTCGTGCTGGGAGATGGCATCGAAGGTGGAGGTGGGCACACTCCTGCACATGCTTAGTTCCGGGTTCTGCTGCTGTTTGCACGGCATGGCCGACACTGCTGAGTGGGAACACCTCAGGCAGAGAAGAGAGAATATATGAGATTAAAATCAGCAAGTGCACCCAGCTCACCCAGAAGCCAGCTCAGCATGACTTAATGGCTTTGCGTAGCTCCCTGAGGCTGGCTCTGGAGGGCCTCATCTGTAACAGAAAAGCTGCTCAAAAGCACACCTTGGGTTCAAACCCTGTACTGAGAAAGAAAAAAAAGAAAGGTAACTTGAAGAAATGTTAATAGTTGTTGAGGGGCTGGTGAGATAGCTCAGTGGCATAAGCGCCTGCCTGGCAAGCGCGAGGTCCTGATTTCGACTCCCAGTACCCACATACAAAAAAAGAGCCAGTGATATTACTCGGCAGCACGGGCACCTGCTGGCGCGCGAGGTCCTGAGTTTGATCCCTGGTACCCACAAAAAAAAAAAAAAAAAATTAGTTGTTGACAAAGGAAGCAGCCTTCCTCATCTCCCCGGACAAGTATGGAGCTTGCCAGCTATAATTCCAGCTGCTTGAGAAGCTGAGGCAGGAGGATCACAAGTTTGCACCCAACCTGGGCAACTTAGTAACTTAGTGAGACCAAGACTCAAAATAAGTAAATAAACTTATTCATTTCTTTCTATATATACTTATTTATTTTTAAGAAAAGTACTGGGGATGTAGCTCAGAGAGGGGGCCTGGGTTCGACCTCCAACATTTCAACCCCCACCATGGTAGAATGGCCCTAGTACCACAAAAGAAAGAAAGAAAGAAAGAAAGAAAGAAAGAAAGAAAGAAAGAAAGAAAGAAAGAAAGAAAGAAGAGAGGAGAGGAGAGGAGAGGAGAGGAGAGGAGAGGAGAGGAGAGAAGAGAAGAGAAGAGAAGAGAAGAGAAGAGAAGAGAAGAGAAGAGAAGAGAAGAGAAGAGAAGAGAAGAGAAGAGAAGAAAAGGGCCTGCCTAGCAGCTCACAAAACCCCAGAGCTGGTGCACCAGAACCTACACTCAGGCCTTTTCACCGTTAAGCCCGTGCTTCCACTCAGTGCTGCTGGTGTGGGTGTCCTGTCTCCTCCTGTAACATGAGATCGCCAGGCCTGCCTCTCAGGACTGGTGGATTACAGGAGATGGGTTTACCCAGAGCAACCCTGACATACAGAAGCTCTTCAGTAAATGGTGTTTCTCTTCCTACACTTTGTGCTGGTAACAGCTCTGAGTTTGCTCTTTGATTTGTTTGCTGAGTTAATTAATTTGATTAGATTTTTGCTTTTTAAGATTTGAGCCTGCCTCAGCTTTTTCTACAATGCAGAAGCAAAAGTATGTCTCAAAATAGAGGAGCCTGACTTTGAGAACAGGGAGAGCCAGAGTAGTTAACACACTGTTCTTTCCCATTTGTCTGGATGAGAGCTGTCCCCTCCGTAGAACACCTGGGACCCAGGTGTCTTTTTCACTGAGGGTGGCCTTTGTGAACAGCTTGCATATCCCTTCACTAAGCCACTGTGGGAAGCAAGACCTCACCAGCTGTGCCCTGGTGCCCTGTGGTGGCCTTTGCCACTGGGAGCAGGTTGCCCAGGGTGCTGTCCACACCCGCCGCTTGGTGGAAGAGACAGAGAGTGGCAGAATGGAGTTTTCAAAAATAGATCCAACAATATGCTATCTACAAGAGACATTTTAGATTTAGAGATCCAAATAGGTTGAACATAAAAATATAGGAAAAAATATTCCATGCAAATGGGCAGCAGAAAAGACGACCATTACAGGGTGGCTTTACAGAAGTCAGTCACAAAAGGACAAACACTAAACAACTCCACATCATGAGGTGTGTGGGTAGTCAGGTTCAGGGACAGAACACAGCATGGTCGATGCCAGGAGCTGGAGAGAGGGAATGGAGAATGAGCTTCCATTTTGCAAAATGAAATAGATCTAGAAAAGATGGCAGTGATGGTCGGGGAATGATATGAGTGTATTTCATACTGCTGAACTGTACACTTAAAAACAGTTCAAATGATAAATTTTATGTTAAATGCATTTTACCATACTTTTAAAATGTTTTATTTTTTTAAATGTTTGTTAGACCCAAAAGAATTGACGCAGAAACGTTTATGCCAACATTCTTAGCAGCATTCTTCAACCATCGTTATAAGTTGGAAAGAGCCCAGCTGTCTGTTAGCAGGTGAATACCATGTTTCCCTGAAAATAAGTCCTAACCTCAGTGACCTAACCGGAAGCAGCCCTAGCCGGTCGTTATCATGGAGATGGCTAGAGTCATGCAGGGGATTATACCTCACCCTTCTTTTGCTCTGTGGCTACCATGTAATGGTAGGCAAGGCAAGGACAGTTTGATTGGGGCTGGCATTTTTTTTCTGGTTAAATTTTATTTTGGGGGAAATTTGGTAGATGGTGTGGAATATACATGGAATGGAATGTCACCAAACCATCACAGAGATGCAGCTCTGATCCATGCTGCAACATGGACGGATGGACTTTTAAGTACATCATGCTAAGTGAAAGAAAGCAGACATGAAGGTCCCACAGCACGTGAGTGGAGCGATCTCTCAGTGGGCGCAGAGTCCCTGTTTGGAATGATGGAAAGTATGGGAAAGAGTGATGATGGTCGACCACCATTGTGAATGTAATTAATGTCACTGAATTATACACTTAAACTGTTAAAATGGCTACTTTTATATATGTCCTCCCAAAGTTTGTATTAGAGATCTTTCCACCAAATGGGGAGAAAGAGAGAGAGGGAAATGGAGGGCAGGAGGGAGAGAGAAAGAAAGAGACCGAGAGACAAACAAGTGCAGACTCCAGTCCCTGCAGCGCCCAATCCAGGGAAATCAGTGGGTGGGAGGAGGCGCTGGTGCTGTGCCCCTTCCTTCTGCAGAAGGAATCCCAGCCTTTAGCTCTGACGACCCCAGTTAGCAAATGGCAGGTGGTTTGGGGGAGTCTGAGTGGATTGGGGAGTCTCGCTACCTCATTCTTCCCCTTCTGGAGACTTGGGTGTGGGCATAAAAGGAGCAAAGATTGATAATTAAGGAGGTGAGGATGAGTCAGTTAGCCATTCATTCACAGAACAAACACTGCTCTGCTATGACCTCCGGGAAGTACTTAACCCTTCACTCCTGAGCACTGGCAGTGTGCCCTCCTCGAGGCAGCGTTCACAACCTGGAGTCTGATCTCAGCCTGGCCCTGCAGGGTTGCTGACATCGTGTGAGGCTCCGCCCTGGCACACAGCAGTCTGCGGGATGGTCCAGCGGGTCCTACCCTCAGCGTCTGCAGGCTCCCTTCAGGCCAGTTCAGGTGACTCGCAGGTCTCATTCTTCAGATCTCCCTCAAACACCCCTCCCTCTGATAAGCATGTCCTGACCCAACTCGAAAAGGGCAAACCAGCCCTCTCATCAAGTGTGTGCATCTGCCCACACACCCGCACACACACCACACATTCATTGCACCCTTCCTTCATGTTTTCTTTATGATTCTCATCATGGTTTGTTATGATGCTTTATTTTTATGATATATGTTTAATATCCATCTCCTCCTTAGGCTATAGATTCTATAAGGGTAAAGGTCGAGTCCGTCTCATTTACTGCCCTGCCACTGGGGTCTGGTCTGGAGTTTACCAAATATCTGTTGAATCAAAACATGATAAATAGGGGGCCGGTGAGATGGCTCAGCGGCGTAAGCGCCTGCCTTGCAAGCGCGAGGGCCCGAGTTCGACTCCCGGAACCCACATACGAAAAAGGGGCCGGTGATATCGCTCAGCGGCACGGGTGCCTGTTGGCGCGCGAGGTCCTGAGGTCGACCCCCCGGTACCCACAAAAAAAAAAAAACAAAAAAAAAAACATGATAAATAAAAGAAAGGGCTGTGTTCAGGAGTAGAGACTAGAGACTAAACACGAAGAATAACTTTCCATTGAGTGAGTGAATGAGTAAGGACCTGTCCTCCCGGGACTCCAGAACAGTCTCTGTTTCTCAGGAAGCTTAGGGACTGTCTTGTGGTTGGCTTGACTAAAGACTCTCTGGAACACAGAGAAGCAGAGAAAGCGGGAAACAACTAAGCCAAGTTGACAGTGAATTTGTGATACCCATGAATGTGACAGTCAGGAAAGTCCAATACTGAACATTTGAGCACTGTAAGCTCTTCTACCCGGTGCTCAGACACCAAGGGCCAGACAGTTTGCCCAACTCTCCAGCTCATTTTGGATGAGTGGACCCTGCCTGGAAGACATTTCCCACTGACAGGCTATGCATACAAAAAGCTTTAGTAAGCACTGCTTTGTGAAAAAGAAGTTAAATTATTTGTGACTGAAAAACCATTTTATATTTACTATCTAGTGCACCTTCCGTGCCAAATTGGGTACTGGGTCTGCAGATGCAGGAGAGAGCTAAGGAGGGTTGGAGGTGCAGGTGGGTGAAGCTGGTGCATTCCAGAAGCTCCCTGGGGAAGTGGAGGATACATGGCTGAGGGTGCTTTGTTACAAAGGGGAGACTCCCCTGGGGGAGGAGCATTCATCAACTTGTTCTGCTACAGACAATGTGCCATTCTCCACCTCCACGCCCCATCCTGCACCATGAAATCCTTGGTAAAATTCCTCCCTGACACCTCTGGTGGTGTGTCTCACTTTGCATGGTGGCAAGTCCTGCTGTGACATTAGAGAGCAGAGGCTACCACATCAACAGTGCATAGGACAAACCAGAAGTCCCCACAAAGCCACGATCCTGTGATGAGAAGGTATTCTTTCCAAAAGCAGTAGACCCAGGCTCCTCAGAGAAGAGCTGCAAGCTGACCCACACAGGGCGGGCAGCATCTCCCAGATACCTCTCTGGATGGTCATGGTGACCAAAACAAGGAAAGACTGGGGAACTGTCACAGACCAGAGTGGATTGGTAGGACATGACAGCCGAATGCATTCTGGTACTTAGATTGGATATTGGAACAGGAGGAGGACATTAATGGAAGAACTGATGAAATCTAAGCACAATCGGATTTTGATTAATAGTAATGTACTAATGTTTTTTCTCAGTTTTGAAAGGAGGACGATGCTAACAGTGGGGGAGACTGGGAAGGGTACATGGCAACAGTCTATATTACCACTGCAATTTTTTTGAAATCTAAAATTATTCCTAATTTAAAGGTAAAGGCTCAAAACTTAAGAAATCAGTTTGTCCCCTTATTAAACTAGTGGGGGAAACAAGTAAAATAAAGTTTTACAGAAAAGTTTATTTAAACAAAATAATCCAAAAAAGAAAAACAAGCTCTCTGCTAAGTGGTCAGTGACATTTGCTGTCACCAGAGTGCCCAACATTTGGCTCCTATTGTAGAATCTTCATCGTGTGTGAAGGTAAAGCGATTGTGACACTGGCTGAAATGATGAGGAAGACTTAGCATGGCCATTGCCATGGTGTCAAGATAAACACCAACGGGAGGAGAGGACAGGCAAAGAGAGATTGGTGGCCCATGTGCTGGTGCAGGGATTGTCAGTGGACATAAATTCACAGTGAGGAGACATCAAGAATAGGGGATTATGATCAAACCAACCCAGCAGGACTTGGGTGGGGGAAGGGAGCCTGATGAGCCATGCAGGGTGGGGGTCCTCACTTGATCAGGAGGACTCGTGAAGACTGGGACAGGCGGACCAAAGACAGGACAGAGGCTGAGGAGGAAGAGGGATCAGAGAGCTGACTGAGTGTGGCCCAGCAGAGTCTGTCACCAGCGGTCACAGGAAGACCATCTGACTCTGATTTGCATGGCGCCTGCACTGCCAGGATCGCCTGATAGCTTGACTTCCGCCGCACGATGCGGCTGCATCCATGGTCCCTGAGCGGATTCCACCTGCGCCTTCACATCCAGCATCTGGGTCTCAGCGTTGGCATCACTAGGCTTGGCCAGTTTCCTCCCCAACGGATTGGCCGGTGGGCCTGGAGACAGCAAGCTTTGGGGATTTGGCACAGGATTTGGCAGATGACTCAGTAACTATGACCCACCAGGCAGTTCCTTCCAGAGCCAAAGGCCTTAAAAGATGTGGTCTTTCCAGTCAAAAGATGCCTGTGCAGATTCAAGAGCAAACACGAAACCCATAAATCTGCATAGCAGGGAAGATGAATGACAGGAGGACTTGTTTTCCTCCACGCCAGTCTTGCACATTCCTTCACATTAACATATCCAGGTGTGGAGGGCTGTACAAAAATGATAAACTCGGTCTGCTTTGCATTTCCCTTGGTGTAGAATGTCACAGTTGTTTGTCATTTGGGTGATTCCTGGAGCAGGTAATTCCTGCAGAACCAAGTGACAAACCAAGGACAGCCAGGCAGTTTCAGACGGAACCAGTGTTGTCTTTTGGCCTGCATTCTGACTCAAAATGACCTGCACAATAGCCTCATATCTCTTCCTGGCTTTGGCGGTGGTGATGCCTTAGAACTCCATCTGCAGGGGGCAGTTTGTGTCATGGGGGCATTAAAGCAGAGGACCTATGGGCAGAGCTAATGGTGCTTGGCATTGGCACATGGGCTAGGCTGGCGCAAACCGTAGTTTAAAGTTGTTCTTTTTTTTTTTTCCTTTTTGTTTCAGTTCCCCCCCACCAAAAAAAAAAAAAAAAAAAACATTATAGACTAACACAGTCTGACTTCTCCAGCTCCGTAAATATTCTGAAGGGAGATGAAAGAAGGTCTTAAAATACAACCAAATCCATGTCTACCCATAAGGTCTTCCTGTTCTGCTGATATTTAACTTGTGGTTCTCCCCCAGGGATGTTTTAGTCTGTGGAGAAGGTGAAATGGTGGTGGAATACTGGGTAAATGTAAGCATTATTAACAAGCAACACATGGACAGGTCGTTAACCAGTGCCCCAGGACTTTGGCGGTTACTTAGGTGGAGAAAGCAGCCAACACAGAATTCCATTGTCTTGGAAGAAGTGGACAAGAAAATATAGGTGTTTCATTATTTCTGCGGTGTTATAGGTTTTCTCCCTTCCTTTAATTTTCCTTCTTACAAAACTTTTAAATTTTAACACCATCTCTTAGCCAGCTTTCAAAATAAAATTAATGCATGTCTATGACTTCATTCCTTCTCAGCAGTTTATGATATTTAAGGACAAGCCAACCATAATTTATTTATAGAATTTGATCCTGTTTCTGGTCCTCTATTTTGTCTCCCTGGAAAGCAAAAGAAAAAAAGCCATAAATATATCAGAGAAATTAGACATTGAACTTTACTTTCCCTCAACCTCTGCAAATAAAATTAAAGCATTTGTCTCAAGACAAAATTAAGAGAAAAGAACATTGTATCATTTGAAAATCAGATTATGAAAACATCAGGTCTAGATAATTAAATTTGTACAGGTCAGGAAACAAGAAAGTTGATTTATTCTGGTTTTGAGCCATACCCTGTATATGAGTGCTGTTTTGTAATCAGACTTTTGCCTTCCTGAATTTTATACCATCTGAACTTCAAATAAGATTTGAAATTTATGCCACACCGTGGTGATTTGTCAGTGTGAGCAGCAGGAAGAAGAAGGAAAAAAATGCTGATATTTAAATTAATTGAAACAGAAATCAATTGTGAAACCAGCCCTGATCCCTCGATGTGGTCCAATAAAAATAAAAATTAAGGCCGGTGAGATAACTCAGCGGCGTACGCGCCTGCCTGGCAAGCGCGAGGTCCTGAGTTTGACTCCTGAAACCCACATACGAAAAAAGGGGCCAGTGATGTCACTCAGCGGCACAGGCGCCTGCTGGCGCACAAGGTCCTGAGTTCGACCCCCAGTACCCACAAAAAATAAAAAATTTAAAAATTTAAAAAATTAAAATTAAAAATAAAAGATTCGGGGGAAACAAAATTAAGTAATGTTAAGAAAGCCCCTAAATGCCAAGGGCCCAGTGGAGCCCCCAGAATGTCGTGATACCCCAGTCGCAGACCAGCACACAGCCAGTCCACACCGGCTGCCTTCATCCTCACGCACTGCAGCCTCTGCAGCCGGAGGAGGGCAGGTCTTGTCCAGGGCTGTGTGCCCGGTGTCTGCCTGCTGGGTTTACACACAGCCAGTGCCTGCAGGAAAGAGGCGTTGCTCAGTGCCTCTCTCCTCCCTCTACCAGGCAGGGGAGGCAGAGAAAATGCAGGTGGACGGAGCTGGTGGCAGAGCAATGGGAGGGAGTCATGCCTTGGTTGCCAGGGCCGATACGCACGCAGCTGGCTGCGCCGTCTCCTCTGGGTGCTGTCATACCGGAACCCCACAGTAGTGTTGTGCCTGCTGTTCGTGTGACTGCAGGAATGGATGGCACTCTGCACTCCTGGGTTGCGGTTGGCACCCAATCTTCTCGCTCTGCTCTTACCCAAGCTGCTGGCTCAGGCTGACGGCCAGCCCTGGTTCCAGAGCAGAGGGTGAGTGACACGTCCCACTCCCGTGTGCGCGACAGTCACGAGAGCTGGGAAGGCTCTGCAGGAAAGGATGCTTCCTGTATGGAGAGTCAGAGGCCACGATGACCCAGGCTAACCTTAGCAGTGACACTGTGTTGACAGGAGGGGCGCTGGGTCCGGGTTCTGGCACCCCAGCTGGGATGCTTCAGTTAAGCTTCTCGCAAGCCTGACTGTGCCTGGTGCCACCCTGGCCAGGGGAGGCACTGCAGAGGAGCTGTCCTTCCTGTGGCCCCACCCCTCTTCTCAAGTCTGAGAGCTTCTAGGCCACCTGGGGCTGGAGAGATCACATGTCACTCCCAGGGCACCGAGTTTGAGTTCCAGTTGTGCAGACTGCCATCCTCTGAGACTCTCAGGGCTCCAGCTCTTTGTGGAGGGTGAGCCTGGCCTGGGGAGTAAAGCCCGTCTCAACCAGCCCATTCCGGCAGGTCCAGTTCTAGGAAGCATCGGGTCCACTGTGACGGAGCCACTTAGAGGCTTGGCACATGGCGTTCTGATTTCACTGGGCACATTTCCCACCTAAAGATGTGTCTTCCCCATTGGCAGGCACCTACCCATGCTGCTCCAGCCTGCCCGCGTGTGTTCAGGACAGCAGTTTAATTTTTATGTTATCATAAGCAAAACCTAATCAGGAGGAAAATGTTCTACAGACTAATTTAGTTCTGTTTTCCAGAGCCAGAGATAAATCCCTTAGAGGGAGAGGCCATGCAGAGTCATGGGAGCCTGGGCACAGGAATCAGGCCGGGTCCAAGACCTGGCTCTACTCCTAAATATTAGCTTGGTGACTTGGAGGAAGTCGCCCCCCGCCTCCGCATGTGAGGTTTTGGTGGGAAATAAAGCTGCATAGTATGAGGAAAAGAGACCTCAAGTGAGTGCAGAGCACTGAGGCCAAGCTTATCCCAGCTCACCAATTCTGAATAGCTGATTTAAAAGCCTTTTTTCAATATTCACCACCGCTGAAACTAGGGAGCCCCTCACAATCAGAGACACATCACAGTCTAAAGCAGCATTCGTCTCTCTTCTTAATGGACATGAAACAGCAGTGTGTCTGAGAGTCAGTGCTTTCTAGAGTTGGTTCGTGGCCAGAGTCGCCTATCTGGAAATAACTGGTGGGTGAGACAGGCACTCTGCCTCCTTCCACTCTGGGCTTCTGAATTCTGTGTTGCTCCCTCCACGGTGGGGTAAATGAGGATCTGGTTTAACCTTTGAGTGACCTTGCCTCTTATCCTTCTCATCTCCCAGCCTAGTCTAGACTCTTCTTTCCGGGAGGAAATCCTCCAGGTTTCTGAAAAGTCCAGGGTGTCCTGTGGCACTGATTGGCGGGACAGTGCCCACACCCTCCAGGGCCAGAGGACAGCTTTCAGAGCCACAGCACGGTGACCTGATGCCAGACACCTTCTCATCCCATAGAATTCCTGGAGGTCCCCGAAGGATGTGTGGCTGGGGTTGCACGAGGGTGAGCAAGAGTGTGAGCGTGTCTCTGCATCTGAGCAGAGCAGGCCGAGGACACTGACTCATGCAGGGTTGGGAGGATGCTGCTACTGCTGCCATGGAGACAGCAGCGGGTGCTGTATGAGTGGCATCTCTGATTTTTTTACCCTAAATGTTGGATTTGTTTACTTTTGTTTTCTACAGTGTGAAAGAAAAATGTGGGTGACAAGCCTTCCCTTTCAACCCCCTCCCTTCACTTGGCTTTGAAGCCTCTTGGAGTCCTCTCCAAGGCCCCCATTCAGCACCAGGTTCTGTATCCCTGCGTCTCCCAGCAGTAAGGCCACTTCAGAAAGAAGCACATACCTAAGTTACAACCTTTCTGAAGGTTTTGCCTTTTGAAACCTCTGCAGAGGAACCTGAATGCTCTCAAAAGTTCAGTCTTCATGCGTCCTCAGTAGCATTAAGCAAGCCCGAACCTTGGGCTGTGAAGAGCTTTATATCATCAAGGGTTCATTTGAGAGACTCCTTCCTTAACACCCTCGGGAAATCCGCCTGGAGAAGCCAGAGTAGAGGGCCCCCCCTCAGAGGAGCGCAGAGCCTGAGGAAGGCACGCTCCTTATTCTCTGGATCATACTCTGAAACGCTAAGTCCTTCGTGATGATGGAATCTTGATGATGCCCTTGTGCATGTGGAGAGTAAGGTGAAATGAGAAATTCCAATTTGGGGCCAGGAGGTGGAGAAGCTGGGAGCTGGTGCAGTACAGTAGAGAAGGCACCAACCGGCTTCATCTCAGTCCAAGGTCAGTTGGGGTCTTTGGCCGCCCCCCTCAAGTGCCATTGATATCTTTAGTTCCTGAACCACATTGTCCCATCTGTAAACCACGACAGAGTGACACCTCACAGTGCCATTCTGGAGATTAAACTCCACGATCTAAGAGTGGACCTTCCATAGTCCTGTGGTAGGTGTTTAAATTTATTCCTTCCCATTTCCATACTTCTTTTAGGGCCATTGTGTAATATTTTTATTAGTTTGAATTTTGATTATTGTTTTTGTTTTTCAATCAACAAAGTATAAAACCTAGATGCTGTTCCATACACACATTGTATGGAACATAAACTTGAAGTAGAAAAATTAATAAGACCTGACATTGAGGCGATGCTGGAGAATATATATGGAAGAGAGTAAAATTATTTTCCAATAAATATGAACAGACATTCAAAGTGTTTCAAGAATACTCAATCTCAGCTTGTAAAATGCTTTTATTTCCTCCATAAAGATTTCAGCATCTTGAAAATAAGCAAGGACCTCTCCCCACCCTCCCCAAGGATGAAAGCACAGTTGGAGGATAGCGCTGACTTCCAGAGGTTGTTGTAGGTTGAGCTCTCAGCTGCGAGGGCGCAAGCTCAACACCAAGCCTGTCCGGGGCTGGGACCTAGAGCCTCTCCCAGCCTCCCCAGGGGCACATACCTCCAGGGGACCGTGATGCTGTGTGGACATTTTCCAGGCATAGGAAGCCCATCTGTCTACATTGCGGGATTCTGGCTGCGTCTCCCTCAACACAAATTCTCCAGGTATTGGAGAATACCAGTGAAACCCAGGTCTTCACCCTCAGGCTTCAACTCTGGGATCCTGAGTTAGGGTAAGAAAGACAAATAGGTTACATATATATTTGTGCGTGTGTGTGTGTGAGAGAGAGAGAGAGAGAGCAATAGAGAGACAGAAACAGAGACAGACTAGGCTGGCTCAGGGGCTCACATGGTTATGAAGGCTGAGAAGAGGGGATGAAATGTCCCAGATTGAGCAGGAAGGTAGAAAAGTAGTGGTGACATCCTCCTTCCTCTGCCTTTGGTACACAATATCAAAGCGCTGCGTGATGCCCACCCACTGTGAGGAAGGAAGTCTGTTCCACTGCGCCCTCCCTCTCCAATGCTAATTCCACCCAGAAGCAGCTGAACGTGGGGCCCACGGCCCAGTAGAGTTGACAGATAAGATTACCCATCACAGACCTTGGGGACCTTGATGTCACGGTCCCTGACATCGGTCACATGGTGACACTGTGGGCACTGAACATGGACAGGGCTGCCGTCTGAAGCTGTCGGGGTCCCCTCTGTCCTGCATGCTGGCTGGGGTCACCCGTCTGCAGCCTCTGCACCCCGAAGAGCTCTTCCTTTGGTCCCTCGCTTCCCCATTACAGCCCTCAGCCCCTGTACACCCTCTCATCTTAGACTTGACCCTAGGGAGTTTACCTTTTGACAATGCGCCATGCCCGGACACTCGTGGCCACTCAATTATCAGCTCCCTCTGGCTTCCCTGAGGTAAAGTGTGTCCTATTTTCTAGCTAGGTATGGTGGCACAGTCCCAGCACCCTGGGAGGCGGAGACAGGAGGATCCATTGTAAGGCCATCCTGAGCAAATTAGCAATTTAACTGTCTCAAAAGCTGTCAAGACCCTGTCTCAAAATTTAAGAAATAATAATAATAAAAAAGACTGGGAATGTAGCTTAGTGTGAAGAGCATGGGATCACTCCCCAGCATCAGCTCCCAAAAATACTGCAAGCGTGTACTAAAAAAAAAAAAAAAAGAGAGAGAGAGAAACAAAATGTTTTCCTATTTCCAAAGAAACAGAACTCACTTGAGGGGGAACGAACTTGACTCCATGTAGGGTATGCGTACCAGACTGTCCCCACTATGTAGTGCTATGGCTTTTGTCTGGGTGTCCCTCAAAGCCTCATATATTGTGAAAAGCGATTGGATTATGGGGCTTACAGCTGCCTTGCTCTGGCAAGGATTAAGAGAATTCCAGAGAAGAGAAGAGTTCAGAGGGTGTGGGGCGGGGCCAACAGTGAGAATCACGAAGGCAGCATCACCTTAAAGAAAAGGGACAGCCTGCTGGTCATGCTTTGGGACTTGCTTTGGAAACAGTGGGGAGCCACTGAAACTTTTGAAGTCCTATAGTAGATTATCTTTGAGGAACTCTTAAGTATAAATAGGAAAAAACAAAATATCTTTCTTACTGTCTCTCACCACACAATACAACCACAGCCATCAGGATGTGTGGGGATTTTTCCCCACCAGCAGCCAAGTTGCTTTCTCCTCATATAGGTTCTCTGCTAGACACCAGCCAAGCAACCCCTAATTAATTCAATGCTGACACCAACTGCCTGGAAGGAGCAGCAGGTCCCCCAAGACCACCTTCCACCTCAGACACCAGTCACAAGAAGCAGTTTGTCACCCACACTTCTGACCAACTGGCTCTCCATGGAGTTTCCTTGACCCCCTTCTCAGCTTTGAGTGGCTCACGGACTCAGGGAAACATATTTACCAGCTCATTGTAAAGGCACTTACAAAGGACACAGAGGAACAGCCAGGTGGAGCACTTGCTGCAGGACGAGGGATGTGGGAAGGGGCACAGAGCCTCCCTGCCCTCTCTCCTCACATCACCCTCCAGGTCCCACACATTACTTATGTGGGAGCACCCTAGTCCTTGCCCCTTTTCAGCTCTATGGAGGCTTCATTATGTTGGCATGATTAATTAAATCATTAAGCACCAGTGATCAACTCAGCCTTCAACCCTGGAGGTTGGGGTTGGGAGACGGGGCTAAAAGTCCCAACCTTAGAATCATGCCTTAAGCATTCTGGTGACAGCCCCCATCCTGATGCCATCCAGAGCCATCAGCCACCAGTCATCTCATTAGTATACAGAAGAGGTGCTTATCACTGTGGAGATTCCCAAGGTTTTAGGAGCTATGTGTCAGAAAATGGCACAGAGACCAAATGTATATTTCACAATATCCTAGCAATGTTGTAGAGGATAAGTTAGTGATGCTTGAAGCAGGGGCATCAGGGATGAAGCCTCATAGCAAGGGAGTGATGATGGAAATGTAGAGGAAAAGATGATTATGCAACATTGGAGAGTTAGGGTCTATACCATATAGCAGAAATCATGCATATAAAGCTGTTGGAGGAAAACAATTGCTGGAACTAGGAAACATATTGGGTGGAAATAGTATAAGATCAAGGTGTCGAAGATGGCTCCTGATCTTCAAGTTTACATAATTAGGAGATTAAAGGCATCACTAATGAAAATAAGGGGCACGGGAGAAAGGTTGGACAGGCAGGGATGATAGATTTTGAATCCACAGGCCTTGGAGTGGGAGCAGGTGGCACATGTGGAAGTGTGTAGCATGTCCATTGCACAGGATTTTAATTTGAGCAAGCAAGTCCTGGCACCACTCAATAGTTGCTTCAAGGAGTGACTTTCACATGTGAAATAATTTCATTGAGATCTTCACCTGCAAAACTAGTTTTTCCAGCTGGAAGGAAGAAGTTATGTAGCTGCATTACAAATAGAGGTTAGTGAGTTCCTCCAGGATGCTGCTGGCCTCAACACAGTTAAGACATGGCCAGTGGCAAAGCTTAGATGTATGAGAACAGCGTCAGAAGCAGCCAATGTGCTGCAGGCTTTGCCCGGACCCAAGAGGCAAGGACTGAGGACCATGCAGGCAACTCTTGGGCTGCTGGCTGCTTTGGGAAGGCTTTGAGAATCCCAGCAGAGAGAGGACTAGGACCAGAGGTAGGGACGAGGCCAAAATAGTGACTAAGCTTGGTACTGTAATTAAGATAATCTAATTTTGCCAGATAGTAGAATTTTTCACCTGGGTTCACTTTTTAAATATTTGGCACATAAATGCCAGATGTTGGCCTTCTGGTGTGGCATTGCAATGGCAAACAGAAACACAGAAACAGCACCCAGGATTTGGAGGGAGATTTATTTATGTTGACGGACACTGATCGGGATCACTCCCAAAATATCAAGCTCTGCTCTCTGGTGGTCTAGGGCTTATATGGGATAAGCAAGCAGGAAGTACAGAGGCAGAGTGGCTTGTCAATTGGGGATTGGTTCTTACAAATGCATCACAGTGACCAGCGATTTCTAAGAGACAGAAGCAACTGGAACTGGAACAGGATCTATTACCTGGGCAACTAAGAAACTGAAGTATACTGGTGGGGGGCATTTTCTGTTACATTCCCCCCCTCTTTTAGTTTCCCCAGCAAATCTTTGCTGGGCATATTACATGTGCTCTTCTGAGACAAGGCCCAGCTAGGAGCAGTCAGTGATCCTAGGATGGGCCCTAGCCAAGCTCTCCAAGATTGTCTTATTACAGAGTTTTTCCCTAAATTGTTTTCAGAAAGAGACATAATTTAGGCCTGTCTGTTCTGTAACATTACTCTGGCAAGGTAGTGAGGGAGTTAATCTGATCTAGGAGAGTGTCCAGTGTGCTTTGGATGCTCAACAAATCTTGGTCAAGTCTTTGATTGATTGTTCTATTCTCTTGGGGCAACTGTCCATAGAGTTTAAGGCAAAAAACACAGCCTGCAGAGGGCAGGGAAGCAAGGAATGGGGTAAGCAGCCTGAAAAGACACAAAAATCAAGGGGAATAGGTATGGAGCAATCCTCTGAATGATGTCCTCAGGCTTCAGCCACATGTGGACTGGTCAGCATGCATCGTCTCTTCAGAGTGAGCCTCGGAGGAGCTGTCCAGGTAAATTTTCCAGCGGATCTAAGGCTGGATTTCTGAAACTGTACAGATAGTTAATATGTACCTGGGTTATAAGTGTGTGCAGGAATGTCTATGGATATAGCTGGTCTTTTAACTGGTTACAAGCTTTTTAAAACTTTTTTAGAGCTTTTTAGCCTATATGCTGTATGTAGTTTTTATTTAATCTAGTTTTTGAGTTATCTCTGCTATAAATGCAGGCCTGTTGTGGCTGCCAATGATCAAGGGTAGGCCATATATAAGGATTTTTTTTATGACAAGACCCTACAAACTTTTATTATCTTCTCAGTACAGGTAGGGAGTGGGAAGTCGAGGCTGGTGATACAGATGCTGAAGCCTGAGCTGGCTGCAGGGGTACAGGTGCCAGAGCAGTAGCTTGAGCTTGCAGAACATATGATGGGGGCAGGTCTGGTGGCTGGGGCTGATGTTTTAGTCAGTTGGATCCCTGGAGGGAGCTTAGGCCTCTGGACCAGATTATTTTGTGTTGTTGGTGGCAGGTTTCCAAACAGCAGCAGGAAGCAGTTTGCTGTGCAGATCATCCCTGCAGGAGAATTTTGGCCAAAATAGTTTTGTTCAAGGTGACCACAGCATATCTAGCCTGTTGTACTTCATTCCTAACAGAGCTAGGAACACCCTGTAAACAGGGTGTACTCAGCATCTGTGAGGGGGTCCATTTTTAGAATAGTTCATCCCAGTACAGCATGTGGCACCTGGACAGTTAGGTCTCGGTCTAAGGTGAGCTTGTCAGCTTTCTTGATCAGAAGGACAGTGGCTGTTAGAGCATGGGGGTAAAGGGGGAGGCAGCCCTTAGTGACTGGATCCAAGTATTTACACAGGTAGGCCACTGGGCACTCTCAGGGGCTGACAGTCTGAGTAAGCATCATTGTTTTTGTGAACTCAAGGATCCAGATTTTATAGAAGCCAGCAGCTCCAAGAAATTTGTGGAGTTTCTTTCTTGTAACTAGTTTCTGCCAGATACTGTAACAGAGCTTTTGTGTCTGTCCAGCAGGCAACTTGAGTGTCATTAATCAGAAGTGCTTTTTCAAAGAGGAAACAAGTTTTTGAAACTCTGGGAGGTTGAATCCAGATCAGTTGGCTTTTGAGTCCAGAACCAGGGTCTTTCCTGTCGCACGCTTCTGCTCGTCCAGCGAGAAGAATCACACAACACAGGTCGGTGAAAGCTTGCTTTAATCGTTCACAGCTCCAGAGCCTCTACAAGCGTCCGCCCTGTGGCGGCTCCGTCCGTGCTCTGCTCCTAAAGGGCAGCTTTGCATGTTTTTATAAGGATAGGGGCGCCAATAGCAATACAGCAGGAAATGAAAGCTCATAGGCTATACTCATCAGTCTCTAGGCAGACTCACACATTTACAGGGCGCGAGCAGCAATGACCGCAACCAGGAAGCAGGAACCAGGCGCCATCTTGCCCAGGTCGATGGGAGGGGTAATTTAGCGCAGGCTTTGAGTCAGAAATACAGGCCGCGCCCGAGGCCTAACTGTGATGTTGGCCCCCAACATTTCCCCCTTAAAAATCACATAATAAGGCAGACGTAGCCCGTCTCGAGTGAATGTATTGGCCTGCACCCCACTATTAGCCCGGTGGTCGTTTGTGCCAGCTGCAGTCCAGCATCGACCATCCTAGGCCTCATCCTTTTTTGTGTGGCTAGGAAGTAACTGGATGGAACCTAGATGCATGCAGGCATGCATTAGGTGTTCCGCCATGAACCCCCCTGCGGAGCACCTCGTGACTTTCCTAGTCACACATTCGACGGCGGTCGCCACGCAATGGGATGGGGCCTGTCTTAGGTTGAGTCAAGGCTGGGGATCCTTGCTCTTACCCGTCTTTGGCTCACCCACCCAGCTAAAAGCGATGTTCTGCGACCCTGAGCAGGTAGGCAGCCGCTGGCCTGGCTGTAGGGCCTCCATCCGCCAACTGCATGGCAGCCATTGCTGTCAAGCGCACCTGTTGTTGAGTCTGCATTAATCTATCCAGCAGGCACTTGATAACAACCAAGACAACAAGAATACCGACTCCGATTGCAACCCAAGTTGCCAGACTGGGCCAGCTAAACCAGGAGGTGACCTTTTCCCACAATTTTGTGATGACAGTTCCCAAACTGGACAGGTCAAAAGTAACAGGCTGTAGTTGTATCTTTTTTACATTATCTAAGCCAATAGAGACCTGCTCTGAGAGATTTTTGAATGAGGGCAAGTATGTATTTTTGAGCCAGTCAGACATCTTGGACAAGGTCCGTGACCTATTATTGGCTGAAAACCTGGACCCCCCAATTAAGGTAATGGAGCTGGATCTCTCTACATACCATAAAATGCCCCCATACGTCCCCCGATGAACTGCAGTTTTTTATCTTGGTAACATTGGGTGGCCTTACGGGCCTGGTTGTCCATACCCCCCACCCCGAAGGAGAGTTTATCCTAGCGGTGCCATAGCACGAGTGTCAGGTTTGATTAACAAATTCTAAGAAAGGCAGAGAAGAGTCATTAGGCTGACACTGTGCAGTAACGTTAGCATAAGAAAACACTAAGGTATCTGGAGTAACTGGGAAGCTGGTATTAAAGGCAATGGAAAGGGGCTAAACTGGGTGGATGGTGCCACAAAGCCCACAGGTACTCATCTGTGCCCTCACTCCGACTCTGGAGGGTCAGAGATGACGAGGTGCCGAGCAGGAGCCAGACAATCACCATCGGCGGCGGTGGAATACCCATCTTCCTTGGTGGTCTGGTCTTGGTGGGTTTTTGGTATATTTGCGGTCCTCGTCAGTCTTTCGGGGACCCACACCGGCTCCCGTCCAGGATCCTGTGGGAAGACACAAACCGCACCTCGGACCCAGCTGACCACCGGGTCCGGGCCCATTCACTGCCCCGTGATGACATCCTTCCAAGTGACCATCCCCTTATTTTGGGGGGAAGGATTGCAATGTTCCATCGCAGGGGAGCGGTTGTCCGAATTTAAGCTCAAAAAATTGATGGTAAATAGAGCAAGGGAGAGCTTCCTTTTTGATGAGAGGCCACGGCCTATCCCCTCCTTTTGTTTATTTAGAGTATCTTTAAGCCTTCGGTGTGTTCTTTCAATAACAGCCTGGCCCATTGGGTTGTATGGAATGCCATGTTTAAGGACTATTTCCATGGTTGCACAGAAGCTTTTGAAGGCCGCACCTGTATACGTGGGCCCATTATCTGTTTTTAGTATTTTAGGCTTTCCCCATGCAGCCCAAGCCACAAGGCAGTGATTGATAACATTAGATGTCTTTTCTCCCATTTCTGCCATGGCAAAAACAACTTGAGAACAAGTATCTACTGAGACATGGACATATTTGACAGACCCAAATTCTGGGATGTGTGTTACATCCATTTGCCAGATATGACCCGGTCTGAGTCCTCGCGGGTTAATCCCATCGGACCGCTGGGGGTGCATCACGGCGCAGGTACCGCAATGCCGGACAATGTCTCGAGCCTGGGCCCTGGGGATCTTAAAGTGAGCTGCCAAGGTCTGAGCATTGACATGAAATTTTTTGTGAAACTGTTGGGCTCTCAGCCGGGGATGAGAGCGTACATATCCATATTGGGCGCGTGGCTGCATCTACCATTGCATTGCCCTCCGAGAGCGGGCCTGGGAGCTGGGTATGTGCTCTGATATGAGCCACATAAATTTCGTGGGTTCTATTTTGTAATTGTGTCTGGATAGTTTGGAGTATAGTGAACACCGAAGAGGTGGAATTTATCGGGCCCGCGGTTTCCAGAATCTGTAAAGCATTGACTACATATTTGGAATCTGAGAGGATATTAATATCCGTGGGGAATCTTGTAAGCACCACTGATACAATTTGTAATTCCACTAGTTGGGGCTGGTCTGGTTGGAACTGCACCAACACAGGTTTAGAGCCTGATATCATATATGCTCCAATTCCTGTCTTTGACCCATCTGTAAAGACTGTGGGAGCCCCTATGATGGGCTCTTGAACAGTGGATTTTGGAAAAATGATTGGATGTGATGTGACAAATTGTAAAATAGGATCCTTGGGGTATTGATTGTCAATCGTGCCCTGGAAAACACACTTGAGAATGGCCCACGCATCCAGGCAGGCTGCCAACACTAAAATTTGTTGGGCAGTATAGGGCATCCGCACAGCCCCGGGGTGTACCCCGAAGTGCTGTGTCATTTTTAATATAGCCTCAGTGGCCAAGGTGGCCACCGAATCTGGGTAATGTTCAATGCTTTTAGCAGGGGACACCTTGGGGTGTATCCACAGCAGTGGTTTTTCTTGCCAGATGACAGCGGTAGGCTGTCTATTTGTTTTTAGAATACATACCTCAAGAGGCTTGTCTGGGTCGAAGCGACCGATAGCCGCGCTGCCCAACGCTCGTTCTACCTTTTGCAAAGCCTCAGTAGCCTCTCTATTAAGGGTCCGGGGGGAGTTAAGCCCCGGGTCCCCCTTAAGAATGTCATACAAAGGTTTTAAATCATCATTGTATAAGTGTAGCTAAGATCTAATCCAATTGACATCCCCCATCAATTTCTGAATTGGTTTTGTGCATAAGGGCCTTTGCCAAGCAACATGTCTGCATTCCACCGCCTATTACCTTCCCTGTTGTTGCGATCAGCTTGGTCCATGCAAAGGTCGGTATTCCATGCTTTCCAATCAATAAACTGCCCAGGGGAAAGACACGCCCTTGCAAGCTGTGTCCAGTCCCCAGGGGTCATAGGAGCAGTCACTATAGTCTCCAATACAGCGAGTGTGAAAGGGGCATTAGGGCCATAGGAAGAGACTGCTTCCTTTAGTTGCTTAATAAGCTTAAGGTCAAGGGGTTGATGGTATGGTTGCCCTCCCTGGCCGGCGAGGACCGGATAGATCCCGTACGGGCCCCAGTCAATGCCGGGGACATCTCTGGTCCCTGTTTTCTTTATGACCTCCCACGTGGGGCCGTGGAAGGTACAGCAAGCGGAGGGCAAAGGGCCATCTTGGAACGGGGGAGGTGGCTCCCAGGGCGGGGCACTGGGCATAGGTCCGCCCCCCCCGCCGCCCCCCCTGACGGGGGCCGGCCTATATTTAGCTCTTTAAAGTCACCACACAAATCCCGGAAAGGATTGGAAGTCTGCCACGTAGCAGCCGTAGCGCCACGTCTCGGGGAGGGGAGGCTCTTCGTTGGCGCCGAGTCTTTATTGACAGCAGCCTGAGGCCCCCGCTCTAACCCTTCTGTCCCTTCCACCTCTGAATCTGAAGAGGAAGAATCCGACCCCGCCCTAGAATTAGCCCTCGAGCTCTCCGAGCGAGCCCTCTCAAAAGCCTTGTGCTCCTCTGAAAGCGGTACAGACCCGCCTGGGCTGTCCTCTACCTTAAGGCAATATCTAACCATCTCCCAGAGGGGGCGCACGGAGGGGTCAATGACTCCCTCTTCCTCAGCAAAGCTGATATCATGTCATGTATATTTTTTAAAAAATTTTGAACAGTTTTAGAACTCACCTTAATGCCTCGCGCTTTCAATAAGTCTCGCATCGGCTTGTGCATCGGGGCACTGTCGGAGTTCCCCATTGTGAAAACGAAACTGCTCCAGCGACACCGTCCCCGCCGTGAGCACGCCCGATATATGGGCAACCCCCGCCTCAGCAATTGAGAGCGGAATTTCCCTGAAAGTGCGTCCACCCAGGGCCAGGTTAAGCCTCCCGCTTACCTGAAGGTACGTACCGTCCTGTGACTCGATGCAGCTCCACCAGACCCCGCACGAAGGGTGATCAGTTCCCCGTACGGGCCACCAAATGTCACGCGCTTCTGCTCGTCCAGCAAGAAGAATCACACAACACGGGTCGGTGAAAGCTTGCTTTAATCGTTCACAGCTCCAGAGCCTCTACAAGCGTCCGCCCTGTGGCGGCTCCGTCCATGCTCTGCTCCTAAAGGGCAGCTTTGCATGTTTTTATAAGGATAGGGGCGCCAATAGCAATACAGCAGGAAGTGAAAGCTCATAGGCTATACTCATCAGTCTCTAGGCAGACTCACACATTTACAGGGCGCGAGCAGCAATGACCACAACCAGGAAGCAGGAACCAGGCGCCATCTTGCCCAGGTCGATGGGAGGGGTAATTTAGCGCAGGCTTTGAGTCAGAAATACAGGCCGCGCCCGAGGCCTAACTGTGATGTTGGCCCCCAACACTTTCCAATGAGAGACAAATATGGGCTGGCTGACAGGAGCCAATTGAAGGCAGAGGAAGGCATTTTTTAGGTCCAGGCAAGTATACCAGCAGCCGTGGGTGGTAGACTAGGCAATGTATATGGAGGGCAATCACAGCAGCATTGGCAGCTGGGAGATCTTGAACTGGATTTACAGGCAAGAGAGGTATATTTTAGCAGTTTGACAGTCTATAGACATTTCGCAGTTTTGAAGCCTCATTTTTTCCTTTCTCTGGGCACCGTGATAGCTAGGGCCTCCCCAAAAATAGTGGGAGAGTTGTTAACCCCTTTTAGCAATTGAGTCCAAGTGAGCTGGCCTTTTGTCTTAGGATTTTCCCAGTTCAAGGGGCTTATGGGAGGAACTCGCAAGCAGAGGAAGGCATCTTTTAAATCTAGAACAGTCCAAGAAGGGTGTATGGGTCAGGAACCACAGAGTGCAATGTGTTGGCTGTGTTGCTGATGACACAGAGATCTTGCCCAAGGTGATTAACAGTCTGTCAGGCTAATGTTTGGCTGGATGCCTGTTTGTGACATCTGACAGCAATGGGGGTTGCGGTGAGGCAGCATGGCTGTGGCCAGGCCTGGAGGCAAGTCTTTAGTTTATACATCTGGGGGGAGAGTTTTCAGAATTTCAGGATTGTGGTTATCTGTCTCAGGATGATGCCGGTGTCATCTTCCTCTCAGGGAACAGTCAGAGTTGAAAGTGCAGGGTTAAACGAGACAGAGCTGACTGGCTTGGTGCAAGGGAGATGATTGCTTCTAACTTGAAGAGGAGGTCTCTTCCCAGAAGCAGTGTGGGGACTGGCCTCTACAGGAATTCATGTCTGGCGAGGTGACCCCCCAGGCTCCAAGTTTGTGCCTGGCAGAAGGAGAGAGAGGCGAGAGACCCAGTTGTCTCGATGATGGTACTGTGGACTCCCAGTGTCCCAGCTGAAGAAGGGAGCCTGTTCTGGCCTGGTCTGAGCCTGTCAGACCGATGAAAGGGTTGTCATCTGATCCAGGTTGAAGCCTTTGAAAGTTCTTACTTTTTATTTATTATTTTTTTAGTGTCTATCATCCTTATAACTCATAGCCAGAGGGTATGGTCATCTATCAGACCGGATTTTTTTACAGACATCAGGTGCCTTTTTTTTTTATCAGGTTTCTGTGTAACAGTAGTTAATCGGCTTCTTGCCCCCTTTTTGATGTCTTTGAGAAGCACTCAACTGGGTTGTTTTTAGGCGAGGTGACCTTTGAAAAGGCCATGGCAATTCATTCGTCAGGGCTGACAGTCCAATTTTCCTCAGTCAAAATGTGGAACTCAGAAGGAATTGCTGACAGTTGTCTTGGTTGGGTTTTAGATGGGGTCATCTGACCAGGATAGGTGTGTAAGCAGAAGGCACTGGAGGCAGGGCCTCTGTGGCAGAATGCAGGTAATGGCTAGCTGGAATCAGTTCAATTGACTGGAAGTATACAAGTCAGGAGCGGGGAGTGAAGCTATAGGTGTTGGCAGCAACTGCGGCAGCCAACGAGGGTGCCAAGGCAGAATTTTCAGGAAGAATGGGCCTCTTTTTTTTGAGATGTAGGGAGAAGTTTAGTTTCATTTTCACTCTGTAATCATCAGGGAATCCTCTCTTGAAGTTTTTCAGCATACACTCAAGGACCGTAGGTTTACTCTGGCTTGCACCCATTCTGTCTCCCTACAGTGTATGTTGTGTACCCTTGAATGGTGGCACAACAGACAAAGGGAGGGAGCCTCTCAGAGACCACTCAGATGCCCACCTGGCTGCACCCCTCGTGGTGACCTAGGTGAGACTTACCTAAGGAGGGTGTGAGGCCTCCGTTATGCCATATGTAGACTGCCACAGAACCGCAGGTGAGGGCCCAATCAGCCACCTCGACCAGCCTTGATGCACAGATGGAGCAGCCTATTGCTTACGCTGTCCGTTTCACTCACACATTCAGCAGCACTCAGAGGTTAAACATTCCAGCCCCCCTTCCCTTGAGGTAGCCTTAACTAGTGAGAGTTTATCAAGCTCTTCTTCTGCTCAAGCTGAGCAGGACTGGCAGACTAACTGGGGTGCCCCCAGGGGCCTTACCAGAATCAAGCAGGCAGGCAGACAGACAGACAGACAGACAGATTGCATCCTCCTCCCTTTGGGGTCCAATATGAGCTGCTCAAGCAGTGAGCCAGGAATCCTCCTCCAGACCTCCCAAGGGACTTGAGAAATCTCAAGGGTGTGCCTTCCCATCAGGACCTGGAGAGGGCCTTCCTCCATCCTTGAGGGCCATGACTGGTGACCAAAGAGGTCAGCACTGTTGGTCTTCCCAGCCATCGCACCAGATGCAACGGCAAGCAGACACACCGAAACACCCGGGATTTGGAGACAGATTTACTTATGTCAATGGGCACTGACTGGAATCACTCCCAGAACATCAGGCTCTGGTCTCTGGTGGTCTAGAGCTTATATGAGATAAGTAAGCAGGAAGTACAGAAGCAGAATGGCTTGTCAATTGGGGATTGATTCTTATAATATGCATTGTAGTGACCAGCTATGCATCACAGTGACCAGCCATTTCTAAGAGACAGAAACAACTGGAACTGGAACAAGAACTATTACCTGGGCAACTAAGAAACTGAACTATACTGGCTGGGGGAGAGGCACATTTTCTGTTACAGCATGTTGCCACTTGGTATTTGATGAAGAGAAATCTAAGGCCATCAGCCAAGGTGACATTGAGAAGGGAAGTGCCTGTTGGTGGAGGATTATGAGGAGCTAGAAATGGAGGAGACAGAGGTAAGACATGGGCCAAATAAATGAGGTGTTTGTGCAAAGGAAGCAGAGTTTCTTAAAAAGTGTGTGTGTGTGTGTGTGTGTGTGTGTGTGTGTGTATACAGCACTTTGCTAGGTGTAAAAGAAGTCAGATAATATCTGCCCTCTGGAGCACTTCCTCATGGGCACAGGTTATTTAAAAGCAAGTGAAACAAATTCCATTTCTAAACATGATAAAGTAATAGAAACCAGATTTAACTTTCTACTTTAAACAAGTAAAAAAAAAGACAAAATAAATGATTTTCTGATGTTGTAAAATGGACAGTGATCCGTAGAGAAGGAAAGTAGACAAAGTGAGCCCTGCAGTTGTTTCGGCGTGGTGCCTGCACAGAGCTTCCTGGGACTGAGGCAGAGCTGGGCAGCATCCCGCGTTGAGCAGGCAGAGTTGAGAAGTTCAGGGGAGGACAAGGCCTCTGGGATCTCCAGTACCAGGTACCAGACTGTGCACAGAGAGACGGCCAGAGCCTGGAGAGTGTTCCTCTGGAGCCGAAGCTAAGTACTGTACCAATGAGTGCAGGCTCGTGTGGAGACCTGAAGTTAGAGAAAGAATCACAAACATGGCAGAGCAATTCCTGACACTCATTCAGGACTGCAAACAATTCCTGCTCCTGGCGGGCAGAGAAGAGGAACCTCGTGACTCCTGGCACATGAGGTTGAGTACTCAGGAGACTGCTGCCTAAGGAGAGGAACCAAATGAATAAAGACTGCTGTGGTCCCACAGAGCATAAATGAAAGTGGAAAGGCCCCACACGTTTCCAACAAACCTAACCAGGTCCAGCACTAAGTCCAAAGTAGCTAACGTAGATAAATAAGGAACACCCGGCACCATAAATAGCATGATGTCTATCACCAAATCTAAAAAGACTAGGCAAGGAAGGAAACAGTAAAATATAACTAATAATGAAGAGAAAAGGTGATTAGTAGAGCCTAATCCAGAAATGATACTGATGATAGAATCAATAAAAACAACATTAAAGTGACAAACGTACTCCACATGTTCAAGAAGATAGTGGAAAGAAGAGCATGTGGAGAACAGACGAGGATTGTTTTTAAGAGCCAAATCAAACCTCTGGAGTAGGAATTCACAGTGCCTACTTTGAAGAACGCACTGAGTAGAGCTTACAGAACCTACATAATACATAAGAAAAACTAGTGAACGTGAAGACAAAGCAATAAAAAATTACCAAAATGAAATGATGAGGAAAAGAAGACAAAAAAATAAATGAATAAACTCACAGAGGAGCAGGGAATAGTGGGACAACTCCAAGCGAATTTAATATTTATGTCCTCAAAGGACAAGATGGGATGGGAAAAATATTCAGAGGCCTAGTGGCTAGTATTTTTTTGAATTTTGTGAAAACTATAAATTTGCAAATCCAAGAAGCTCAGCAAACCCAAACAAAAGAAACATGCAGAGAATCTCATCATAGTGCATCTTAACCAAATTGTTCAAGACCGATAAGAGGAAATCTTTACAGCAGCCGGAAGGGGGAAATAGCACAGTTAGTACCTGGTGGCACAGTTCAGAACAACAGCGAACTTCTCGTTAGAAACAGCGCAAGTGAGAAGACAGCAGAGCAACAGATTTAATGCACTGACAGAAAAGAAATATTCAATTTAGAATTCTGGACCCAAAACAAATACCTTTTAAGAAACAAAGGCCAGAGAAGACTTGTTGAGGCCTCCAAGCTCTAAAAGAATACACTGTCGACAGACGAGTGACACAGGCACCCTTCAGGCAGAAGGGACCTGGTGCCAGACAGAACTGTGACTCTGAACAGGGGATCAAGTGCACTGGGAATTGTTTTTTTAAAGCAAAAATAATACCATGGTGTTGCAAGCTTCATGATATAAGTGCAAATAAAATGTAACAGTCAGCATCATCCTGGTGGAGTCCCCTTCCCTTCTATGTGGGACAAACCAGGGGACTTGCTTCCAGGGAGCAGGTGCAAGCATTATGGGGGCCCTTCCAGGAGTGCACAATAGAGGTGTGAGTTCCGTGGCACTCCCTGTCTTTCTGCCATTTAACCCTCTCGCATGTCATGTGCTGCCCTTTGGGGAAGCCTAAGTGTCATACAACTGAGGGTGTCCTCACCAGGCTGAAACCTGAAGCCCTCGTGCTGTGAGATCCTGAGAGAAGACCAGCTAAACTGCACTCAAATTCCTAATCCACAGGATCTTGAAATAATATTGTTTTGAGCAACTGGGTTTTGGGGCTGACTTGTTATGCAGCAATGTATAACTGATACTCCAGGAGAGAGGAAATAGAAGTTTCCATGGGAATAAATATAAAATACTTTTCTCCCTATTTTTTACATGCCTTTAAAAGATACGTAAAGAATACTGATGGAAAAAACAAGGAATTATGATTTTGTAACAAAAGAGGGAGCAAAATACATGATGGGTTTTTGTTTGTTTCTTTTTTTGTTTGTTTGTTTTTGTTTTTTGAGATAATGTCTCACTATATAGACCAGGCTGGTCTTGAACTCATGCCAGTCCTCTTGCCTCATACTCCAGGGTACTGGGATTATGGGCATGTGCCACCATGCCAAGCTCAGTTTTTGATTTTTGGTGATAAAAAGCAGGTCAGTGGTGGCTTGGGGACAGGGCTGGGGGTGAAGAGTGGGATTATGGGGGGCATGAGGAAACTTGGGGCTGGTGGGCCTGTTCACTGTCT
Organism: Erethizon dorsatum; assembly: GCA_028451465.1. Lineage (NCBI taxonomy): Eukaryota > Metazoa > Chordata > Mammalia > Rodentia > Erethizontidae > Erethizon > Erethizon dorsatum. Next base: position 109,996,728 of record CM051832.1, on the reverse strand, counting down.
TGATTGTGGTGTAGGAATATACAAGCATCAGATCTCAGCAGTTTTGTGTACTTTGCATATGTGCTGTCACATATCAATTATACCTGAACAAGGGAAATAAAAGAATAAAGCAAAGACAGTAGAATTTTAGAGAAAAGAAAGTTCAGTGTGGGTTGTAATCACTGTAAAGACTTCACAGAGGACAGAAGACCCAGCCACAGAGTCAGACTCTGATAAAATGACAGAGGGAAGGTGAGGCAGTCATGAAGGCCAAGGGCAGAGTGCTGGAAAGAAGCAGGAAGTGGTCTGGTGTGTGGAAGGGAGGAATAAGTCACCGAGGAAACAGTCCTCCTCCGTCTTTCAAAGGCAGATTTCCACAAGTGTAAGACATAATTCCTATTGATTCCAAGGGCTGTTGATGCATCCTGTATCTCCAAATTAAGCCATCTATACTAAAACAACACCAAATCTCCTTAAAATGGGCACCATCACATCAATAAATGATACCAGTTGTCATGGCATGGATTTCTAAGACAATTTCCCTACATTAATTATTCTGTGACAAGAATGAATGCCTGAAGTCAGATCATTTATGGTTATTGTATGCCGTGTACTTAAACATATACTGTCCTTTTTTAGCCCACAAAAGACAAAATAAATCAAGAAAAGCTATGCAAATGACCCATAAAATTGTCACCAAACCCAAAATACTGGGAATACATCACGTCTAAGAGGATGACCTCATAGGGCCTGTCATTTCCTGGTTCTCAGCTACTTGGGAAGTATCAAAATGCAGCGCAGCCCTCACAGATGTGAGCAAATGCACCACAGACCCAAATAGATATTACATGAAACTTTTTGCACATTTTAATTCTTGGAAACTAAAAAGGCACACCCTGAGGCATAACTGTAATGGGAAATAAAGAAGAGGAAATACGAGCAGGTTAAGGAAGGTTGGGGATGTTGGATTAAGGATTTTGGGCTTAAAAGATCTGGAAAAGTAGAGTGATACGGTGAGAGGTGTCTTGAAGATTAGCCTGGAGGTCATGCACAGAGTAAAGTGAGGCAGAGGAAAAGCAAGGTAGGAAACGTATTGTGGGTAACACCGTGGGGTAGACCGGTAAGATGTGAGGAGACTGAGGATAAAGGAAAAGGCAGTACAATCCCAAACACACTTCATATAAGCAGCAGGTACGGGCTGCTCCTTACATGGCTGGCCTAAGTGCCTACATGCGTGAGCTCTCTGTTTACTGTATATTTACAGCGGAACGTGTACCATCGTTACCCGTATTTTACATTTGAGGAGGCAGAGGTACCAAGAGACTTGATGGCTTGCCCCGGCCCCAGAGCTTGAGAAGGGCAGAGTCAGGTTTCAGTGGGGCAGTATGGCTGCAGAGTCCTGAGTGTGTTCTGTACCCACCAGCATCTGTGGGACACGGGCCCTGTCACAGCTCCTGGGAGTGCCTTTAGAGATAGAGCTGAGCCCAAGAGAGATCTGAAGGCATTCACTTCTCTCCATGGCCATTGCCTTATTCCAGGTCGTTTCCTCATCCCTCTGCAACAGCCATTAGCTGCTTTCCCGTCTCCAGTGCTTCCATCCGTCCACCAGTCCTCTTCTCTCACCAGAGTGGTCCTCCAAACGCGGAGAGCTGATCTCACACCCCTCCCTTCAAAATCACTGGTACGAAGTCCAGAGCTCATGGTGTCTTGCAAAGGCCTCCATGACCTGGCCCCCAGGGATTTTCTAGCGTCGCTTCTTGCTTGCATTTTAGGTTCCAGACATAAGACTTCACTCTCTCCCATTCCAGGGTTTGGACGTGATCCCTTTTGACTTGGAAATACTGTTTTCCCCCTGTTTACAGCCCTGTTCCTCACAAGTTAACTTCAACTCATGCCACATGTAACCTGAGTGGTGACTTCTTTCAGACACTCTGCCTTAACACCCTGACCACATCTGCCGCCAGCCCCTCCAAGGATGGAGAATGATGCTGGAGATTCAGACGTGTGCCTTCCTGTTGATGGCACCACTTTTGTTTTAGAGTTTTTCTCCTCCCTTGCTCAGCAGTGCTCACCTAGACTGATGGTTGCTTTGTTACAGTGAAACAGAAGTCAGTGTTGGCAGGCATACTCTTCTTTCAGGCCATGTGTGTGGTCATACATAGAAGCAGAATTAATTTTCTCTGCAGCTTTCAGAAAGTTTCCTTGCATCTTCTATATCCTCCTGTTTCTTGCTTAGACAGGGAATTAAAGTGTGGGTTTCGCAGATCCAAGCCAAAGATGCTCTCGATTCAATTCCACACAAACAGAAATGCTATTTCTGGTCTTGCAAAGAATAATCTTGGCTTTTCTGTACATCATTATTTGACAAAGTCTTGGTAAAAGGTAGATATTCTAGAAGGAGACTTGCAAATGCAATTGCGGCCTCACCACTGTACCAAGCCACAGTGCTGCACTGCCGCCTGCAGAGGTCTGGCTTACAGGAAGTGCTTTCAGGGCAAGATGTGACTCCCTCACACTGAACACAGCCTCTGAGCCCAAGCTGAGGTGTCTCCATAGCCTGGCTGACAGACGGACCCTGCCAAAGGACCTGTGGGCATCTGTGCCCCACTCATTTCCTTCTGGGTGACTACACAAGGAATTTGGAATTTGCACGTCTGGCTGGGCAGACAAATCCTTCCTGTCTGATGGCTCCCCTGGAAGGATGTGTGTGAGAGGTGTCATGAGTAGGATGACATTTCACTCCACTGCAGATGGATTTCCCGCCGTACTTTCCGTATATACAGGAATAGGAATCTTTCTTGCAGGAGGAATAGGAATCTTCCTTGCAGGAGGAATAGGTTCCTCCTTGCAAAATGACCAGAAGGACGACTGAAATGGTGGGATAGATCTGGTCCAAACCTAGCTTTGCCTCTTGCAAGCTATTTGACTTCAGAGTAGAACTTGAAATTGGGAGAAGGTTAATGATGGAAATAAGGGAGATAGTTTGATGAGGGGAGACGAACCAGGTGACAGACTTACTGACTCTGAGGATAAAGCCCAAAAGGCATTTGGAGGTGCAGGCTTGGAGTCCAGGAGAGAACACAAGGCATGATATTTAGATTTGGGAATCACCTGTAAAATGAAGCCACGTGGTAGAGCTGACTGCCTCAAATCTACGTGTATTTGGGGCGTCACTGTATAATCCCAACAGTGCCAGAGTGAACATATGGATATATTCAAGAAGCAACTCATAAGGTTTACAATGGGAAGAGTTATTTTTTGAATAATTTTTTCCTAAGCAACAACACTTACAAATGTATTCTAAATAAGTACAGCAAAACAAAAATTATTCTTTGAGTTGAGCTATCAACAAAGCCAATTTCTTTACAGCTTCAGTAATTCAGCCGAGTTAGCTTGCATTGCCACATTCTGTCCGCTCAGGCTGATGTGTTCAATAACATCTGTCAGCAATGGCTGCAGAGTGGCATTTTAATGGGTCCTGAAGATTTCCATCAGAATATGCTGTGCTCTGGTAACAGTACCAGTGGCACCTCCTTAGTTGGACTGGCTGACAGCCAGCTTATGCAGAGGTGGCCCTGCTGCGGGTGTTGGACAGGCACCAAGGGCAGTGGCTGTCAGAGGCCAGTTTGTGTGTGCCCAGATTTACATTATTTTAAGCCGCGAGGCAAACTCCATCTTTCTGGGGCAGTGAACTGTTAGGTACCAAAGCGTAAGGGAGCCCAGAATTGTAGGCACATTGAAAGTCTGAAGGCTTCCTCCCTAAGTGACAAACTGCGAGGTGATTGATCACATTAAATGAGGATTTGTCGTGGAATTTCCTCAAATAGCCAACTCCTCTTGCCACTGAAAGTATTTGATTAAAATTCATTACCCATGATACCTCTTACATAAAGCATGATTCCAAATATTGATTTCAGCTGATTTAGTTCATTTTGGGCCACATTTTTGCAGAAGGGATTCTTTCCTACCAAATTAATATGTTACCTTAACAACACCTTATCTTCATCTGTTTTGTGCTGCTATTGCACAATACCACAGACTGGGAAATTTATAAAGAACAGAGGTTCATGTCTAACAGCTCAGGATGTGGGGACAATCAAGGGGCTGGGGCTGGTGAGGGCTTTTGGTCACATCATCCATGGTGGACATGATGTGGCAAGAGACCACGTGAGTAAACACACCTGCTTGTGTGTGCAGAGGGGGGCACGAGAGGAAGGGGGCCAAATGCATCCTTTCATGAGGAGCCATCTGGTGCCGGATGGACGGTCCTGTGGGGCTTCCTTCCAGGTTCCTGGTGTCCTGCACAAAGAACTGGACAAGACACACAGAAAAGATAGGGAGGATGTATATTTACTGAAGGTGGAAAAGAGGTACACTCTGCAGGGCAAAAGCGCAATGTGCCTTTTGTCCAAAATTCCTAGGCTATCTCTCTTTCATTCAAATAAGGCATTTGGACATCTGTCCCACTGCTCACTTAGCATCACACCACATGTAAACTGTCCTATGGAAAAGCTGGCTTGGCTTCCTGCCATATGTAAATGAAGGATCAGGAACACCATCTTTTGATTGGCTGTGCCCACATGCAAACGAAGGACTGAAAAGAGCCTCTTCTGATTGGTCCTGTGAGCAGCACCAGATTCAAATGGAGGCTTGCAAATAGCACTCTTCTGATTGGTTCCATGTACAGGGATGATGGTGTCACCCTATGGGGGGGCACCCCTCGCCCTGTTGCCCTGTCTTACACTCCCATAATCACTAACTCACTCCTGAGATGGCAGCTTTAGTCCATTCCTCACCTCCTACAGGTTCCAGTTCACAACGCTGGCTGTGGGGAACAGGTTTCCAACTTGTGAGCTTTAGGCGCCGCATTCAAACTATAGTTCACCTAACCTGGAAGTAAGACATGTCCTGCTTTCTCTTTACGCTGCCCACAGCTCTCTGCGAGCTACAAGTGTGCACGTGTCTCTGTAACCTCCCAGTGGCTGAGTCCCATTCTCACTCAGGGAAAGAATGGTGCAGGGCTCTTGCTTCCCTGGGGTGCTCCGCCCATCTCTGATTAGGACTTAGACACTTCTCTGAGGAGTTAAAACACAGAGGTCCAGGGATAAGCTGAGGTCTGCCGGACAGCATGGTTGAGGCTCCAGCCTCCACCGTGACCCCTCTCAGCAGGGAAGCCAAGCACTGCACTGAGGGTCCCAGTGGGAAAGAGGGTTGACTGCCAGGGAACCGGGTTTCTGAGAGCAGACCAGCTCCCCTGAGGAGCATGGCCTTGGGACCCACAGGGCCAGAGACTTCAGAGTTCCCCTCTCTGCTTCAGCCCTCCAACCTGGACCACCTCAAGGAGCGACCTGCCTCATTATCATTGGAAGAGGCATCTTCAGGTCCTACGAGTCACATCCTGGTGCTGCAGCATTTTAAAATCTGCAGTTTAGAAGACAGCTTCAGAGACAGAAAGAAAACCAAAGGGTAGAAATCATAACCGATGAACAGCTGTTACAGGTATTTTACCTAATTGCTTATCCATCCCTTTGCCTACTTGTTTAGCCCCGTCCTAGCGTGTTTGACAAGAGAGTCTGTGTGAAGAAAGGGGGCATGGCGGTTCCAATAGCAGAGGCCTCTGCTCAGGAAGGCCAAGCACAGGAGGTGTAAAGCACCAACAGGCACGAGTGGGGACAGAGCGGAACCCACAGTCAATGGAAAGGATGTGCAGACGAACAACAAAGATGTCTCCCAGCCCCTGCTCCCATGGCAGTGAGCCAGCGGGTGCCCTGTTCATGGTGGGCACTCCAGGCAGAGCTGCCAAACCAAACCCAAACAAAGTCCAGTTGAGTTTTCAAAAAAGCAAACTGCTAAGTGATGCTTACCAGGTCCAGATGATGTAGGATACTATTCTAGTGAGTGCCCTCGCCGGGCCCTGCCAGCACTGGTAAGGCAGGCCAACTGGCCTAAAAATACTGCAGTGAGGGTCTGGTTGTTGCTGAGGGCCATCCTCTCTGCTTCCCCACCACTGCTTCCCACTCTACCCGCTGCGTGTTGAGTCCAAGGTGTGCCACTTTCTAGTTGCATATTCTGGAAAGTTATTTAACTCTCATAAGCCTTGGTTTGTATACTTATAAAAGAGAGGTACCAATAATACCTACACTGGGCTCTTTTGTGAAGATTAATGGCTTCCTACTTATAAATTGCCCAGAATTTGGCATATCATAAACAATAAAGAAATTGTTAAACGAGAAGCTATTGAAGCAAGCAGCTTTATTTGTAATAGACCTAAACTACGAAGGGCTCATATGTCTGTCGTTAGTAGAATGGATAAAGAAAGTGTGGTCTACCCACACAACGACATGGTGAAAAAATGAGTTAATACTACACATGGCATCACAGGTGAGTCCACAGTGAGTGGGCAAATCTGGACATGAATAAGTACACACTGTGTGATTCCATTTGTGTGACGTTCACCTGCAGGCAAGAGGGATCGAAGGGACGGAGGTCAGAGCAGGCGTGACCTTGGACAGTCATGCTGGACCGGACATGGTAGAACCTTTCCGGGCACTGGGGGGTCTCAACCTGTGTGGTGGTCACACAGACATGAACCCCTGTAAAAGTCCATTCACTTCTACATTTGAGAGGTGTACATTTATTTTAAGTTTTATTTTATTTAAATTTTACACAACAGAGAAAGACACCATGAAGCACACACTCATGGTAACTGAGCTCTGGTGGAAACCCTTAGGAGAAGATGGTGGCTGAGAGAGAACTGGGCGCACCAATGTCACAGACCACCCGTCTTCTCTTAGCCCCCACTGCCCTGTCCCTCCCAGAGGAGACACCCTCTGCATCCCATGCTCAGTGTTTCCATGAGCCCCACTGCACCCTAAGTGCCCTGGCTATAAAGCAGTGGCCACACAAATGAGGCCAGCAGGGAGAAAAGGCTCTAAGCCTCCATAGATGCTGTTCTGTGGGGTCACAGTGCCTGCAGATCCACCGACAGTCATGTCAGGGTGTGTCCATGGGACACTCTAAGAGCTGCCCTTCCAGAGGCCAGTAACCCACGATCTGCCGCGTACAGAGCTGCAGTGAGCTGCGGGAGTCACAATAGATCAATCATTTGAGCTGAGGACAGTGTAGGAAAGCAGTGAACTCAAGTGCACGGGCTATGAAGGCGCGGGTCCAGCAGGTCCTCAGGAGAGAGTAACGCTGCATGGTGGGCTTGGTTAGCGCAGGCCTGGAGAAGGGTGTTTGGTGGTTCATAGGCTTAGTTAGGTTTTGGTTGTTTCCCGGGCAGTGAGCAGGAGAAATGACCCTGCTGTGAGCCAGACCCGTAGGAGGTACATGGACTGATATGCCGCCCCTTAGCCAGGCGATAGACCCCTGCATTTTACAGACACCCAAATACAAGGTTTTCTTTATTCTCAGTCCCGTGGAAGGTGGTTTGGTTGGTTGTTTTGTTTTCTTAGTTTAGGCAAACTATTGGGCAAACAGGAGAGTGACAGGCAGTTCACCTGGGTGCTCAGCCCAGAGGGTATGACCTGCTGCCACGGGGCAGACAGGAGAAGCCCAGCCTCTGCCTAGAGGAATGGAGTGGCTGTCCTTGCTGGAAGTACATCCCTGGCAAAACTACCTCGTGTCACCTGACTGCCCTCCCTTCCCTCTTCCTGGAAGTGTCTGAAAATCCTGCCAGCAAAATGAGGCCTGCGGAAGAGGTGACTGCCACCAACATTGCCTGGGATAGGGTCTAGATATCCAGGCCAGGCTCCTTCCTGGGTCACGGGGCTCATGCCCAGCTGTGGGTTGCACTGTCCCAGCAAATCTCTGGCCCTGTTAGCCTCAGGGTCACTAGAGGGACCCTGAAGAGGGAGCTCCAGGCCCTGGCTGGAGCCCAGGCCATGCCATGGGCCTGCCTTCATATCTAACAGCTTCATCTTTAGACACCGTCTTTGGGGAGCTTTGTGTGTCTCTTGCCCTGCAACCCACAAATGTTAGCATGGAGCCTCCAGAAGAGGAGTACCAGAGAACACGACTTCATCCCTCAGAAAAACCCCTGCAGCTGAATGTGGCTCGGGCCTTTTCTCCTTCATCACCACCCACAGAGTGCCCTCTCAAAGCTGCTCAGCCTACTGCGATCTTGCCCTTTCTCTCCACTCTCCCCAGCCCTGGGCAGCCTCAAGATGGTGCTTTCTGCACCACAGGCATTTGTCCGATCCTTGCTCAACACTGCCTCCACCAAACCCCACTACCACGACCAGCCCTCCCGCCTCCAGGTGGGAAGTTTGGGGGTTTTGACTAATAAAGACAAATGTTACTCCTGAGAAAAACGAAGTTGTGTTCCCCCCCATAGAAGCACAGCATTCTTCACAAATGTTATTTCTCAGGAGCATTCACAACCAGATAGGAGGTCCTGGCGATATCAAGGGCCCTGACGTTACAGTTTGAGAAACCGAGTCAAGATACCAGGTCTGTGAGTTCTGACTCAGTGGCTGGAAAACAGAAGCTCTTTCCTCTTTTTGGACTGAATTATATCACATTTCCATAAGCAAACTCAGGAGACTATAGCTTTTCTACTTCAAACAAGTGTCTTTTTTCACATAGTCTGGGGCTTTGGGGACACACGTTCTGTCCTCAGATGTGACAGCTTTCTTTCTTTCTTTCTTTCTTTTTATGACAGCTTTCAAAGACCACACTTGAAGTGGTAGTGGATTTCAGATGTCAGATGGACCTTCTGGGGCGTTGGGTGCCCTGGGAGTGTGGCTTCAGAGAACACTGAGACCAGCTTTGACACTGAAAAAGAAACATCCTTAGGGTTCTCATCTACCTCGCTCTCTCTCCTCCCAAAGTCCAGCCCATCTTGAGGGGACATTAACACGAGCCTGTGTTTGGGCCAAATGACAGAGGTCAGCATTCCAAGAGCTGGGAGTCAGGTCTGTGTCATGCATGTGGAGAAGAAATCCCTGCTGTCTCCAAAAACAGTCAAGTAAAAATAACAAAAGCCAGTTCTGACACCCATCCAACTTTTCACGGTAGCTGATGCTTTTTATGCAATGTATAGATAAGTCAAATGGAGGGCATGTTTCTCCTGTCATGCCCCAGACAGCGTATGAGAGAGAAAACATTTCTGTTTTTCAAAGGGTAGAAAATCCATAGTTTTCCTCAGTATTTATCGAGCACCCTCTCAGGGCCTGGCACTGGGACCCAGAGGGCAAGGCACAGCCCTAATCACTAGGGTCGCTGGGGAATGGGGGGGCGTCACTCTTTCCCAGAGGCACCAGGCTCTGCGCTCCTTAGCACCACGCTAGCAAGGGCATCCAGGAGGAAGGGTCAGGGCAGGAAGAGTAGCAGGAGCAGGCATGGAGGTAATGGGCCTGGGGCATCTCAGGACCTCAGCGATTCATACTAACAAGGTCACAGGGCCCAGGAGGGCACGGCGAGGACCACAGAGGACATCGTGGGCTATGCCCCAGAGTTTGGGATTATCACAAGACGTTAAGAAGTCTGTGACAGGATTGAGGGAAGGAAGGAACCGTCCAGTCAGATCATTCTAGAGGCTCACACCAGAGGCAGGAAAACCAAGGGTTGACTGCGGTACAAACATGGGGCCTGACCTCAGCCGTCCTTGTGCTTCCCATCAAAATGCCATGGAGCAGATACCTAGAGCTCAGACCTGGAGTGAGACTGTCGAGGGTCCCAGCTCTGCTGGGCTCTGTATCAGCCCTGAGACCTCAGGGAAGGGGCTTAGCCTTGCGGAGCCTCTGTCTAATCATGTCTGGAGTAGAGTACTGAGGCCACACCCTGAGGTCAGGTGACAGCCAGAGGAGGTGGTACATGTAGGGTGCTTGGTCTACACTCTCAGCTCACAAGCTCATTAAGAGTGTGTGCATCTGCGCGCGTGTGTGTGTGTGTGTGTGTATGTGTGGTGAGTGTACGTGTGTGTGATATGTGTATGTGTGTGCATACAGGAGCTCACAGGGTGGGTGCAGTGTGCAGTCCCTGTCCGTGATCACCTGCCCGCAAACCTGTGTGGCCCCAGGGCCTCTACAGAGAGATCACAGGCTACAACTGCTCTTGGTCTGACAGCAGGAAAGGGCCCGGTGCATTTTGATCAATTTTCACCAAATTTGTTGAAGCTGTGTCACATGATTTCCCAGGTCCTTGAGAGGGGAAGGCAGGGAAGGACAAGACCAGAGGTTAAAAGCAGGAAGTGAACAACCCTGGTAAGCAGGCCGCAGGGGACACAGGCGCTGGCCCTGGTTGCTGCTCGTGGCATCTAGGGAAAGAAGACAGAGCTCGGGCACCACTGACTGTGTTCTCTCCGGCCAGGGCCAGGCATTGGAGGAGTGGCCTGCCTGTCCTGGCCCTTTGCCCGCAGTCCCTCCTCTTAACAAGGCAGAGGCCTGGGGCCCAAGCCAAATGCAAGCTCTTCAAATATCAGAGATGTAAACAGTGATTCTGCTGTCCCCTGAAGGACAGTATACTTGGAAGGAAATAGTTTCTATCCAACTAAGAAACTGCTTTTCCTCAGAGCAACAATTTGTCAGCTGTGCTTGCCACTTAGATACTCGCAAACTTGGGCCAAACTTAAGGAAAGGCCACCATTTGTCAATTCTCAAGGAGGAATCCACATTAGGTTTCCCCTCCCACATGCGCTCAGTCACAGGCCACCTTCCTGGAGTCAGACCCTCACAGATGTGGACCTGTCTCCTCCTAGGCAGGGCACACCGTCCCTGGCAATGTCACTCTGCTTAACCATGCTCATGGGCCTCTGAGGGAGAGGTGAGTGGGTTCCATTCTTCATTCTATTAGCTTCCATTTTCTCAAGGCAATTTTAAAGCAAATTCTTGTTTCGGAAGCGCATGGCTCCCTCTAGGTGGGATGGTGTATGCGATCCCACATGTTTTCCCTTCCTCCATGGGCTCCTTCTGCTTGCTTTGTCATGGTGGCTGCTGAAGAAAGGTCCCCGCACATTCTTCCTGGCAGATATGGCTCTTGGGTGTGTGAAGTCTGTCACATTCTCTCCCCTCTCTATGTCCGTTCCCTCATTTGCAGGTAAGAGGTTGTACGCACTCACCATTGAGGCCACCTCTATCCCTGAATTTTTTCAGAAATCTTAGGAAAGTATCTACCCGTACTTGTTAGACTGATTCAGTTTGGTGTTCATGTGGGAAGACAAGTCCTGTACATGAAAGAGCAGAAGCCACACTTCCTCGGAGTGACCTAGCAATTCTGATGCCGAAGCTTTGGCCCCCAATGTGGGGTGCATGGAGAAGGGGACTTCAGGAGGTAATTGGGGTCAGAGGTGTTGACCAGAGTGGGACCTCAGGAAGGATCAGTGCCCTCACAGGAGACAGCAGAGAGCTCCCTCAGCCTGCCAAAGGGATGCGCACCAGCAAGGTCGCTCAAGGTCATACATTCTTGGTTGGTGAGGAGTAGAGATTGGCTGAATTTGACTGCAGAGTGTTTTAAACAATTACTCAGTGTGTGGCCATGGGAAATATCACTTCCAGTCTTCATTGGCAGCAGGCGGGGTAGAAGTATAAAAATATTAGTAAGAATTAACAAGGAAATGGATGTCTCCAGCTTCAACACCAGCTCTTGGGGCATCCATTTTTAGCATCGAAATGATTTCCATAGAGGAGCTTTCATCTCTACTGCAAATGACAATGCATGCCAACTCAAGCAGCATCGTGTACGTTCTTATCTGTTCAGAACCAACTCAGATGCCATTTCTTCTGTGACTTTCCTAAATGTCATTTGGAAATGACATTTGTGTATCTTGTATATTCTATGGTTCCCCTGCAGAATTTTTAATCTTTCCTCAGGACTTCCACTGCAACTTGGACTTACTTTTATAAAGCACTTCCACATAAAATTAGAAGAAATTAGATATAATTTCTGTTCTGCTAGAGAGTGAACTCTCTGAAGCCAAAGCCATGGCTCCATGGATGTAGAAGCTGCTCAATAAATGAATGAACGAACTGGTGCTATTTGGCAATTCCTCATTTAGCTCACACTTCCAGAGATTCTTCAACCCAGCTACCAAACTGAGGTACTTTCTGCCTCTGTCTCCCAAGTATGATGCTATGCACTGTTAAACACTGTCACTTTTTCCGGTCTGAATCCTTAACCAGCTGTGGGAGCTGCTGGGACGCAGCTCCAATGGTCACATAGAAAGATCCAGTGTTTTAATAATATTTGACTCATTTGTTGTTTTGTCCATATGTCAAGGATTTCTTGATCTTTATTCATCTTGAAACTGCAAAAAGGCAGCTGCAAAAAGACCACAAGAGCATGAATACTAGGTGGCTTAAATTGGGAACTCTATCTTCCTGTTTACTAGGAAAGGAAAGGAACTCTCTTGTAGTTCACAGTCTTGACCAACTCCTTTTAAGCCCTTTTTTTTCAGTGTTGGTGATTGAGCCCAGGGCCTCATGCATGCCAGGCAAGACAAGTGCTCTACCACTGAGCTATGCCTCCATCCCCTTGTGAACTTCTTGTAAATAAAATAAAACCAATTGTTTTCATGAGAACCCAAATGTTGAGTTAAGGCAACACTCTGTGGCACAGCTTTCCATCAGCCCCTAAATCCGTCACGTGGCAGAACAATGGAGTAAGCAGGTTGGGGAAGGTGAAATTCTGGACATGCGTGGTGGTGCTGATTTACACAACAAAGCAAATACACTTCATGCCACTGAACTGTGTGTGTGAAATGGTGAAAATGGTAGCTGTTGGTTGTATAGATTTTACCATAATAAGTTTAGCCTCTGAAAAAATTTGGACAAAGAGCTGGAATGACAATGACTTTCATCAGGATTTTCCAGGAAGTCTCCTCTGAAGGAGAGGTGACGGGGGAGAGACCCATCAGAATGATGAGAGCTCCAGGGGAAATTTGGGGTTTGCTCTGAGTATGACAGGACACCCTAGAAGTGCTCTGGGCAGTGAGGAACATGACCTGCTCTGCCATGAGAAGACCTCTCTGCGGTCTGTGACAGTAGACACAGAAAGGCAGCCTGGAAACCAGAAGGCCACTCAAGGGACCCTTGCCACTATCCAGGCAGGCAACTGTGGGCTCAGATGTGTGGAGTAATGGGGGGTTATATTTTCGAGGTGTGCCCTCGTGGCTCCAAAGGATTTGACGTGGGGTGTGAGGGACCCAGATGCATGAGGGATGGTGGTCAGTTTTTAACAAGCCTCTTGGTGGAAGGGGTCCCATTCACTAAGATGAAAAAGCTAGTTGGGGAATGAGAAGGGGTGCATAGAGCCAATCAAGGATGTGTTCCTCAAGAAGTGAGCTCCTGAGTCCCACGTCTCCAGATGACCAGCTCAGAGAGCCAAACAACGAATGAATGAGTGAAACTTAATGGATAAATGAAGGGAGGGAGGGAAGCAAAGTAGCCCTCAGTTTTACAAAATATAGATGAGAACTTTTGCCAAAATAATTTGATCATAAAAACCCCAGTTTAGAACTTCAGAGAACTGGATTCCTGTCTCAGAAAATATTTCCAAACCTGAGGTTCCTCCTCCTGACTTTCTTTCTGGGACACCCCTCTCTCCTGCTCTGCAGGGAATGGGTTCACATACGCATGCGTCTCGGCTGCTGGCCAGCCTCTGTGCATCAAGCAGAGGGGACGGGGAACAGCCTACCTCTCAGCTCCCTGGCTTGACAGGCACTGGGCCTGCAGACACAGCCACTGTGTTAGTCACCACATACGCCACCAGCCATGCACCGCTCTGCATCCCTGCAGGTGCCACAGAGCTGACATCTGAAGTCCAGGAAGCCACATCCCTCTAGAGGAGCCTCACCTCTTGGGGCACTGGTGCAAACAAATGGACAGGGCAAGTTCGCTGCAGCCAGGCTTGAGCTACTGGCCCACATATTGCTCTTCCTGACTCTCGCCAAGCAAGGGTAGAGCAGTTGGTGGGAAAAATGTGCTGTAAACATCACCTTCACAATCGGGGAGGGCACAGTGCAAAATGTAGGCTCCCTGTGACAATACTGTGAGACAGTGGCCAGCTGTCACCTGCTTCTGTTGCCACCTGCTTCATGGGTTCCCCTACTAACCCTTGTGCTGGCTTTTTCACAGGACTGAGAGCGCAGACTGGGCCAACTTCACCTGTTTCTCTTCCGGCCACAGCCACCTCCCTGGCTGCCCTCGAGACCAGCTCTGCATCGAGCTCTGTTATCTCCACAATGCCCCCGACCAGCAGCAATCAGGATTCCTTGGGACTCCCTGTCACCACAGCGGCCACACCAACACCTCTCCTCAAGAACACTTCCTCTGACCCTACAGAAGAGGCTATCACCAGCCCAGCTCCCATCCAGAAAGGCACCAACCCCAACCCCTCAGCCCCTGGGCCCTCCTCAACAGCTGGTGGCATCCCCACTGCCCTCACACCTGAGGAACACAGCTTGGGTGGTCCTGGGGCCAGTGTGCCTGCTGCAGCGTGGCAGTCCCCCACACCCCTGTCCCCACAGGATGTAGTCTCATCCCCCTCGTCGCTGTCAGCCCTGTCAACTCCACCACCTCCAGCTCCTTCTGCCTCTGTCCCCTCCAACCACAGCTCCCAGGTGCCCAACACCCAGCCGCCAGCAGCTCCCACTGCACCAGTGTCCCCAACAGAGAAACCCAGCTCCAGCCACACAGCCGCGCCCACACCACACCACAGCCACACCACAGTGGAGCTGGGGGCCAAGGAGAACACAGCCCAGGATGCTCAGCCTGGCAAAGGCATCTGTGGGCCTGAGACCACCACTCCGTCCCTGATCATGCAGGAGGTGGGGCACGCACTGAGCTCAGGTGAGTCCTCTGCCAGACCCGGGGGCTTGGCCACGCAACACATTAAGGGTAGCACTGATTGCCACATGCAGTTAGGTGTGAATTTTGGAGCTCAGCACCTGAGTGCTCATAACTCACAGCATTTCCATAAAAATGCAAACTTGAGTTTTAGTCACAACACAATTTCCACCTGATGATCATTCCTTGTGGCCAGTTGTCACCTCAGTGTGTCTTCACCTCACATCACAGGGACCGTGAATGAGTGAGACCGTGAAGCAGAAGCACTAGCTCTGTGGGCTCGGGGCAGCTTCCCAGGTTGCAGCTCTGACCCAGGCCTAGTCACATCCTTCATCTCCCTCTGCACCTAGTTTTCCTCATCTGTGAAATGGGGCAGAGCAGGTTCCACCACGTAATGTTCTCGTGGAGGTTACATGAGATGACACATAACCTGCATCAACCAGTCCCTGGCCAGGAAAGGCACTCAGGAAATATTCTGCTCGGTATTTTAAAGGAATGTTTACCTCCTGGAAACCAGTCCCAGGAGGGTGTGGGTGTGGAGGAAACAGTTGTTCTTTATCATCATGATGTCAATCATAGGAAAGACAATAAATCCTACGGGGCATGACACTTGTTTGGACGCTCCCAGTATCCCTGTAAAGTGAGTATTACGTTTCTCTTTATTTTGCAATCTTAGAAGTTATGGTGGAGAGGCAGTCAGCTTTGTTCTGAAGCCACAGCTGTGGCGTGGAGGTGAAACTGTACACTTTAGGGTTCTGGGCAGGAAAGGGCTCTCAAGAAGCCTGTGGCCAAGTAGCTGAGACCCAACCAGGAGACAGGTGAGAAAAGAGGGGGCTTAGAGGGAGATGGGGCTGCAGCCTGCCCTTGGGTGGTCCGTGATATGTGTGGACTAACCAGACACCCCAGAAAGATCCTGAGTGACAAGCTGGTGTTGCAGGAACAGCTGTCCCTCAGGAGAAACCCACATCTCTTCTCAAACAGTGGGCATCCCCCATGGTAGAAACATGCTAGACACTGAGTTAGGAAGAAACAGAACTGAAGCTCACAAAGACCTAGGTCGTTATGGAAGTCTACAACATAGGAAGCCAAGAATCCCATAGAATTGTAAACTCTCACTTCAGAAGGCTCAGTGCATCAGTGAGGGCCCCAGCAAAAATGAGAGACCCTCAAGCTGGGAAAAAGGAGCTGGGAACTAAGACCTGGCTGGGGTACACTGGAACCACAGGGTCAGGTGTGAGAGAGAAGAGCGAGCCCTCAATGGTTCACCACAGTCCCCGCAGGTCAGAGCCTGGATGGTCAGTCAGAGAGATAGATGGAGGAGCTGGAGGGCAGTGCTGCAGAGGCACAGGAGGACACCCAGTTCCCAGGGCCATCAGCACCCTGCTTCCACTGCCTGTGGATGGGACCTCATCTGTGTCTCTGCCCCTACCCCACCCCCCCAGCATGCAGGTCACATCTATGGCATGTAATTGGTCACTTATAAATCTTCCCCAACAAAGGGGCCATCCAAGTACAGGCTCCTCTACTTTTTCCCTTCCTGGTTCAGACCCTGACCACCACCATCTTTTCCATTTGCCAACTGATATCCTCTCTACCCTGACCCTGGGACACCTGGACATGGGATATTGATATTCCCGCACACAAATCTGAGTTTAGCACACTCGAGACTCCATCATCTGAACAGCTACTGCTTTCTACAGGTGCCCTGGTCCATGGGCTACATTTTCCAACTGTTCTGTTCCAGTATTTTAGTTTCTTTTTAGACCACACGCTTGGGTTCTTCAACTCTAAGCCAGCAGGATCAACAGGCACAAACTTAGGGACAGAGTTGCAGCTGGAGCCTGTGTGGCTATAGGGCAGTGGTGACAAACATATGGCACACGTGCCTCAGAGGGCCGTTCGTGATGGCTAGAAGTTCTAAAAGGTTCACTATCGCTGCTCTAGGGAATGCTGCACACAGTAGGTGCTCAGAGCAAATGGACAAAGGGAGCTCGAATGCTGAGAGAAGAGTTGGGTGTGGCAGGCAGGAGGGAAGTCACCAAGGTGGGCAGGGCTTCCATCACAGGCCAGCAAGCAGGCACCCTGCATGACCCATTCAGCTGAGAAGTGCTCGCTGTGCACCTGTGGGGACCTCTGCTTGAGGCGAAGCATGAGCCCTGTGCTCTGAGACTGTGGTTCAGGCAGAGAGGAAGGGCACGGCCAGGCGACTCTCGACACCACGCCTCAGTGTCTGATATGCTATGTGGAAGGCTCTGGTCACATGATACAGTGCTCATCTCAAGGTGATGCAGTGGTGTCCTCAAAGTGTGAAGAGCCTTGCTCCAGGTCACACGGCTCAGTGGCACAGCTGAGCAGAACCAGGTCCCTACCCACGATCCTGTCCCCTCTCACCACCCAGCCACACTGCTCCTCATCAGCCACAGACCAGGCTGTGGCACCCTGGGGCCCTGCTGGCAGTGATACTTCAGGCTGTTTTTGCTCAGTCATTTTTCTGCTGCCTCTCGGGGTGGCAGGACTGAGGCCGCACTTCCGCATGGCAGTTTGTCTTGTTCTGAGTGGGTTCACAGTGCTTATTTCTATGACTCCGGGGCTCTGCTCAGCAAATGCCTGAACGTGGTCCCCAGAGAATAATTCCGAAACAGGTCAGATGGACCCGACCATGGGAGTAGCTCTTGAGCTCACCCCAGCCACTGGACCCCAAGGTCACTCGGGCTCCCCATCTCCCATCCAGCACCCTCCACCCTGGGTCCCACAGTCTCCTGGGGGATCACAGTCTGTCACTTGGATACCATCCACGTGGTGTTAACTCTGAGAGGTAGGATTCTGTCCCTGTTTGGTTTCATAGGACTGAGAATGTGCGTATCCAGCTGCTGACCAACTCACGTCTCTTCTCACTAGTTCCCGGGCACCACACACTTCCCATTGTGGGGGGAAGGACTTCGGCCCTCACACTCAGCTGCTCCTCCCCAGCATCTCCCCCTATCTTCCTCCAGGACCTCAGCCAAGAGCTTTGAGGTGACCCCGGTCTTCCTTCTCTCTCTCACACTCCACACCCCCACCACCAGCTCTGGCCTTGCCTCTCCTCCATCCCCTCTCCCTGGACACTCCAGTATTCCTGCAGTTGATGCCTGCTCACTGCACGCTCACCAGCAAGATCCCTCGAAAGCACGCAGGCCTGCAGGCTTGGGTCTACATCTGTCCTGGACTCTGCGGCCTGGGGTGACCCACCCGGCTGTCTTCCTCCTCCGTGAAGAGCTCAGGATCAAAATGCTCCCATGACCTTAACCTTCTCCAACGATGCCAGCTCGTGCCAGTCCTCTCCTCTGGGCCAGAAGAAGTCAAAGTACAGCGAGGGCATTAGACTAACACCTGCCTACCAGCCCCGGAGCCAGGAGCAGGTGTGGGGTCAAATGGAGTTGTCCTGGTACACTGGAGTTGGAAGGCCTAGCTAAAAAGGACTACAGCTTGAGTCATTTTACATTGATTGCATGCTGATTAGATAACCAGGTTAAATAATATCTATTATTTTTTAAGAAAAGCTCAGAACTGATCCTGGTCTGTGGCTCTAACACTCTAATGCTGCCCCTCTGAGTCAGAGGAAGGCCCAGCTCTGCACCATGCACCAGTGTTCAGCTCGAAATGAACCCACACACCTCTCTGCTTTCACCTTCTTCCCCCTCACACACACTGGCAAACATATTGTTTGCTGGCTACACAGAATACTCCTGCCTCAGGGCCTTTGCACTTCCTCTTTCCCCTACTGAAACATTCTCCCTGCTGTGCTTTAAGGACCCATTCTTTTTCACTGTCAGAACTCTTTCACTGTCACCTCCTCAGCAACCCTCAATCCACTCCCCTCTCTGAAATAGCAGCTCCCACCACCATTGATTGCTTTACACTGCTTTATTTTTCATTTTCGGACTTCATCTCATCTGTTAGACGGGTGTCTACTTTCCAGTACTAGACTGTCAGCTCCAGGAAGGAGGGACCTTGCTCACAGCGAGGAGACAGAGCCTGACAGGCGGCAGCTGTCAATAATGTCTGCTGAACAGATCCATGACAAAGCGGTCAGCAGCGCCAGGGGAGTCACTTCATCTCTCCAAGCCTCTGCCTTCTCTTCAGTCACATGGGACAAGCATGGCAGCATGTGACAGGTCAGGATGGGGTTCAGATGAGACAACACATGTGCCTCTCAATGGCTGTGGTTGTTGTTCTGCTGTATTGTTATCTCTACTTTGCTGTTGCAATCATCATCATCATTGTTATTATATTTGCATAGTGAAATATCCCCCCCCATCTTCAGCCAACATTTATTGAGCTCTGACCGTGAACCAGGCGTCTGACTAAGTCCTCAGGACAGAGCCATGAATAATATAGTCGCCCCTCGTGGACTTTAAATGTCACGCGTACACAGCCCAGGACCTGACCTGGTTTGACCAATCCCCGGCCAGGTGGAAGGGGACGTTGCAGATGGAGAAGGAAGGAAGGTACCAGGACACATGTCAGAGGACCCGGGGAGCAGGGTAAGATAATGACCTGGGCTGGCAGTCCTCGGATAGTCACCAACAGCTTTGGATCAGGGAAGAACACGCTAAGTATCGTACTTTACACAGATGACCTGACAGGGGATTCGTGTGGCAAGGTGCAGGTAGATCAGGACTGGAAACGTGCGCGAGTTTATGCCTGGTTTCTGGTTTGCCATTGTCAGGCATCGGGCATGTCACATAACTGCTAGAACACTAAGGGCTCTTAGCGCTTAGCTGAATACATGAGAGGCAATCTTTGAAGTCCTCTGAGCTTGTTGCACTGTGACAGTTGTTTATTGCACTCATCCTGTGCATAAACAAGCACATCACATCCTTAAGCGGCTTCCTGGAGAAGAGGGCTCCTCACGGACACATGTAACTCCTCACCCGTCCTCAGAATCTCCCAGTGAGTTGAACTCAGCAGTGTCTGTGACAAAACAGTTCTGGAGAGATTAACTGATGGACTCGGGTCGCAGCCAGGCCTGAGCGGCGGGGCTCCCCAGTGGAAGGGGAAGCAGGTGGCGGCGGCAGCCATCTGGAACCAGCTACACAGAAGAAATGGGTTTTGATTGATTTTCATTTTACCGTTTTTATTTGGCTTTTAAAGAAAGAATGCGATGTGTTAGATGTGGGTCATCTTGTGTTATTAAATCAGAGTTCTTCGTGTGCGGGCACTGTGAGGACCAAATGTTTTTTATTCGGTGAAGGAAATGGGTAGCGCCATGCAGTTTGGGACTCAGTAAAAGCTGGCGGGGCAAGCTGACCTCACAAACCAAGTTAGACTCAAAGGCTCTCCATTCCTACTATGCAGACTCTCAAATCAGGCACTCTGCTTGGTGTGCACAGGTTTCTCTCCTGTGTATAAGATGCACGTGTCTGCGGGTCTTACACTGCCCTGTATATTCCACTACAAAGAGGAAGACATACAACTGTGGAAATTGGTAAAGTCTTTTGAACTTAAATTGCTGGTCTGAACTCCAGAATTTATTCAGTATGAACTGTCCTAATAAATATTCTTAACTAAAGGGCCCTGAGCCTCACAGACACCTAGACATCTTGTGTACTTGGAAGGGACTGTCTGATCCTCAAGACATCTATGTCCCTTAGGATGAGTATAGATGTGCAATACAGAATTAATTGATAGGGAAGAAGAAAGAATAGTTTTTAAAGTACACTGAGAAAAGTACCAAGAGTAAAAAGTGTATATTACAGTGAGTTAATGACCATCATACTTTTAAAACATTAAAAATAGGTTAAAGGATTACACAATGATTTAATTTTTAAAAATAGCCGTGAAAGGCCATGTAACAGTTAGCTACTTCCTGATCCTGTTCTTTGAGAATGCCTAGGATGCACCAGAAAGCAGTCATCCATGGGCTCATTTCACAAACATTAGATCCCGGTGACATCCAGGCCCGGCCTCTCACTGCCCAGTGGCACTGTCTCACTGGTCCTCTCTGACCTGCATCCTATCTCCTCTCCACCACTGCTGAGCACTGCTAGCAGCTCCCAACCTCACCCACTTCTCTTCCTGCTTCTTTGCAGGTCAGAGCCCCATAACCCCGGCAGCGACCTCCACCTGCCCTGGTCTTACCCTCCATGGTCAGAGTAGGGTTAAACACAAACCTGATCAGGTCTCATGTGACCCCCGAGCACCCTCGTCCTGGCCCTGAAGCGTGCCCCACTGCTTTTAGGGTGAAGTCCCCAAGGCCTACAGTTTATGGGGCCTCTACACCACCCTGGGTCACCCACACCTGTGCCCCTTGTTCCCAGCACCCAGGACCTACACCCACTTTCTCTCAGCCCACAAAGCTCCTGGTCTTTCCTTGACTTGGGGCTTTAATCCATCAGATGCTTGTGTCTGGAGCCTTCTCGCAGCGCTGCACCCCACCCGGCTACTTCCCCTCATTCCTCAGAACTCAGCCAAATAGCACCTGTTCAGATGTTTCTGCGGGGCCCAGTTCCACTCAGGCCTCCCCATTACAACCCACACACCAACTGGGTTGTGTCCCTCCTCTCCAGTCTGCAGTGACCCACCAGCAGTGGCTGTGCCCTCCACGGCCTCCCGCAGTACAGGAGGGCCGGTCTTGTCCGCTCTGTCTCACAGATGTCTGCCCAGAACCTAAGAGCGCTGAATCAACGTTCAGTGAATGAATGAACCAATCAAATTTAGTTTGGTATGACTAAATGTCATTTTTAGATAGTCAGTCCACATAAATTTCAATCTTTGTAAATCCTGAGCTTTGAATTTAGAACAAGAAAAGCTGGACACCCTCCCCTGTGCATGCAGAGACACCATGAACACTGTCACCACTGGGGACATCTTGGGGCTTTCCACTCTCACTCTGGGTTTGTCCCCTGCACCCCCAAGCCCCCACACCTCGTTTTCCAACATTCTGGGTCTCACGTGGCTTTGCCATGGGCTTTGTACCAGCACAGTTACTGTTATAACCCTCACTCACATTGTTCCTTCCGTGCACAATTCTTCAAACCTCGGCCAATGGTCAGATTTTATTTTAAAGGTTTCTTGGAATCCTTGTTTCTGCTTCTGATATTTCTCCTCTTGCTTACTTGTACTACGTAAATCTAAATCCATTTTGAAATATTTCAAAAATGCCCTTTGAAAATATATGTCAAGGTCAAAACTCAGCTGTTTACCATTATGCTGTCAGCTGGTAGGAAGACAACACCATCATATATTGGAATTGTCCCGATGTTGCCTTTTATTTCTGTCCCCCAAAAAAACATTTCTTTTTTCTGTTCCAAATACTTTCACCATTCATAGGTGACTAAAGTGGTTTTGGAAATGCTTCACTGGGAAAGTGAGATGGAGCTCATGGGCGTGGCTGATGTTAATGAATCAACGGCTCCCTGGCTCACTGGGAAAGCTGATTGGAAGACACCCGGTTCCATATCAGACTGAACAGTTATCGTAACCTTCCAGCTCAAAAGAACAAGTCTCTATAGTAACAAAATACGCAGCCAGGGACATGAGATAAATAGATCAGCACAAGCCCAACATCTTTATCAGAGAAGGATCTAAAACTTCCATTCCATGAATTGAGGTGGGAGCGTTGAATTAGGAGAGTACATAACGGATGCTAAACAACACTGTCCTCAGCGTGTCTTGTCTCTCGGGTCCTAGGAAAGCAAAGCATCTTATGTAACAGTGGCTTGCTTTCGCAGTCAGATCCATGGCCTTCAAGGGATGGACCACAGGAAATATGAAAGTGAACTTATGTTAATCTAAAATCTCAATGAGTTCATGAGAGTAGTCCATCCAAAACATTTTACCATATCTCCATTTGAAGAAATAGTAGAGTCATTCCAAAGGCAGGCTCTGGGAAGGCAAGAATATTCGCACAAGTACAGGCATAACACTGCCTGATTCAGATCCCACCAATGCCATTTGCCAAGTGGAAGACTTGGGGGCAAGTTTATTTATCCCTGAGTGTCAAATTTTCCTCATCTATAAAACGAGAGTGCAGGTATGGTACTGTACCTCTTCTACAGGATTCTCATTAGGATTAAATAAATTAATGTTAAAATGTTAACTGTTATTACAGTTGGGTTCTGAATCCTTAGTGTGGAGACCAGCAAGAGTTTAAATTCTAGACTTTGGTTTTCTTACTTGAAAAATTAGAGTGTTTGTAAAATACTTTAAGACTCCCACTGGAATACTTACTATAATTCTAGGCAATAAAAGTCCATTTAAGTGCCTGCCTACAGCACAATACAGAAAGGGATAATCCAAGAAGTGTGAAGGAGAAAAACAACTATGTTCACATTTGAAACAGTGACACTTTCAGAAAACTTGGGAAATCCAAAAGAAAGGGTCAGAGTCCAAACAACTAGAGATTTCTAGCTGGGAAAAAGGCTATTGTGAGGAGCTCGGGAAATAAAACTGAGCTACTAGATTAAGCCCAAGCCCCACCTGCTCCAAAAGTGGTCCATTTAGACCTGGAAATTGTACTCTTCCCTTAACTTTGCTCCAGAGTTTGGAAATTATTTTTCTTCCCAGTGTTTTTAACTCTTAAAGCATTAAGGGCCTGTGTCTGGGAGGAATTAAAACTTGGTAAGCATAGCCTCCGAAAGCAGGTTCCTACGGCCTTGGAGATTAATCACGTGGGAACAGGGCTAAACTTAGCTAAGGTTCCTCAGAGGTCTCTGAGCCTTGGGACTGCAGTCATTACACTGACGTCCTCACCCTCGGCCAAGGTGTCAGGGCAGGTGGCCTGAAACTAACTCTGGTCCCCACCCGGATTCCGTGATAAAAACAATAAAAATGCATAGTGCACATTGCTTGGCAAACAGGGCTCAGACTGTTGTGGCCCCAGGAACTCTGCCCTCCCTTCTTCCTGCATCCTCTGACCCCAGGGAGCGGCAGTGTGGAAGGCCGTGCGTGCTAAAGCCTCAAGGGATTGGGCCTTCACCCACCAGGTGAATGATGGTCGGAAAGCACTATGCCAGTTTCTCTGGCTAATTTTTCCCATCAACATTGTTTTATCAACGAAATAGTTTTCATCTTGAAATCCTAAAGAGACAGAGGAGGAGGTAACAAGGAGAAGAAACTGTCCCCGTGTTCATAGAGATAAACAGCAGGCCGTGGTACGCTTCCTGTCACATGTTATTCGCCCCCATTTACAAAGAGATGATTTAGGAGCTGAGATCCCCAACTTGGCCTTTAATGTCAGGTTCGGGGAACCTGTTTTTATCATAGGGTGAGGCCAGCACTCCTGCCCCTGAGCCCGAGCTGCTGGGCGGCCCTCGGCTGGTTCCCATGTGGAGGGCAAAAGGGGAAGGGGAACATGGCCTGCTCTCCTTGGAAACATGCTGAGTGGTTCATGTTACAGATGCGCAAGGAGAACAGAGATCAGGAAACCCGCACAGTTTGTTAAATTCCAAGTGAGAAAAGGGTCTTCTCTGTGCTGGAAAACATTGTAAGTGAAGCGGAGAAAATTTGAAACCATGATAACTGAGAACTGTGCCCGAGTGTGTGCCCTGGTTGGTGTTAGTTTCAAACCTGTGCCCCAGCATCCTAGAAACAGTGGATGTGCCACCCCCACCCAGAGGAAGAAGAGAAGGAAGAGGGAGCAGGCGCCTGTCCCGTGCAAGTGCTCCTCCTTCTCACCTCCACCAAGCCCCTGTGTGCATTAGATGACTTGCTGCAAAAACGTACAGGAATGGGTCCTGCCCCAAAGCGCCAGGCCCAACTCTGCCCCACAACGAGCTTCAGGGGAGAGCAGAACCCTGAGGCAGAGATTCTGCTTGAGATAACACAAGGCTCATTTCCATGCGGTTTACCTTCCCCGCTCTGCGTGAACAAATGACTAAGAGTGATTTAATGACTTAAAGACTTAGGAAAAAGTGGGGAAAAGGACTGACAGAGATGAGCTTAGGTTGTGTTAATTAAAAACACTTGTGTGTTTGTGTTTGCATGCAAGTTATATGCTTTAGGAAGGAGCTTTTTTCTTGCATCGTAACTACTAATAACATTCAATTAAAAGATAGTTACACATCAGAAGAAATTAGGGCTACTTTATGAATTATTTATTTGGTGCCTAGATGAACCGGGAGGCATAATTTGGTGTTCCTGGCTTTCAAAGACCCAGATCTGGAGAGTAGGCAGACAGCATCTCTCCTCGTCTGCGTGCCATGCATCACTCCCCATGGCTAGAGAAGTCAGTATCAGGCATACACTATCGTAAAGTCACGAAACTGTGCTGCACCAATCAAAGAAACACCTAGAAACAGAAGGCACAAGACCCTTATCAGTGACAATTTCCAGAGAAGGCCAAGCTTGAGAAGGATCTTGCAGGTGAGAGCAAGAGGCCCCTTACAGCAATGGCACGTTCATTCCAGGATGGCCCTGGGGGAGGATGGTGGTGCCCGGCCAGATCTGACCAGGGACAAGGGCTTTTGAGAGTTCACTGTGCTGCTTCACAAATACCACCTGACTATTTGTTATTCCTGAAGTTTTCCTCCAGCCAGCTATGGACATCCACAGATTGTGGAAGGCCGGGGGAGGGGGTGTGGCACCACAGACCCAATGGTAGGAGTCGCTGTCACGTGAGATCTGCGATTCTCAGATGGACAGGCAGAAAGCCTGCTGCTCCAGAGCTTTCTTAGTATAGCGATTAGGGCCAGAAACTTCCAGTATCATTTTCCCCCAATATCACTTTATTTATTCAACATTTAATAAAAGAGCGAGGTACCCACTGTGGGATAGGCCGTGCCCAGGGCTGGAAGCACACACATGAGGGCAGAGGCAGGATGCTATGACTGGAATCCACCCAGGGAGCCCAAAAGCACAGGCACAGTGACTGGCAGGAGGCACAGAGGCCCCCGGGACACAGCGGCACTGTCCCCTGCCCAGGGTCAGGAAGGCTTTTCACAAGCGCCGGTGCTCAGTGAGAGGAACAGAACTGTGCATGCTGAGAAAGGGGCTGAAAGTGATTAAAAGTACAAAACCTGGGTGCAGTGGTCCTGGGCTCAGAAGCTAGCGCAGTCATTCCCCAGAGTAAAACTTCAGTCAAGTCCTGACCTCCCCGGGACTTGACTTCCTTGTCTATAAAGTGGGAGTCCCCACGCTTCTCATAAAGAGAATTAAATGAGAATGCGAGGGTAAAGTCCTTGGTGCAGTGCCAGCCACGGCAGCCTCCTGTGAGAGGTCAGCAGCCTCGGTTGTCCTTGAGCTCCTTTATTCTTGTCCTGGGCCAGGACGACAGTGGCCAAAAGGTGCACTGGGAAGACTCAGACTTTGAGGAGGTGCAGAGCTCAAGGAGGTGCTGGCTTGTGGATCCTCAAGAGCCCCTGGGGGTGGCCAAGCCTGCTGGCATGGTGGACCTTCCTGTGTCTTGGACCAGCAGAGGAGGTCCCGGACTCTTCCTTTCTGCCCAGCCCTGAGCTTTCCACCATGCTCCACACCCAGTCTGACCAGGTGCGTCCCACCCTCCCTGCCAGCACGTGGCCCACAGTGCCCTCAGCCCTCCTTCTGCCCTCCCCCCACCCCACCTCGAGCAGAGGGCAAGCGGGAGGACCAGGGGAATTCCAGTGTCATCTAAACACGACTCAGGGAAGTGACATTTGTTTTCATAAGGAAGAAACAAAGCTTTCCAGTTCCCTGAAGTTGCACGCATGTTGCCTCAGCAACCTCCTCACCTGCTCAAAGCTCAAAGCTCTTGGGGTGGAACCCCTCCCAGGGCCAAGCCACAGGGACATGTGAGCCACATGTGTGGGGAGAGAAAAGCTCAGGACACAGGGTCTCCATTGATCAGAGCTGGCCAAGGTCGAGGCCGGGAGAGCTGGCTCCCTGGCTAGCGCTCTGCCAGAAGCCTCGGCGGCAGAATAACTAGTGGAGACCCAGGTGTTCAAGCTCGCACTGCTTCCCACCTCTGGGCCTCGTGTCAGGCGGTGCCGACTCTCAGGGGGCCGCTTGCCCAGCCATCCCCAGGCGTCCATCCCACCCTGGTCATGCAGGGCACCAGAAAGGGTGACCTACAGAGCCCCGTTAGATAGCAGGGTCACACCCAGAGCTGGACAGCCACCGTCACATGGTGGCCATTCTGTCACTTGCTTTCTCAACAACAACCAAAAAAAGAACAGCACTTGAGTTGGGGAAACAATTTCATTTATCTTTAGAAAGAAATGTATGAATAATGGGCCGGTGGGCCGGTGAGACGGCTCAGCGGCTTAAGCGCCTGCCTTGCAAGCGCGAAGGCCCGAGTTTGACTCCCGGAACCCACATACGAAAAAAGGGGCCGGTGATATCGCTCAGCGGCACGGGCGCCTGCTGGCGCGCGAGGTCCTGAGGTCGTCCCCCCGGTACCCACAAAAAAAAAAAAAAAAAAAAAAAAAAAAAAAATAATGGGCCGGTGAGATGGCTCAGCGGCTTAAGCGCCTGCCCGGCAAGCGCGAGGGCCCGAGTTCGACTCCCGGAACCCACATACGAAAAAAGGGCCGGTGATATCGCTCAGCGGCACGGGCGCCTGCTGGCGCGCGAGGTCCTGAGGTCGACCCCCCGGTACCCACAAAAAAAAAAAAAAAAAAAAAAAAAAGAAATGTATGAATAAGCTCAGCACTTCAGTGTTGGAGGAGACCCAACTGCTTAGAGTTGGGGAGAAACCGGAAAAGGTCAAACCTACGATTTCCTACATTACACGGCCCCTGGGGCAAGAAAGAAGAATCAAGCAGGCAAATCAGCTACTTTCCTTCTCTTTTAAGGAAAGGAAGAAGCTAGATCAAAAGGCCAGTTTCTAAACTGCTCCTAATTG
Source organism: Erethizon dorsatum (assembly GCA_028451465.1). Lineage (NCBI taxonomy): Eukaryota > Metazoa > Chordata > Mammalia > Rodentia > Erethizontidae > Erethizon > Erethizon dorsatum. The sequence goes on along the minus strand of CM051832.1, from coordinate 109,969,167 downwards.
CAAAAACCACATCTTTTTTCATCTTAAAATGCCCACACCACCTTGCCTTGCGGTTAGAACTCTCCCTCCACCAGCTCTTCGGGAGAGCTGTTCTGAGGCCTCGGTGAACTCGGAGTTGTTTTAATTTCAGCACAGCTAGGAGGCCAGGAAGCTAAGAGCTGCCTTTCGAAGCAGGAGAGGCTTTCCTGGGAGGGTCTGAGCTCCGACTCTCTCTGCTTGACCCGTCCGCACATTCGAGCCCTCAGAGCCATCATTTCGTCTCTACATAGTGAAAAGAGAAAGGAAATTAAACCAATAATTACACTAATCTGGTTCCAAAGCACCCCAGGGGCAAAGGAATGGATGTGTGCGTGTGTGGAAGTGTGCGAGCGTGGACATAGCTGAACGTGGCCAGTCTCCACAGGGATGTGAGCGCTGGTCTGTGTCCTCGTGTTGGCAGCAGTGCCCCTTGGCTCTCTTAGAAAGGACGGCACAGGAGCATGGTGCCTGGGGTAGCTGCCCCTCACCCAGAGCTCCCCGGGAGTTACGAAGCGGTAAGTAGCTTTGCTTCTCAGCTAGGCTCCAATTCTTTTCCTGGAAGGGATAATGAAAAGAACAATAAACAAAAGCCACTCATGTTGGTGGGGACAAATAAAAGAACAGATGGCAAAATAATCTCCAAATAATTAGTCTCCGTAAATTTAGGGAGGTTTCATCACCTTTGAGACCCAGTACAGGAGGGGTGGGCATTGGTCCCGGCTCATGGATTTGAGGTTTCTGTAGACTGATGCTGACACCATCTCATGTAATCTCCTTGAAGTTGTGTGCGACGAGCAGGTAGACCATCCTGTTCCTCCGTCTCTGCAGTGAGAAACACAGGAGCTGGTGGGGTCAAGTAAATAGCTCACAGTCACACTGCTACTACTCCTGGTTGGGCCACACGCGAGTCCACACCTCCAGCTCTGGACTCTGCACCCTTCCCTGTGTGTCTGAGAACATTTGTTCGTGTGTTGAAGCAGTAAATCATTTTCCTAATGCCAGCATCAGTGCCAAAAAGTCCCCTGCAGTAATAAGGGACAAGAGCCCAATTGACTCTTGCATTTCTGAGGCAGAATAAAGCTGAAGTGTGTATATATATCTATATATATATCTATATATATATCTATATCTATATATATATATATATAGATATATATATATATATTCTTTAGCCCAAGGCTCACACAAAAAGAGTGTTGTGTTCCTAAGTGGTATTCAGAGGCAGTATGGTTATTCTTAGGAAGCTGCCTACTCAAAGGATTTGTTTTGTTTTGTTTTTTAACTGCCTATTAATAGTTGCTTTTGGAACCAGATTTCAAACTACAGAATAAAACTTTCATGTTACTTTGTAATTACATCTGCTTATTTCAGCAAACAAAACAAACGGTGTAACCTACTAGACGTGACCTTACTTCGTACACCAGACTTGACCATATTCTCTATAAAACCAGATTTGCCATTTAAGGGAAAGCTGCACACACTTCCCAAGAAGGAGTTTTTTTTTTTTTTTTTTTTTTTTGTGGGTACCGGGGGGTCGACCTCAGGCGCCAGCAGGCGCCCGTGCCGCTGAGCGATATCACCGGCCCCTTTTTCGTATGTGGGTTCCGGGAGTCGAACTCGGGCCCTTGCGCTTGCCGGGCAGGTGCTTAAGCCGCTGAGCCATCTCACCGGCCAAGAAGGAGTTTTTTAAAATGCTTCAATGTGGAAGCATCATTCAAATTAGCCCATCTCCCACCAGAGTGACCCTTTTAAATAAAGTGGACACTCCCAAGATAGCTGTGTGGCTCTGGCTTATGACGAAGCTGACCACATTACTTTGTGGTGACCCCTGATTAGGACAGCCTGTCTCTAAAATACCTCACGAGTGATTGGAAGATGAGCCAGGGCCATAAGAAGGAAAGAGGACACCAGGAGACTCAGAATCAATTATCTCTGCCAATCAGCTCTGCAAGCCCTGGTGTCATTCTTCAAAAGGGAACCCGAGGTGGTGGTGGGCTCATGAGTTCCAGGTGAACCAAAAGATGTCAGAACACACTGGGACAACAGTGACCACACATCTCCTGCCATGAAAATGTGCCAGCAGCAGCACACAGATCTGGGACTTGTTCCAGTTCTGACTGCCTCAGAATGATCTGCAGTCAATGACTTTTCCCTCTTTCAGGAAGGGAAGGGGCAGGCGGAGGTGGGTACTGTGCCCTGCGAGTCACTAACTCTGTCCTCCTCTACAGGCAGTATCGCCGCCATCACGGTGACGGTCATCGCCGTGGTTGTGCTGGTGTTTGGAGTCGCGGCGTATCTGAAGATCAGGTGAGACTCGCTCTTCAGGAAAAGAAGAGGGTTTCCTTTTGTGGGGCTGCGGGCTGAGAGACGTTGGCTGAGGGCTTGTTTCTTTTGGTACTGAGGACTGAACCCAGGGCCTTTGCACTGAGCTGCATCCCCAGCCTTTTTTTATTTATTACTTTAAGACAGGGTTTTACTGTGTCACTAAGATGCCCAGGTTGGACTTACATTTGTGATCCTCCTACCTCAGCCTCCTGGGGTGCTGGATGTCCAATGTGTACCGCCACACCAGCTGGACTTGTTTCTCCAGAGGTGCCTTAGCTTTCGGAGACACTGGCCGAGGGTGGATGTGGCTGGTGTACAGGAGTGGCCGGTCTGAACCCCGCCAGGGCAGAGACAGGAGCTCAAGTGCACCACGGGCTGCTGGGATGGAAGGAGGATGAAGCTGGGGTCAGGACTCCAGATCTAAAGCTCAGTTGCGGGATCTCCTGGTGATCTGGGAAGCCACAGGCCCCAGAGCCCAGGTCCCACCTGCGAGCCAGGGTGCGTGCAACCGTGGTAGCTCCTGCGCGTGGATGCTCTGCGAACTCACTGAGCCTCTTTAGAAGGTTTTCCTGGTTCTATGCAAAATGTGGAAAGTAAAGGCAGGTGTAGCTGTTCCATAAAACTAGGTTTCACCCTGAGACTGGGCCCTTAGGTTTTCAGTTTTAAGAACTCCTTTCATCTATGAAACGAAGGTGATCACAAATGGCAGCTGAGATCCTGCTCTCCGTAGCGGAACAGGAAGTGAGGATGCTAGGCCATCTAGAAGCCATGTGTTCTCCTGTCCTTCCCTCCTGTCCTTGTCCCCACGTGAAGTGTAATTTCACCTTCTCTGCGATCCTGTCCTGTCCTCCCGCCCACAGGAGCTCCCTCCTCCTCCTCCCTCCTTCCCTCATTTTGGTCCTCACTGTGAGCCTGCCCTGTGCCCAGCGATGGTGTCCAGCATGACAGAGCCCTGGACATGACCTCCTCCCAAACACTGCGAAAAAGGAAGGCCAATTTCGGAGAAATTTGAACAAAAAGCCCCTCACAACCTACATCTGAAAGCTTTATAAAAATATCCAGAAGCTTCGTTCAGATTTTAAAAAATCTCACCTTCATTAGTCTGTATTTCTTTGAACACCAAGCAGTTTCATAAATTACATCTTACTAAATGGTGCTTTTTCCCATCTGGAATAATTACTAGTTTATCACTGCAGATACCTTGTACTTTAATTATGTGTTAAATTGGCCTTTGTGAGCTACTCTGGGAGCCTCATTCCCAATTCCAGCAAAGTCTCTCTTGAAAAATAGGTTCTAGGGCTCAAAAACAAAAAGTAGAACTTATTGATAAATAGATAAATTTTAGAGTCCTTTTGGAATTGCTAAATTCCATAGCTCAGAAACACTGAGTCACCAAAATCTTACTTCCACCCTCCCCCCTAAAAAAGATGTTGAACTAACCTAAAAGACTCTTGCTCTTGACTTTAGGCAAGAATTCAAATTTACCTTCTTAGACCACACCTGTGATAGGCAGGCCGTCTAGAACAGTGCAGGCAGACTTTAGCGTGAACCCAGGCCCACCCTGTCCTAGCCATGTGACCTGGTACAGCAGGGCGAGTCACCAGCCTTCACTCCCCCGCCTGTAAGGTAAGGGCAGTCATCCTCACTCCTGGTAGTACAGCCGGGAGGATTAACGAGCACTGCCCCCAACATCATCCTCTCACAGTGGTGGACTGTAAGGAACTCTGCGGACAGAGCCACAGAGAGCTGGACTGAGGGGCAGACAGGCATCGGTATCAGCCGCGTGCCAGGCACCCCCTTGGGCACAGGGACCATGTGAATGATAGGACCCATTCCTGCCACCATAGCAGCTCATTGCAGTTTGTTCTGAGTGCTGATTAAAGCTGATAAACGGTTATTTTGAACTCTAATTCCCCAGTGTTTAACACCAGATAAACTTAGTGAACAAGTATTTTGAATTAATCGTTTCCCTCTGCCATGCAGGCTCTCACTCCTGAACGTAGAAAGGCTTACAATGACGTAAGTGTAAGGTTGCTATCTATCTGCAAAGCTACTTGCATTTGACACCGTAAACTGAAGCTGATCCGACCCGTCTTAGAAACCCCCAAAGGAAAGCCCCTTTCTGCTCTTCATTAGTTATTTTGCCAAAATGATAACAGAAGGTGGTTAATGGTTCTCATGAATCCTGAGGCTATGCTAAAACCCCTTCAAGGGTTACTTTACCAGATTCCTGGAAAGCCCCTGGAATCATTCATCAAACATAGTTAGCTAATTGACGTGTGTGTGTGTGTGTGTGGCTGGGCTTTGCCTTGGCTGGAAGTTTAGTCTTCTGTCCTCCTGGATTTCTGAGAACGGTAACAGGAGTTCTCTTGTCTGTGGACTTGGAGCTCACTTGGCTGAAGCTGTGAAGGCTGAGGTCGCAGCTCATAGGCATCACGACCTCTGCCCTACAACCCGGGCTGCAGCACCGGCCAGGCCTGATCCCCAAGAACACAGGGACAGCCTCTCAACTTTTGCCCAAATCCTGCTTCCTCCAAAGGTTTCCTAAACCCTTAGCCATCTGGTCTCCTCACTCCTGTTCTCCAGACACCCAGTGTGGGCACAGTGTCTGCTGCCTGGGGACCTGCATCGAGCCATTTAACATGTGGCTCATAAAGGGAGCCGCCCTGAGCTGCCCTCTCAGGGCCCTCCTGGTATCCACCTGTCTTAAGCAATCGGTATGGAGAGGCCGGCGAGCTCTATAGCCAAGCTCAGTGCAGGACTGGCCTTCCCTCCTGCAGCCTAAGTGGCCTTGGGCACATTCTAATCTCCCTGATCTTTGATTTCTTCCATCTGCAAAAATAGAGCTGACCACACCCTCCCTCCAAGGTCCTTTAGGGGACAGTGACGCAGCAAGTGCAGAGTGCCCAGCCTGATACCAGCGCCATGGTTAAAGACATGCCTGGGGGCAGTGTCTCTAGCATTCTGCCTCAGTTTCCCCATTTGTAATAATTGCAACACCTAACTCAAAGTTGCCACAAGGATATGCACGCATACTCCGTCCTGATGTGGGGTGCAGGCAGTGGAAGGCCAACTAGCTGTGGGCATTGCTGTCAGAACTGTGCTTTGGTCCTGGCGTTCCATGAGAAGGCAGCTGCCAACAGTGGGCTGTGAGGTTGGAGGAGCTTCCAGGGATGCAATCAGGGATTCAAAGGCGAGGAGAAGAGGAAGGGGAGGAAGAAGGGGGGAAGGAGGAGGGCAAGTCTGCTCCATTCTCTAATCACATCCTGGCTCTCCAGGCTTCCCTGTCCCCCCTTGGCAGTCTCAGGGGAGCTCTTCTGAGGTGACTGTGAAGTGGCATTCATGTTAGACAGTCACAAAAAGAAACCATCCTGGAGAAGTCCTGATCTCAGGGCTTTTTTGAAATGTTAGAAGAAAGCTCAGGCCCTGTCTGCCTCTTGCAGGAGGGTGTCTTTAATTAGGGATGAAGTCAGCAGCTCTGTTTTGTTTAAACTGTTCAGCCAGGAGACGATCACGGTGGCGAGAGACCCTATCTGCTGTGGCAGGGAAGCGAGGCTGCTATAATTAGTGTGCTGGGACCTAGACAGACAGCACAAAAATAAACCTGACCCTGATTTACAGACACAGCAGGGCCCAGCCTCCAGGGTGTCCTGCCAGAGTCACCTGTCCTCCCTGGTGTCTTACCAGCGCTGCATTTTGTACAGCCGGACTCCCTCTGCTAGCTGGTGGGCTTCAGCCCTAGCCAGTGAGCTCTGAGGCTCAGTGGCTGGTAGCAGAGGAGGCTCAGCCAGCTACGAAAGCTAAAAGCATCTAGAATTTGTTGTCCGCAGGTTGGCTTTGTGTTTCTTGGTCTTGTTTTTCAGATCAGTTTGGGGGGCTCTGCAGGTCTGGTCTACTTGATTCTCAAGCTTCACTGTGCAAAAATCTATGGGATAGCTTCCTAGAAACAGTTTGCTGGGTCCCCACCCCTGGGTTCTGGTCTGGCTGGTCCAGGCCCTGCACCTGCATTTCTAATGGACTCCGAGGGACTTCCAGAGCCCCACGGCCACACTGGGAGTGACTAGCTTCATCCCCACTCCTGACACCTCGGTGCACACTTTGCCATGGTGTTGTCCCGTGTGTCACACCTCTGTGATTTTGAGCACGCTGTCATGGAGTTGGTTATCCCTTCTTCCCCTGTCTGATACCAAGTTGTCCAGCTGAGAAGAGGCCTCCTCTCACTACCCTCCTCCTCTGCACTGTGCTCATGGCTCCACATCCCTCCTTATCTCCCCTACTCCCCACATGGAGTCACCCCGCTCCCTGCCCATGTGCCCCGCTGGATCCCCACGCAGCCTCTGGCACTGCCTAACAGAGTCACCACTGCTCTGCAGACACATTGGATGACAGAAAGGTGCAGGCCCCAGAATTGGGGTGAAACAGACTCTCATGGCTGCAATGGCGCTGGGCTCACTGGCCAAGGGCAGGTGTGCAGAGCGTGGCCCTTTGTGGCGAGTGTCTGGCAGGCGGTGTCTGCAGACAGTTGTGACAAATACATTGAATGCTTTTATCTGCTCTTCAAAGGAAAGGTGATTATTTAAAGATATACATGAAAGCAATGACGTTTTTAAAAAGTCCAGACAATGAGAAGAGGATTTTGAAGATGATGTTTGGAAATCTGTCCCTCACTGGGGTTTTGGCGAACAGGACAGTTGAAGCTGACGGGCCCCTGAATTCTCATTCTCAGCCACTCACCGCAGTCACTAGGCGCAAATACATGGACCTCTTATGCCTACAATCCACTAAGCCTCGATATCATGGCTCTTAATGTGAACTTCTTAGTTTTCACCAGTGCACCATGATTATGTGAGATGCTAACATTAAGCAGAGCTGTAGAAAGGGTGTGTGGGAGCATTTCACTGCTTTTGCAACTTTTCTGTAAGTCTAAAATCATCATTCCAATATAAAAAGTTTATTTTAAAAAATAATGGTCATGTAGCTCCTACACACATGCATTGCTTGCTCCCGCAGAGAGCCCTTCATCCACGCTGCCCTGTCTGCAGGGTGCCTCTCGGGTCCCTCAGCCTCATCCTTCACTCCTCTGTCTCTGCTCAAGTGACGTCTTCATGAGAGCCTCTGGTCACCATCCGTGCCTCCCAGCTGGAATTCCTGTCCCCCTCCCTTGCTGTTGTCCACATCCCACTCTCTGTCATCACCGTGTGATTATTTCTAACTTATGTCATGTCCACTCTACCAGGGTGTCGGCCTCCTGCCCCCAGGGACTTGGTCTGTTTCATTGGCTGAGGTGTCCCCAGGTCCCAGATAGGGTCTTTAGATGGTAAGTTTCCAACAAATCGTTACATAAGAGGAGGCAGGAGGGGAAATAACAATCAGGAAAAAAGAGCCGCCAATGAGAACAAAAAGGTCACAGTGACAACTGCCCCAAGGGTGTAGCACTGATTCCAATGACAGAAGAGCTGCACCTTCAGCTGTTTCCCCAGTGCTGAGCCAGGTTTCACCCACCCTGTCCCCCTGCTTCTTAGCCTGGGCTAAACACTGATGATTGAAAGGCAAGACGCCCTGGATGCAAGGGGAGAGAGGGCCTGGAGTGTCATCCCAGACCAGGGTGGGGACGTGGGGACTGGCACTGACCCTTGGAAAAGAAGGTGTTTTCTAAAAGGGGTTTTGTTTCAACACCAGGAAAGCAGACACTTCAGTCATCTTCAAGGACAATTGGGTGTTAATATTATAGTTACCTTAAAATAGGTGCCACTCTGCAGTAGCAAGGAAGGATTCACACAGATGCCACCACACTCACCAGATGTCACCAAGCAGGTGTCACCAACTGGGGGTGGAATGGGAAGTGAAGTGATGCTTTTATTGCATGTGGCACTGGGGATTGAACCCAGGTCTTTATTAGAAGGACGCTGACAGAGAAGCAAGCGGCAAGGGAACAGCTTAGAAGAAATCACTCCTTCCTTTGCCCTCTCAGCTTCTGCTTTTAGCTTGTAAACCACACAGCGCAGGAGAAACGTGGTGCCACTGAGTAAGGGAGGGTGGGCCCTGTGCCGGGCGGGCACGTCACCGCGGGACAGGTTTCCTCCTCTTCATGGTTCTCTTCCCTGCCTGTCTCTGGAGTCTAAGGTGAGGCTTAGACCTCTGGCCTTCCTTCATGTGTCTTTTCACTCTGCTGTGGATGTGCCCTTCCATGACTGGCCCCGGCCTGCGGCATCCCCACCAGTACTGAGCAAGCGACGCCACGTACACCCTTACATGCTACGAGATGTAAGCAGCCCCGCTGTGTGTTTAAAGCAACCACCACACCCAGAGCATAGGCTGCCCCCAAGACGTTCACCGTCGAGGAGGAGCCTGGGCACCACAAATAGAAAACCCTCAGCGTTGGGCAGATCCCGGTCCTTATCAGGAAACTGAGGAAACAAAGTCACCTTGGCCCGACCCTGACATCAGTCACTGGACTGCTTCTCAGATGAAGTCAGATGAAGCAACTTTGCTCTAGAACGAGGAGACTTGCTGTACCAGCTCCGCATTGAGTCACACTGACAAAGCCGTCCGGGTGCCTTGGCTCCTACTGTCCTAACATTGGGACTGGGGATGTTTTTACTTTTAGACTCTCAAATGCCAATTGGGAAAATTCCCCATTTCCATCCAAAATGTGCCGTGACTTAAGACGTTCTTACCTACAGGGAGACAGGTCAACCTGCTCACAGACCGCCCTCCCCTTATCACAGATACGTGACACATGTTCACGTACTCTGTACGACAGCATTGGACGCATCCAACCTGGCTTGGACCCAGCACACCCCATTCTTCTAGCTGAGGCTCATGTGTGTGCTGAAACGAGCTCTCCAGAGCCAGGACATTCCCTGTTTGGGTTTTCCGTATCTCTTTCCCTACCTGTCTGTCAGTATTTTACTCAACTCGCTCTTCCTTCAGATGGGAAGGCAAAGAAAATGAAAGTCAGAATCAGTCTTTGCATGGCAGATGCCTCTTACCGTGCTGTCCAGAGTCCTGCCTACAATAACCACCGGCAGGAACCCTGACAGAGAGAAGACTTGTAATTCTCTCACTCCACTCTGGCACAATAATTTATAAAATTCAAATAGCAATAATAGAAGAAATGGGTTTTACAACTAGGCTGGGGTCTAATTTCAGGAGTTCCTGGGTGGGAGGTTTGCTTTCCATTCAGTGCCCTTTTTTACTGCCTGCAGACTTAACATGTGCTCATATAAGTTTCATTATCATAAAAACTGAGAAGCAGCCTTGGCCAGCATTTATTATGCATTTACTATGCGCTAACCACCTTAATGTGCATTGCTTCATTCAATCTTCCCAACAACCCTAATTTATACATATTTTTTAATTTTCCATTTTATAGATGAAGGCACAGAGAGTTAAAAACATATTCAACTTCGTCGGGATGTACATCTCTTGACAGCCAGCATTCTATGGGACTAGAATTATATGATAGAGACAAAAATGGCGGAGAAGTTGTATTACCTTACAGAAGTGGCAGGTCTGTCCCCTCCAAAAGAGTGTACATTCATTAAGTAGATGTCAGCCAGGTTTGTAACAGGAAGTCATGCTGCATTCATGGCAGGCTTCAAGACTGAAATGGCCAGGGCTTTACATGTCCATTTTGTGGCATCCATTTCTCAACCATCCCGCTACAGGATTTGTTCGGCTTTGGGAATTTCGAGCAAAGGGATCCTGGGCCGTACAAAGTTGGAGAATTTGTTGACTGAAACGACTCCTCCTGCCCCTGCAGATTAAAGAAGCAGCAGTGTGCCTGGGCTGCCCTTGGAGGCCGCTGTTCTTTCCACACCTGCGGAAACGAACAGGGCCCTCTCCAAGTGCACAGATTGGCTCTTCTGAGTCAGCTCCAGGACATAAATCAGAACTCCAGGGGCTCAGAGTTTGAAAAGAGCACCATGAGAGGGCTGGCCCTTTGCAAATATCGTCTCTGCCAACACCTGGCTGATGTAAATAAGGCTCAAAAAGGAAGGGCAATTATTTTAGCAACAGATAAACGTATAGCATTTTGTGTCTTGAGGATTGTATAGTGTTTTCATTTTGTCTAATTTTCTTATCTTTGGGGAAAAAGGTTAGGGTAGTAAGCATGTTTCCCTGCAGTGTAACCTAGCTAGCACGCATGATTTCCAGGGAAAGATACAATTATTCACACCTAGCACGGACCTCAGGGATGCCACGTGCTCGTTTCGCCGTATTCCTCCAATCCTGCCTTTAATTTTGGTCTTGAAATGGCTGGATCCCTCCCCAGGGAACTCCCACCTTGTAGACTGATTCAGTTTTGGAGGGGTTCAGGTTGTATTTTTTTCAACCACTATTTCTTCCACAAACATTTACTGAGGACTTCTGTGTGTCGGAGAGTCTCTTAGGTGCCAAAATGGAGCCAGGAATCAACAGAAGAGGTGAATAGTCCACACTGGAGCACATTGTCTAGTCAGGGAAGAGGCAATCACAGCAAATACATGAAGTGTACAGTGCGTTAGAAGGTGACCGGTCCGGGAATGGGAAGTGCAAAGGCCCTGGGGCAAGGGTGTGTGTGTGTGTAGGGCTGGGAGCAAAGGAAAGGAGCCCTTTAATTGCAGCTGATTTGCTCAGAAAAGTAGCCAGGCCAGATGCTCTGAGGCTTTCCAAGCCATTGTAATGACTTCAGCTTTCACTGTGTGTGAGATGAGAAGCGATCAGAGACCGACTAGAGGACAAGTGACCATCTGAATTGGGTTTCTGATAGAAATGAGAAGTGTATGACAGCTCCTGAGAACGCCCTGGGCCCGTGTCCCAGGCTGAACCATGCTACTTAGATCCTGAGGACCTGGGCTCCAAGGCTTGAGTTTAGACACAGGAGGCAGGGATCGGATGCGCACCTCCGTGGGGTGACCATGGACACGTCCGCTGACGTCTCTGAGCCCCATGCTCCTCTCCAGGGAAAGAAGGCTAAACGGCGTCTTCTCTGTGGGCTTGACTGTGAGATCAGCTTCAGACTGCACGTAGAAGCCCTTTGTACAACTCAACCTCAATGCCGAGGGGCAGAGATGGCACCGACGGCTGTGGTTGTGTCCATGGTGCTTCAGGGACATCAAGTCCTCCATCTCCATCCTTCCCCCTGGACAGCCGTGGAAATGCCCCTACCCAGTCCTCCCTCTCTGGAGGAGGAGGGAGACAGGGACCCTGCTGATGCCCACAGAAAGTGCCCATCGAGCCTGGGTGGGGCACCCATGACTTCAGGTGCTGGCGGGTGGCCCCCCATCTCGGGGGTTGGTGGTCCACGGCTCAAGGCTGTCTCCGTGGGTCTTCCTTCCTCTCAAGGGCCCGCCAGCCCCAGGTTCAGGCTGCAGGGTGTAGGCCGGGCTCAGGAGGCAGCTGCTTGTGACCCACCTGTGTCTCCTTCCTCCCAGGCACTCCTCTTACGGAAGGCTCTTGGATGACCACGACTACGGGTCCTGGGGAAACTACAACAACCCTCTGTATGATGACTCCTAATGGAGGACGGTGGCCCGGGGTGAAGAAGAACTGCTCTTTATTTATAAGTGCTTCCCCAGTAGAATTAATATCAAGTACCTGATGCGCACTGAATGACAATCTTAAGCCTCGTTTCCTTGGTATGGTTGTTATCGTTTCCCTCTCTCCCCTCTGGCTGCCACAACATCCCCTTTTTGGTACGAAAGAACCCCAATTTCCAGGTGAGAGGGGCCGGGTTGGCACTGAGGGGCCAGACCTCCACAGTAGAGGCTCCAGCACCCGTCCCAGACCCGCTGTGACAAGGACTGGGGAGAAGGCTTGGGGGTTTTGTTGGGGGCTAATTAATTTTAGGGGAACTCTTTTGGTTATTTCTTAAACTTCTGTATAGGAAATTACATTAGGATCAGCAGAGAGCAAGGAAATAAGTTCCGGGAAGCTCTCCGCCTGTGGTGAGGAAGCAGGGCTTGCTCAGATTCCTTTGTAATCTGTTTACCAGGCTGTATCTGACGGGAGCCTGCCCAGCCCTAGAGCCCACAGCTGCTTCTTAGCTGCCTAATTAATGACATGGACATGGGCCCTGGAGGGGCAGCAGGCCAGGGCAGAGCAGCAGGTGGCTGTCAGATGTCCCCATGCCTCTCCCTGTTCTCCCTGCCGGGCCTCTCAGATGCAAGTGGGATCCCAGCCCCCAAGCTTTGTGACTCGGAGAAGGGAGAGGCGTGGAGGGAAAGAGGTGAGGCGGCCGAGTCCTTCCTGGGGAGTGGATCACCTGCCTGGAGGAACCTGAACAACTTGGTTTACACCCATAGAGCACATGATTCACTGCCTTACTGCCCGTCAGGGAATGGTTGTAAACTATTCTAAAAAATAAAAAAGAGGCACTAGTTTATCTGCATTTCCGCAGGAAGCAGGCACCGTGCACAGTCCGTTTACTCTCCCACACACTTACCTTACTCGTTCTCCGCTTTGAGAAGTGAGCACCCTGGGGACCTGTCACTAAAATCTTGCACGACAAATATTGAGAAATCACTGCACTTTTGAGAGCATCCATTTATTTCGGTCATTCTCAACCAAGAGGTGATTTTTGCCACCCCACCCCAGGGACATCTAAAAACATTTGGTGGGAGTTTTGATGGCCACGAGTTGGGGTACCACTGTGGGCAGAGGCCTGGACTCTGCTACACCAGCCTACAGTGCCTGCGACGATGTCTGGTACCAGACATTACCAGCCCAAAGCCTCAAAAGTGCTGAGATTGAGGACCCCAATTCACTGCGGTGCCCGTGACAGAACAAGACACTCTCAGATTAGTCGCCTCTTTTTATTTTTAACAGAATGAAGCGATGTGTCAAGTTTCTGTCTTAGTTTGCTGGCTGATGGGTTGTTTCTTGGCATGCATGGATGCCCCTTCAAGCCTATATGTTTCTGAAGGACTTCATTTCAGGACTCTGCCTGTGTCCTGCTCTGCATTAGCAACTAGTACCTTGCATCCTGATTTCACAGAGTAGAAAACACGTTTTAAAACATGTCCTGTCTGGGGCCGGTGAGATGGCTCAGAGGCATAAGCGCCTGCCTTGCAAGCGCGAGGGCCCGAGTTCGACTCCCGGATCCCACATACGAAAAAGGGGCCGGTGATATCGCTCAGCGGCACGGGTGCCTGTTGGCGCGCGAGGTCCTGAGGTCGACCCCCCGGTACCCACCAAAAAAAAAAAAAAAAAAAAAAAAAACATGTCCTGTCCCACAGTGTCACAAAGAACATGAAACTGCATCAGTTTAGATGTCTAAATATGGCCTTGCCCCATGGCTCTGTTTTGGAAATGACCCTGGCATCAGAAACCAGGAGCAGCGCCCCTCCCCACAACCGTGTCCCACCCTCTGATAATGATTTTTTCTAAGCCCCTTGGGTTCAAGGGGAGTTGGCCAGAGGTCCCCACAGCCAGAGAAGTCAAGGAGGAAGGAGCTGGCAGAAATTAGGGTGTCTCTGAATTCAACTCAGCATGGACCATCCCAGAAACATGGCAGAGCATGCCCAGGTGCACCCTGGCTGTGCTGGGCTTGGAGAACTGTCCCGCCCCTGTCCCATTCCCTACACAGGTCTTTCCACCTGTCAAAGGACGTCAATAAAGACAGGACCTTCCATGAGGTTTCGTCCTCTTCTCTCAGCCCAAAACATCTGGACATAATGTCCAGGGACGCTGCCTCGGTCCTGTGTCCCTGGTCCCAGGGACGGTCTCTCCTAGGACCCCTGGCCGGTTGAGAGCCCCAGTGTGGCAAATGCCTTTTTTTACCAAAGGTTGCCATGGGGACAGCACAAGGCTGGTTTGTTGCTCTAATTCACTTCTGAGGCTGGTGGCAAAGAGAGGGGTCTGAGCCTCACTGGGGTACTCAGTAAGGTGAGGGCCTCCCATGAAAATTCAGATGCACCTGTCATGTTGCTTAGTATTAAATATTATGGTGCAGCCTTATTTTGCCAAATGTATTTTTTCCGCTTTGGAATTGGCCAATGGATTTTAGCAAGTGTATTCTACAAATGTTACTCAAAACACCCACACGTGTGTGCACTCACACACACATCCCTGAAATAGATGCCAACAACTGACATCCTTCCCACCAAGGAGAGCCTGTCCCATCTGCCTGAGGGAAGTTGCAGTGCCTCCGACAGCCACACCCAACTAGGCAGGGTGTTGGCACAGGAGGGAAGCAAGCAGTCTCCTCTCTATCCATCACGCATGAGCAGAGAGTGGGAGTCAGCTGCATTTTCCTTTTCCAGGGCCCTGGAGAGGTCTCCTGCTTGTGCACCCCCCACCCAACTGTGTCTGTATTTTTGAGGAGGCAATGCTGTCACACTGATTGCGCTCCCTCCTACCTCACAGAGGTGCCATGAGGATTCACGAAATCATGTTTGCAGGTTCTGGAGAGACATATTTATAGACACGTGAAGTATTACAATGGTATATAAGAGATCCCAGTTTCTTGTTTGCTGTGATACTTGGGTATTGTCTTTACTTATTCTGTAAAACTCCAGTTGTGTCCTAGCCACATCAGACAGCTGTGACTGCTCGGAACTACCCCAGTGAAGCAGACCAGTGGTGCGGTTCACTATGCCTGGGGTCTCAGAGAGTGGTGTCCATCTCCTGATGAAAGGACAGGTGATGAGTTAGGACACAAGAGGCCAGGATGACACAAGCAGAGAGTGCTGGACATCATCACCCTGAGGTCCTCTGGATTCCTTGTGTAGTTGACTGTGGTGTGATGTCACCTGTTTGCCCTTCACCTTGCTTGCAAGGGTGCATGGTTCCATCCCTTGCATCTGGGAAATGAATTTTGCAATCGGGCCAGATGCTAATTTGCACGTTGATTCACCTTCTTTGCCTTTAACCTTTTGTAGGGCAAATGAATGTACCATTTCAGCTTGGGTCTAAGAGGCACTAGAAGATACTGGTAATAGTGCTAAGCAAGAGTTCCTTGCCAGGTTTCTTTCTTTGGGAAAGTTAGCTGACATCATGGAAAGAGGGGAAAAGACAGGCAACTTCTCTAATATGTGATGTCATTGTGTCTATCGTTGTAAGACATGTTGCATACCAGCTATAACAGTACCAATTAAAGTTGTTAAAGGCTGTATGTCTGGCTGTCGTGATTCTCATGTCGGTGTGTTTTGTTATTGAAGCCACTCACTTGATAAACCACTCATGTTAAGTAGCTCTGACTTGTTCTTAAAGAATATTTATACCACATCAGTAAATAATATTCTTCTGCAGAGCAGGAAGGTCTCTCTGATCTTGAAACAGAATTGAAGAATGCCAGCACTGAAGAAACTTTCCCAGCAGTGATTTTACCCTCAAATATTCTGTGTGCCTTAGTGGATGTAGGAACAAACACTTTGATTTAATGCACATGGTCCACAGTTGAGGCTCAGTAAGGTGTATGGGCATTAGCAGTTCCTGTGTTACTTGCTCTACTCCCCTTCAAAAATTAAGTTCAGCATATCCATCTTTATTTCACAGCTAAGTAGCAGGCAGTTTCACACATTCCAAACAGAATTTCAACCCCTACGAGCTAACAAAACACTATGCTGGTTTGGAAGAAAATAGCAAGGGCAAATCCCATCATTTTGCTCCATGGGAGGAAGGGGCCACCTGCAAGCTAGAAGTTGTTGATCTGAGGGTGGAGGTACACTTAGGTCAGATTTAGAGAGTTAATTCCCTGGCCTCCAGTGACGTGGCATAAAGGCCTGACTGGGAAAGACAAGATAGAAAATGACACAGCAAACAAAGAGCCTTGCCAGGGATTGCCTGGTGCTGAGAGCTGAGTATCTCCCCAAGGCCTGTGTGCAGAGGTGGTAGAACCCTTGGGGGAGCTTAGATCACTGGGTTGTGGCCTTGAAGGACATACTGGGACCCGACCTCTTCCCTTTCCCTGAGGTGTCGCTGCCTCTGCTAACTACTGTGTTCCACAGGCCCAAGAGCAAGGACCAACCAGGCATGGACAGAACCCTCTGAAACCGTGAGCTAGAGCAATCTTTCCTCCTTATAAGTTGTCTCGAGTATTTTGTTGCAGTGACAGAAAGCTGACTGACATATTTTATTATTGCTTGAGAACTTGCTGTGGGCACAAAAGCAACTAAAGACCCCTATCTTCCAAGTTTTCCTTAATGGAATTGGCCAGGAAGTACTTTAAATGTGCACAGAAAGAAAAAGCTTCATGAGAATGTGTAATGTAGCTGGGCGTGGTGGCAGACACCTGTGATTTCAGAACTCTGGGAGGCTGAGGCAGCAGGATCACAAGATAAAGCCCAGCCTGAGCAATTTAGTGATTTAGCAAGTCCCTGTCTGAAGATAAAAATAAATAAATAAAAGGAGGGGATGGAGATGTAGCTCAGTGCAAAGGTCTTCAGTTCAATCCCCAGAACCACAAAAATAGATAAATAAATAAAACTAATACTCACATATAGGTATATATAGACATATGTCATAAAAGTCAACATATTATAAAGTCTTAGGTCCGAATCGACATTTTTTCTATATAATAGCTTTTCAACTTCAGATCATAATCTGTATCAAGTATTTAATAACCTATCTGCAATCTTTCACTTTCCTAAAATTCAACATCACTCACCACAGCTAGCAAGCACTTTTTGTCTGTGTCAGAAAGCAGGGATCGGGAGTGACTCCGGGAGGCGCTGACATGCTGGAGGAGCTCTGTGAGAGGTGTGAGCTCCTCCCTGTGAGAGTCTCGTCTTTGGAACCCAGGATGTGCCGCACTTATTGTACCAAAACACGATTCACTCATTGAGCAACAAATGGGTTGAGTTTCTATCCTAACCAAGAAACTCAACATTTGCCATAAAAAGGAAACAAATCCAATATTTATCAGGAAACGTAGGTGTCCAGGGCATTTTTTGCATCCACTTTCCAGGTCACCACACTGTCTCCACCTCACAGGTGGGGAAACAGAGGCTCTGGGATAGTAAAGTCAGGCATCCACATACAGAATCTGTCTATGTCCCCTAAAATGCATGAAGTAAACAAAATTTATACCAGCTTAGAGCGGCAGAGGTGGGGCTTAAACCAGTGCCATGGGTCACCAGAGCCCTTAGTCTCTTTCTCCCCAAGGGCCTGTCCTAATCCTGCTAACGGGATGTCCCACCCGGGCAAAGTCCATCTCAAGCCCCATCTGTGCCTGGACACATGCTTCCTCAGGCACAGTTGCCTCGTTGCTGTCACCCTGAAGCTGCCACTGGGCCAGCGTGACTTTCTGTGGGTAGTGATGCCGACAGCTCCTTCTCACAGAGCGCTTACCATGAGCGAGGTACAGCGTTACACATTCCGGGAGGATTGATATCCCAACAGTGAGATGTTATTCACATACCCAGGTGCAGGAGGCAGCTACAGGCTGAGGAGGCCAAACCCCACTACCAGTTGTGTCCTCCTAGGGAAGGGTCCCTGCGTGGCCACGCAGATCTCCACGACAGCACCTGAGTAGCAGTGCTGGCTGGCACAGTGCCTGGGCTCTTCCCACGAGAGCAGGGCCTGGAGCTGACAGCCTAGCCGACTCAGCAGCCCCAGTTCATGGGGTGAGTCGACTTTTCTGCTCTTGAGACAACTGCAGCTGGGGTGATGGAGAAGGGAGGTTTATTTGGCTCCCAGTTCTGGAGAAATAGGGCAAGAGGCTACATCTGGTGACAGTGTCTTACTCACAGAGTCCCAGGCAGCATGGCGATCACGTGGCCAGAGATAGGGTGCATGAGTGTGGGTGTCTGTGTGCGCATGTGCGCACACCCGCCCACACGGGTATGTGGTCTGTCCTGATAATGCCACCTGTGTTCCAGCCTGGGGCTCCATCATGACCTCATCTAATCCCAGTCACCTCCCCAGGGCCCTGCTCTAAATGCTGTGGACGGGTTTATTTTCCACCCTTTCTGTGCCTCACAATGGGACTAAATCTCAGCACAAGTTTGGGAGGGGACGAATGGCACTGGATGGTGTAGTTTGGGTCTCAAAAGTCCCCCGGGCCTAGGGTGGCACTCTCAGGAAGCAGTGGAAGACGCCCAAGTCACAGAGATGCCAGCCCCTCCTTCCTCTCCTTCCCCTCCTTCCCTCCTGGCCATGAGGTGAGCTGTGTGCTCTGTCCTGCACACCTGCCATGATGTGTGCCCTCGTCACGGGCTTAGGGCACCAGGGCCAACTGACCCTGAGCAGGATAAACCTCCGCCCTTAGAAGCAGATGATCCCAAGCATTTACCGGCAGTGATGGGAAGCCAGCGGGCACAGGGAACAACCCAGCACCCCCATCCGTCTCAAGCCCCATCTGTGGCTGGACACTACAGTCCAAGTCTCCAGGTCCCCGGCACTGCACCCCAAGGTCTCCAGGCTCACTCACCCTGTGCCAGGTCCACAAAGCAGCTGTCAGGACACTGTCCACACCAATCTCATCCCCTGCTGAGCACGTACCCCCGGCCACATGCACAGAATTCACAGCAGTGGATGCTGGGCAGAGCACTATGAGTCGAGTCAGTCACAGCCAGGTGAGGCCAAGAGGTGTGAGACAAATGCTGCACCCTGCACCCAGCAGGGAACACACAGGAAGAGCACGCTGCATGTGTTCCTGGGAAGCACAGTAACATTTCGGTACAAACGGAAGCATTACATACGGGCCACAAAAGGAGAAGAGCAGGAGCAGGAAGGCTGGGGAAGTCACCGCAGGGACCTGCTCCAGGTCTAGGGTTTCGGAGAAGCGGTCATGGTCTTAGGCTGCAGCAGCGAAGCCTGTGTTTCCCAGGAGGCTGCCGCCATCCGCACACCTGGGATGGCACCTTCTGAAGAAGCCTGGCTTTGCCTTTTCCATTTTCCCACCTCGTCTGAGAAGCTCTTCAGGATGAGCTCCAGCCAGAGCCACACAGCAAAGGGGGTCCCAGGAAATACTGCCTCCTGCTTCTCCTCCGCATTGCAGAGGATCTTAAGAAAGGGTGGTAACAGCACTGCCCTAAAAACAAACCATCACAGTCCACCTCTTAGCCTGGTTTAGAACTTCCCAAAAGTCGATCAGAGCAGCAGGGCACCCCCATCAATATGCGTTCGTCCCTCACACAGCCAGGGACGCACGTGTCTTCTCCTTGAAAAGAAAAACACTCATCCCAGTTGTGCCTGTGTCTCTGGGCTCATGCATTCCTCTCCCAGCTCAGATGAGGCCTCCTTCAGTGACATATGACAGGGTTAGCACTTTAGCTTGCTTGACAGTGGGTAGAGAGTGGTGAGGGAGAACAGAAAAAGGGCTGATCACACACACACACACACACACACACACACACATGCATGCACGTACATGCAAAGAAATAAGAGAACAATGACCTATAAATGTCTTCAGCCACAAGACCACATCTCTTGTTCACAGCCGCCATAGGTCCTTCCTGTCCCTGGTCAACATCTCACCTGGTTGTGATGCTTTTTTTTTTTTTTTTTTTTTTTTTTTTTTAATTTTATTTTAAAGAGAAGAAAAAACAAAACAAATCAAAAGAAGAACAAATTTTCAAAACAACATAATAGGAGGGTAACAATGGTTAATACATTGCGTATTACTATCTTTAAGTTAGTTATTCAGGACACCAGACATTAGCATTTAATTATCCAAACATTATTGGCACAAACCTTACTCTTCAATGAACTAAGTAAAAATCGTAGTGTATCTATCTTAACCATCTTATATATATATATACAATTTTTTTTTCCCTTTCCCTTCTTTCTTTTCCCTATTCCAGTCTCTCTTTCCTTTTGACCAGTTTCTTTTTGATTCACCATATCTATTGTACATTTTGGATCTTATTTACTCTTTCAGTTTCTCATACTAGAGAGATAATACGATGCTTACACATGTGCTTCTGGTTTATTTCACTTATGAGTATTTTCTCGAGTTGCATCCATTTACCTATAAAAGTCTCAAGTTTATCCTTCTTTATGGCTGAATAGTACTCCATTGTATAAAAATACCACATCTTTCTTATCCATTCCTCGGTTGATGAGCATTTGGGTTGTTTCCAAGATCTGGCTATTACAAATTGTGCTGCTATAAACATGGGTGGACATATATCGCTGTGGTATGATGTTTTTAATTCTTCTGGGAAGATGCCCAGAAGGGGAATAGCTGGGTCAAATGGGACCTCCAACCCTAGCTTTTTGAGGAATCTCCACACTGACTTCCACAGTGGCTGTACCAGTCGACACTCCCACCAACAGTGGAGAAGGGTTCCTTTTTCCCCACAGCCCCTCCAGCATTTGTTATTAGTTGATTTCTTTATAGTAGCCATTCTTTCTGGGGTGAGATGGTATCTCAGTGTTGTTTTAATTTGCATCTCTCGAATGACTAGTGATGTTGCACATTTTTTTGTATATTTATTTGCCATTAGTATTTCTTCATCTGAGAAATGTGTATTCATCTCAGATGCCCATTTTTGGAGTGGGTCTTTAAATTTGGGAGGTCTGATTTTTTTGAGTTCTTTATATGTTCTCGATAGTAATCCTTTGTCTGAGGAACAACTGACAAACATTTTTTCCCACATTGTGGGCTGTCTCTTCACTCTGTTGGTGGTTTCTCTTGCTGTGCAAAAGCTTTTTAATAAGATGAGATCCCAGTTATTGATTCTTTGGGATAGTTCCCGTGCGGTTGAGTTTTTATTCATAAAGTCTTTGCCTACACCAATGTCTCCAAGGGTTTTACCTATCCTACCTTCCAGCAGATTTAATGTTTCTGTTTTAATATTTAGATCTCTGATCCATTTTGAATTTAGTTTAGTGCATGGTGAAAGATATGGGTCTAGTTTTAATCTTCGGCATGTGTAGAGCCAGTTTTTCCAGCACCATTTATTAAAGAGGCTATCTTTCTTCCAGCGAATGTGTTTGGCACCTTTGTCAAAGATAAGGTGGCTTAGTATGTCTGGGGTTGTTTCAGCATCTTCTAATCTGTTCCATTGATCTTCAGGTCTGTTTTTTTGCCAGTACCACACTGTTTTTATCACAGTAGCTTTATAGTATAATTTCAAGTCGGGGATTGTGATGCCCCCTGCCTTGCCTTTGTTGCCCAGAATTGCCTTTGCTATTCTAGGTCTCTTCTGATTCCAAATGAATTTTAGGATTGTTTTCTCTAATTCTGTGAGATATGCTGTTGGAATTTTGATTGGAATTGCATTAAATCTGTATAACAATTTTGGAAGTATGGCCATTTTCACTATATTGGTTCTTCCTATCCAGGAGCAAGGGATATCTTTCCATTTTCTGATATCCTCTTCAATCTCCTTTTTCAGAGTACTGTAGTTTTCAGTATAGAGGTCTTTTACATCCTTCGTGAGGTTGATTCCTAGGTATTTCATTTTTTTGGATGTTATTGTGAAAGGTATTGTTTCCCTAATTTCTCTTTCAGTAAGTTTGTTATTTGTGTACAGGAAGGCTATTGACTTTTGAGTATTGACTTTGTATCCAGCTACACTACTGAATTTGCTTATCAAATCTAGCAGTTTTTTAGTGGAGTTTTTGGGGTCTTCTGTGTAGAGTATCATGTCATCTGCAAATAATGATAATTTAACTTCTTCCTTTCCAATCATTATTCCTTTTATTTCTTTCTCTTGTCTAATCGCTCTGGCTAAAGTTTCCAGAACTATGTTGAATAAGAGTGGGGACAGTGGACATCCTTGTCTTGTTCCTGATTTTAGAGGGAAGGCTTTCAATTTTTGGCCATTTAGTATGATATTGGCTGTTGGTTTGTCATAGATAGCTTTTACCAGATTGAGATAAAGACCCTCTATTCCAATTTTCTGTAGGGTTTTTATCATGAAAAGGTGCTGGACTTTGTCAAAAGCTTTTTCTGCATCTATTGAGATGATCATGTGATTTTTGTCTTTGGTTCTGTTAATATGCTGTATTACATTTATTGATTTACGTATGTTGAACCATCCCTGCATCCCTGGGATGAATCCAACTTGGTCATGGTGTATAATCTTCTTGATGATTTGTTGGATTCTGTTTGCCAGTATCTTATTAAGGATTTTTGCATCTATGTTCATTAGGGAGATTGGCCTGTAGTTCTCTTTCTTAGTTGGGTCCTTCTCTGGTTTTGGTATCAGGGTAATGCTTGCTTCCAGGAATGAATTTGGGAGTATTGCTTCCCTTTCAATTTCATTAAAAAGTTTGAGAAGTAGGGGCGTTAGGTCTTCTCTAAATTTCTTGTAGAATTCGGCAGTGAATCCATCAGGGCCTGGACTTTTCTTTGTTGGGAGGTTTTTAATTACATCTTCAATTTCATTGGTTGATATTGGTTTATTTAGGATTTTTAAATCTTCTTGATTTAGCTTTGGTAATTCATACGAATCTAGGAATCTGTCCATTTCTTCTGCATTTTCCATCTTAGTAGAATATAAATTTTCAAAATAGGTATAGATGATCTTCTGGATTTCTGCAGGGTCCGTCGTGATATCACCCTTTTCATTTTCAATTGCATGGATTTGAGTCTTTTCTTTTCTTTTTTTAATAAGGTTGGATAAGGGTTTGTCAATCTTATTTATTCTTTCAAAGAACCAACTTTTTGCTTCATTGATTCTTTGTATTGTTTTTTTATTCTCCAATACGTTAATTTCTGCTCTGATCTTTATAATTTCCTCCCTTGTACGGGCTTTTGGCTTAACCTGCTCTTCTTTTTCTAGAAGCTCGAGGTTCACCCTTAAGTTGTTTATTTGCGCTTGCTCTATTTTCCTGATATAAGTATTTAATGCTATAAATTTCCCTCTTAGGACTGCTTTCATTGTATCCCATAAGTTCCGGTATGTTGTACTGTCATTATCATTCAGTTGTAGAAAGTGACTAATTTCTTCTTTAATTTCATCTGTGACCCATTGGTTGTTCAGGAGGATGCTGTTTAATTTCCATGTGTTTAGGGAGTTTTTGTGGGATCTTTTGCCATTGATTTCCAATTTCATTGCACTATGGTCTGATAATATGCATGGGATAATTTCAATTCCTTTGCATTTATTTAAGCAGGTTTTATGAGCTAGTATGTGGTCTATTTTGGAGAACGTCCCATGTGCAGCTGAGAAGAATGTGTATTCTGAGGTTGTGGGGTGGAACACTCTGTAGACATCTACTAAGTCCATTTGTTCAAAAGTTTGGTTCAGTTCTACTATTTCATTATTGATTTTCTGTCCAGTTGATCTATCTTTTTGTGACAGTGGAGTATTGAGATCTCCCAATATAATTGTATTAGTGCTTATTTGATTTTTCATGTCCTTTAGTACTTGTTTTATATAGCTGGGTGCATTGGTATTTGACGCATATATATTTATGATCGTTATCTCTTCCTCTTGGATTGTTCCCTTTACCAGGATGTAATGACCGTCTTTATCTCTCTGAATCCTTCTTGGCTTGAAGTTCACTTTGTCTGCAAAAAGAATAGCTACCCCTGCTTTTTTCTGGGTTCCTGTGGCATGGAGTATTGTTTTCCATCCTTTGACTTTCAGTCTATGAATTTCTTTCTGAATTAAATGTGTTTCTTGTATACAGCATATTGTTGGATCTTGCTTCTTGATCCATTTCGCCAGTCTGTGCCTTTTGATTGGTGAATTGAGACCGTTAACATTGATGGTTAAAACTGATATGTATTGACTTGTCATGATATTTTCCTGTTGTTGGTTCCCACTCTTTGTTTTTCCGCTTTCCTGCTATTTAATTATTTGCCCTGCCTGGTGGATTCCTTCTGTTGGGGTTCCTATCTCTTTCTAGAATGTCCTTCAGAACGTTTTGGAGTGCTGGTTTGGTGGTCATAAATTTTCTCAGATGTTCTTTGTCATGAAAGTATTTTATTTCTCCATCAATTTTGAAAGATAGTTTTGCAGGGTACATCAATCTGGGCTGAAAATTATTTTCCTTTAGAGCTTGCAATACATCATTCCAAGCTCTTCTTGAATTGAGGGTTTGTGCTGAAAAGTCAGCTGTGATTCTGATGGGTTTTCCTTCATAGGTGATTTGTCTCTTCTCCCTAACAGCTTTTAAGATTTTGCCCTTCTGTTGAATTTCTGGGATCTTGACTATAATATGTCTGGCTGAAGTTTTTTTTTGATCATGTCTAGTTGGTGTTCTGAAAGCTTCACTTATAGAGGTGTCAAATTCCTTTTCTCTTCCAGGAAAGTTCTCCCTGATTATGTCTTTGAACAAGGTTTTAATGTCGTTGATGTTATCTCCTGCTTTTTCATTTATTCCAATTATTCTTAAGTTGTTTATCTTTGAGTCATCTAGCAGCTGTTGAATTGATTTTTCATGGTCCCTTGCTATTTTTAAGAATTTTTCCATTTCATGATCACTAATTGCAAGCCTATCTTCTATATCTGAGATCCTGTCCTCGCATTGGCTTATTCTGCTACAAATACTTTCAATGGAATTTTTTATCTCTTGGATATCTGCTTGAATCTGCCTTATGGATTCCATTTCTTTCCTATGCTGAGCATTCATGGTTTCTATAGTTTTCTTAAGTTCATCTATTTTTTTGTCTGTATCAGCTATAGTGTCCTTAAGCATGGTCTTCGTTGTAGACATTATCTCTGCAGTTATCTGTGAGATTATTTCTGTTTTAATTTTTTCCAGAACCTCATTCAGTTGCTTTGTTGTTACCACTTCAGATAGGCCAGGTGGGTGGCTTTCGGATTGTCCCACCTCGTTGCTCCCTAGGTTTGCCTTTGGTGAATTGGATGTGTGGGGTTGCATCTTAAGTGTCGTCTCATTTTTTCTTTCTTTAATTCCTGGGGTGATGTTTGCAAATTACCTATAGTAGGTTACTTTATTGCTAGTGTTTAAGATCTTTAGAAGATGACTACTTCTCTGCAGTATCTTCCAAGTGGAGCTTGCTTTTATGTTTTAAGCTTTCTGCCAGATCCTACCTCTTCAATTCGTTGGGTATGCGAAGTTGCTACCTGTTTGGCCCAGTCCTTGATTCTTTGGTACTGTGCCACTGTATTTTCTGTGTCCCTTAGTCAATCTCAATCATGAAATATCAGGAAGGAAAGATGTTTAGAACAATTATTTCACATTTGGCTATAATGTTAACTAAAGCATCAAACACAGCCTAGAAAATGACAGACTGAGCTAACCAGTTATTTACCACTTTTAGCTGTATAGAGTTGCGGTTATATAACAAAATCTAAAACACACCAGAAAAATTATATGCAGTATACAAGTCCTATGTATGTCAATTTTTCCCTGAGGAGTTTAAATTTAAAATGAGTTGGGCCGGTGAGATGGCTCAGCGGCTTAAGCGCCTGCCCGGCAAGCGCGAGGGCCCAAGTTCGACTCCCGGATCCCACATACGAAAAAGGGGCCGGTGATATCGCTCAGTGGCACGGGCGCCTGCTGGCGCGCGAGGTCCTGAGGTCGACCCCCCGGTACCCACAAAAAAAAAAAAATAAATAAAAAAAAAAAATAAAATAAAATGAGTTAAGGAGGAAATAGAGTATTGGGAGAAGAGGAAGGAATTAGATGTAAGGTTAGAGGACCAAGAGGGATCCCACTAAAATTGGGACACTAGTGCAGAGAACAGGTGGTAAAAAGAGAAGGAAGGGATAAAAGGAAGAACAGATCACGACCACAATCACAAAGAAGTTAGAGGCGCTGTTTACACTCATATAAAAAACCAGAGAGAATAATGAAGGAAAGAGCAAATACACATACAGAAACAATAACGAAGATAAAAGCAATAAAACAGACAGATCAAAAATAAAACCCCACCAAAAAACAAAACTAAACAAAACAAAAACAAAAAAACCCTTCGCCAGAACAAAAAACAAATCAGTGAGAAGAAAAAAAATATATATAAGAAAAAAAATAAAAATAAGAAAAAAAAAATAAATAAATAAAATAAAAAGAATCAGTTCCAGGTGTTGACTCTGTTGTAGGCAGGTACCTTGTGACAAAGTCCTGTTCTGTGCAGGTCCGTCCCAGTAAGCCAGGAGCGCCCTCTGGCGGGCGGTGAGCAGATGCGCGTACTTTCAGGCAGAGACCAGTCTAGCTCGCCTCCGCTCTCAGCGCCCTTTCACGATCCCTGGGCCTGAGAGGCTCAGCGCGCTGTCCGGAGCGCGGGTTCCCTGCACTGGTTCCCGCCGCTCTGGTTTTTCGCCACGCCCCCCACAATGGCGCCGGGCCAGTCGCTCTCTGGCGCGGGACAGGTGTGGCTGTGAGTCCAGTCTCGTTCGCCTGTTGACCTCAGCACACTTTCGTGGGCTCAATTGAGAGGCCCTGTGCTGCCCTGTCCGGAGCACAAGTTCCCAGAGCAGTTTCCGAGCTGCTCTGAGTTTCGCCACACCCCCCACAATGGCGCCCGGCCAGTCGCTCTCTGGCGCGGGACAGGTGTGGCTGAGAGTCCAGTCTCGTTCACCTGCTGACCTCAGCACACTTTCGTGGGCTCAATTGAGAGGCCCTGTGCTGCCCTGTCCGGAGCACAAGTTCCCAGAGCAGTTTCCGAGCCGCTCTGAGTTTCGCCACACCCCCCACAATGGCGCCCGGCCGGTCGCTCTCTGGCGCGGGGCAGCTGTGGCTGAGAGACACTCACCGCCGGTCAGCGCCATTCTCCGCCGCTCCCCTGCCCCGCCGCTGTCTCAGGATCCTCCGTGGGGGCTCCCTGGGCGCCAGCTGCCACCGTGTGTCCGTAGAATTGAGCCTTCGCCGGCGCTCCAACTCCCGGGATATTAGAAGGTGCACGCGCGGTCTGCTCCTTCTTTCCGTCTTCTTTGTTGGAAGTCACCCGTCACTGGTGCCGGGGGTCCCAGATTGCGCTTCAGAACTTCTCTGGGTTTCGGGGAGGCATCTCCCCCCCCCTGCGCTTTCCGGGTCGCTATATTCTCGTGTTCCAATGGTAACTTTTAGAGAGAGTTTCGTTACCTGCTTCTTACTCATCCGCCATCTTGAGGTCCCTCTCGGTTGTGATGCTTTTTGTGGCAGTGACTCAAACCTTCTATCAAACACAAGTAAAACCTGGGGACTAGAGAGGAGAAAGGGAGCTACTGAGCTGGGTAATGCTCCTACCATGTAAAAAAATGTAGAATAGACAAATGAGTAATAGAAAAAGAGAAGAAAGAAAAAATAACAGAGACCAGCTCACATGGAACGTGAGGTGCCAAGTACTCTTCCCTGCTGTTCTCCCTCTCCCACCCACCCCAGCCCACCTCACTAAAAAGAAAACAGAATGTGTGGGGAGAAAACAGAGGAGGGGTTCAAAGCCACTCCCAGCACTTAGCCGGCTACATGCAGGGCCACAGCCGCTCCACAGCCCGTCACCCCCATGCACCCACCAAAGTCCCCCAGGTTCCCATCTCTCTGTCGGCCTCCGATGAGAACTGTGCATTCTTCAGAGAGCCAGGACTGGATGTAGAGGATGGAGGCATGGGAGGGAGAAAGAGAGAGAAGAGGAGAAGGAAAGAAGGAAAAGAAGACTTGCTAGGAAGGGTGGAGGAGAGTAAGAGCAGGATTTCCTTTAATGTATTCACTTCCAGTTTAGAAGTGCCGTGAAGCACTCCTTACCCGCCAACACCCCCCAAGCCCACGTGCTTTCCCCTCCCATGAGGAGACCTGGGCTGCAGTGGTTGTGCTGAGCTGCTGGAGCCGCTCTGGAGCTGAGATGGAGCGTCAGGAAATACACTTACCTTTCTAGGATAGATAATCCCCTATGGCAATGAATCCCGGGTCCTGGGGCTCAGGGACCATCTAAAGGGTCACCTCATTCCCTCCTAGAAATCAGCCAGCCCCTACTCAGGGACACAGGTCTGAAGCCTTCCATGTCCCCTTGTAAGAATGCCTGGACTAGACTGGCTCTTCTCCTCCAAAGCCTCTTCTCTTCCACCTAGCGTATGGGCTGGATTTGATGTGTCTCCCACTGGTCTGTTTCATGCTTTGTCCACCTGCATTCAGTAAATCCTCACGCTCCCTGGGCACTGACCTTGTGGACCATTCCAGAAGGCCAGCAGGTGGCTGTTCAGTTAAAAAGAAAAGGCATGATCATTCTCTACTGACCTCCTGGTCCCCTAGAAACTAAGGGAGGAGGTTCCTTGGGAAGTCATAGGCTCTAATCCAGCCATAGTCAAAGCCATTAGCAAAGGAGAACTTGTCATCTGGAAATGCTAACGCGTTTATGGCTTTTCCTCTCGGTGCCTCCTCTGTGCTGGAAACACTCGATGCAAGAAGACAGGGGCAGGAAGCCCAGGGCCACTCAGGAGCTGAAACCCACAGGGCCTCTTCTGCTCACCGAGCCCCTCCATGTTTCCTCTGTCACATCCCACGGGGGTTTTCCTAGGGCATCGACTGTAATGGAAATCACAGTGTGTATTCATTTGTACCTTCTAGATACCTTCCTAGACCCAAGGAAACAGGGACTGGCCCTCTGCAATGGATCCTCAAAACGCTTCCCTCTAACAACAAAGCAGTCAGTGTGGTGTGTGCCTACGCACAGCAACGTGCAAGGTCATGGAGCCCAGAGAGGCAGGAGCCGAAGGATGAGCGGGACCGCTTCCTTCTTCCTGCTCCCGTGTCTCTAGTTCCCACGTCCTACTTTCCGCCTGACGGCCTGCATCCGCTCTCTGGGCTCCCCTTGGAGAGCTGTGGTTGGCCATCCGCTGTGGATTTCATCCTTGCTCCTCCTAACTGTCCTCCTTGAACCATGTACCAGTTTTTCTTTTCCCACCCTTGGCACACTCAGATCAGCCCCTCAGCCACGGTTATCACATCCCAACAATGCCATCACTGGAAACCGCTATGTGTTATGCCTTTCCCCGTGGAGACAGAGGGAGAGAACGGTCATCTCTCTTTACCCTGTCATGCCATCCTATGGTAACCATTCCCAAGGACACCTAAGGAGGCCTCCTGATTTTCCTGACTGTTCTCTGATGGACGGTGGAGAAGGGAAGGGAAAGGACATCTGTCAAGTACCTGTGTGTGCCTTCGCCACCAGGATGGCTTCAAGATCAGTTCAGAGACCAGGATACTGGTGCTCAGAGACCAAGTGACTTTCCAGCGGTGGCACAGGTAGCAGGGGACAGTCTGAGTTTCAGCCTTGGGCCTTCCTACTCCAAAGCCCGCTGCGTTATCTCAGCCCTCAATGCACGTGTGAATCACAGAGAGATCTTGTTAAAATGCAAATGCAGAGCCAGTGGTCCTGGCTGGACCTGAGATTCTGCCTTTGTGACAGCGCCTGAGGTCCTGATGCTGCCCCCCAGCTCCAAAGGTAAGCAGCAAGTATAAGATGCAGCCTCCCAAGTGTAAGCCTACGTAGCCCCAAGCGCCCCACTGCTGGATCCTAGGAGGGTGACAGCACCACATCTTTCTCCAGGGCAGTAAAACATTCTGTCACATCCCACAGGGATTTGACAGCTAATCACTGTAACAGAAATCCTAATATGTACTCATTTGCACCTCCTACATACTCTCCTAGACACAAAGAAACAGGAACTGGCCCTCAGAAATGGATCCTCGAAATGCTCCCCCATAATAACAAAGCACTTGATCCATAATTCTGTGGTCTTGTTTTTTAATTGCCCTGTGCTTAGAGGATCACCACACTCAGAAACTGACGCTATAAATCCTACAGTGTACGAAAGCATACAGGGTATTGGCCCAAGACAGATGCGTGGAGCCTGGGAAGTGTCCCTTAGGGTTCTTCACAGCTCCTTGAGGACCCCGGACAGCAGCTGGGAGTGCACGCTGTCTGCCTGCCATTAGATGCGCACCTCTGACTGCCTTGCTCCTGGGACTTGTCCTCTGTCATCAGCAACATCAGCGCTGCCCTCCAGCTGTTGCACTCCAGCTGTCATCGGTGAGAGCCACCCCGAAGGACAGCTGTCCACGTCTCGCTGCCCGGAGCTACAAAATGTCCCAGGAGAGGGGATCCAAAGTTGCCCAATCAGAGAGAGACATGCTGCGTGCTCCTGGGTGCCTTCAAAAGGGACAGGGTGCTGCTCTCATGAAGGCTGCACATTTCAGGAAAACGCTTGGGCCAACTGACAAATCCCATGGGGACATCAGAAGGCGTGTATGGAGAAGATGAGCTGGCGCATTTGAGGACAGACTCTCTACCAATATCATCCCATCGGCTCTGCCGCAGGGAGCAGTCATTACGCACTCACGTACACACTCAGACTCCGGAGCGAGTGTCTGGGTGTGAAGCTTGGCTCAGCAATTTTAGCTCAGTTTCTTCATATGCAAATGGATCAGAACAGGGCCTACCTGTGAGGCTAACCTGAATTTGAACGAGTGAACACCTGCAAATGCTTAGAACAGCACGGAACACGGAGCACAGAGCAAAGACTACAAAATACAGGATCTGTGTTTGTGCTGGTTGTTTGTTTTCTGCAGTGCTGGGGCAGAACCCAGGGCCCACGCTAGGCGAGCTTTCTACCACTGAGCCACACCCCCACCCCTTCAAAGCAGTTCTTGTTAAATAAAACAGCCACATAAGAGAAATGATTCCCCACTTTAGAGGTGCAGAAACTGAGTCTCACCCGAGTTGAACACAGCCCTATAGTGTGGGAGAATCTGTCTGATTAATCATAATAAAATTAATATTCAGTCTGCATCTATCACGTGCAGGCAGCATGCTAAGTGCTAGACTCAGTCCTCACAAGCACCCCACCTATCAGCCACGACAGGGCCAGAACCGTTCACCACCACCCCACCTACCAGGCAGAGACAGCCATGACAGGGCCAGAGCCGTGACTCCCCTGACTTAATGTATTTGGTTAGTGCTGAACCCGGGATTTGAGCACCTGACACAGTTGACCTGGATCCTGGTGCTGCGCTTCTGCAGCTCGCACCTGTCCCTTCCTCACCAGCCCTGTGGTTGTCCGCGGTGCCCAGCGCTGAGCGCCAGGCTGCAGAACAAAGACAAGCAAGAACCTCGGGGTGGTCTTCAGATTAGTGCTTGCTGCCTTCTTTTCAGTGGGTCAGTGCCAAAGCAACCTGAAAATGAACCTGCAGTCATAGCTCAGCTCCGCCAATCGCGACCTTGAATGACCTTGGCCTTTAATGACCCGACTTAATCTCTCTGGGCCCCTGATTCCTCGCTTAAAATATGTAAATGATAACGCTCACTTGGCAGTGCCACTTACAAAGACTATGTAAGGCTGGGCTTAGTGAAGATTAACCCCGTTCTCTTCCCTTCCCTGCACTCAGAGGACATGAGAAACCAGAACTAGAAACACAGACATTGTTGACACAGGAGTTCCAGAAATGTTTCTAGGCGACAGCTCAAAGAGTCAGAGCTTTATAAATTGGAATTTTGTTCATTAGAAACCACTTTACATAACTAAGATTCCAAATCATCAGGGAAAGAAAAAGCCCACATTCTGATACACACTTTGATGCATTTTTCGATCTTTTTTGAGACAGGATTCACTGTACAGTCCTGGCTGGCTTTGTACTCATTTGTAACCCAGCCTGGCCTCAAACCCACCATGATCCTCCTGCCTCAGCATCCCAAATGCTGGATTATAGGCAGGTAACCACACCTGGTTGACAAATTTATATTTAATATGTAAAACCAGATATGCAATATCAATCTACATTTAAAAATATTTCAAAAGTGGATAAGTGTCCGAGTAGCTGCTTTGAGAATGTGAATGTAGTGGGTTGAAGATGCTTTCTTTTCTTGGTACCATATTGCCCTGAAAATAAGACCTAACTGGAAAATAAGCCCTAGCATGATTTTTCAGGATACTCATAATACAAGCCCTACCCCAAAATTAAGCCGCAGTTAAGATCATCAGCCAGATGGATGAGTTTGATAGTCTGTTGCAACACACAACAGACATTTTGAATTATAAAATAATATTAATATATAATTAAATATAAATAAATAATATTGTTGAGATTAATACTTAAAATAAATGATAATATAAATTATAATTAAGTATTTGTGAATACCCAAGGAAGCACCTTTGGACAAGAGGTAGACACTTTTATAAACAGATGAACTTGACCAGAGTATAGAACAACGTACGAATAATGTGCACACTTAACAAAAAATGGGCCTGGTTGTGTCCAATATGACTCTTCATAATTCAACATGCTGTGTGTTTTAATGGATGCATTAATGCACTCATGTGACATAAAGAAACATTTTCTGAATTTTGACACCTGCAATTTTTCTTTGCTTTTGTGTGGACCATCATTCTTAACTGTCATCATTTTTGTTGCCACTCCTGTCTCATAAGTCTTCAATTAACACTGGATTTAATGGGAATTTGTGAAGCCCACCCTGCAGGAGGTCATGACTTGGGTGAGGAAGTCATGGGGTAAAAATCACTGACAGCTGTGTTGCTAGTGCACCACGAGCAGGCTCCATGGAGCAGAAGTGCTTGTTTAAGGTGAGCTGTATTGCTGGACAGAGAGATCGAGGCCAATGGTTCCACACGAAGTGGAATTGTGAGAAACTCAGGCCTGAATTTGGGGTTTGTAGAATTATGATGATGTTCTAGAAGATGATACGACTGTATTTGAATAAATGTAGATTTTTGTACAAGAATAAATATAGACTTTTTGTAGATGAATAAATGAATAAATGTAGATTATTGTACATGAATAAATAAGACATGCCCTGAAAATAAGTCCTATTGTGCCTTTTGGAGCAAAAGTTAATATAAGGCCTGGCCTCATTTTCAGGGAAATATGATAGGATTAGTTCCTAGTTTTCATCATTTAACATTTAGATCACCTGGGGCACAATTTTCCAGTACTGAGCTGGTGAGCAAGAATGAACCATCTAAGAGTAGTGGTTCAAAGGTAACGTCTCTTACTGTGATCAAAATAGCCAGTGCCCATCTTGAACCACTCACGTTCACCTTTGAAGGCTCCAGCTGACTGGAGAAGCCATACCTGTCCTCCCTGAGCCCCGGAGTGTCCCCTGAAGTCTGACTGCCTGTCTACTGTTCTTCTTCTGAGGGATCAAACTATCTTTTCCTCCACTTACCACCTTTTCTTTCCCATGCTATTTGAAGAGTTTTTAAAAACAGGCGATTGATGCCTTTGCAAAGATAAACCCTTTACTTGGGAGCATCTTCTTTAGCTCATCACAAATCCAGACTATCGCATTGGCCACCCCTGACGCAGCATCTACCATTGTCTTATGCTGATCTGCACTGGCGTCCTCCTGAAAACACACAGATCTCAGCTGTGAGATAATCACAGATGTAAAGTCAGCTCCTCCTTATAATAAATCTTCCTAAGACTGAGCTTCTCCAGGTTAAACTATCTTAGGTGAGGTGGTCCCTGCTTCCAAATAGACCACGAACCACAGATGGCATCTTTGCTCTGAGTGGGGACTAATTCCACTCACATCCGTTTTCTCAGTGCAGGAAACAGATTCCAGGTCTCAGTGGAGTTATTTTTGACAGTGGGTAATTCTGCATCCCCAACATGAAGTTCTTTGCATAATCAAGTTTAAAATGTCAGTGGTAGTTTGGAGTTATATTAAAGTGTTTCTGACTTTTGAAATGCTTCCAAATATCCTTAAGTCAGTTCAATCTTTTCTCAGAAGTCAAATAAAAGCTGAAGTTCTGGCCAGCTTTCATCAGTGGCCAAGGAGCCAAGCAGACCCTGGAGGCTGCACACTCTGCCTACGTGTTCTGTGCTGAAACTCGCTGGCAGGCGGAGGGAAGAGCCTGGCCTTGGAAAGGTGCCACGCCAGCTCAAGAAACCTCAAGGAACAGAGGAGTCGTGATGTGTGTTTACAGCCTCTTCCTAAAAATCCTGTTTATACTGAGCATGTTTCCTGATGATTCAGTCACTGTCCCTTCTGGAAACTCAGGAGGACAGAATAGCACCCTAAATGCTGACTGTCACCTGGGCCCACAGGTTCCCCGTCTTCTGCTGTGTGCTGTATGAAGGAAGGAGGGAAGGGGGAGGAGAAGGAGTCAGAGGTCTGGATGAAACGCCAGGTCCAAAAATCTTCATGCCTGTAGACATTTCACACAAGAAAAAGTACAACTACTAAATAGACATGCACAAATCCTTCCGGCCAGGCGTGATGGTGCAAGCCTGTAATCCTAGCCCTCAGGGAGGCAGCAGCTGGAGTATCGTGAGTGTGAGCCCAGCCTTGGTAACTCTGCAACGCAGCAAGACCTTGTCTCGATTCTTTTTTTAAAAAAAATTCTTTTAATGTTGGGGATGTAGCTCAGTGCAAAGGCCCTGGATTCAATCCCCAGTGGCATGCCCATGTATACACTCACACACACACACACACACACACACAAAGAATATTTTCAACATTTCTGGTAATTTTTAAAATTCTGAATAAAACTGAGCGCCATTTTGCATAATGAAATTAGACAACAAAAAATAATTCCCAACTGTAAAAACCAAGGAATCCGACGCCAGGAATGCTTCAAGGAAATGTCATCTATTTCCAGAGGGATGTACATCAGCACAACCCGTTACAGTGAGAACCCTGAGAATCACTGTCCAGAGGAGAGACACGGGTACTGGAGGTGCATTGGGGAGGGGTTGGGGTGAACTGCTGAGAGTGAGGGAGGAAGCAGGCTTAGGTGGAGATGATCAGAACTGCAACACAGTCAAAGCCAATACCTCAGCCATCCCTCAAGGAGCTCAGGGCTGAGGGACCAGGCCATTGGCGTTTCCTCATGTTGGTGAGGAGAAGCTTCCCCTGTCTCCCTGCCTGCAGGCGCACACCCTCAGATCCTGGGGACCCCAGGAAAGGGACTTAATGACGGCTGTCACCAGCCAGGGGTGGTGAATGCACAGACCTGGAGAGAGGCAGACTGTGCACCCTGTCATTGGCCGTGCCATCTCGCAGAGCCATTGGGGTCTCCTTACTTCGAACCATAAAGCCTGAAAGGCTCCTGCAGCATTATGGGGACCTTCTGTGGAGGACCACCTAAACAGCTCTCCTTGAAAGAAGAGCAATTATCTCCATTTTGGCTAAACCTGGCCCTATTTCCATGTACTGATATGTACAGAGCTGGCTAGGACTTTTCCTTATCCTTTCAATTGGCTTCAAGCAAGGCGCTTCGAGCAAGGCAAATCGGTCTAGCCGAGGTGCTGATGTGTAGTCTTTGAAGCACGGTGACAGGTCAGTGTTGCCCTGCCCCGTAGCTCCAAAAAGCATGTGTGAGCTGGGCAGGATGGATCTCCGTGCTCCACGCTGTCATCTGGGATCGAGCCTTGAGATAAGAGGCTATGACTTCCCAGGGCATAGAAGATTACACATCAGAGCTGAAGCACCTACCCCAAAACATTAGATACTACCTCGAATTGTGTTATGCAGATTACTCTTTCTGCATATCCTTCCCTCTGCATATTGCAGAGGAGATTTCAGGCCTCCTACCTCACCCAGCTCATGGCACTCACATACTTCCCACCACTCATCTCCAAGCCAATCCCCTCATCAAGAATTAATAAAACCTTGGTTCAGCCCTGGGTTGAGCCTTTGTTCCATTTAACCATCACCATAGCTAGACTTGGGACCCTCTTGGATCTCCCCAACTATAAATATGCCTTAGTGTCTTTATTCTTGCCATGTGTCACACTGGTAGTGGTAGATTGGAATGAACTCACTAGGCTTCCAATAACTTTTCCGTGGGATTACAAATATAAACTTCCCAGACCACGACGAGGACCAGGAAGGGACCTCTATAACCCTCCAATAACTACCCTCCTCACCATTGTAGCTCATCTCAAGGTAGGAAGACCCTCATCTGGCCGTCCTCCGCCACCAGGATGAGAGCCCCTTTAACCTCAGCAGGTGTCTCTGTTGTCTCCATGGCTAGGCTGCTGAAGCAGCATCTGAATTTAGGGTCACCATGGGCTTCCCAGGCATGGCTGCTACACTGGGCCATTTATAATCAACACTGATCACATGCTCGCCAAGCACAGCCTGGTGATCCCTGGTAGGGTCAGTCATTCCTGCCAGTCTAGTAAGCGCTTTCTTAGCCTCCTAGTATCTTGGGATGAGGTCTCTGAAGGGACTCAGCAGCAGCCCTGCACTGGCAGGATCTTGCCTTTTCCCTGCTGGAAACAACCTCCTCTAACAGTCAAGGCTACTATGATGTCAGAAGTCAGAGTTGCAAGAAAGGGACACATTAAGCCCCCAAAGGACACCGAGGCTGGTAGTGAGCAGTGCCACTGCTACTGTCACTTCCTGTCTCCTGGATCCACACTCTCTGGACTTTGTGAACATAGCACCATATAATGCATATTGGTCAGGGGCAAACACTGTATCCTGGAGGATAGTGTCCCTGCCACACAGGGCATCCGCTCCAAGATGGCACCTCAACTGGCCTTCAACAGACTGCTCCTCTCTGCCAGCCCAGCAGCCTCTGGGTGCTGTGTGTGATAGGACCATTGATGTCATGGTCACACGCCCACAACTGCACCTCTTTCTGTCCTCTGCAGTTTTATGTGGATCCAGTGCTATGGACCTAACTTTGTCTAAGCCATTGGTTAGTGGTGTTGACTGAGGCCCTGCAGCCAGAAAAGGTGGATCCATGTTGGAAAAAGGCATCAAGGGGCCGGTGAGATAGCTCAGCAGCATAAGTTGCCTGCCCAGCAAGTGCGAGGTCCTGAGTTCGACTCCTGATACCCACATACGAAAAAAGGGCTGGTGATATTGCTCAGAGGTACGGGCACCTGCTGGCGCATGAGGTCCTGAGTTCGACTCCCGGTACCCACAAAAAAAAAGAAAAAGGTGTCAAAACCAGTGAGCAGGGGCCGGTGAGATAGCTCAGCGGCATAAGCACCTGCCTGGCAAGCGCGAGGTCCTGAGTTCGACTCCCGGAACCCACATACGAAAAAAGGGCCGGTGATATTGCTTAGCGGCACGGGCGCCTGCTGGTGCGTGAGGTCCTGAGTTCGACCCCTTGTACCCACAAAAAAAAAGCAAAAAAAAACAAAAAACGGGTGAGCAGGGTGTCTGCGGCCTTGACCTTCCAAGGCCTCTCTCTGTCCTGGCCCCATACAAAGCTGAAAGTCTTAGGTGGCACCAGCCTAAGACTGAAGCAACACTCCCACGTGTGCAATATGCTTCTGCCATAGAGCAAAATGCCTGTGGAGAACTACTTCCTTCCTAGTGACAGGAAGTGGAAGATGCAACAATTTTCTCCATCTCTGAAAAGGCTCCAGTGTGCCTCCAACCATTAGACTAAAAATTTCATTGTGCTATGGGTCCCTGAATCTTCTTGGAATTTATCTCCTATCCTCTGGAACACATTATGCTAACTTTCTGCTGTTGCATTAATTATCACAATCTTAGATTAAAACAATATTATATATTACCCCTCAGTCCTATAGATTGGGAGCCCAGGCAGACTCAACTGGATTTGTTTAAGATCTCCTAAGGCCAAAGTCAAAGTGACAGCTGCGTGCCACACCACCAGTATACATGTTTAACAATTGCACCCCACGGCACCCCACACGCTGTCTGTGTTCTACCTGGCATCAGTAGGTTTTACTGCTCAGTGCTTAAATAATGCATTGAAAATAATACACTACGTAGCCCCTCTTTATGTTTACAAGCTTCGCCATTCCAAAACCAAAACCTGTAACCTACTTGCCTATCAATTATTCTGCATATATAAAACAGTGAGTGATTTCATGTTTCACTGGAATCTTTCACTTGCTATGAACCCTTACTTGCCTTTAGCATTAATCTTCAATGTATTTTTCCTACCTAAATCACTACTTGCGAAGCTATTTACGAAGTGAAGAAAAATCTCCTATATCATAGGCTTTCAGAAATAAATTTTTAAAAAGATATCAAGAAATTTTCCTCATGAATAACTTAAGAAATGTCAGAAGCTAATTTAAAACCCTGCATCTCAGTGAGCTTAACAGAACTGCAAAGCACAGAGCTTACCATTATTATGCACTACCAATAGAAATTACCCTTCATATAATATTTTATTGGTATGCAGCAATTCACAACAAAGCCATTTCATAAAGGACTTTTACCAATAACCTTCAGGCGTGATATTTATCATTAACTTTATGAGTAATTGAACAAGATTCTTGTGATTTGTGTGATAAGTACTCAAAATGATTTTTCTTCCACTTTGGTCTCTTCCATGCCTTTAGCAACTACATCTATTGATATTTTACTAAAAAGTGTCGTTTCGTACTTGCTTTCAGAAAACTGGCTAGTTTTCTATGGAGGTCATATGTGGAATAAATCGCTAGTTGCCTATACAATATCCAGTTTTTGTCTTTCTTCTTAGTATCAGAACCTCAGGTTTTGGATAGACATCAGGCTGCTCTGACAGAAGGCTCATTCTTTGTGGCTAGAGTCATCACAGAGGAAGTTCTGGTCGAAGAAACACAAATCCATGTGTGTGTGGCAAGGGTTTCTCTCTGAGAGGGAATGAGTGTGCCCACCCTTGCGGTCCTCTTGACCATGAAACACTTGTGAGGACAGAAGCCACCCACTTAGGTGTGAGACCATGAGAACAGAGCCCAGGGCTCCTCAGCACCAGCCCGACTGCCTACCCCGGTTCTCTTGGGGAAACAGAAACGAATCTCTCTTACTCAATTCACAGTTCTTTGGGGACTAATATCTTAAATGCATCCGAAATTATTCCTAGTGAGTATATTTTTGAACTTTGAGGAAAAAAGATTCAAAAGCTACAGTTGATGTCATGGCTCTACTTGATGAAGTTTTACAATGATAACACACTATTAGGGAGGAGAAAGCTGTCAGTCAAGGAACACTCAAATTTCATGTATTTACCGTTATACTTTCTAAACTGTCTTTTTGTTCTTGTGCAACATCATCATGCCCATGGATTTATTTGTCACCTTCATGGAAATTCACACGGGCACTCACTCTACCCATAGTCCACACTGTAGAGCCATGCTCCAAGGTATATTCTGAGTTTCAATACATGTGTGACTATTGTTCTCACCACATTTACACTTCAATAAGTCCTTTTCAGGCTATGAATCCTTTGATGAAATCAGGATGTCATGAAACAACCAAAAATTTTTAAATGATATAAACTATAACACCAAATAAAATACAAAAGAAGAGAGAAGTTAGAGAAAAATGAACTTGCTGGGTTTGCCTTGCACAATAGCCTGTAACGACCTCGCCTCTGGCTGAGTGTGAGGTGGGCAGAGCTTATGAGGGTGATAACCGCGAAGACCAAAGTTACTGGGAGGATGAAGGTTTGCACACGCGTGCGTTACTGTCAGCTTGCCTCTGTGACCACCTAAAACGACACCCGAGAACGACAGTAACTAAGATACTGAACATAAATTGGGGCTAAGATAACATCCGTTTATTTTAAAACTTGTAATATCAAGCAAAAATTATTTGTTAGATTTTGGCAGGAATTGAATGTGGGGGTAGAGCTGGAAGGAAACAGTTGTGGACAGATAGGGGAGGACAGAATGGCCTTTCTGGCCGAGGAAATGGAAGCTAGGAGTGCAGGGTTGGCTCCTGGAACCCGGGCGCCACTCCCTTCAGACGTGCAAAACTCGCTTCAGATAAAGCCGCCATGTGGATGGCTTCCAGGTAAGAGCATGTGGGAGAGCTGCCCCGTGCACATCCATTTGTCACAAGCCCCCAACGCTGCTCCAGCATATCCTGTTACTGCTCTATCTGTGCTTCCACCAAAGCTGATGAAATTCCCCTCCGCAGCCCCTATCTGGCCTTCAGAGATGTGGGAAGCAGGAAATACTAACTGTGGAAAGCAGTCTCGCGTCTGCCACTTCTTCTTCTTCCCAAGTAGTCTGCCATAAAATCCGTCTGCATCCCGAGCAGTGACAGAGAACTCTGCAGTTAAATCCCACTTCTAACTCGATGATGGAGGCGACCGAACAGCTGACCACACGGCCCCTGACAGTCACACTGCAGAACGTTCTGACCTGTTAGGAATGTAACAGGATTTCTCTGCAGCCTGATCCCACCTTGCAAACATGTGAACTGTATATGGAACAAAATGGTCGTTGCTTTTTCCTGTAAATTGCCACTCTTTCCAGGGCCTTCTTCATACACCAGCAGGACAGCCAATGGGCTCCGGAGTCCACTCAGACTCCTGGGCCTAGAACCAGAAACGTCGCCATGAGAGTGCTTACAGCGGAGGAAACATGAGGTCCTCAAAACACCACTTCAGTGTAGGGTTGAAAATCAGCACCCTGGGTGGCCAGTGCATGGCACGCATCCAAGCTGTGTCTAAGGCCAGAGAACCTCAGGTTCCTCAGCAACACTGAAGGGCAATCTTCTTGGCATCCTTGGCCACATGAGCATGGCACCTGAGCTACCAAGGACAGTGGCCTGGGAGAGGGGACCATTTATTTAGAACAGCAACACTGCCTGCTATGCTTTTTACAGTTTTATATCCTCCTCTCCCAGAATCCTAACTACAAGGAGGCTGAACCAGAGCACGCAGAGAGAAGCATTCTGCAGAGTGTCCCTTTATGACTGTCCCTGGGTGGAGCCTCTGGTCACTCCATCCTGGAGGTGTGGGGTCGGGACTGCATCCAGCCAGCACTCTCCTGGTCACTCTGGCCATCAGATTGATGCTACCTGTTTGGGTACAGGCCATGGACCAGGAAATGAACTGAAGGCCACAAGCAGAGCTGCCGCATGTGGCTGCTCACAGGTGGTGTCCTGCACAGCTGTCTGGTGCCACGTCAGTGTCCACGGCATCCGTGATGCTCCCTGGGGCTGTGCAGTGTGCTGGCCCTGGCCCAAAGCCCTCCACCTTGACATACTTTCCCCTGCAGTCTTCCCCAGAGGCCAGGTCTCACTGCTCCAGAGCCCTGTCAACAACGAATGTGGAAGCTTTTTGCAAAATGTAAATAACTATGCAGAGCTAAGGTATTTGCATGAGTCTGGTGCTATTTCCAGTAGTTAATTATCAATATGTCACTGACATGGACTAACTTATTAAGTAAGATACTACCATGGTAACAAGATGATCACCTGCCATAGAAAATGTAAAGCATTTAGTGAACTTAAGGAACTCCACAAATGTAAGGCCTTCGACGGGTGATAGTGAGGGTCCGAGTGAAAATGTGGCCTAATAAACAACAGAACCTCAAGAGAAAAAGCTGAAGACAGGCGCTGTGGTCTGCATGTCTGCGTTCCCCACATAATTCACAAGTTACAACCCTCATCACAAGGAGCCGTGACATTTTTTTCTAGTACTGGGGATTGAACCCAGGGTCTTCACACTGAGCTAGATGCTTTTTTTTTTTTTTTTTTTTTTTTTGAGATAGCATCTTGCTAAGTTGCTCAGGCTAGGCTTGAACTTGTGATCTTCCTGCTTCAGCTTCCCAGAGAGCTGGAATTCCTCCTTCCACAAGGAGGTGGAGTTTGGGGGAGATGATTAGGTCCAGGGAGCAGAGCTCTCAGGAACTGGATTAGTACCCTTATAGCAGGGGTCCCAGAGAGACCTTCAGTCTCTTCCACCAGGTGAGGCATAGACAAGATTGCCATATGAGAAGAAAAGGCATCGGTGCCTTGAACTTGGATTTCCATTCTTTCTCCAGAACTGTGTGAAAAAAATTTCTCTTGTGTATAAGCCGCCCAGCCTATAGCATGTGTTACACCAGACAAAGACATCATATATGTAGGATTCACTGGGGGCGAGAGTTCTGCTGAGCCGCATGTGGCCTTAAAGTATGTGGACGGCGTAAGGTCACTGATGTCCCAGTGCAGTAGGCCCCAGAGGATAAATGGAGAGGCTCAAAATAACCTCCATCCACATCACAATTTGCCTTTTGTACGGTCACAAATCCCTTCTGCTTTGCTTGCGCTCTATCTTATCCCGTATCTGTCCTTGTCAGATTGTAGTTTGTTCAGATAAGAACTAAGCTTTTCACTTCATTCAGCCAGGGATGCTAAACAACTGAGCAAATGTTCAAACCCCCTGAATTTCCTCTACTGGAAACAAATACCCTGCCCACTTTCTTTGTTGAATGAAATCTTAGCCCACTGATCGCAGAAGACATCTCACTAGTTGGCTTCCCTGGATTTCTGCCTCTCCTCCCCAAGAATTAGCCATGGTTTCTCCAGAGCCCAAGGCTATCTTATAATTCCTGTCTCCCCTTCCCCCAGACGCAGTGGCCGCATGAGCACACCCAGGACCCGTAAGAGGAAGAAATGAATGGTATCGTGGCTGAGGAAATTAGAGAAATAACCAGGGAAATGGGCCTCACGCTAAATTCAAAGAGGGGGGAGCAGGAGAACTGTGCAGGTGAGGCACATTCCACAGGTCCCCACAACCGTCTCAGGCAGGATTTAGTGCCGTCTCTCTTTCATAGGCGAGGAAACAGCGTAAAGCCTCCAAGTGACTAAACCGGGATAATTCAAGTCTTCAAAGTCCCTCATTCTTTAGCAGTGGAACATACGTGCAGAATTCTAAATATGCCACTTGCCTTTCCTGCATGTAAGAGTCTTTTTCCCATCACTATATGAAATGTCTGCAGTGATCGACTTTTGCCTCATGGGTTTGGAGATTCTGGCCCATGACTGATTGGCCCATTGCTTTTGGACCTGTGGTCAGGCAGCTTGTCATGGTGGGGACATCAGCAGAAAAAAAAACCAAAACACTCACTTCATGGCCAGGAAGCAACAGAGAGAGGAAGAAGAGCAGCAGTGCCACCACTTCCTTCAAGGGCATGACCACAATGACCTAAGGCCACCCCACAAGGAACCCCTCTCAGAGTTCCCACCACCTCCCAACATTACTGCCGTGGGGCCAAAGGCTTTGACACAGAGACTTTCGGGGAACATTGAACATCGAAACTTCAGCATGACAGGCATAAGAGGAGAAAGGGAGGGAGAGACGTGACAAAAGAAAAAAAAAGGAAGGAAGAAAGAGAGAGAGAGAAAGAAAAAGGATGAGAAAGAAGAAAGGAAGAGAAAGAAAAAAGAGTCAGAGAAAAAGAAAAAAGAAGGAAAGAAAGGGAAGGAAAAAGAGTGATAGAAGAAAACAAGAAGTGAAAGGTGAATTGGGAAGGAGAAGAGAGGTGGCTCATGATCTCTGCTTCCCCAGGAACACTTCTTGACCACCTGCTCCAGGTCCGGAACTGTGCAGACTCTGGGTATGTGATTGACATAAATAAGCCTCGCCTCTCCATGGAGCTTAATTCCCGTAAATAAACCAGACATTAATCTGTGATTTTAACAATGGATATAACCAATTTGCTTTAAATTACTTTGTAGGCCATGTGATTTATAGGTGGCCATTTTCACTTATACCTTAGAGGTGGTTGGTTAATATTTGAACTACCCTAACCAGAAATACACATCCCATGAAGTAGTTAGTCAGCATTTGAAAGACTAACCAAATCCACCTTCCAACACAACCCACAGTTACCTTTATGTCTCATCAATAGCAGGTTTGTGACTTAGTACAATGGCTGTTGTATATGATTTTTCTTCGGTCAAATAAATGATCGGAATGATTAAAATTATTTTGTACCCATTCCCATCTTTACAAAAACAAATATTAGAACCTGGAATACCTAATAATGGCCTTACATCCTTTGAAATGATGATAGTTCTTCTTGATATTTCTTCTGGTCTTAAACCTCACCATTTAAGCAATGTCTGATCCTGATTAGAAACTTAGTTGATTCTTATTGGCAGAATATTTTTGCATTTGCCTCAAACGAACCTGTTAGTTAACAGCTTGTCTGGGTGCAAAAACAGACAGAAGGCTAGCAGAATGGGCTCTGGGACCATGTTTGTGGCTGCTCGATGTGTCTGTTATTCAGATCTGTTTGCAGACTTGCCTCCTGCAAATATCCCTGCTGGTCGTGAGTTCTGGAGGAGAGGATACAATCATTGTGAATAAACAACTAACTTAGGTCATTTACAGCAGCAATGGATTTCAAGTATAAATGCCCTAGTACAGTGGTGGCAAACTTATGGCATACGTGCTGCAGCAGGCAACAGAGCCCTCTCTGTTGGCACTAGAGCCAAGTTGCCCCAGCAACCAAGTATCAGATAGCAGTTGTTTTTTTTAAACTAAAACCTCAGTATTTAGGTTTAATTGCAGTGTTGGCAATTTGCAATAAATAAGTGGGTTTTAGATTGCAGTTAGAGCACTCGGTCTCTAAAAGTTTTGCCATCACTGCCCTGGGATAATGTGGAAGCACATGACATCGATTCCTGATCTACTCTAATAAATCAGAATTTGGGAT
Source organism: Erethizon dorsatum (assembly GCA_028451465.1). Lineage (NCBI taxonomy): Eukaryota > Metazoa > Chordata > Mammalia > Rodentia > Erethizontidae > Erethizon > Erethizon dorsatum. Next base: position 109,924,677 of record CM051832.1, on the reverse strand, counting down.
TAACAGCAGGGAGAAGAAGGATCCATTGTAAACAAAGACCAAGGCAGCTTGGACTACTGAAAGCTGAAGTCGGCCACCTGTGAAGAATGACTGAGAAGAGGTGGCCAGGACCAGGGCAAGAAGGAACCACCACACAGAGCCTTACAGGTGAAGATTTTAACTCAGTGAAATTGAAATAGGCAAAAGGAATTAATGAATGAGACGATCCAAAGGAGACACCGGAAGAAGGATACTAGGTTCAAACACACAAGTCCTTTCCATTTGGCAACAACCAAAGTCCAAACTAAAGAAGAGACGCTGCTCGGAGTGGCACTGGCCACATAGATCCACCCTGACGAGGGCTCAGCTGAAGCCTCTGGCGTTGCTCCTTTGTCCTTGTGCTGCAAATTCACCTCTTAGGCCCCACTTGGTCTGAAATGGGAGTTGATGGGCTTCCTTTGGCAGCAACGTGTTTGGCAATGGCATTCTTTGTACCAGTGCCCAATTACCCCACAACTCCTCTACAAACAACAAACCTCTTTCATTTGCATAATTGTTTCCTTTGCTGCTTCCTTTATAAAAAATAATGAGCCATTATGCACATAATTAAAACAAGCTTCACAAAGGAAGGCCAGACTGACAAGATTCTCATGAGAAGGTCAAGAGAAATTAGCATCCAGGGGCTGCTAAGCACAGACCAATCTAATAAGCAGGGTCTCCGGGGAACAGAGGGGCGCCTGGGAACTCTGCCTTCGCCCTGAGGTCAGGCTTCCCGGAGGAAACAGGACTTGACCTCACCAGCCCTTCTTCTGCTCCTCTCCTTTACCCTGACCTCAATGAGAATGACCTGATTTGCTTATTATTAGTGCACTTAGCCACAAGCCCTCCCTTTCTCCCTCACCCGGAGTCATGTTCCCCAATGAACCTTACTAAAAACACTAATGGAAATAAGCAAGGTTCTTCAGCCCTAGGAAGGGTCACAGCAGTTGTTCTCAGTGATGAGCTTTATGGAGACTGCTTTCTCTCTGACATCACAGAATGGCTAGCACAGTACCTCTTCCCAGTTACCTGTGACCTCTAAGAATTTGCTTTTCCTCTGGTCCTGGTGGAGTCTTCTCTATGAGCATCTTACACACATCCTTGTCAGGATCTTCTTCCTCGGGCTGAATATTCCCCTTCCTAGAGGGTGCCAGCCATCATTTTGTGAGATGCCAAACACTTAGGTGACCCTGAATGCTCCAGTCCTGCCTGCCTGGACTCTGTCCCTAGGGCTGGTTACTCAGTGTGTCACCTGGGAGCTTGTTAGAAATACAGAACCCTAGGTTCTGCTGCAGACCTACTGAGGCAGAGTGGATGTCTTAACAAGATCCCTCGGTAATTGGTCTAGATAATGAGGTTGGAGACAAACCAATCTACAGAATTCAGTGGGGGCTCCTTCAGTTCTGTTTCTTCTCCTAGGATGCTTGATAGCTCCTATTTCCCATTGGTGTTTAAAGGACTCCCACCCTGCACTCATGGGGCTGGCCAAACGCATGCACCTGACAAAGGGCAGATGCAACTACACATGCTCAGAAAGGGAGGAGGATGCTGCCGGCCCCCCAGGCCCACACAGGGCTGTGCTAGCTCAGAACAGAGGAGCGGCTCAGGCTGTGGGAGGCAGAGGCTGAGCTGCTGGCCTATTTCCTGCAGGAGGATGTGATTGGCTCCTGCAAATGAATCTGCAAGCTGTCAGGGACTAAGCCCCCTGCCCAGGGGTGAGAAGGAAATGTCCCTGGCCCACTGGTTAGGAGGGTGCTTGGTCTGGGGACCTTGTCAATGGACTAGACTGGGGAGGACCTGTAATTAGAACATTCGAGGTCCCTCACCCCTGATTACACCACATGTCAAGGCAGCACATAATCGTGGGCCTTAATTTTAGGACTTATACCATGGAGTGAAGTCATCTTTTAAGGTCCTTACTAAGTCCGTGATATAAAGCTATAGGCTCAGAACCACTAAGCACTGCACCTTGCTGTCACAGCCACATAATGACCGAAGCCTGCAATGACACCACTTCAATCATGAGCGCTTCCAGGCACTACCAATTGCTCTACATACGTGATGCTATGTGACCTAAGAGTCAGCCCAACTCCATACAGCAGTTGTTCTCATCCCCATTTTATAGGTCAAGAAATGGAAGAGTTTTACCCTGTCAAAATGGACCTTGTTGATTATGTCTCATCATGGTAGTCACCATGCAATCTATGACGTGTCATAACAACACAATGATCGTCTAGCAACGCAAGGGAACCATTGCAGAAATACGGATGCCCGTCATGATTTGTGAGAAATCAGCAGTAGAAAAAAACTGAATTTATTTGGCTAGCTCAGTGATATGAACACTGGGAAGAAGGGCAGGATAAAATACTTTGGACTTGGTTTCAAGGCTGATGTAGATAAAATCTGACAGTAACTAGAAGGTCACTTGAGAAACTGGTAATTGGAAGACACAGTCGAGAGGATGTAGTAGCTCTCCATTTTTCTAGGTTTTCTAAGTTTTATCTGGTTAATTTAGACCATCAGGAGCCATGCACCAGGAGTATAATATTTTAGTCCCCAGAAGAAATTCCTTCACTGCCTCGTAATTAGAAGTAGTACAGCAAACTGGTTAGTAGTGCCGACTCTGAATCAGACTTCCCATATTCAAATCGCAGCTCTTCTGATTTCTGACCATGGCATCGGGGCCAGGCATTTAATTTTTCAGTGCTTCAATTTCCATCTGCAAAATCCAGATAATAAGAGCTTCTGCGGAAGAGATTAAGTCCACGTTCTGCACACGCTGTGCTTCCTCCATTGCCCCCAGGACGGAGGTGCCTGCCAGAAAAGTGTGGGTCTGCACTCTGTGATTCCTCCATTGCCCCCGGGACAGTAGGGCCTGCGAGAGGAGTGTAAATCTGCACTCTGTGCTTCCTCCATTGCCCAGGGAAGGCGGTGTCTGCAAGAGGCGTGTAAGGACAACACCTTTGGCAGGTGGACCAACCGGAACCCAGTACAACAGCCGGCCGGGCACAGGGGCACACACGCACCTTTGGAGGACAGAGTAATCAGCGAGACCAGCAACATGGAAGTGTCTGAAGCAGCAGTGAGGAGCCAGCAGTTGGACTCTGGAGAACTCCACCAACAGAAGACCAGTCCCAGCCCCCACATCCAGAGGCCAAGATCAGCTTCGTATCTCACACATTTCTGGAATTAAACGTGAACGCTATCACAGAACTGTAAACACCAGAAGTATTTTACTACTTTTATTCTCCCTTGTTTGTCTGATTGGGTATCCCTTTCCTATCTGGTTGGATGTCGTCTTTTTTTGTTTTGTATTCTATGGTTATTTTTGTATTTGGGTTTTTTTTCTCTCCTCTCTTTCTCTGGTCTCCTTTTTCTTTCTTTTTTTCTTCATTTCTTTTTTGTTCTCTTTCTCTTCTTCCTTCTTTTTTTCACTGTTTAGGTTTCTTACCTTTCTTTTTCATTTTCTTCTATTGATCCTCTTTCTCTCTTTCCTCAACTACTTCTTGAATTTACACTTTCAAGTCAGTACACATTGTCTCTGCCCTTTCTGATTACTCCTACGCATTCTATTTCATTATTTCCCTCCTGTGTCCTCCAGTTTTCCAAAATTCAGGTGATCATCCTTGGACCTCCAGCCTTGACTCTACTATATTTGACCTCATTCATCACTTTATCTGGTCCCCGACCCATCTTAACTCCCCAACCCACAGAAGGGTAAAACCACTCCACTAAAAGGAAAATCACTGCATACAAGTGCATGGTATATGTTTGATTGTGTTATATAACTTTAGAGTTTGTTACTGTGGTCAAAGGTAGCAGGTTAATGGTTACCATAGTTTGTCAGTAGTTAAGTTGTACTTGAAACTATTGTTATGACTAACTGTACTACTCTAGCCAGGATGTCACACACGTTACAAACATTTTTTCCTCTCCTGTTTGATAACACTGTGATTGTATGGGGTCATGATCATCACCCAGCCCAGTACCAAAGGATTGGGAGCTGAGCCAAATAGTAATTTTGCATCCTTTACAAATTGGGAAGGTAGGTTCTTGGGATAGCTATAAAGAACCATCTATATTTAGAGAACGTCCCTGAAGACCAGACATCTCCTAGGGAAGCCTCAATACTAGAGATAAAGCTATATATCATAAGAAATCAGCAAGCATCAACATAGAAAACAAAATAAAATAAAAAAGAGAAAATAGAAAATGACAAGACACAGAAGCAAAATGCAACCCTAGACCCCCAGCCCACCTAGGACAAGCCCTGAACTCAATGAGAGAGGAAATTAGAAGTCAAACACTGAAACTTTCTGAAACAATAGCAACAGAAGTGAAAAAAAAAAAAAAAAACGAGTAGAAAAGGCTATAGAGAAAATAATCTCTCAGGTACAAAAAGAAATGGTGCTTAAAATCAAAGATATTAGAGAAGACACAGATAGTGGATAACCATAGAAAAATAAAGGAAACAAAAAATGCCCAACATAGGAAAGAAATGGAATCCATGAAACAGAACCAAACAGAAATCCAAGAGATTAAAACAGGAGAAAGTATATGCAAGACATTGAAGGAGAGGATAGAATTTCAGATCTTGAAGACAGAATTGAACCGAGCAATCTGAAAAGAAAGAATTCTTAAAAATAGCAAGACACCATGAAAAATCAATCCAACAGCTACAAGATGAGGCAAAGAAAAATAACGTAAGGTTGACTGGGGTCAATGAGAATTCTGGAGACAGCGCAAATGCCATAAAAAAAAAAAAAAAAAAAAAAAACTCTTCACAGAAATAATAGCAGAAAATTTCCCAAGTATGGATAAAGAATTTGACATACAAATAAATGAAGGATATAGAACTTCAAACAGCCAGGACCAAAATAAAACTACACCAAGACATATAATAATCAAGATTCCAGAAATTCAGCACAAGAACAGAATGTTAAAAGCTGTTAGAGAAAAGAAACAGATCACCTATAAAGGAAAGCCCATCAGAATCACGGCAGACTTCTCAACACAAACCCTTGAGAAGAGCTTGGAGTGAAGTATTTCAAGTCCTAAAAGAAAACAACTTCCAACCCAGACTGACGTACCCTGCAAAACTATCTTTCAAAATTAATGGAGAGGGCCAGTGAGATAGTTCAGCAGCACAAGTGCCTGCCTGGCAAACGCGATGTCCTGAGTTCGACTCCCGGTATCCACATACGAAAAAAGGGCCGGTGATATCACTCAGGGGCATGGGCACCTGCTGGAGCACAAGGTCCTGAGTTTGACCCCTGGTACCCACAAAAAAAAAAATGGAGAAATAAGATACTCCTATGACAAAGAACAACTGAAGAAATTTATGACCACCAAACCAACCCTACAAAGAATACTGAAAGATATTCCAGACAGAGATAAAAATGACCACAATTACAAAAACAACAACAGAAAGAACCACCAGGCAGGGCAAGCAATTTAACAGAGGGAAAAAGCAGGGAACCAACAGCGGGAAAATAACATGACAAAGATAAGCCAATACACATCAGTTATAACCATCAGTGTAAATGGCCTCAATTCACCAATCCAAAGAAACAGCCTGGCAGAATGGGTTGAAAAACAAGATCCAACAATGTGCTGTATGAAAGAAACACATTTAACTCAAAAAGAAATTCATAGACTGAAAGTCATAGGATGGAAAACAATTCTCTATGCAACAGGAACACAGAAAAAAGCAGGGGTAGCTATTCTATTTGCAGACAATGTAAACTTCAAACCAAGAATAATCAAAAGAGATAAAAAAAAGGTCACTACATACTTATTAGGAGAAAACTTCAAGAGAAAAAGATAACAATCATAAATATGTATGCATCAAATACAGGAGTACCCAACTATATAAGACAATTATTAATAGACATGAAAAATCAAATAAGCAATAACACAACTGCAACAGGAGATCTTAATGCCCCATTGTCACAGAGAGATAGACCAACTAGACAAAAATCAGCCAAGAAATATCATAACTGAACCAAACCTGTGAACAACGGACTTCATAGGTGTTTTCAGAGCATTCCACCCAACATCATCAGAGTACGCGTTCTTCTCAGCTGCACATGGGACATTCTCTAAAATAGACCATATACTAGCCCATAGAAAATGCTTAAGTAAATGCAAAGGAATTGATATTGTCCCATGCATATTATCTGACCATAGTGCAATGAAATTGGAAATTAATGGCAAAAGAAACCACAAAAACTCCATAAACACATGGAAATTAACTAACACCCTCCTAAACAACAAATGGGTCACAAATAAAATAAAAGAAGAAATTAAACAATATCTACAACTAAATGAGAATGCAGATACATCATACCAGAACTTGTGGGACACAATGAAAGCAGTCCTCAGAGGGAAATTTATAAAAGTGAATTCTCACATCAGGAAAACAGAATGAGCACAAATAACCTAATGTTACACCTCAAGCTTCTAGAAAAAGAAGAGTAAGACAAGCCCAAAGTGCATACAAGGGAGGAAATTATAAAGATCAGAGCAGAAATTAATGCAATGGAGACTAAGAAAACAATACAAAGAATTAATGAATCAAAGAGTTGGTTCTTTGAAAGAATAAATAAAATTGATAAGCCCCTAGCCAACTTTATCAAAAAATGGAAAGAAAAGACTCAAATTCATGCATTGAGGAATGAAAAGTGTGAAATCACTACAGATCTTGTGAAAATTTAGAAGATCATCAATACCTACTTCAAAAATCTTTACTCTTGTAGGATGGAAAACACAGAAGAAATGGACAGATTCCTAGATACATATGAATTACCAAATCTAAGTCAAGAAGATATAAAAATCCTGAATAACCCAATATCATTTAATGAGATTGAAAATGTAATTAAAAACTTACCAACAAAGAAAAGCCCAGGTCCTGATGGATTCACTGCTGAATCTTACAAGAAATTTAGAAAAGACTTAATGACAATACTCCTCAAACTCCTTAATGAAACTTAAAGGGAAACAATACTCCCTAACTCATTCCTGGAGGCAAGTATTACCCTGATACCAAAACCAGAGAAAGACCTAATCAAAAAAGAAAACTAGGGCTGGTGATATAGCTCAGTGGCATAAGCACCTGCCTGAAAAGCGTGAGGTCCTGAGTTCGACTCCCGGTACCTGTATATGTAAAAAAAAAAAAAAAAGAAAGAAAGAGAAATACAGGCCAATCTCCCTAATGAACATAGATGCAAAAATCCTCAGTAAGATACTAGCAAACAGAATGCCACAAATCACCAAGAAGATTATATACCATGACCAAGTGGGATTCATCCCAGGAATGCAGGTATGTTTCAACATATGCAAATCAATAAATGTATTACATCATATCCACAGAGCCAAAGTGAAAAATGACACAATCATCTCAATAGATGCAGAAAGAGCTTTTGATAAAGTCCAACACTCATTCATGATAAAAACCCTACAGAAAATCAGAATAGATGGTCTTTACCTCAATCTGATAAAAGCCATCTATGACAAACCAACAACCAACATCACACTAAATGGACAAAAACTGAAAGCTTTCACTCTAAAATCAGGAACAAGACAAGGATGTCCACTGTCACCACTCCTATTCAATCTAGTTCTGGAAACATTAGCCAAAGCAATTAGACAAGAGAGAGAGAGAGATAAAAGGAATAAGGATAGGAAAGGAAGAAGTTAAACTATCATTATTCACAGATGACATGATGCTCTACATAGACAACCCCAAAAGCTCCACCAAAAGACTCCTAGAGTTAATAAGCAAATTTAGTAGTGTAGCTGGATACAAAGTCAACACTCAAAAATCAATAGCATTCCTGTACACAAACAACAAACTCACTGAGAAAGAAATTGGGGTACCCACACCCTTCACAGTAGCATCCAAAAAAAATGAAATACCTAGGAATCAATCTAACAAAGGAAGTAAATGATCTATATATTGAAAATTACAGCACTCTGAAAAAGGAGATCAAAGAAGATATCAGAAAATGGAAAGATATCCCTTGCTCATGAATAGGAAGAACCAACCTTGTGAAAATGGCCATACTCCCAAAATTCTTATACAGATTTAATGCAATCCTGATCAAAATACAATTAGCATACCTCACAGAACTAGAGAAAACATTCCTAAAATTCATCTGGAAGCAGAAAAGACCTAGGGCAGCAAAGGCAATTCTGGGCAGCAAAGGCAAGGCAGAAGGCATCACAATCCCTGACTTGAAATTATGCTACAAAGCTACTGTGATAAAATCAGCATGGTACTGGCAAAAAAACAAACCTGAGGACCAGTGGAACAAATTAGAAGATCCAGACACAACTCGAAACAAACTCAGCTGCCTTATCTTTGACAAAGGGGCCAAACATGTTCACTGGAAGAAAGATAGCCTCTTTAATAAATAGTGCTGAAAAACTGGCTCTCTACATGCCAAACACTAAAACTAGACCCATGTCTATCACCATGCACTAAACTAAAGTCAAAATGGATCAAAGATCTAAATATTAAAACAGAAACACTAAATCTATTGGAAGACAAAGTAGTTAGAAATCTTTTTTTTTTTTTTTTTTTTTTACGGCACAGAAACTTTTATTGCCAGGACACATGTGGATAAGCAACGCATCACATTTAAACATTCTACTTAAAGAGAAAAAAAGAAAAAAAAGAAAAATATACTGACAGGTTGTTCAAGAAGTAGAAATTTCTACAATAAGGCAAAAGTTGCACACAGCAGCTATGACCTTCAACAGGATTTTGTTCTACTGACAGATACATCCTGCCATACATCTTGTGGGGGGAATTTCTTAAGAACAGTGGAGCCTAAGTTAAAAGTGGCCAAACCTTACGCTCACTAACTCATTTTAGAGATGAGGAAACAGAGTCACACAAGTTAGGTGACGCCCTTTACGGCAATGCAGGAATCAGTATGCTCTTCTAACCTCGACGCCTTTCTAACCTCTAATGCTGAAGATACTTGCCAATGTGCCACTCTGTCCTTTACTCCAGGACTTTATCTTCCTTGTGAAAAAAACCTACGTCATCAAACGTTTCAGAAGATGTTCTGTGCTGTGAGCCATTTGTTGCCTTGTCTTCTGCCAGGCTATAATACGGCCAGCTAGGATTCCATTACAAGAACCCTCCACACACCTAAAGGAGGGTTAGGTCAGCCACAGGCCAAGTCCTTGAATGTTTTCTCGGCTGGGATTATTTCCCAAACCTGTCTGTTCTGTCCTGGACGAATACCTGCCCTGCATGGTCCCTTGGGCTGCGAAGCCCAGTGAGGTAACTGTCTATGCTCAGAGGTGAGTTCTGGGGGCAACATGAGCAACTGCAGCTTGTGAAGGTGACGTGATGTCAGGCTTGAAATGCAACATCGAGTATCAAACCTATTTAAACGTTCAGGTTAGAACATTCCAGTTCAGAGTAACACTGAGATACAGAAGAGGGGAAATGTGCGCAGGAATGGTTTAAGTCACGTGCATGAGTCAATCATATTAGGTAAGTGGGTGGAACTAAAAGAAGCGAACTGAAGACGGAGAGGAGGGAAACAATCAAAGAATAAGGGTCAACTCAAAGTTCAGATGAACTAAAGTGCCTCAATCTGTATTCCTGCAAAATAATTTACACAATGGAGTTGTGTCATGCTTAAAATGCCATGTTGCCTCTGGTGTCCTTATGAGGAAGAAGTGAAGGGCCCAACATTTCAGTGTTTTTCAGTGGTAATTTCAAGCTCTGTGGCTCCAGCTCTTAGGCACAGTAGCACTCTGATTCTACTGTGTCTTGTCCTTCTTTCGAACTTTTCCCACTTTTCCCTGCTTTTGGTGGATCTTTCTCCTTCTTGTTTTTATTCGGCATGGCTGGTGTGGGCCGCCGCCGCCCCCGCCGCCGCCCGCCCCCGCCGCAGCAGCGCCCCCCGCCCCGGCCGCCGCACCCTCCGGCCCGCCGCCGCCGCCGCCGCCACCGCCGCCGCCGCCGCCGCCCAGGGACGGAGTCGTTCGCTCGCTCCCGCTTCCCCTTCTCCGGGCTCTCAGAGGCTGCGGCAGCCGCGGCGGCGGCAGCGGCGGCGGCAGCGTCGGCGGCGGCAGCGGCGGCGGCGTCTCTCCAGTAGGTAGAAATCTTGAAGACATAGGTATAGGCAGAGAGTTCATGAACAAAACCCAAACTGCACAGGAAGTACGTCAAAGAATCAACAACTGGGATCTCATCTTATTAAAAAGTTTTTGCACATCAAAAGAAATCACCAACAGAGTGAAAAGATAACCCACATAGTGGGAAAATATTTTAGCCAACTATCCCTCAGATGAAGGACTTCTATCTAGAATATATAAAGAATTGAAAAACATCAGACTCCCCAAAATCCAAAGAACCAATCCAAAAATGGGCATCTGAGATGAACACACAGTTCTCAGATGAAGAAATACAAACAGCAAATTAATATATGAAAAAAATGTTCAACATCATTGGTCGTTTGAGAGATGCAAATTAAAACAACACTGAGACTCCATCTCACTCCAGAAAGAATGGCTATCATCAAGAAATTAACCAGTAACAAATGCTGGAGGGGCTGTGGGGAAAAAGGAACCCTTCTCCACTGTTGGTGGGAGTACAGACTGGTACAATCACTGTGGAAATCAGTGTGGAGATTCCTCAAAACACTAGGATTAGAGGTCCCATTTGACCCAGCTCATCCCCTTCTAGGTCTGTGCCAGTTTCTCATTGGAGTGCTCATTTTTGGAGTTTTAAGTCCTTTTCAGCATGTGATGAATTTAAATAACTGTCGGTTTGTTTCAAATACAGCTTCCCAATTAGTTGCTTGCTTTTTTAACTTTTATGATTTTTGTGTGTGTGTGTGGGTTCCGGGGGTCGACCTCAGGACCTCGTGTGCCAGCAGGCGCCCGTGCCGCTGAGCGATATCACCGGCCCTTTTTTCGTATGTGGGTTCCGGGAGTCGAACTCGGGCCCTCACGCTTGCCAGGCAGGCGCTTACGCCACTGAGCCATCTCACCGGCCCACTTCTATGATTTTTTAACGTATAAAGTTATTCATTCTTTTTTTTTATATGCGGGTACCGGGAGTTGAACTCAGGACCTCACGCTTGCCAGGCAGGCACTTATGCTGCTGAGCTATATCACTGGCCCAAGTTACTCATTCTTTTTTTTTTTTTCTTTTTTTTTGGGGGGGGTACCGGGGGTCGACCTCAGGACCAAGTTACTCATTCTTAATGGAGATATCTATCAATTTATCTTGCCAGCTATAAAGTGACAACTGCTTCTGCCCTCTAAGCTCACTGACCAGTGGAACAAACAGTTATCACATACAGGAATACAGCATTACAAATTTCGATAAGTACTCAATAAAAGAGGGTGACAATTTAGATCAATAAATTTGGGAACCATCCCTCCTAGGAAGTGACAGAAGCCTACACCTGGAGGACTAGGAGGAAGAATTGATGAATGAGACTGGGGCACAGGAGCAGAGCGTGGCCAGAGAGAGCAGCGTGCCTCCAGCATGACATCAGGCCCCCCTGCTACACGAAGACATGCAGGGTGTCAGGGTCAAAGGGAGAGGGGAGGTGGAGTAAACTGGACAGATGGGCAGCCCCAGAGGCCTTGACCAGACATGCTGGAAATGCTGGATTTCACCCCAAATCCAATGGAGTCCATCAAGGGCCTTAAGAAAGGAAGACAGAGTTAGACTTAGGCTCACATTGACCATTGTTTAATGACTGAGCTCAAAGCGAGAGTGAGAGAAAAACCCCCAGAGAGCTGTACAGTGTCCCAAGAGAGAACTGGGCCAGTGGGGTGGAGGGGCCCAGGTGGGCTTGCACTTCACTTTGCCAGGCTGGGTAACAGGTTGGAAGTAGACAGTGGAGAGAGGGAAGGACAACTCCCAAAGTGGAAAGGTTTTCACAGCCCCTTCACTGCCTTTGGCACTGATTCATCTCCAGTCTGTGGTCCATCAGCTTTGTGGCCAGCATATTGGACAGTTCCTTTAGAAATGGCTCACCAATCAAAAGTATCCTAGCTCCTTACCTCAAGCAAAGAATTGGCTGAGACAAGCCAAAAATGGTGCCAAAAGTTTATTTGAAAAGTGCAAGGTGAGAGAGAGCCTCAAGATGGCGGATGAGTAAGAAGCAGGCAACGAAACTCTCTCTAAAAGTTACCATTGGAACACGAGAATATAGCGACCCGGAAAGCGCGGGGGGGGGGGGGAGATGCCTCCCCGAAACCCAGAGAAGTTCTGAAGCGCAATCTGGGACCCCCGGCACCAGTGACGGGTGACTTCCAACAAAGAAGACGGAAAGAAGGAGCAGACCACGCGCGCGCACCTTCTAATATCCCGGGAGTTGGAGCGCCGGCGGAGGCTCAATTCTACGGACACACGGTGGCAGCTGGCGCCCAGGGAGCCCCCACGGAGGATCCTGAGACAGCGGCGGGGCGGGGGAGCGGCGGAGAACGGCGCTGACTGGCGGTGAGTGTCTCTCAGCCACAGCTGCCCCGCGCCAGAGAGTGACCGGCCGGGCGCCATTGTGGGGGGTGTGGCGAAACTCAGAGCGGCTCGGAAACTGCTCTGGGAACTTGTGCTCCGGACAGGGCAGCACAGGGCCTCTCAATTGAGCCCACGAAAGTGTGCTGAGGTCAGCGGGTGAACGAGACTGGACTCTCAGCCACACCTGTCCCGCGCCAGAGAGCGACCGGCCGGGCGCCATCGTGGGGGGTGTGGCGAAACTCAGAGTGGCTCGGAAACTGCTCTGGGAACTTGTGCTCCGGACAGGGCAGCACAGGGCCTCTCAATTGAGCCCACGAAAGTGTGCTGAGGTCAGCAGGCGAACGAGACTGGACTCACAGCCACACCTGTCCCGCGCCAGAGAGCGACTGGCCCGGCGCCATTGTGGGGGGCGTGGCGAAAAACCAGAGCGGCGGGAACCAGTGCAGGGAATCCACGCTCGGACAGCGCGCTGAGCCTCTCAGGCCCAGGGACCCTGAAAGGGCGCTGAGAGCGGAGGCGAGCTAGACTGGTCTCTACCTGAAAGTACGCGCCTCTGCTCACTGCCCGCCAGAGGGCGCTCCTGGCTTACTGGGACGGACCTGCACAGAACAGGTAGCTGCCTACAACAAAGTCAACACCTGGAACTGATTCTTTTTAATTTTTTTTTTTTCTTATTTTTATTTTTTTTTATTATTATTATTTTTTTTTTTTCTTCTCACTGATTTGTTTTTTTTTCTGGCGAAGGGTTTTTTTTTGTTTTTGTTTTGTTTAGTTTTGTTTTTTGGTGGGGTTTTATTTTTGATCTGTCTGTTTTATTGCTTTTATCTTCGTTATTGTTTCTGTATGTGTATTTGCTCTTTCCTTCATTATTCTCTCTGGTTTTTTATATGAGTGTAAACAGCGCCTCTAACTTCTTTGTGATTGTGGTCGTGATCTGTTCTTCCTTTTATCACTTCCTCCTCTTTATACCACCTGTTCTCTGCACTAGTGTCCCAATTTTAGTGGGATCCCTCTTGGTCCTCTAACCTTATATCTAATTCCTTCCTCTTCTCCCAATACTCTATTTCCTCCTTAACTCATTTTAAATTTAAACTCCTTAGGGAAAAATTGACATACATAGGACTTGTATACTGCATATAATTTTTCTGGTGTGTTTTAGATTTTGTTATATAACCGCAACTCTATACAGCTAAAAGTGGTAAATAACTGGTTAGCTCAGTCTGTCATTTTCTAGGCTGTGTTTGATGCTTTAGTTAACATTATAGCCAAATGTGAAATAATTGTTCTAAACATCTTTCCTTCCTGATATTTCATGATTGAGATTGACTAAGGGACACAGAAAATACAGTGGCACAGTACCAAAGAATCAAGGACTGGGCCAAACAGGTAGCAACTTCGCATACCCAACGAATTGAAGAGGTAGGATCTGGCAGAAAGCTCAAAACACAAAAGCAAGCTCCACTTGGAAGATACTGCAGAGAAGTAGTCATCTTCTAAAGATCTTAAACACTAGCAATAAAGTAACCTACTATAGGTAATTTGCAAACATCACCCCAGGAATTAAAGAAAGAAAAAATGAGACGACACTTAAACAAGATGCAACCCCACACATCCAATTCACCAAAGGCAAACCTAGGGAGCAACGAGGTGGGACAATCCGAAAGCCACCCACCTGGCCTATCTGACGTGGTAACAACAAAGCAACTGAATGAGGTTCTGGAAAAAATTAAAACAGAAATAATCTCACAGATAACTGCAGAGATAATGTCTACAATGAAGACCATGCTTAAGGACACTATAGTTGATACAGACAAAAAAATAGATGAACTTAAGAAAACTATAGAAACCATGAATGCTCAGCATAGGAAAGAAATGGAATCCATAAGGCAGATTCAAGCAGATACCCAAGAGATAAAAAATTCCATTGAAAGTATTTGTAGCAGAATAAGCCAATGCGAGGACAGGATCTCAGATATAGAAGACAGGCTTGCAATTAGTGATCATGAAATGGAAAAATTCTTAAAAATAGCAAGGGACCATGAAAAATCAATTCAGCAGCTGCTAGATGACTCAAAGATAAACAACTTAAGAATAATTGGAATAAATGAAAAAGCAGGAGATAGCATCAACGACATTAAAACCTTGTTCAAAGACATAATCAGGGAGAACTTTCCTGGAAGAGAAAAGGAATTTGACACCCCTATAAGTGAAGCTTTTAGAACACCAACTAGACATGATAAAAAAAAAACTTCAGCCAGACATATTATAGTCAAGATCCCAGAAATTCAACAGAAGGGCAGAATCTTAAAAGCTGTTAGGGAGAAGAGACAAATCACCTATGAAGGAAAACCCATCAGAATCACAGCTGACTTTTCAGCACAAACCCTCAATTCAAGAAGAGCTTGGAATGATGTATTGCAAGCTCTAAAGGAAAATAATTTTCAGCCCAGATTGATGTACCCTGCAAAACTATCTTTCAAAATTGATGGAGAAATAAAATACTTTCATGACAAAGAACATCTGAGAAAATTTATGACCACCAAACCAGCACTCCAAAACGTTCTGAAGGACATTCTAGAAAGAGATAGGAACCCCAACAGAAGGAATCCACCAGGCAGGGCAAATAATTAAATAGCCGGAAAGCAGAAAAACAAAGAGTGGGAACCAACAACAGGAAAATATCATGACAAGTCAATACATATCAGTTTTAACCATCAATGTTAACGGTCTCAATTCACCAATCAAAAGGCACAGACTGGCGAAATGGATCAAGAAGCAAGATCCAACAATATGCTGTATACAAGAAACACATTTAATTCAGAAAGAAATTCATAGACTGAAAGTCAAAGGATGGAAAACAATACTCCATGCCACAGGAACCCAGAAAAAAGCAGGGGTAGCTATTCTTTTTGCAGACAAAGTGAACTTCAAGCCAAGAAGGATTCAGAGAGATAAAGACGGTCATTACATCCTGGTAAAGGGAACAATCCAAGAGGAAGAGATAACGATCATAAATATATATGCATCAAATACCAATGCACCCAGCTATATAAAACAAGTACTAAAGGACATGAAAAATCAAATAAGCACTAATACAATTATATTGGGAGATCTCAATACTCCACTGTCACAAAAAGATAGATCAACTGGACAGAAAATCAATAATGAAATAGTAGAACTGAACCAAACTTTTGAACAAATGGACTTAGTAGATGTCTACAGAGTGTTCCATCCCACAACATCAGAATACACATTTTTCTCAGCTGCACATGGGACGTTCTCCAAAATAGACCACATACTAGCTCATAAAACCTGCTTAAGTAAATGCAAAGGAATTGAAATTATCCCATGCATATTATCAGACCATAGTGCAATGAAATTGGAAATCAATGGCAAAAGATCCCACAAAAACTCCCTAAACACATGGAAATTAAACAGCATCCTCCTGAACAACCAATGGGTCACAGATGAAATTAAAGAAGAAATTAGTCACTTTCTACAACTGAATGATAATGACAGTACAACATACCGGAACTTATGGGATACAATGAAAGCAGTCCTAAGAGGGAAATTTATAGCATTAAACACTTATATCAGGAAAATAGAGCAAGCGCAAATAAACAACTTAAGGGTGAACCTCGAGCTTCTAGAAAAAGAAGAGCAGGTTAAGCCAAAAGCCCGTACAAGGGAGGAAATTATAAAGATCAGAGCAGAAATTAACGTATTGGAGAATAAAAAAACAATACAAAGAATCAATGAAGCAAAAAGTTGGTTCTTTGAAAGAATAAATAAGATTGACAAACCCTTATCCAACCTTATTAAAAAAAGAAAAGAAAAGACTCAAATCCATGCAATTGAAAATGAAAAGGGTGATATCACGACGGACCCTGCAGAAATCCAGAAGATCATCTATACCTATTTTGAAAATTTATATTCTACTAAGATGGAAAATGCAGAAGAAATGGACAGATTCCTAGATTCGTATGAATTACCAAAGCTGAATCAAGAAGATTTAAAAATCCTAAATAAACCAATATCAGCCAGTGAAATTGAAGATGTAATTAAAAACCTCCCAACAAAGAAAAGCCCAGGCCCTGATGGATTCACTGCCGAATTCTACAAGAAATTTAGAGAAGACCTAACGCCACTACTTCTCAAACTTTTCAATGAAATTGAAAGGGAAGCAATACTCCCAAATTCATTCCTGGAAGCAAGCATTACCCTGATACCAAAACCAGAGAAGGACCCAACTAAGAAAGAGAACTACAGGCCAATCTCCCTAATGAACATAGATGCAAAAATCCTTAATAAGATACTGGCAAACAGAATCCAACAAATCATCAAGAAGATTATACACCATGACCAAGTTGGATTCATCCCAGGGATGCAGGGATGGTTCAACATACGTAAATCAATAAATGTAATACAGCATATTAACAGAACCAAAGACAAAAATCACATGATCATCTCAATAGATGCAGAAAAAGCTTTTGACAAAGTCCAGCACCTTTTCATGATAAAAACCCTACAGAAAATTGGAATAGAGGGTCTTTATCTCAATCTGGTAAAAGCTATCTATGACAAACCAACAGCCAATATCATACTAAATGGCCAAAAACTGAAAGCCTTCCCTCTAAAATCAGGAACAAGACAAGGATGTCCACTGTCCCCACTCTTATTCAACATAGTTCTGGAAACTTTAGCCAGAGCGATTAGACAAGAGAAAGAAATAAAAGGAATAATGATCGGAAAGGAAGAAGTTAAATTATCATTATTTGCAGATGACATGATACTCTACACAGAAGACCCCCAAAAACTCCACTAAAAAACTGCTAGATTTGATAAGCAAATTCAGTAGTGTAGCTGGATACAAAGTCAATACTCAAAAGTCAATAGCATTCCTGTACACAAATAACAAACTTACTGAAAGAGAAATTAGGGAAACAATACCTTTCACAATAACATCCAAAAAAATGAAATACCTAGGAATCAACCTCACGAAGGATGTAAAAGACCTCTATACTGAAAACTACACTACTTTGAAAAAGGAGATTGAAGAGGATATCAGAAAATGGAAAGATATCCCTTGCTCCTGGATAGGAAGAACCAATATAGTGAAAATGGCCATACTTCCAAAATTGTTATACAGATTTAATGCAATTCCAATCAAAATTCCAACAGCATATCTCACAGAATTAGAGAAAACAATCCTAAAATTCATTTGGAATCAGAAGAGACCTAGAATAGCAAAGGCAATTCTGGGCAACAAAGGCAAGGCAGGGGGCATCACAATCCCCGACTTGAAATTATACTATAAAGCTACTGTGATAAAAACAGTGTGGTACTGGCAAAAAAACAGACCTGAAGATCAATGGAACAGATTAGAAGATGCTGAAACAACCCCAGACATACTAAGCCACCTTATCTTTGACAAAGGTGCCAAACACATTCGCTGGAAAAAAGATAGCCTCTTTAATAAATGGTGCTGGAAAAACTGGCTCTACACATGCCAAAGATTAAAACTAGACCCATATCTTTCACCATGCACTAAACTAAATTCAAAATGGATCAGAGATCTAAATATTAAAACAGAAACATTAAATCTACTGGAAGGTAGGATAGGTAAAACCCTTGGAGACATTGGTGTAGGCAAAGACTTTATGAATAAAAACTCAACCGCACGGGAACTATCCCAAAGAATCAATAACTGGGATCTCATCTTATTAAAAAGCTTTTGCACAGCAAGAGAAACCACCAACAGAGTGAAGAGACAACCCACAATGTGGGAAAAAATGTTTGCCAGCTGTTCCTCAGACAAAGGATTACTATCGAGAACATATAAAGAACTCAAAAAAATTAGACCTCCCAAATTTAAAGACCCACTCCAAAAATGGGCATCTGAGATGAATACACATTTCTCAGATGAAGAAATACTAATGGCAAATAAATATACAAAAAAATGTGCAACATCACTAGTCATTCGAGAGATGCAAATTAAAACAACACTGAGATACCATCTCACCCCAGAAAGAATGGCTACTATAAAGAAATCAACTAATAACAAATGCTGGAGGGGCTGTGGGGAAAAAGGAACCCTTCTCCACTGTTGGTGGGAGTGTCGACTGGTACAGCCACTGTGGAAGTCAGTGTGGAGATTCCTCAAAAAGCTAGGGTTGGAGGTCCCATTTGACCCAGCTATTCCCCTTCTGGGCATCTTCCCAGAAGAATTAAAAACATCATACCACAGCGATATATGTGCACCCATGTTTATAGCAGCACAATTTGTAATAGCCAGATCTTGGAAACAACCCAAATGCCCATCAACTGAGGAATGGATAAGAAAGATGTGGTATTTTTATACAATGGAGTACTATTCAGCCATTAAGAAGGATAAACTGGAGACTTTTATAGGTAAATGGATGCAACTCGAGAAAATACTCATAAGTGAAATAAACCAGAAGCACATGTGTAAGCATCGTATTGTCTCTCTAGTATGAGAAACTGAAAGAGTAAATAAGATCCAAAATGTACAATAGACATGGTGAATCAAAAAGAAACTGGTCAAAAGGAAAGAGAGACTGGAATAAGGAAAAGAAAGAAGGGAAAGGGAAAAAAAATTGTATATATATATATAAGATGGTTAAGATAGATACACTACGATTTTTACTTAGTTCATTGAAGAGTAAGGTTTGTGCCAATAATGTTTGGATAATTAAATGCTAATGTCTGGTGTCCTGAATAACTAACTTAAAGATAGTAATACGCAATGTATTAACCATTCTTACCCTCCTATTATGTTGTTTTGAAAATTTGTTCTTCTTTTGATTTGTTTTGTTTTTTCTTCTCTTTAAAATAAAATTAAAAAAAAAAAAAAAAAAAAAAAAGAAAAGTGCAAGGTGAATAGCTATGGCAGAAACCAGCTCTTCAGAGTGAACTTGGGCTGAACAAAGAGAAAAAGAGGGTGATATGGCCAAAGTGACTCCATTTTCTTTTTAGACTCCATTTTGTCTTCACTTAATGCCTATGTGAACTCACTCCCCAACCCTGCTAGATATTAAGACACTAACCCATAGATAAACTCACTCCTCAGACCCCTTCCCAGTTAGCCATAAAACCCATAAGAGGAACAAACAGTTCCAGCAAACAGACCAGATGTTTGGAGAGGGTCTTGTGACAAATCAGTGATGTTCCTGTGAAATTCCAGAAAGATAATGTGGTGTAATGTGGTTGCTAAGTTTATGTGGGGGGGACTTGTGGGGAACTTGTATAAAAACCCCTGAGAACAAAGAATGGGCGATTGATGTTTTAGCAGAAGCTGGGACATCATCCACCGGCCAAAAAAGAAAGCTCCTTGTGTCTGTACTCGGCCTCTGTGAGTGATTCTTGCAATTTTGCCATAACAAGGGTAAAAGTAAAAGTAAAAGTAAAATTACACACCAAGTCTGAGAAACATGGTGCAGGCTATCATGAGAACTCAGGATAGTGGCTCTCCATGATCGTAGCTCTTCTTTTATGCCATCCACATCTCTTTTACCTACAGGGTCCTGGCATTGTCCTGGGATCTTGTAATTCACAGGTCCCCTCATTTCCCCAGCCATCTTTGCCCCACCCATCTTTGCCCCACCCATCTTTGCCCCGCCCTATCTCCTACATCAGAACAAGGCAAATGACACTCCCTCCACTGTCCTGGAGCTTGGCCAGCCAGCCACACTTCAAGGGTGAAAAGCCAAAGGAAAACCACACAGAGAATGGTACTGACCCCACTAATGTGGAGCTTCACCATGTGGCCTGTGACAGATTGGCAAACCCTATCACAGGCCCTCGTGACAGCCCTCATGGAGGCAGTGTGCACTTGTTGACATCATAGCATGTTTGCTACAAGAATTCATCATTCGCATACTAGTGTCATATTAAATTTTAGATAATACTGACATGCTAATGATTCTAATATATCATCCAAATATTAGATAATAATGAGCATGTTTGTCTTACAATCACGGTGGCCTTCTGCTCTCTTTCTGAAGTTACTCTGTTCATCTCACCACTGCAACACAGCCAGACTCACATGGTGCCAAGAGATGCCCAGAGCCACACATCAGACAACAATGATAGAATGCCTTGGTGACATGCTCTGGAGCATGCCAGAGAAACCTGTGCTACAGCTGATGGCAACTTTGAATTACTGAGTTAATTAAAGGAGGCAATAAAGAAAAGGAATGACTCCCAAGGCTCTGGCATGAGCAGCCAGGTGGATGGAGCTGACATGTATTGACACAGCACAGGCCAAAGGCGCTGATAAGGGCTGGGCAAATTCAGATATGCCAAGTCTGAGGTGCTGTGAGACATCAAGGTGGGGCTGTGAAATCAGCAGCTCTATGCTCAGGTTGGAAATTTAGAAGAGAGATCCGAGATAGAGACAGAAAAACAGCTTCAATTGTCAGAATATAATTGACAAGAAAATCCTTGTTAGAGGAGAGGGTAGCCCAACAAAATGCATATAAACTAAAAAGAAAGCCCAGGACCAAGTCCTAAGACCAGAGTCCCAGGGAGAGCCATGAAAGACACTGGGAAGCAGTGGTCTGCTAGAAAGGGAAAACCAGAACTGTGGGGTCATTAGATTCAACAGGAAAGCAATTTGCTTTCCATTTGCCTTTAGGAAACACATGATAGTCAACTGTGATAGCTAATTCATCCCACGTGTGGCACAAGCTGGAGACCAGCATTTCTCTGCTTTCTGCTGTCCTCTAAATCACCATGTTTCCTTAATTTTGCTTGCCTTTCTCTTGGTTATGTTGCAGGCACCATGAGGTATCTTGGGCAGTTGCTCACAAAAGTAAAGGAAGTTCAGACTCAAGGGGCTGCCAGTTGGTCTCAGAGAAAGCAGTATGCATAAAATCTGCCTTGATGTAACTTCTACACTCAGGCTCCTAAAGTTAATTTCTGTGTCTTTTTTGAACGAGGAGTTGATGTAGGAAATGGACTGAAAGAGAGATGTTAGTAAAATATAAAATGTGACTAATTTGGAAAAATGTCTCTTATACTAGACTCTCATCGTTAAAATATTTACCCAGAACTTTGAGTCATTAGGTGTTGAAAGGCAATTTTGAGGGAAAAAACAATCTCAATTTGGAGCACAATCTGAGATCAAGCAAGTGATTTCAAGGTCCTCTATTGCTACGGGGAAATTCGTAAAGTCAGAAGGAAAGTATCAGTTCAGAATTCTCCAGTTTGCTTTTAAAAAGAAACTGAACAGCTTCAGTTTCTTTCTTGCTATGTTTTTAAAAGCAAGAAAATTATTGTGAATCAAATGTTTAAGTGGCAGTCACTGTAATTATTGGGTTGGCAACTAATTGAATACATTGTAGAATTGAATTATTGAGTGAAATATGTATCTTTCACGAACAGGAGACCTGTGTGTGTCTTTGTGTTGTATTTTCATTTTTTGACAGCCAAGATTGTATCTGTGACTTAGATTTAATTCTAAATCTTACATTAGGAAGGAAACTCCCAATTGTAATACATACTGCTGCTCTTTTTTTTTTTTTTGTGGGTACCGGGGGGTCGACCTCAGGACCTCGCGCGCCAACAGGCGCCCGTGCCGCTGAGCGATATCACCGGCCCCTTTTTCGTATGTGGGATCCGGGAGTCGAACTCGGGCCCTCGCGCTTGCAAGGCAGGCGCTTATGCCGCTGAGCCATCTCACCGGCCCCATACTGCTGCTCTTTAAAAAGAAAAAATAAATAAAGAAAGAAAAATAAAAAATGATTAATACATAGAGTTTACTAATTATATGACCTTTATATACTCAACCTTTCTAAGCCTCAGGGTACGTATCTGTAAAATGAAGAAAATGATAGAACGTCCCTCACAGAGGTGTAGTGAGGGGTAACTAGGGTGAGGGGTATGATTCACTTAGCTGTTTGCTTATGTTCCTGCCTGCCTTTCTGAAATGCCCTCCGGAAACAATTCTCCATGCAAAAGACCTTGGAAACTTCACCATGGACTAAGCAATGTTGTCAATGCCAACAGTAAAGATTATTCTGCCATTAATAATTGAGAGATACTTTGAGAAAGCACTGGGAAGAAAATCCTGCATATTCCTGGGTGAAGCATGGGCCAGAAAAAAAATTATTATGGTATTGATAGCCATTCCCAAAGTCAAGAGAAAAATTTTTAAATAAAGGTCCCACCTACCCAGGTTTGCACTAATGGACACTTCCTTAGTCAGGAATGCATCCTTGCAAAATGACATAGCCATCCTGAGCAGCACACAAGGGTGGAGGTGGGCGTTGTTGCAAGAATTTGATAATGGCAGGCATATGGTCATACACACAGAATTAAGAAAAGAAGAAGAAAATAACTAAGTTATTTTAATACCACACATTTTAAAAATGCAATCTGAGCATTTTATTATTTCAGTTTCAGAGATGTCAATGAAGATAAGAAAGATTAAGCAATCTCTCTAAGACATTTAACTAGTAAACGATAGAGCTAAAGTGTGCACCCAGGTCTATCATGATGGCACAATTAGAAACTGTACTAACATTCCCAATTCTTCACCATCCCCTTTACCCACATCCTCTGCGTGTAACTGTAGGTCTCCCCACTATAGAGGAAGTGTATTTCCCTGTCCCTTCTGCTGTAATGTGAAGGGCCTCTGTTGAAGACTGGGTCCCAGCCTGGGTTGCTATTAGGAGGCGGTGAGACCTTTAAGAGGCGGGGCCTGGAGGGAGGAAGTGAGGTCCCTGGGGCATTAAGATGCCAGCCCCTCCCTCCCCTTCTTTCCTTTCCTGGCTGCTGTGAAGCCAGCAGCTTCCCTTGCCACACATTCCTGCCAAGGTGAGCACGTGGGTCTTGCCTGGACTCAGAGACAGTTGGACCAAGTGAACTTGACGGAAACCCACGAAACTATGAAGCCAAAATAAAGCTCTGCCCTTATGGAAAGCAGACGAACACAACTTCTTCTTATTAGCACAGGTTTGCAGTACACAGTAATTACCTTTCTCATGGGGAGTTTGTAGGTGTCCATAACACATCTTAATTCTCTTTTTGTGCCCTTCTCCTCCTCCCCTTCCTGCTCCAACTCTTCTTCCCCTCCCCATTTGCAAAAGCTCTATTTCCAATTTTTTTTTTTTTTTTAGTGTGGGTACCAGGAGTCAACCTCAGGACCTCGCACTTGCAAGCAGGTGCCTGTGCCGCTGAGCAATATCACCGGCCCTTTTTTTCCTTTATGTGGGTACCAGGAATTGAACCCAGGACCTTGTGCTTGCCGGGCAGGTGCTTAAGCCAGTGAGCTATCTCACCAGCCCTCTATTTCCAATATTTTTCTTCAATTCTTTTTGAAAATCCTTTTTCCCTTACTTCCCTCCTCCCTGGCTCCATCTCTTCTTCGTCTTCCCATTTGAAAAAGATCTATTTCCTGTCATCTATTTTATTTTGCTCCTTATTTATACTTTGGGTTTCTCATATAAGAGAAACAACGTGATATTTAAACTTATGTGTCTAATTTATTTCACTTGACATTATGGTCTCAAGATGCATCCACTTATGTAAAAATGCTTCCAGTTCATCCTTCTGTATGGCAGAGTAGTATTCCATTGTACCACATTTTCCAGAGTAGTATTCCAGAGTAGTATTTCCAGAGTAGTATTCCATTTGTACCAGTATACCACATTTTTGGGCCGGTGAGATGGCTCAGCAGCATAGGCACCTGCCTGGCAGGTGCGAGGGCCTGAGTTCAACTCCTGGAACCCACATACAAAAAAAGGGCCGGTGATATCACTCAGCGGCACGGGTGCCCGCTGCTGTGCGAAGTCCTGAGGTCGACCCCCGGTACCCACAAAAAAATAAAATAGATAAATACCACATTTTCTTTAACCATTCATCTGCTGATGTGCATATAGGCTATTTGGCAATTATATATTGTGTAGTGATAAATGTGAGTATGGATGTATCACTGTGGTATGATGACTTTAACTCTTTCAGGAAGATAGCTAGAAAGGAAATAAGTGGCTCCAATGGAATCTCTAGTTTTAGTTTTTTGAGGAATACTCAATACTGATTTCCATAGTGCCTGTACCAGTTTACATTCCCACCAACAATGAAGAAGGGATTCTTTTCCCCCACAGCCCCTCCAGCATTTGTTACTGGTTGATTTCTTGATGATAGCCATTCTTTCTGGAGTGAGATGGAATCTCAGTGTTGTTTTAATTTTTATTTCTTGAATGGTCAATGATGTTGCATAATTTTTCAGGCATTTACTGTCCACTTGTACTTTTTCCTCTGAGAAGTGTCTATTCATTTCAGATACCCAATTTTTAAATTTGGGGAGATTTAATTTTTTGAGTTCTTTATATATTCTAGATATTAGTCCTTAGTCTGAGGAGCAGCTCACAAAAATTTTTCCCATTCTGTGGATCGTCTTTTCACTGTGTTGTTTCCTTTGCTGTGTAAAAGCTTTTTAATTTGATGTGATCCCATTCATTGATTATTGGTATCATTTCTTGTGCAACTGGGATTTTGTTCAGAAAGTCGCCTACCCTATGTCTTCAAGAGTTTTACCTAATTTATCTTTTAACAGATTAACTTCTTCCATTTTAATATTTATATTTTGATCCATTTTGGGTTTAGTTTAGTGTATCATGAAAGATATGGATGTAGGTTCAATATTTGACGTGTAGATAACCAGTTTTCCAAGCACCATTTATTAAAGAGGGTATCTTTCCTCCAGTGAAAGTATTTGGCCCTGTTGTCAAAGATAGCTGATGGTGCCTGGAGTTGTTTCTGCATCCTCTATTTGATCCATTGATCCACAGTCTATTTTTTTGTCAGTACCTGTGCTGTTTTTTTAATCACTGTAGCTTTGTAGTATAACTTGAAGTCTGGAATGATGATGCCCTCTACCTTGTCCTCGTTGCCTAGTATTGTTGTTGCTATTCTAGGTCTCTTCTGGTTCCTATGAATTTTAGGATTGTCTTCTCTAGGTCTGTGAGAAATGCCATTGGTATTTTAACTGGGATTGCATTAAATCTGTATAACAGTTTTGGAAGTATGGCCATTTTCACTACATTGATTCTGCCTATCCAAGAATAGGGGCTCTCTTTCCATTTTCTGATATCTTCTTCAATCTCTTTTTTCAGAGTACTATTGTTTTCATTGTCTTTCACTTCCTTGGTTATGTTAATTCCTAAGTATTTCCTTTTTGGTGCTATTATGAAAGGTGTTCTTTCCCTAATTTCTCTCTCAGTGAGTTTGTTATTGGTGTACATGAATGCTACTGATTTTTGAGTTTTGATTTTGTGTCCTGGTATGGTACTGAATTTGGTTATTAATTCCAGGAGTCTTTTGGTAGAGTTTTGGGGTCTTCTATGTAGATGATCATGTCATCAGCAAATAATAATTTAACTTCTTCCTTTCCTATCCATATCCCTTTAATTTCTTTTTTCTTGTCTAATTGCTCTAGTTAATGTTTCATGAACTATACTGAACAGAAGTGGTGATAATGGGTATTGAACTTCATTGTCTTTCTAGGATATCCTTGAGAACTTTTTGGAGTGTTGGTTTGGTGATTATGAATTTCTTTAGGTGCTCTTTATCATGAAAATATCTTATTGCTCCATCAATTTTGAAGATTATTTTGCAAGATATGTCAGTCTAGATTGGAAGTTGTTTTCTTTAGGGCTTGAAACACTTCACTCCAAACTTTCCTTGACTTTAGGCTTTGTGTTGAGAAGTTCATTGGGTTTTCTTTTATAAATAATTTGGGGCTTTTTTTTCCCTAAAGGCTTTTAAGTTTCTGTTCCTTTGTTGGATTTTTGGAACCATGCCTATTATATGTCTTGGGATGGTTCTTTTCCAATCATGGCTATTAGTGATTCTGTATGCTTCACTTATCTGTATGTCAAATTCTTTTTTCATGCTTGCAAAGTTTTCTATTACTTCTGTAAATGGGTTTTTTTATGCCTTTGTGCTATCTTCTGATTTTTCATTAATTCTACTTAATCTTAGATTAGTCTTCTTTCCATTATCTAGCAGCTGCTGGATCCATTTTTCATGTTCATTTGTTGTTTTTAAGGTGTCTCTCATTAGTTAATAACCAACCAAAGCACTGTCTTTTAGATCTGACACTCTATCCTCACATCAGTCAATTCTGCTGCCCATAATTTCAATAAAATTTTTAATCTCCTGATTTCTGCTTGGAATTTTTTATGCAGTCCAGTCTTTTTTATGCTGAACATTCATGGTTTGCAACGCTTTCTTTAGCTCCTCTAGTTTTTGTTAGTGTCTTCTCTAGACTCACTGATCATTTGTTTTATTAGGATCATTATCTCTTTAGTGATATCTGCTTTAAATTTGACAAATATTGTATTGATATATTTTGTTACTTTCACTGTTACCACATCAGATATTTCAGCTGTATGGTTTTTTATTTATTTCCCTTTGATGCCCTCTGGATTTGCTTTGGGGAAGTTGGGTGCTTTTGGAAGCATTTTGTTGCCTTGTTTTCTCATTTTCTATTTTCTGTTTGTTTATTTTCTGTGCTGAGGCTTGCAGATTGTGGCGGGTAGGTGTATTGCTAGTATTGAGACCTCTTTAGTTACTGCCTACTTTTCAGAGGTCTCCTCTAGGCATAGCCAGCTATTGGACTTCGGCTCTGTTCCAGGACCCTACTACATCCATTTATTTGGGAGGGGAGGTTGCAGCCTATTTGGCCTGCTACCCAGTTCTTTGGGAATGAGTTGCAGGATTGTTTATGACCCTGGGCGATGTAGATATTGACATACAAATAAAAGCAATTGCTAGCAACAAGTATGTAATTTTAGCTAAAGTACTAAAGTCAGCAACAACAATAGCATCTAATACAAACTGGATACTTACAAACCTTAGAACTAATAATGTGCTACTCTTAGCCATAGAAAAAAGATTTATAGTTATAGTACAAGCTCTAAGACAAATCAGATACTGATATACAGTAAATATCTATTTCATAGAGCAATTTTATGTCCATTAACATTAAAACAGTGTTTGACCATAGTATAATATAGTTAACTATGTACAGATTCATAAAGGTTAATGGTTATAATAGTAAGGATAAAGATTACTGAGAAGGGGAACATAAAAAGTAGAATTTGAAAAATTAAGCAATGGAAGATGAGAAGGTGATAAAATTGAAATAAAGTAATCCTATTAAAGACTAGAAGAAAATCAGTAGCATTAGACAACAGTAACAGAAAAAACCAACAAGGAAAAGAATGAATAATAAAAAATAGAGATTCAACTAGAGAAAAGAAAAAAGTAATACTGAAACAAATTGAAAGAGAGATGACAAGGAAATAAAAGAGGAGGGCAAAAAAGGAGTGCCTAATCAGACAAATAAAACAAGTAATAATAAAAAAGAGGGGAAAAGAAAATGGGCGGTAAAACTCCAAACTCCACCAAAAAAAAAAAAAAAAATAGAGGGGGATATTCGGGTCAAAAGAAGAGAGAAAAAACTCCGATGTATTTCCAAATGAATGTTTTTTTTCTAGAACCAGCAGTCTTTAATCCAACAATTCAACTTCCTCTCTGCCCCTCTTTATGGCCTGTGGACCTGTGTGATGTCCCTTCTGTTTGAAGGGTCCCAGATCTGTAAACCCCAGTCCATGGCAACTTTCCGAGCCCAGGGAGGATGTGGGGCAATAGACACTGAGTGAAGACTCGAGCAGTCCTGAGGCACCAGGCACTCAAGACTCCAGTGGGCTGGGGGTCAGCACTGGATGCCAGATGGAGACTCCAGGAGTTGTGGGACTAGCTTGAAACCCCAGATGGAGGTTCATGCAGGCCTAGGGCACCCAGAGGAGACCCAGGTGCACCCAGGACTGATGCAAGGAGATTCCCAGGAAGGGCTCCAGGCCAGGTGGAGATCAAGCAGGCCAGGGGCACTAGGTGGGTCAGGTGGGCCTGGGACCAGTGCTGAGTGCCAGACAGAGAATCCAGCATGCGTGGGACAGCCCTGGTGCACTGGGTGGAGAGTCCAGAGGGTCTGGGCCACTCAGTTGAGACCAGATGTGTCTGGGACTGATGCAGGGTGCAAGATGGAGACTCCCAATATGCCCAGTGACTGGATGGGATGCCTCACCCTGAATGGGGGCCCAGACAGGCCCAGGGCACCTGGCAGAGACTCATACAGGTCTGGAGCACCCAGTAGAGACCCAGACTGCCCAGGACTGGTGTTGGATGCCAGAGTCTCCAGTGGGTCCAGGGTGAGCATGATGGAGACTCAAGCAAGCCCCAGGTACAGACTCAAGCAGGTTGGGTGTCAGTGCTAGGTGGCATAAGGAGGTCCTGGTGGGCATGGGATCAATTTAAGGTACCCAGTAGTGACTTGGGCAGGCCTGGGGCACTCAGTGGGGGCTCAGATGGGCCTGGTACTGATGCAGGGTTCCAGATGGTGACTCAGGCAGGCACAAGCAGCTGGGTGGACTCAGCAGTCACATTCACTTGTTTGTTCTCTCGCTGCCTAGAGTTGGGTGGGTGGAGGGTGAGCGTCCCCTGCCCTTGGTGAGCACTGGCAAGGAAGCTTTCTCATGTTTGGAGAAGGGCTGATGGGGTAAAAAGGCCCATGTACCCAGAGTCTATCCTGCAGTGCTCCATGATTCCCTTCGGCTACTTGGGAAGTTCTCAAGATGGCAGCTCCTAGGATCAGCAAGCCATGGGGCCATGTAGACTGGTCCTGGCAGACTACTTCTCTTTTTAACCACTATCCAGACGTTTGGTTTGATCTACATGTATCTTCTTTCAAATTATTTTCTGTATCAGGGTATATGTCCTTCCCCTGCTTCCAGCTACCTGTTTTTAGTTGATCCTCCCTGAGTCTTTCTGACATGACTCCTCCTCTAGTCAGCCACACTGGATCTTCCTCAACACATCTTCACTTTTGATCCGGCTACATAAATTTGCCAGAATGCAGGGAAGTAATGGTTTACAAAGGGCCACAGAACCCTTGCAGAATCAACTTGTTAGCCTTGCTGGATGTCACCAAGACCATGAGAAGGACATGTCTGGGCTAGCTCACAGGTCCCACAAAGAGGAGAAGAGATATGAAGCACAGAACCATCCTGCCAAGCATCACACACAGCATCCAACCCAAATCTTATTTGTAGACATACAGCTAAAATATTAAATGACTGCTGTTGTTAGCTGCTGAGTTTTGGGGTAGTGTTGTGTGGTGTGGTGTTTTTTTTGTTTTGTTTTGTTTTATTTTGTTTCTGCATCAATAGCTAAGTGATGCACATACTATCAACAAAGTGAGCTTGACATTATTTATGTTATTCTCATAAAAAGCCTCATTTCTTCAGTCATGAGAACCGTAATCCACTTCAGCTGCAAAGGCCCATCTCTGGGAAAGTCATTAAACCTACGCTTGAGCTCTTACAGACTCACTGTGGTGTTTTATGCCTTGTGTCTGATGAGGAACTGCACCATTTAATCTACTTATTTAATTTCTTTCCTATTGTGATGAGCCCTGCTAAACACCAAGAAAAGATAAATGTTAAGCTCAGAGAAATGACATTATCCTATTCCCAATCAGTAGCACCTGAGGGAGTAGATTCTACTTCACTGAAGTTTTTAGACTCATGTTTTTAATTGTATGCAAATACCTTATCAAGTTTTAATAAACTAGAAGATTGTTTTGTTTACTTTTTCAAAATCCAAGTTTCATGTTATTAGTATGAAGTCAAAAAGCACCAAGTTCTCACCTGGACCTGACTTCCCCAGCCCGAGCTTCCCGGGTCAGTCTTTGCCTCTGTTCCGCACGCTCTGCCCCATTATCCTCCCTCGTTGACTCCCAGATCCACCCAGCCCACCCACGCCGGCTTCCTGAACACGCCATCTTCTACTTTCCTTTTTCATAGCCACTTCTATCAAAATTTTCAATTGCAGTTTCCCAAAGCAGACCAGGTCTTCATTATTTATGGGAACTTGTTCTGAGTGAAGGAGTTTTTAACATAGAGGTCACCTTCAAAACATTAAATAATAATTGTGGTGGCTTTCCATCAGGGGCAACCTGAGCCTGATGCAAAGCCACTCATTCAAAGTGAAAGCCGCATCATTTATCACTAAGTCCCCACATCGCTGTCTCCTTCTATGTTCACTCTCTCTATCCTCCCTTGAGTCATCTGCTTTTTCAATTTTTCAATAAAATTGCAGCAGAAAGTAAGGCAGTGATCTTAGGGGCAGGGGGAAGCATTGTCTTCTCCTTAGAAAAGCTATCATAAGATGTATATAATTAATTATCAGGTGTATGATTGTTTTTAGTTCTTAATTGAACTTGCTATGTGATGTTTGTACACGTGTGTGTGTAGATAAATGTAGTAACTGCTTTATTGTTTGTGACAGTGATGCTTGTCAGCTTGCTTCACTTACAACTGGCCCAGGGGATTAGCAAAGCACACTGCTGGGTGTATCTGGGTGGGTCACTGAGGTGTGACCTTAAGGTCCATATCTGGTCCCAGACTCCTTCCTCTCTGGCACTGTTTCCCTGCTCTGCTTCATGGCTGCCCTGCATTGAACAGCTTTGCTCCACTGTACCCATCCAGCACGACCTTTCTGTCTTCCAGCCAGCTTACCATGGAGTGAACCCTCTGAAACTGAGTGAAATTAAACCCCTCTTTAAGCTGTAGGCATCAGGTAGTGTGTCCCAATGATGGGAAAGCTGACTGCTACACTATTCCTAATTGATTTTAACCTCCATAAGAATAAAAACTGTGGTCTCTGTGGTCTTAGTACCCATCAACCTTGAATGTAATAGATGTTCAATAAATATTTGGCAGATGGATAAATGAATCCTTATTCTGCATTGATTAGTGTTTAATCAAAACAGTTCTCTAGGTAAATGTCTGTCATTTCACTTTTTATTGTAATTATCACGGGACACATCCCACAAAAGCACCCATCACAGTGCCTGACTCATGGAGGCAGCTTTGTTTGTGAAATATGTTTCTAACTTTTAGATCACTAAGGCACTCACACAGAGGGAAATATCAACAGTTGCTTTGAAATTATTAATCCTCAAACAAAAGCGACAAAACATGTCCCTTCCTAAATGCCCTATTCATTGTAAAACCAGCAGTTCCCCAGTGGGGCAACAGCTCCTCCTTTTACTACTTTTCCTTTCTCTCTTTGATCCATCGCCACCAAAAATACTGCCACCTGCAAAAATATAGAGTTTTCTGAATAATATTTACATTATTTAACCCTCACTCAACGTGAACAATCCTCAGAAAATAAAGCAACGAAGCCATCAGTTCTCTCTGATTTATTGTCACTTAAATCTGTATTCCTAAGTTCACTTTAAAAGAATGGCTCAAAGGTCCTATTCGGGCATCCTTGCTGGGCTGCTGCTTCTCTCATCGCCTGATCTCTCTCTCTCTGTCTCTCTAGCTCTCTCTCACTCTCGCTCTTGCTCTCCCTCTCTTTCTCTTTGCACCCCATTATACCTCCCATATTGCACTAGAGTGATCTTTTAAATAGTTTAGTTCCCCTATTTGAGAAGGAAAAGAGCTTCTGGTGTCAAGAACAGTGACTGTTAACGTTTTCTGGAGGATTCTTCCCACATCTCACACCAAATGTGCATGTTTATAAATCCACTAACCATTACACACAACTCTGGTGCTCCTTGGGTCCTCAAGGTTAAGACCTTATAACCCAGGGAGAAGTCTCCGCTCCTAACCCCAACATCCACGGCCTCCACATCCTACAGCCATGGACCTCTACATTCTTCCTGAGCTGTATTTCCAAACCATCTCCTTTCCTCTGAAATTCTCCAAACGAAATAGCAAGTAAATTTAATTACCATCTACATTTTCCTACCTTCAGGAATGAATTAGAAGGCAGAGGGTTTTGATTCCAGTTATTTAAGGGACTTTACAAAGTCACTTATGCTTTTTGAAGCTCAGCTTCCACACATGCAAATGGATGGAGCTGCTTTAGGTCATTGGAGTTCTCAGATGTATGTTATGTGACTCTGCCTTCAAGTAGCACAGTCTATTACATTTTATTTTAAAGAGTGTGTATTTATTTTATTTGTGGAAAATACATATTTATAAATGCTGAATTTTAAAGTTTTAAAAATTATAATATACATGACATATCTAAACTTTACAGATACTATGTAGAGCAAAGACAAATACTAAAAGGGAATCTATTTAAATCTATTTCAGTGTATATTAGAGAAATGATAGTTACATAAAGATACAGCAAAATCAGCAAAACATATGCAAATCTGAGGAACAAGGAGCCCCGGACCAGCCAATCTCCAAGTCTATCGCCACCCTGGACACCATAAGTCCTTGACTCAGCCTCTCTCTTCAAGAACTTTGCTCCCAGGACTGCGTATAAGCTGTTGCCCCAGAAACTATAAGGAAGGATATCAAAGAACAGTTTCTTCACTCACAACAACTGAAACAAAATGGTGAGTTTTAAAAAGCATTTTCCATTTTTAGATGGCGACAAGGAGAAGAGATTTTATATGAGTTAAAGATCCACTGAGAAAGCACGGCTGAAAGCAGAACCCAGGCTGGCTCCCGTGGGGTTGCCATTGGCAGTTGTGTTGGCACCAACTGATGGCACAGTTATGACTCAGAACATAAAGGAGCACAAATTTTCCTCTTAATGATAACACATACACACTCACATTCACAGAGAAACTGCAGCTGCTCCCTCCAACCACTCCAAGTTTGATGAACAGATGGCAGCTTTCCTGGGAATGGGAAGATTTAGGGCTGCCCCCCAGAGAGCAACTGCATGAAGTTAGAATGCCAGGCGGCAGGGGGTTGTAGCTCACCGAATCTATGATTTGCCACAGATAAGGCCTGAGCGCTATGCATTTCACATCACTCGTGGCTATTGTTATTTTGTATTTAAAATATTGATGATTCAGAGGCCAAGTTATCATTTAGCCAACAGATAGAAAATAGATTAGATAGAGAGATGATAGATAGATAGATAGATAGATAGATAGATAGATAGATAGATAGATAATAGTAGATAGATGAGAGATATGATGATTTGTCTTGGATGAGTTTTCCCCAAAATTTGAAGAAAAACATCCCAGCACCCTCATTGTCACATGAAACTGGATCTCAGGAACTGTATCTCTTTTCTTCCCTCATTGCAGTCCAGGGAATTATCTCATAACATGTTGCTATCCCCTAATGCAAAATCAAGCCCAAGGGAGAAATAGGGAATCGTTTCTCTATAATGGGTATCGAGTTTCAGCTGTGCAAGATGATAAAGTTCTGGGGATCTGTTCTACAATAAATTTAACACTAGCACACTGTACACTTAGAAATAATTAAGATGGTTTTAAAAACTCAAACCTAAACTGGGAAGCATTGGATATTCGATATGAAGAATCTCCAATAATCTTGAATTAAAATAAACCCTGAAAAGCGGAGGAAGAAGAGGGAATAAAGTACATGGCACAAATTGAAGAGGCATCTAATGAATGCCCTCTGGAGATGAACCCATTAGGAGGAGCATAGGCAGCTCAGATCTACGAGTGCAGAAATTGTCCGTGGAAACCCAGGGACCCCTTACGAGGGATGTGATAAGCATCACTTATTTCCGAGGATGGCCATGACAGCAAATCTGGCCCAGAGCACAGAGGTTTGATGGGGGGCTGATGAACAGGCAAGGCAGTATCATGGGGCAGTTTAACTACGGGTTTGAAGACAGAATACAGAGGCCCTGTCGGGAGACCTGCACGGGACCTCACTGTCTCCTTTCTCGTCTTCATCCAATGCTCCATCAGGTAAAGTTCTCATTTCTAAGAAAAAACTAAGGCACAATCTTAAACCAGTAAACTGAGAATCAGGCAACCTAGATTCCAGCCTTTGATCTGTGATTAACCAGCAGTTTCCACTGAGAACTTTCCTGTTTCCTTATCACACTCCAGAGTCTGGGGTCTCTTCTGCATCAACGCGTGCTGCCTGGAAGGATGAAGGATGTTAGGAGAGCTGGCCGTGATGTTGGTTCTTCCTTGTCTTTCCCACTTGCTTAGCACCCTACCTGGTACTCCAGAGGGAAGAGACTTAAATTATAGTGGGGGTGGTCAGCCTCTTGGGCTCTCTCGCCATCCATGCTGCCTAGGTTTTAGACATTGAGGAAGAATAAAGTTTGGGAAATAATATGTCTTAGACTTTGCAGGTCACATGATGGAGAGAGAGCAGAAGA
This sequence comes from Erethizon dorsatum, assembly GCA_028451465.1. NCBI lineage: Eukaryota > Metazoa > Chordata > Mammalia > Rodentia > Erethizontidae > Erethizon > Erethizon dorsatum. The sequence goes on along the minus strand of CM051832.1, from coordinate 109,889,942 downwards.
AATACAGATGCAGATCACAGATAGATACAGATGCAGATGCAGATGCAGATATAGAAGCAGATGCAGATGCAGATATAGATATTTGGAAATGGGAGAAGATAAAAGCCAGAATATGGGTTTATAATGAAGAAATCAAGTCATTTAACAGAAGTGCTGTAAAAAAAAAAAAGAACTACCTTAACTTATGAATAATCCAAAACAAAAAATGTTCAGTGTAACAAGAAAAAGTGTATCTCAAACTGAGGAAATCAAATATATTCCCTTTTCAAACACTCAAGAAGCAGCACTACAGAGTTCATAAAGCCTGACTCTCACTATGTCTTAGACAGCTTGAGCCAGGAAATCAGTATGGCCAACAAATTATGATCATTACTCTAGTCCCTCCTTTTTAAGTTACCCATTTATTTTTATTATATCCTCCACTTCAGGAATTTAAAAACACTTCAATTGTATTTGGTCTGTAACCAAATTTCCAGCAATTGCTTACTCTTCCACTGTTCTGTTGTGCTGGTGCTTCTTCTTTAAAGTTTGCTATTCTTCACCTCCTCACTTTGACTGATTGATTGATGATTGTCCAGTGGGAGGATGTAGTCCAGTAAGTTTTTCAAGAAGGGTGTGTTGGTGAGCAGGTGTGGAGTCTGCAGATATTGTGGAATGTCTTTCTGCAGTCTTCGAATACGAAGCCACCTTGCCTGCATGTTGTCTCCCAGCTCACAATGTTTCCTCCTAATCTCTGTAGCTTCCCTTATGGGCTCTGGGCTTTTACTGTCTTCATGGAAAACCATTCGAGATTATCAGTCATTTTCATTTGTATTATAGCTTGCCTGAGGATCTTTCCCCTTCTCCTTGTAATACATGAAAATTGAGAGATGGGGCATTTATATGCTTTGATACTCTGCATCACTCGAGTATGTTTAAAATGGTGAGACCCAGGATATAGAGCCACTGAGTCTCCCCTCCTCATTCCCTAGTCTCATTCAAAAGGACCATGTCTCAGGATTCTGCACCGTCTCAGTCCCCTAGTGCATCCTGCTTTGTTCTTTTCTAGGAGTTTCTGGTTCTGAATGGACCCAGAAAGAAAGCGAGGTAAGTGCAGAGAGACATGGTTCACAGGCTCTTTCAAAAGCTAAATCCACGTGGGAGGAATGAACAGCCAGTTATCTTTCTGAACAAACTTTGGAACCTTTGTCCAGTGCCCAGTTGGAGAGAGATAACTTATCCTCTCCTCTTCTTTCAAGTAGGTGAAATAATACTGTTTCATAAGATAAAGTGTGGGCACACCAAATAGAGTTTCCTTTCTCTCTCTCTCTCTCTCCCTCTCTCATCTCATCTCATCTCTCTATCCCTACCTCCCCCTTACACTATGAGATCAAAGTTCAGCTGGGCATGGTTTGCACATTACACCAGAGCACCAATGATGAACCTTTTAGAGCTTTCAATAAACAACCCACTGTGGCACAGGCACCATAGGTTTGCCACCACTGCACTAGAATCTCCTCAGTGAACACAAAGCCCGCAGGAGATGGAAAGAGAAATAGATAGATATTTTTGGAGTTTAACACCCCCAGGGGAAAATCTCAACCAATAGTAACTGGTTTCAAAGACTAAATGCCCTGCTTCCCATCCCTGTGTGGGATAATTCTGATGTGCGCTAGAACTGGTTCCTCAAAGGGACTCCAACAACAGGGAGATACTGATGTCCACAGCCCTTAACACCCTTTTTTTACTTCCCAACATCTCCACTTACGCTTACAGCTCCTCAAATACACAACTTGCACCCAAGGTCTTATCTCAGTGTTGCTTTTAGGTGACGCCAAATCAAGACACATATGATACAAAAATATTACGTGATTAATTTTTGTTGTGATTTATAAAAAACATTTGCAGCCCAGAACAATAATGTTAGTCTTCAGATGGCAATGCCATCTCTTAAAATAAATGCTCTTGTTATTTTTTTAATTTCTGTTCCTTATTTCTGCCTACTCTTTTGTTGGTCTCTGTTCTATGAGGGTAAGTTCATTTGAATCATTCCCTTACCCATGACCTTCTCTTCTTTTCTCATTTCTGCCTCAGCCAGCCTATAGAAAGGTAACCCTTCTCACGCAGCGTTCAGCTGCTCCCTGTGGAAGGAACTAGCTGAGGAGAGGCCCGGCTGGCCTCAGGTCACAGGCCTGGGCTGTTGCCTTTTGACCTACTGACTTGCTGTTACATTTAACTGGTGTGGTACTGTAATCCACAAATCTCTACCGGGAATCTTAGAAGAGCTGCATGTAAGCTAGGAATGCCCAGGCAAAGTAACACATATCTACCGTTCAAATCTATCTTGAGCGATTTCACATTTGAATATTTTAGGACCACTCTGAAGTTTTCAAGGCTTTGTTTATCTGCTTCAGAATCACACAGATCCCTCACTCTATAGAGAACTGGAATGGGTACTGTTTCACTCTTTCAATAGCAGGAGACAGGATGTTAGGAAAGGGTCGTGCAGGATTTGGACACATCTGGGGGTAGCTGCTGCACTGGCCCACTCTGCCTGCACCCACAGCTCAATGCTGTTGCTGCTGCTTGGTCCAGAAAGAAGCCAACCGCACTCAAGGAGCTTCTTCCTATGTTTCCATTGCTTGCAATAAAAGCCCTGAAGCCCTGATCTTTGACTGGTGTTCCCAAGAGTAAGCTGCCTAATCCACCTGCCTTTGAGATTCAGGTTCAAAGGAGGGTCACCCTGAAGAGAAACAAAGCCTTCCAGAACATTCCCAGGGTGGACTGGCCTCAGCATATTCAACCTCAGAGGGATCTCACCCAGAGCCAAGGAAAATGTGACTCAGTTTTATCCAGAGCTTACAAGCTTCAGCGAGCAACAGGGCGTTAGTGGGCTCCTTCTGGAGATTAATTACACAAGGTCATCTGTGGGCGTAGGGATGGACCATGCTGGAGGGAGATGCACTGAGTACCTGACATTACTGTGACCATCGTGACCATGACTGGAGCAAGTGGCCCAGGTCCATTTCCAGGCTGGCCTGCATTTCTTCCTTGCCCTTTATCTCAAGATTCACTTCCACAAGACATAGTGCCTCAAACTCAGAGCTTCTTCCTCAGAGTCTTAGACATAGATGTAGAAGTACCATTAAAATGGCAGAGCTGTGCAGCTTTCCCCAGAAATGGGGCTGGGATAAGAGGTGGTTAGGTAACCATTTTGCGGTCTTGTAATCCAATAACTGATGATCACTAACCCTTACTGAGCATTCTCCATGCACCAGATACTGTTCTAGGTATTCTGTGTTCTACAGCACCGTGGCCGCCTTGATTTAGCTCTCCCATGTGCTCTTCTCACAGAGTGGTGTTCACACCTTTCCTGTTGAGCAAGGGGATCTACCTTTCCCCTCAAGTCAGAATGGATCTTCATGACTTCTCTAACCAGCAGCATACAGCAGCAGTGTCATTATCCAGTGTCTGAATGGAAACAGCTAATCCCCATCAACCAGTACGACTGTATCAGTCAGTGCTTACTAGAAAAACAGATTTAATACAAGTTATACAAAGATCTCAGAATATACAAGACTGGCTTACAATGGCCGCCCACAGAGTCAGGTGTGGAAGAGTACAAAAGGGCCGTCTTTGTGCTGAAGGTCTGAAGGATACAAAGGCCTGGAGCTCACTGTAGTGTAAAGTGCAAGTCCACATCAGGAGGCTGAAAGGTCTGCAGTGAAAGGCTGAAGAGTCTGTGCTAGAAGCCAGGAGACAACATCCACGGCGGAGGTGAAGACTGGAGCTCCTCTGAAGAAACAGATGCGGCCTTCCTTCTTCGTTTCCCTTTCATACGATTCAGGCAGCAAACCCGTCGGCTGCAATCACTCACATCCAGTAAATCCCGGCAAATCTTCAGTAAATCTCCTAGCCACACGCAAAACTACACTGATCCAATTCAGTTGGGTGTTTCTTATTCAAGTTGACACAGTCAGTTAATGACTACAGTGACCACGAGTGAAAAGAAGAAAATGATGGCAGCTGCATAAAGCTGCTGACTTGGAGTGATTATGCAGTGATGGGTAATTAGAGTGCAAGCATAAAGTTATTTAATCATTACAAAAACCCAGTGCATTAAGTAATATTACCTCTGCTTTACAGATGAGGAAAAACCAGGACACTGAATGGCTAAGTAATTTGCCCAAGTAAGTGCAAAGCTTGCAAACAAGCAATCAGGCTTCTGAGAGTTTCTGTGCCTAGCCTCTGCCCTATGCTGCCTCATTTATGCCTCTCTTCCCTACCAAAGGAGGCCGAGATCAAGGAAGAGTGAGACATCATGGGGAGAGCAGGGAAGCACCCATCAGCTGGAATCAGCTTTCGCCATTAGCGCCCATCCCTATCTGGGATCCTGGGCAAACACAACCCTCTCTTGGAACCAGCAGATTCCTTTTTACACCTGCAGTGGCAGGAGCCCTGCTGGAGGCAGCCTGGGGAGGCCATCATTCCACTTCATCTTGCACTTCACCTGGTGCAGCACCGCTGATCACAGCATACACCTCAGACAACCCCCATTCCTCCAGATGCTTTAAGCAATTACTACACTTTGCTGCCAATCTGTAGCCTTAAGATGAGACAGCGGAGAAAGGAGAGCACGATTTGGGTACAGTGGTGGCATTTAGCACATGCTGTGGAAAAGGCAGGGAATTTGTAACAATCCAACATGAAGCTCAGTATCATCCCAGCTGCCCCAACCAACCAGCAACCAAATGTCTTGATGCTCCTGATGATGGGGACACAGGGGTGACCTTGGAAGTTACAGAAGCGACTGTCTGAACTGTTCATCTTTAATGCCAGTCTGATTACCCCTCGGCTTCACAGCAGATTTCACAGCACTGCAGCAAAAATCTATCAGTATTTTTTTTTACAGTTAAATTACTGAATCTCAGACAAACAACTCAAATTGAAATGGCTGGTGTGAAATAAAAATCTAGATGAATGACTGTGTTCCTTCTGCCTCCTTCCAGTCCCTTCCAATGCCTGAGAGTTTTGGGTCTTGGCATTAAAGCCCCTGTATCCCCACACAAGCCCCTCCCCTAAGCCCATGCATCTCCATCCTCTGGCCCCCAAACGCAATGGGGTTCATACCACATGTGCACCTTAATTTACATGCAGAACATTTCTTAAAGATTGTCTCCCAGACTTCGTGTACTATATGGTATTTCCCACTTTCCCGGTTCATATTTGCAAAGTCTTTACTAGTTTTTCAAATAACAGTGTCCTCCTCCCTCCCAGTACATTAATCCCATTATTCTCTTGGCTGTTCCTTTCTCCACCAGTTTCTTCAAGTTCTCTTCGAATGGTTAGGACACACAGATGTACTGCAGGGTATGGTTTCATGACCCCAGTTCCTATATAACAGTTCTGAAAGTCTGGGTGTTTTCCTCCCACATAGTGGCTTACATGTGGCCACAGGGCAAATGCATATGGCCTGCTGTGACATAAGCTAAACTTGAGCTCAAGAATTCAGACACATTCCTCACCTAGGAGTTTGCCTTTGTAATGAACCTACCTTTGGGGTTGAATGGAGGAGCTAAATCCCAACTACTTCGGGTCATATTACAAACCGGAAGCATGTGAAGATGGGCGGGTGTGAACCCCATGTCTTTTGGCTTGGCTTTCAGTAATGACCATTGCAACTGCAAATCACTTTGTGACGCAGAGATGGGGGTCTGCAACTGGTGTGTCCTGCATAGCAGCTGACGCATTAGTTCCCCAGGAAGGAGCCCACGTGGACATGGCACTAAGCTCCTCAATTCATGAGGTGCTGGGTCCTTATAAACCCGCTGGTGGAGGGGAGCATGAAGTCAAAAGACACTGACATTCCCGGCCTGCAGACCCTCAAAGCTCAGCAGCACTGAGGCAAGAGGTCATCAAACCACCGCACCAGCCTGGGATGGGGGTGGGGGTGGGGGTATAGGCGGGGTGGGAGTGGGAGTGGGGTGGGGTTGGGGATCAAAATTCACAGATCAGAGCTTGGGGTCTACTGAACGTGTATCCCTTTTACAGCAGCTTAAAGATGAAAGCTCCTAAATGGAGCCTTTGTGAGTTGGGGTCTTCCATACTCAGTAGAATCCCCTTCCCATGGCGCCCCTCTCAAGTGTGGAGGAGGCTTTCCCTGCTGCAGCCCACTCTCATCACGGAGCAGCAAAGGCCTGGCACCACCGAGACTCGCTTTCTACAGCAGCCTTTGCCATTGCCTTTACTCAGGCGCTCCAAACATAAAATGGCGATTGCTGATATCCCACTGTGCCTTCTCAAATGTGTTCCTTACTTGTGAAAGGAGATTTCCCAATATTAGACAGGAATGTTTCACAAAAAAGCATGGATGCGATATGTCCATGCTATCCAGCAATAAAAAGGAGCAAACTGCGGGCACACACAGCAATCTAGATGAATCTAAATAAGTCTTGAGAGCATTATGCTGAGCAAAAGAAGCCAACCTCGGGAGGGTGTACACTACATGAGTCCAGTTACAAAACATAAAGCGGCAGAACTGTAGAAGGGGGGACAGATCCCGCTGGTCACCAAGGGTTAGAGAGAGGACTGAGCCAGAGGAAGCGGCCCTGCTGTAAGAGAGCAGCAGCAGGAGGCACCCTCGGGGGCGAAACATTCTGTCCTAGACCATGTCAAAGTCAGTGTCTTGGCTGTGTATTGCGCTGTACTGTATCAAGATGTTGTCACTCAGGGAAGCCAAACACAGGCTACAAGGGATCTCAGTATCACTTCTTACAACTGCTTGTAAAATGATTTCAGAATAAAAGTTCAAAACAAAACAAACCCTAAGCACTGGCTTGGGACAGACAAAATCAGGCTCCAGTTCAGAATCTGCCCCTAACCAGTGGCCGCTGAGCTACGCACCCTCTCTTCCTCAGTGTTGTCACCTGGGACGTGGAATGGGAAAGCGGTCCCACTGAACAATGTGACAGCTCCCCTGCTCCGGCCACAACCAGAAAAGGGTCTCTGCAGACTCAGGCTCCAGGCTGGAGGGACATTTATGGAAAATCTCTATAAATGTTATTTTAAACTTAGCTAAATGTGACAGCTGTGTCCATGTAAAAAGAACACAAAAAAAATTGAAAGAAAAAACTCAAAGCAAACACTACCTTATCATTTTAATGTTGGCTAGTAAAACAAAAATTTTTTAAAGAAATTTTCCATACAGGAGTGTGATTTTGTTTATGATGAACCAACAAACCTAAGCAGCATTTCTGCCGGGTTTTGACGTGGTACCCCCAGATCACCCTGCATCCCAGGCCTGTTTACTTTGTTAAACTGTTTGTTTCTTCATGCTCTGCCTCTGGGAAACCACAACACACATAGAAAATAGGAAGTCCTCAGCACGACTTACAATTTTAGAAGGGAAAACCCCAAGCAACTGACTAAGAAATGAAAATTTCAGTCAAACTGTTGTTTGATTTTCATGAGACCAAATAACCCAGCCTATTTTTAGTCACCAAATAAAATGAATTGAGCAGCTATTTAATGTCAGATGCATAACTGTTGTTAAAAGATCAACACACCAGGTAGTTCATTATATCAAGTTAGCAATCTTTATTATTTTCTGAAGAAAAGAGACATTTATCAAAGTGTATTCCTTCTATTTAAAAAAGTGAATACTGTTAAAGAAACCACATAGAATGAACAGTTGCAAAATAATGTATATCGCACTCACCTGCAGAATTTGAGAAACAGAAGGGGGCGCCAACCATGAGATCCCGTGTGCTGAATGCAGAGGTATTAGCATTTCATCTACCAAAACTAGGCACAAGGTAACGTGACCTCTTCAGATGGCTCAGTGGCCACTGTAGCACTTCACAGCATCCCAGAGGAAGGCAGGACCTCATCTGGTGTGGCCCAGTGCTGAGATGCAAATGGCCTGGGTGGGTCCAATGGAACCAACTATGATCTGGTGGAAAACAAGGTGCCAGGTTAAAATTTTCTTATATCCCTACTGTCTTAATTACTTTTCTCATTGCTGGGACAAAATGCCCAACACCCAAAGTTAAAGTTATTTCAGGTCACAGTTTGTAGAGGTTTCAGTTCATAATTGGCTGGCTCCAAGGCAGGGTGGCATGGTAGAGGAGCATCACAGAGAAGGAAGAGTACATGGCAAACAGGCAGGTTGGGGTAAGCAAGGGGTCTTCACAGCTTTTTTTCTGCCCCTTTTATATTTTATGTAGGCTACTGGGATTAAGGCAGTAGCAAACCAATCAGTGGACTGATGTAATAATCACCCACCCTTAATCTGAGCACCCTTAATCCTAGCATTGCACTAGGAATCAGTCACACACTCAAGATTCAAAAAGCCCCACCTATGACTACATGAGGCTTTGAGGGGACATCTAAATACAAGCCATAACATTCCACCCCTGGCCCCCCAAAGGCCCATGCATATCCTTTATTCAAAGGCATTTAGTCCATCTCCAAGAGTTGCCAAAGTTTCAGCATTATTGAAAAGTCCAAGTCCAAAGTCTCCTCTGAGATTTAAGACAAACTCTTAGCTGTGAACCCCTGTACAAACGAAAAGAAAGTTAAACACTTCCACAATACAGTGGCACAAGATAGGCATTTCCATTCCAAAATATACAAAGAGGGAGATAGAAAGGAATGAGAACAAAGAAAGTCCAAAAATCCAGTAGGGCAAACATTAATTCCTGTATTTCCATGTCCAACATCTGAGGCAATCTGTGGCAAGATGCGAACTCCAAAAGGCTTGGGAGTGGGGAACCCCTACAGCACTGCTGGTGGTTGCAGCTCGTATGGCTTCTCTCTTGTGTAGGCTCTGCTCCTTCCTTGCAGTTTTCATCAGATGATCTATATTCCCTGGCTTCTCCAAACTTCTGTAGTCTCCACTGCACCCACAGCTTCACACACTTACAGCTTCACACTCACAGGTTCATACACTGCCCTCTCAGGGACACACTGCTTGGCCTCCCAGACCTTCTTCTGAAGTCTGGATGGAAGCCTTCCTGACCCCACAACTCTTGCATTCTGCATGCACCAAAAACCTGCACCAAGTGGATGATGCCAGGGTCTGACTCCAGCTGGAGCAGTAGCCAGGCTTCTTTTTGTCTTGGCTGTAGGGGTCGAGTGCCTGGATCACTGGGCACTCTGAACCCAATCCTGAGGAGCAAATTCTCTAGGCCACCACCATTCTAGAACATGGTACACTGGGGCTTATTTTTTCAGTGCAAAGTCTTCCACTCTTGCAATTTTGAGGCTGCAAAGGGTGCAGTCCCGCTGGTTTTTGTGATGTCCTCAGCCATCTTTTCTGTTGTTTTCTTCTGAAATATTTGGCCTTTTCTTGCTAGTCTTTTCAGCAGCCAATTTTTCCTCTGTTCCATCTTTGCAGGCTGCAACTTAACTGAAGCTTCCTTTCTGGCCAAACTCAAAATGTTTTAGGTCATTCTGCTGGGCTCTTTGCTCTTGATTCTTAACATAAACCTTATGTTGAGAATCAAAAGTACCCCTCAAAAGTGGCCTCGGGATTGGTCATTTTTCCATATAGGGTTGAATGAATGTTTCCTTAATGATTTTTGTTTATGTCAACATCTCTTCTTCATTGTCTTTATTAATTTCTCAAGATTCCTAAGCATCCATATTATTTTCTGTTCAGAAGATTCACATACTAGTTTTGTAGTGTCATTTCTATGTACCTCTCCAAATTTTTGTCATATTCAATACTTCCTTCATTTGCTCTATATTGATCAAAATGTTTCTTAACATTTATGTCGTCCTATTTATGTGCAAGGCACATTATTTTCACTGCATTTATTATCTAAGTATGAAGCAATAGACTTAAATATTTCAAGAACTGATTTTTTGTGTGTTTTGGGGGGTTTTGTGGGGTTTTTTTTACTGATGTTTATCTATAAGATTTACTCTAAAAAACATTCAAACATTGTTTCATGAGAAATTTTGCAAAAATAATGTTAGGCAATGATTTTTTTCTAGACTATCCTTGAAGAGTCATTCTTAGATTTCAGATACAAATAAGAATAATAGAACTTTAGGGCCAGTGAGATAGCTCAGTGGCATAAGCCCTTGCATGGCAAGTGCGAGGTCTTGAGTTCGACTCCCGGAACCCACATAAAGGGAAAAAAAGGGGCCAGTGATCTTGCTCAGTGGCACAAGCGCTTGCTGGCAAGTGCAAGGTCCTGAGCTCAGTACCCACATAAAAAAAAAGAATAATAGAACTTTAAGCACAGAATTTTAATGACATTCATTTTTTCCACCAGATATATCTAGTTTCCTGATGCCACTTCAAGACAAGAAAGTAAAAAAAATTTTTTAAAGCACATGACTCACTTAATTGTGAAATTACAGTGATTTCACAAAGATTGTGCATTCACATGCAGGCTATCTGCAGTAGTCCAGTGTAGTCCAGTGGGAAACATTCCAAGAAAACTTCAGCTGTGGGCTTCAGGCATATGCCCAGAACCACAAGGCTTTATTTCTTTTTATTAACCAGAGCAAATGATTTTTATAAAAGCTTTAAAGCCTGATAGATTCTTAAGATTATAAAGGATGTATATCTTTTTTATTATTAAAGGCTGACCTGGCTACTCATCTGGTTCTTGAAACACTCTCACAGTCCACTGCCAAATGTTCATTAGTTCTCCATTTGAATGGGCCAGGAGACACAAATCTATTAATTAGTATGCCTCAAATCACAATCACCTAAAACACTCTCTTATTACTCAAAGTCCTCACCTAAACCCACTGAGTTGTATATAATTTTCAGGGTCTTTTAGCAGATATCAGGCACACCAACAGTTAAATGTAGGTGAAGGCTATGGGCATCCTTTCCAAAACCCTCTGTAAGCAAATCTCAGACTGAATCTTGTTGTACATCCCAACATTTCTTAGCAGATGTTCAACTGTCACACCACCAGTGTGGCAAAAAACAATGGAGTTATACAGTTCTCAGTCCCTCTGGGTCCTATGATCAACCTTCCCATGGACAGCAACCTGGAGGCAAAAGCAAGATTCAGCTATCTAGTCAGAGCCAGGAGACCATGCAGTCACCAAATCAACAGTTGAACACAGGTTATTAAAGAAACAAGCTCTGGATGACACTCCCAAGGACACAGACTACTAAGTTAGCTGTATTTTTATATCCTATAAGGGCAGTAGGAATCTCTAAAATATTTCCACAATACCCACACATTAGGAAATGTGACGTTTAAGTTAGATGTCACCTCAGTGGGCTTGAGAACCACCTAGGGGCTTAGTAAAGCATACTTCTGGGTATGTCTAGGTGGGTCATAGAGGTGTGACCTTGGGTACTCTGCCTGGTCCCTGGCTCCCTGCTTTCTGTCACTGCTACCCTGCTCTGTTTCCTGGCCACCATGAACTAGGCAGCTTTGCTCCACCATACATTTCTGCCTTGATGTTCGTGCCTTGGAGCCAGCTGACCGTGGGCTGAAACTATGAGCCAAATTAAACCTCTCCTCCCCTAAGCTGTGGGTGTCAAGTATTTTATCCAGCAATCAGAAAGCTGACCAATACCGAACACTACTAATTTCAGGATGATATACCCAATTCTCATGTTCACTAGTCAAATTATTAAAACTTCTAATTGGATATAAAGATAATTGAATTTCTCTGGGTTGTGGCCTCCTGATTAAGCATTACCTAACTACCCTAAAATATGTATTTCTGGTTAAGACAAGGGTATAGAATAAAACTACCACACATACCCATGCTTTTTTCATAGAATCTATGCAGAATAGTTTATAGTGAACTTTCTAAGACCTGCTGTCAGAGACTATCTGGGCCTGAAAATTTGCCTTTTTCCTAAGTTTCTCGTAAGTTACCTACACACTAGAATTGGCAAAGAGCTGTCGTAGATGTGAAGAGTGGGGTCTTCCAGTAAAGCAGACTGGTGTTGGAATCCTGGCTCCTCCATCCTGCAGATATCTTCTTTTTACTATATTTAATCACTGTGATTCAGTTATCACATATAAAATGGTCATAATACCTACCTTGTAGCATTAGTGTGAGAGTTAATTTAGGTCACATAAATAGCATTCTTAGAAGATCACTTTACAAATACTATGACTTAAACTTTTATGAAATACTCTTGTTTTCTCTTCTCCAGGAAGCACAAATCCTAGATAATTCTCTGCTTTTTCTTGTATTTCTCTAAATTGTATGTTTCCACTAAACAAACCCAATTGTAATCTGAGTATGAAAGAGTAGAACAAAACTATCACCTTCCTTGTTCTGGAAATAACATCAATAAATCCTAAAATCACAGGGTTTTTTTTTCTTTTGAGATCTTATCAAATGGTTGACTTTATCTTAGTCTTAATTAAAATATAGTACTGTTTACACACACTATTGCAAAGTCAGGTTTATATCTTTTGTACTTTTTAAAGTCAATTGCAAGATTATATATTCTGTTGAATTTCATCTCATTGGGTACAACATACCAATATTTTTGAATTCTTATTTGTCATGTAACCTATCTGCTTTCCTCCCATTTTATGTCATCTGTAATTGTGGATGACACAAATATACCTTCCAAATAGGCCCTTAAGTTTTCAATATTTTACAAAATGTTAAACAGACCAGAATGGCTTCCAGACAAGTTGAAGTCTTCATCATTTTTAAGGGATTATTATTACCAGTAACTGGTTTCTTCCATTGTTACATTCAACTCGTGGTTTTCCATGTTTTCTACAAAGACATCATAAGCAAGGACGTGTTAAATTCCTCGATACAAGCTAAATTATACTATGTAGAGTGCAGTACCTTTCTTTGTCCATCAGCCAATTTTTATAATAATAAAATTAGTATGCAATGATTTATTTTTATTGAAATTATGTTGGACCCTAAAAAACTTCATTTTTCATTTATAAATCAGGAATAGGAACAGGTTTTAACTCATGTGCCACAACAACAAATTAATTGGCAGTAGCTATCTAAAGCACAGGTTTCACAATGATTCCAGGTACTGACTGGACATGGCCATGATCTAATTATTTAGCAGTGTCTATCACAGATACACAAGGTAAGGACATAATAGCACATTTGCAGCATATTTATATAACATCCCTGGTTTGGATTTTGAAAAACTAGGCCTTAACTTACTGGACTCTAGAACTTTATCTGGCCTGTCATTTATAAGGACTATCTTTTTCCATCTTTAGACACAATGGCATATGTCAACTTCCCAGGCCACTCCTCTTCCCACTCCTGGGACGTGTTCCCAGGACACTTCCCAGTGTCTCCTCTTTTCATATTTCCTTAAGACTGGTGAAGCAACTCAGTGCCATGATTTGTGAGTTTTCTCAGTGTCACGGAATGTAATTTATCCAGGTGAAGAGATTTTAATTATTTTCATTTGCAGCAAGAGAAGTATTGCTGGACTTCTAGTTGTCCTTACTAATTTTTTGGACAGTTTTCAATTAAATGATTGGTCTCTATGGCACATTTTATTTTCCAAAGATTGCCACAATATTCTAGTCCCACACACTTTTCTTGTCTGACCCTGACAGTCTATGAGCCTGGACAGACTGGAGATGCCGTTGACTGATGCAGTCTGACTTAAGTGACATCATGGGACTCCAAGCTGGTTTACAGAAGTGGCACCCACCCCCACCCTGTTCTCTGGAGTCACTCTTTCAGAGTCCAGCCCCCCCACTCTAAGGAAACCCAGATTGCCCCTTGAGAAGTGACAGGGAGATCATAGTGGGTAGGTGTTAGCCATCATCTCACGCCAACTCCTAAGCCTGTGAAGAAAGAAGCCTCATAGTGATTTCATTTCAAAATAGTGGTGTCACCTTTAGCCTTCGAGTCTTACAACTGAGGCTTTACAGGTGTCATGAACGACAGAACCCAGGAGAATGACAAGATGGCAGTTTTGGCCACCACTATTGAGGTGGTCGGCTGCCCAGCAGTATTGACTGGAAGAATCTCCTTGATAAAACAGACAAATCTGAAACAAGAGCTTTCTCTTCAGATGTCAGTGAGTCTCAGTTACTTCTTGCACTGGAAACAACTAGTGTGCTCATTCAAGGTTAGACTTCTAGACCACACCCACAGGCACATGTACACACATGCCTGTCCTATGCAACTATACCTTACCCAGAGGATTGCAGGAACCCTGAGAAAGGCCAGCAGTGTATCTGTGTTGAGTGTGTTGTGCCCTCTACATTAGGGCAACCTGAACATGGATTGAGAAATTCCATTTCTTCTCGATACTAATAAAATTGCCTCAAAATTCCTGCTGCCAAAATTCAGATGTTTTATTATTGAACAAGATTACAAAAACAAATCAGGACCAGATGAAAATGAAAAAAAAATCACTTTCAATCTGAAATGGCTGATTAAAGAAAGGAGAAAGTTCTTGTCCAAGAGCGCAGTGGCATCACCTTTCTTTGCTGGGCTGACCCCTAAACTCTGGGTCTGCTCCTGGCCATATTGATCTGCAGGAGGGAACTGTCCAACACCGCTGCCTTCTGAATGAAATCCATGAAACCTGGTAGAGGGACATCCTGGTTCAACTTCCAACATGTGTTCCAGGGCTGAATCCCTCCCTTGGAGAGAAAGCAAGACCTTTCCCACTTAAACTCCATAGTGCACCCTAGTCTCGCAAGCTCCATGCATGCCAGCTCCATGCATGCCACAAAGAGTGATGTGGGTCATGGTCAGATGCTGAACTCGTTCACTAACAAGCACTTCCTGTGGTCTCTGAAACAGAGAGGAACTTTAATATTTATCCTTTCAGGAAAGTGGGAGTTATATTCTCAACATCTCATCTTGTCTACATACTGGGCTCAAAAAGAATTTAAACTGTAAAATACATTCAAATTCACAACTTTGTTATGATTACCACTAAGGGGTATGCTCTGCTTTGTAAAATAAAAATGTTAGGTGCTGATTTCCAGGGACCCTTTGACATGAAGAACTGCACACATATAAATTTGATTACTTCTTTGAAAGTACTATCTGTTGACTTTTGTATTAAAATAATTTTTCCTCATATTTAATAACTAAGAAGTTATTTTCAGAGACAGGAATCTTGCTATTGGTTTGGTAGATTCATGACGAAGAGGTAGGGACTAGATGAAAACTCAGGATAAGAACTGTGCTTCAGATGTCTGAGAACTGGGATATTTTAAGATCAGGTTTGTAGTTTTAAATAAATCTTATTCATATTATGTGTCAAGTGTGATGTTTTTAGTAAAGATTGTTAGGGAAATAGGATGCTGGTGCAGAAGTTTTTGAGATAACAAGATATTGGCACAGGTGCTAAAGAAGATTTTTAAGATGCAGGTAAATTATGCCCCATGTGGGCCACTTCATGAAACATTTGGGCTGCTGCATCTATTATCATATTTTTATGTTTGCTGCAACCTACATTCCTTAAATAATAAATTATAAAGACCAATTTAAAGTTTTTCATTTTCTGGCAAAATGTATTCCTGTTCCTTTTTATTCCACAGGCATTTTTGTCCTGTTGTCCATATATGGTTCGTATTTATTCAAATAAAGAGCAACACATTTTATTTTTTGACCCTTGTCTACTATAGAGGATGATATTTTGATTTGTTCCTTTGGATTCCGAAAATGCAAGTTAGGACAATCACATAGTAACCATGGTAACAGAAAGCAGAGTTCAAATACGAGTAAGATCATGTCATTCTTTCCCACATGCAGAACACATTCTAGTACTTATCCAGCATCTAAAAATATATCACAGGACAGTTCATGTTGCCATTTATGGGAAAATGTGACTGAGTTAATTTATTTTCTGATTGCATTAAAAGAATCCTCAGTTGGTAAACTAAGAGATCCCAGTTTTAGGGAAATGAAATGACAGAAGAAAGAGAGAGATTTTCGTCCACAAGATTAATTTTTGAAGCTAGGACCTACCCCTGAGACCAACAGGAATGTGAAACCAGACCTTGGGTAAAGCTCTACCACAAAAACCAGTAGCGATGATGGTAATGTCACCACACCTGACACCACTGAGGCCACACACGCACACACTGGACACCACTGAGGCCATGCACACACACACACAGTGGATACCACTGAGACCACACACACACACACACATGCAGTGGATACCACGGAGGCCATATGCACTTGCAGTGGCAAAACACTCATGAAGGACGTTCCAGCCAGGCCTTCCTCACATACAGGACAGCAGCAGTTTAACTCTGGCTCTGTAACTGGCTGAGACTCAGGACACCTGAGACCTCAACCACATGGCCCAGCAGCCAGTGCCTTGAACAGGTGGCTCTTGCGGCCCCAGCTCTGTCCGCACCTGGTCAGCCCATCACCTGGAGAGACAGTCCGCAACCACCCCTCAGCCCACTTTCAAGGTTAGAAAGAGAGACTTTTCATATCAGATCCAGATTAGGCACATTCTGAACAACAAAAACAGCAACTTGAGTGGTACAATATAAATCTCTACTTTAAAAATAAACAACAAAACCTCTATGATTGAGCATGTAGAGTACTACATGAATTAACTGGACAGAGCTGTGTTTAAATCAGGGTTTTAATGGCTCATTCTTCTATGTCTTGATCTTAACTATGCTTGTATTTTTAATCTTGCTTCATCCCTAGTTCTTCCCATGCTCCTGTTCTGAGAGTGAATTAAAACTCCTCTCTCAGCTTCCTCGGGTGAGAGGAAGGATATCTGCTTCCATTCTTGGTGCCTTACTTTCAGGCCAAGGCTCCTCATTTCTGGGGATGGGATTTACTCATCTGCCCACTTTCAGGGACCCCCAGCCCCACGTATGTATCTAACCTACCCTGTCCTTTCACTGAAGTTTTCGTGAAGTTCTATCGCACATACACACACAGACTAAGACGTACTCACAACAAAGACTGGTGAAATAAATAGATTACTCAGCAATACAATGTTTATATGTTACCAAAAAATACACTTCCACACCAGGTTTTATGTAGAGAAGAGCTTGATGTCATCAAAGCAGCTCTCTTAAGAACCAACCTGAAGGGGCCGGTGAGATGGCTCAGCGGCTTAAGCGCCTGCCCGGCAAGCGCGAGGGCCCGAGTTCGACGCCCGGAACCCACATATGAAAAAGGGGCCGGTGATATCGCTCAGCAGCACTGGCGCCTGCTAGCGTGAGAGGTCCTGAGGTTGACCCCTGGTACCCACAAAAAAAAAAAAAAAAAAAAAAAAGAACCAACCTGAAAACCTGAAGTGGTGGCCAGGAGTAAACACGACAGAGGATGGAAGACTTCTTTGTACAATTCTGGAAGAAAGGATGGATGGTAACAGGAAAAGAAAGCTGTCATGGAATAACTAGAACCGATGAGGTAACACGTGATGGCCAGATGCCTTCAGCTGGTTTAAGTGCATGACCAGGCACCTGTAACTCCTCTTCCTGAAATAGTTTGTACCCTGAGTTGGGTCCACAGAATAGGAAGTGATTTTGCAGTCTGTCCAGCTCACCAAATGAGGGTGACCACAAGAAGCAGGGATGATAAGGACTGTGCGCACAAAATGTACATTTCTGGACAAGAGACTTTGGAAGGCAGCAACTATAACAAACAAACAAACAAAGACTACAACCAATGGACTTAAGATCTTTCTGTTTGGGAGGTAAATAGGGCACAGTGAGTCTGAGATCATGCTCTGTACTTTTTGGGTATAAATATGGTACCAGTATTTACCATTGACTTTGAACCAGAAGGGGAGTTTAATCTCCCTTCTGGGCTCTACCCTTCACATTCTGCTTCCTGCAGCCATGAGGTAAGCAGCTCTCCCCCGCCCTGCCAACCAGCCTCAGAGCCAGCCCACTATGGACTGAGCCATGAGCCAAAGTAAACTTCTCCCTTTAGTTTCAGGTATTGGGTGTTCCGTCCCAGTGATGAGAAAAGTGACTAAGACAGTTAGTTACCTAAACCCCATGATCGCCACTTAGTAGGGAAGTAGAACATAGTTAAAAATATTACTTATTTATAAAGTTACTGTGATGATTAAATGAGCTTATATAGAAAACATTGTTGGAACATCAATCATTTAGTAGATATTGTTTTAAATGGTTTAACTGCACCATTTTGGTCATGGTGGTCTGAGAAAACTTAATGTCAGGATTATGGGCGATGGAAGGTGTCTTGAGGGTGTCTTCTGGAAGGTGGTAGCTGTCAGATGCAGCCGTGGAAGTAGCTTGGTGGGGGTGGCTGTGGTTGTAACAGTGGGGACGTGGGCCCATGGAATCCTCCACAAGTCTTACAACTAGAGTCCGAGACCATAATGTTGCTGGGACCATGACTCACAGTGTGGGGCCGTGTACACTTCACATCATCCTCCATCTTCCGTTTCCACAGCAGGTGTTCTATAGAGGACTGTAATAAACACTGTCTCCCACGCTTAGCAGGTCCTTCCCTTTACTCCATCAAGGAACGACAGAGCCTGGCCTCAGAGCTGTGCGCGGCCTCCATCAGTGGCAGAAGGTGCATCCACTGCGGAGTACACGGTGGTCACAGCTCCCTAAGCCTAGGTTACGCAGCAGAGCGTGGACTAGCGTGCAGCCCAGTGTTCCTGAAAACAGAACTGAGCAAGTGATGGCAGCTTTAGCACCACACAGACCTCATGTCAACTGATGGGACATCCCCTGCTGACCTCTTGAAGCAGATTTTACTAACAAATCAGCAGTGCTCGGGATACCAATTGAAAGCAGCCTTCCCAAATGTCAGGTACAAGTGAAAGAACAAATCAAACCAACAGCTATTATTCTTAAATAAATGTAAAGTCCAAGCACGCAAGAAGCATGCTGGGTGTGGGAGGGAAGGAGACGGAGATCACCAATGGAAAGAGGTGTCATTCCTCAGAGAAGGCACCATCTGCAAGTCCCGTATGAGTGTCCGGCCCAGACCTGGAGTGGAAAAGGAGTGAGAGTGATCAGACTGTGGTGGGTGTTAAGTAAACATTTTCCTGACAACAAAACATCAGCATGAGTTAGTTCCTCTCTTCCCTAAAGAAATAGGATTTCTCTTCCTCTGTTCCTCTCCACTTTTCAATATAATTAGCAAACAGTACAAGAGAAGAAACACATGCTTCCAATGCAGGAGATTGGAAAGCCCATATCTCAAGCAGAACAGCAATGCAGACCTACCCTGGCAACTATGCCTTGGTAACTTCCTTTATTTAAAGACAACTTGGCATCATCTTGTGAAGAGGAATTTTTAAAGCCTGCCTTTTCTCATTCTCTAGAGAAGATCCTTGATCTTTGATGGAGACAGTGCAGGTGGCTGGCGCTGACTCCCTCATTTACAAATGAGGAAAATAAGGTCCCTTAGCAATCATAGGCATTACAGACAGAACCAGGACTGACACACACTTGTATCCCCTCTCGTATCTGTTGGACACCCTTTTCTTCAGCACATCTGAAGGTAAGTAGTTGCTTGAGGTTCATCGTATCTGATTACAAACTCAGATATGAAGTATAAGATTTTGAAATTTAAATCAACCATCCCAATATTAGTAAATGCAAATGCAGCATTATATCTTCCAAATGATAGGTGGACTTGAAAGGCATCATGATGCAGAAGTAGGAATCTATTTAAGCGCTCGGTTGCCAGGATCCATACACCAGGTGACTGATTGATTCAAGAGGCATTATTGAAAACCTATCATGCTCCGGGTATCACTATGCTGGATAATGGAAGGGACCGCATCAAAAATATATAAAAAAAAATTTCAAGTTTTACTCCCATTAGTAAGCTGTCCACCTCCTATAAGAGAAATAGACCCTAAAAGATAGTTGGGAGAGAAAAGAGAAGAAATGAAGGGAAGGGAAAGATGGAGAGGAAAGGGGAGGGCAGGGGAGGGGAGGAGAAAAGAAAGCCCACATTCAGGCAAGAATTGTTCGGTGTGCAATTCCACATTTGAGAACTCTGATCAACAAGAACACTAAAAATGGCAAGATGACCATATGCCATTATAATGGACTCAAGACGAACTGAAATGCAAGATTTGAAACTGCATATTCACCATTTAGATTATCTCAAGAAGACAGACTGGGATGATGGCACTGCCCCAGCCAAAGAGTATGAATGAAACCTGTATTTATCCTGCAGCAGGGTCCCTAAAGGAAACAGCAGGTGGGTGAATGCGCACTTTAGGATCATCAAGCAGTCATAAGAGAACAACCCCAAAGGAGTTTTCATCTTCCTCAGCTGGGCTCCCCTGCACTCTGAAAAGCCAACTGGGCAACTTGTCTTCCCCACCGCCCTCTGCTTAAACAAGAGAAGGAACTTGCAATGCAGTGGGAAAAATGACTGTCTTGGGTAAGTTTCTAATCAGGTTTTCTAGACACTGCCAGGAAGGAAGCAGAGGTGTGTGGGGGTGCATAGCGCTGTCCTGGGAGGAGGCGGCTCTGTTCCCTGTGTGAGGGCTCTGTCAGTCTATAGGCCACAGAGCTGACACCTGCTGTCCCCACCACACACAGGCCCCATTAATTCTGATCCTCAATTTCTGCCTGAGGCAGGAGGCAGGGTGAAATGCATAAACAGGAACAGATTTAATGACAACACTTGAATCAAAGTAATATGGATAACAAGCTATGGGTATGAAAAAAAAGAATCTATCAAATCATTTGATGTTTTCAAAGCCTTCTTGGAAAATAGTACAAGAAATCCTGTGCTTTGGAAATAAAATTCCACCTTTATTCAAAATCCTATTGGGATCAACTCCCAGAAAAGTCCACTAGCATGTTCTTCATTACATACACAGTGCTGATTTGATCAATGAATCCAACTTAATTAATTGTCCCTGGTGCTGTATTAAAAGTGAGTGCCGTGGAGTCAAGATTGGAATATCTCAAGGAGACAAAACATGAAAGAAAGAAAGAAAGAAAGAAAGAAAGAAAGAAAGAAAGAAAGAAAGAAAGAGAAAGAAAGAAAGAGAGAAAGAAAGAAAGAAAGAAAGAAAGAAAGAAAGAAAGAAAAAGAAAGAAAGAAAGAAAGAAAGAAAGAAAGAAAGAAAGAAAGAAAGAAAGAAAGAAAGAAAGAAGAAAGAAACATGAATGCATATCAGAGATAATGGGGGTGTGGACAGATTATGTAAATGATTCCAGAAGTGTGGGAGGAAGTGGGGTGCCGAAACGGGGAGGGTGTGTTACGAAGCAGGTCACCACTGTGTGTCATGGGCTCAGTCTTCCCAGAGATCCTCAGAGACCGTGTGGGACATGGCTGGGGATCATCCCCCTTCAAGGGGAGCAGGTGCAGGATTTGTGGACTCCAAGGCCCCACTTGTTGAGAGTGGCTCCTGGGACATGAACCCCCAACACTGCCACACTGTCTTTGTTTGGCTTGAGATGCAGCCAGGTGTGGGGACACACCCAAGCAGGAGATGCAGGAAGCCACCCATATGCGAGGAAGGTAACTCCTGGGTCAGGTCAGTGACACAGGCAGAAGGTAGCTGGCCTGCTGCAGAGAGAGACATGGGACCTATGATGTCAGTACTTAGGAGAGGGGGATGTTGTCATAGGCAAAGAAACCAAGGAGATCTTTATCTGGTCCTCCAAGGACGCAAAGGTTTCAGAAAGTCTAGAGGTAGTGAATCTCTTCTGTGTTCCCAGTGCCCTTTCTGATTGGAATTTGTCACCAACATACCAGAAGAACCTAAAAAGGAAAGCTTCAGAAAGTGAAGGAAAATGCCTTCCTGCAGTATCGCCTTGCTCCCTCACCTCTCAGAGTAGCTTTGCTCCCAGAGGGGACCTGCTCCCGGTCCAGACATGTCCATACACGTGGCACAGTCCTCGAAAGTCCCACCAAATCCACTCCTCTGTGGAAGCTGCCTGAAGGCTGTGCTCTGCTCCACAGAACCTTGCCTGTTGTTAGAGTTGCAGGTGTTCTCAGCGTACCAGGAATTGATTTTGCAGCGTGGTGGAAACGTGTTGCCAGAACGCCATGGTGCTTGAGCACAGACAGTGAAGGGGAGGCAGTGTCCCAGGTGGGAGGAACAGCCTCATACACTCAAATGCTAACTAAACCCCCAGCCTGAGTGGGGAGAGTTCAGACTGCAAACTGAGCTACAGTCCACAACCCAGTGGCCGAACACCAGGGCAGTGTGGCACGTCACTCTGCCAGCTGTGGGAAGACGCTGCTGGGACTGCATAGAGAGGAAGATGGCAAACGCTGTTGGAAGAGGAAGAATAATGAAGCAGATATGCAACACATCAGAATGGCAAAACCTGAAGACCAGGGGACCGATTATGAGGCTGTCTACTAATTCAGGTGTAAATGTTAGGAGCTTGTAACATTTCAGGATTTTAGTCAAGTGTGTACAGTTGCACAGGTTTCACAAAACATTAAGAGAAGAAGTGGAGGAAGTAGGAACTTCTTCTGATTTGTCTACTCAGAAGAGACATGCGAGAAGGAAACACAAGTGCTAGCAAGAAGCCCTGTTTGTAATTTTAAAAACACACATATATAAATCTGTGCACAAACAGACATGTTTGGACTAAGCAGGTAGTAGTGGAATAAGGAAAGAGATAAATCAGAAAAGCATTTAAACCGGCATTAACAACACCTGTCCCACAGCAACATGGGAAAGACATTTAAGTTAGAAAGTAAATATATTATAAAAAACATTGTATCATTCATGGTTTAATAAATCCAACATAATTTTTTTTAATGATAGGACAGATTCATCTGATTGTATTCTTGTTAATACAAGCACCAGAGCCTCATGGGCCCCAAAGGTGAGGAGAGAGTCCCGCCCCACCCCCACTACAGACACCGGAGCATTGTGGGTCCACAGGAGAGGAGCAAGGCCCCAGCCCAGCCCTGCCACCAACACCATGGTACACGCACCCCACAGCACAGGGCAGCAGAGGTGACAAAAGATGGCCCTGTTTGAGGATGAGAACAACACCCAGGAGGAAAGTTTTGCTCCAGGACAGAAGTGTCACCCTACTGCAGAGACTGGGTGAGAGACAGCCTTGGGAAACAGGTTTGGTGAGGGTGAGAGCAAAGCGAGGATCTCCTGGGATCCACTGGGAAGACCTGGGTCAGCCCCGGAGGACCACGGGGAATCGACACTGTGGTGGGAGTCCGGGTCTGATGGGTGTAATCTTCAGAGGGAGTGGACCTGAAGGAGCCCAGTGGTGTGCTTGAGCTCTGTCACCACTGCCTACGTCCAGCAGAAATTAGAGGTCTGAAATATGACAGGTCAGTATCTAGGTGGCCTAAGTGTCTTCACTAAAATCACAGACTTCTTTGTTCTGGTTAAAGGCAGTTCAAGAGTGGTGCTGAGAGTTTGTCACTATCCATTTGATATGTGACGCCATTGTTGTCACTGATTTTAATACTATAGTCGAAGGGACATCGTTATTGCTCTCAGTTGGTTCTCTTTGTATGCCAATATATGGATGGCCTGGGGGTGGGAGTCACAGACAATACTGTGTCTCACTCCCATGGAACTGGGCCAAAGAAGCTGCAAACCCCAGCACACATAACAAAAAAATAGAAACATGAAAAGATAAAGCAACAAAATGCCACCAAAAACTCCCAACTCGGATTTCAACATGGCTGAATAGAGGAGGAGCCACGTTGGAGCTACTTGGAAAGGATCAACTAAAAACACAGGTAACTGGAAGAATGGAAGGGACATACATCCTGATGCCAAAATCAATCTGAAATAAAGACTTGTAGATCAAACAAAACATAGACATAAGACTTAATAGAATGGCGATCCAGCCCACAGGGCTGCCAGTGGGACTCCACCTGCGGGCAGAGCAGGACCGCCGCTGTGGGAAGTTTCAAAAAAAACTGGATAGATTTGGAATGTAAGGCTCTTTGCCTCTTTTGCCTTCCTCCAAACAGAGAATGCTGCAGCCTGGCAGCAAATTTCACCAGCACACACAGGGGCAAGTGACAAGGGAACTGCCCCCTCTCCAATGGACTGCCAGGGTTTTGTTTTGTTTTGTTTTTTGTTGTTTTTTCGTGCACCAGAGCAGCTAACTGAAGGTTAGGAACCACAGCGGCAGCAGTGGTGAGGGCAGTGAGTGGAAAAGCACAACCTCTCCTGCCCTGCAACCAGTGATTTGAGACTGCTGATGTGTGGGATTTAAGCAGGTTTGGGCCATGACCCAGCAATGAGTGGGAGGTTGGCGCCCCCTTTTCATGGGAGAAGAGACTGAAGGGGGACTGAGCAACCCTGGGCTGTCTCTACTGCAGTGGCAGAAGCAGCGAGTCAGCAAGGCGAGGGACCATAGCAGGGGCAGGGAAAGCAGTGAGTGGAACAGCACAGCCTCTCCTGCACCCCCACCAGTGGCTTGAGAACGGGATGCCGACTCATGGGATTTAAGCAGTCTTGGTCCAAGATGGAGCAGTGAGAGGTTGCCACTCCCTTCCCACCACCCCTCACTGGAGAGAAAATTGAAGTGGACCCGAGCAGCCTTGGGCTGTCGCCACAGCAGAGGCAGGAGCAGTCAGCCCACAGCACCCCACACCGCCCTGCTCTGCAGCAAGCAGCATGAGAGGACAGAGACACGGCACTGGAAGTGGAAGGAAGGAGGCTGTGCAAGGACCAGGAGGAGCCAGCCGTATGCGGGCCTGGGAGCAGCCTCAAGCTGTCTACCTGAGGGCACCACAGCCACTGGGAGAGCAATGCAGAGGCAAACAGGGTGAGGAGTGGGAGGAGCACCAAGGGACATACAGGGGGTTACTGGCTGAAGGCTGGCCCTGGTCCCCACATCTGGAGTTCAAGATCATCCTCATACCCAGCACTAATCCTACTGCAGGCTTGGTGGGGCCCCCCAGCACAGATCCGGGCTCTGACTTACCCACACCATAGAACTGTGGGCACCAGAGGAACTTTTTTTTTCTTTCTCTTTGTTTGTTTTGTTTTCCTTTTTCTATCTGGTTGGGGTTTTTTGCTTATTTGTTTCGGGGGGTTTTATTTGCTTGTTTGTTTGTTTAGGTTTTTACCTTTATTGTTTGTTTCACTTGCCTATGCTCTCTCTTCCCTCAAATTTCTTTCTTGGTTATTTGATATATTTAAGCAAGTGAACACTAACTCTAGTCTTTTTGATTTGCTTCAATATTCTGCTTTCTCCTTCATTCTTTCTCTCCTGTCCTCTGTTCCAGTTTCCCAAAGGTGATCATCCTTTGTCTTCCAGCCTAGCTTCTACTATATTTCTCTTCATTTATCTCTCTCCTTTGTCCCCTATCCCTCTTAAATTTCCCCCATACAGGGTAAAATCACTCAACTAAGGGGAAACTCATTGCATATGAGTTCCTGGTTTATGTTGGATTTTGTTATATAATTGTAGGTCTTGTGCCTATGGTTAAAGGTACCAAATTAATAGTTATCACTGTTTTTCAGGTTCTACACTGTGCTTGATGCTAATGTTATTGCTAATTGTACTAATTTAGCCAGGGTGTCATGCAGTTGTTCTCCCTCGTATGACAACACTGTGATTGTCTGGGGTCATAACCATCACCACAGTCCAGTACCAAACTCTATTTACTGAGCCAAATAGATAGCAACTACTCATTCCCAATAAATTGGGAAGGTAAGACCTTGGAACAGACACACAGACCAAGAGCCAGCTGTGCATAGAAGACATCTCTGAAGAATAGACATTTCCTAGGGAAGCCTCAATATTAGTGATGAATCTATCTACCATAAGAAATTCACAAGCATCAACACAGAAAACAAATTAAAACAAAAACATAGAAAATGACAAGACACAAAAGCTAAATGCAACCCAGACCTCCAGCCCACCCAAGAAAACTACAGGGGATAACGAGACAGAGGAAATCAGAAGGTGCACACCTGAACTCTCTGAAATGGTAGTAGCAGAAGTAAAATAGCAAATGAATGAGGCTATAGAAAAAGCCAGATTAGAAATAAACTCTCAGGTAAAAAAGAGATGTTGATCAAAATAAAGGCCCTTCCCAATGAATCTAGAGTAGAAACAGATAAAAAAAAAAATTTGGGCCGGTGAGATGGCTCAGTGGCGTCAGCGCCTGCCTGGCAAGCACGAGGGCCCGAGTTCGACTCCCGGAACCCACATACGAAAAAAGGGGCCGGTGATATCACTCAGCGGCACGGGTGCCTGCTGGCGCGTGAGGTCCTGAGGTCGACCCCCGTACCCACAGAAAAAAAAAAAATAGAGGCGATTAAGAAAATGATGGAAACCATGAATGCCCATAGGAAAGAAATGGAATGCATGAAATGGATTCAAAGAGATATCCAGGAGATTAAAAATTCCACTGAAAGTATATGCAGCTGATTAAACCAAGGTAAGGACAGAATATCAGACCTAGAAGACATGATTGTGGTTAGCAACCATGAAAAGAAAGATTTCTTAAAAATAGCAAGAAACCATGAAAAATCAATCCAGCAGCTGCAAGATGATGCAAAGAACAAAACAAAATTGATCAGAGTTGATGACAAAACAGGAGACAGCATAAATGCCATAAAAAAAATATTCACAGAAGTAGTGGCAGAAAACTTCCCAAATATGGAAGAATTTAATATACATATAAGTGAGGCATAAGAACTCCAATTAGCCATGACCAAAATAATTTTACACCAAGGCATATAATAGTCAAGGTTCAAGAAATTCAGCACAAGGACAGAATATTAAAAGCTGTTAGAGAAAAGAAACAAATCACCTATAAATGAAAGCCCAACAGAATCATGGAGGACTTCTCCACACAAACTCTTAAGTCAAGGAGAGCTTGGAGTGAAGTATTTCAAGTCCTGAAAGAAAACGACTTCCAAACCAGGTACCCTGCAAAACTCTGTCAAAATCAATGGAGAAATAATATACTTCCATGACAAAGAACAACTGAAGAAATTCATGACAACCAAACCAGCTCTACAAAATGTTCTGAGGGATATTTTAGAAACAGATAATGAAGACCACAATCCCAAGAACACTAATAGAAAGAAGCCACCAGGCAAGGCAAACAATTATACAGAGGGGAAAGACAGGGAACCAACAACAGGAAAATAATGTGTCAGAGATAAGTCAATACATATCACTTATAACCATCAATATAAATGGTCTCAATTCACAATCAAAAGAAACAGACTGGCAGAATGGATCAAGAAATAAAACCCAACAATATGCTGCATAAAAGAAACACATTTAACTCAAAAAGAAATTCATAAACTGAAAAGCAAAGGATGGAAAACAATACTTCATGTGACAGGAAGCAGAAAAAAGCAGGGTTATCTATTCTATTTGCAGACAAAGTGAACTTCAAGGCAAGACAGATCAAAAAAGACAAAGAACATGACTACATACTTGCTAAGGAAAAACTCCAAAAGGAGGAGATAATACTCATAAATATATATACACCAAATGCCAGCACATCCAACTATATAAAACAAATATTAATGACATGAAAGATCAAGTAAGTATTAACACAATAGTAATGGGGGACCTTAATACCCCACTGTCATAAACAGACAGGTCAACCGGACAAAAAAATCAACAAAAAATATCAGAACTGAACCAAACCTGTGAACAAATGGACTTAGTAGATGTCTACAGGCTGTTCCATCCCACAACATCAGAATACACATCCTTTTCAGTTGCACATGGGATGTTCTCCAAAATAGACCACATACTGGCTCATAGAATATGCTTCAGTAAGTGCAAAGGAACTGAAATTGTCCTATGCATATTATCAGATCATAGTGCAATGAAATTGGACATCAATGGCATAAGAAACCACAAAAACTCTATAAAGACACAGAGATTAAATAACACCCTCTTGAACAACCAATAGGTCACAAATGAAATTTAAGAAGAAATTAGCCAGTCATGGTGTTGCACACCTGTAATCCCAGCACTCAAGAGGCTGAGGCAGGAGGATCATCATGAGTTCAAGGCCATTCTGAGCTACACAAGCAAGTTCAAGGCCAGCCTGCACTACATAGTGAGACCCTGCCTCAAAAAAAAAAAGCTGTCATTGCTAGAGATAAGAACTTAATGAATTTTCAAAAGTGGGCCTGGATTCCTTCCAGATAATTGCATTTTGGACAAGTGTGGTGGTACATGCCCATAATACCAGCACTCAGGAGGCTGAGGCAGTAGGATTGCTGAGTTCAATGCCAGGCTGGGTGACAAACTGAGTTCAAGGCCAGCCTGAAATGCAAAGTGAAACCCTGTCTCAAAAAGGCCAAAAAATAAATAAATAAGGAAGGAAAGAAAGAAAGAAGAAGAAATTAAACAGTATCTGTAATTGAATTATAATGCTGATACAACATACCAGAATTTATGGGATGCGATGAACACGGCCCTAACAGGGAAATTTGTAGCAGTGAACTCTCACATCAGGAAAATAGAACAAGCTCAAATAAACAACCTAATTTTGAACCTCAAACTTTGGGAAAAAGAAGAACAAATCAAGCCCAAAGTTCATACAAGGGAGGAAATGATAAAGATCAGAGCAGAAATTAATGCAATAGAGACTAAGAAAACAATAGAAAGAATCAATGAATCAATGACTTGGTTCTTTGAAAGATTAAATAAAATTGATAAACTCTTAGCCAACCTTATCAAAAAAGAAAGAAAAGATTCAAATTCATGCAATTAGAAATGAAAAGGTTGAAATTGCAACCAATCCTGCAGAAATCCAGAAGATCATCAATACCTACTTCAAGAAACTTTGTTCTAATGAAACAAAAAACACAGAAGAAATGGACAGATTCCTAGATATATGAATTACTAAAGCTGAATCACAAAGATATAAAAATTCCAAATAACCCAATATTGGTCAATTAAATTGAAGGTGTAATTAAAAAGGTACCAACAAAGAAAGATCCCAGGTCTTCACTGTTTCACTGCTGAATTCTACAAGAAATTTAGAGAACTCTAATGCCATTACTGTTCAAACTTTTTAATGAAATTGAAAGGGAAGCAAGACTCCCAAAGTCATTCCTGGAAGCAAGTATTATCCTGATACTAAAACCAGAGAAGGATCCAACCAAAAAAGAAAACTACAGGTCAATATTCCTAATGAACAGAGATACAAAATTCCTCAATAAGATATTGGTAAAGAGAATGCAGCAAATCATCAAAAAGATTATGCAACATGACCATGTAGAATTCACCCCAGGGATGGAGCAGTGGTTCAGCATATGTAAGTCAATCAATGTAATACACCGTATTAACAGAGCCAAGGACAAAAACCATATGATCATCTCAATAGATGCAGAAAAAGTGTTTCAGACTACACCGAAGACTATGGTAGTCTGAAAAAGGAGATCAAAGAGGATATCAGAAAACAGAAACATATCCCTTGTTCTAGAATAGGAAGAACCAACATAGTGAAAATGGCCATACTCCCAAAACTGTTATACAGATTTAATCCAATCTTCATCAAAATACCAATACCATACCTCACAGAATTAGATAAAACAATCCTAAAATTTATTTGGAACCAGAAGACACCTAGAATAGCAAAGGCAATTCTGGGCAAAAAGGCAAGTCAGGAGGCATCAAAATCCCTGATATTAAATCATACTACAAATCTACTGTGATAAAAATGGCATAGTACTGTCAAAAAAAAAAAAAAAGACCCAAGCATCAGTGTAACAGATTAGAAGGTGCAGAAACAACTCCAAATGTACTCAGCCACCTTATCTTTGACAAAGGGAACACCCTCACTGGAAGAAAGAGAGCCTATTTAATAAATGTTGCTGCTGGGTGGGGTGGTGCATGCCTGTAATCCCAGCCCTTTGGAGGCTGAGGCAGGAAGATTGTTGTGAGTTCCAGGCCAGCCTGGGCCACAAAGTGAGCTCAAGGCCAGCCTGAACTGCATACTGAAACTGTCTCAAAAGGACTAAATAAATAAACAAATAATGCTGGAAAAACTGGCTTTCCACATGCCAAAGACAAAAATTAGACCCATATCTCTCACCATGCAATAAACTAAACTAAACTCAAAATGGATCAATGATCTAAATATTGAAACAAACACTAAACCTACTGGAAGAGAGAATAGGTAGAACTCTTGAAGACATATGAGTAGGCAAAGACTTTATGAACAAAACCCACACCACAAGGGAAATATTACACAGTCAACAATTGGGATCTCATCTTACTAAGTAACTTTTGCACAGAAAAAGAAATCATCAACAGAGTGAAAAGACAACTCATGGAGTGGGAAAAAAAATTTACCAGCTATTCCTCAGAGGATTAATATCTGGAAAATATGAAGAACTCAAAAAAATCAGACCCTCTAAATTTAAACACCAATCCAAAAATGGGGATCTGAAATGACTAGATACTTCTCAGATGAAGAAGAAACAGCAAATAAATATATGGAAAAATGTTCAACATCACCAGTCATTTCAGAGATGCAAATTAAAACAACACTGAGATTCCACCTCACTCCAGAAAGAATAGCAATTATCAAGAAATCAACCAATAACAAATACTGGTGGGGCTGCAGGGAAGGAGGAACACTTCTGCACCATTGGTGGGATTGTAGACTGGTACAACCGCAGTGGAAATCAGTGCAACAATTCCTCAAAAAACTAGCACTAGAAGTTCCATTTAAGCCACCTCTTCCCTTTCTTGATATCTTCCCAAAAGAATTAAAAATATCATAGTACAGCGATTTATGCACACCCATGTTTATAGCAGCACAGTTTGTAATAGCTAAATCTTGGAAACAGCCCAAATGTGTATCAACCAATGAACAGATAAGGAAAATTTGCTGTTTTCTTTTTTTAACTCAGTGGAGAACTACTCAGCCATAAAGAAGGATAAACTTGAGACATTCATGGGTAAATGGATGGACCTTGAGATCACACTCTTAAGTGAAATAAATCAAACACACATGTGTAAACGTCATATTGTTTTTCTGGTGTGAGAAACCAAAAGGGTAATTAAGGACATGAATGTATATTGGAAATTATGAAATAGGAAGAAAATGCTTATTTAGGAAGGGGAACAAGGGAAGGGGGAGGGGAAGGAAGGAAGAGAAAAGAAAAAATGAGAAAAGAAGGAAAAAATAGAAACAAAGCTTTTGTAAATAAGGAGGGGAAGAAGGGTTGAAGGGAGGGTAAGAAAATGGGGAAAAAAGGAATTAAGATTAGTCTTGTACAGGCACAAAGTCCTTATGATGAAAGTGATCATTATGTATATTTAAAATATACCAATAAACTTCATTTTAAAGATAAATAAATAAAATAAAATAAAGCCTAAAATAACTACCAACTCCCCTAAAACTGGGTTCAGGGAGCATCAAGAGAGAGAAATTCATAAGCCACATAGCAGAAAGGTCTAGAAGGGTATTGATAGAAGTAAAATTGTTCAATAAGATGCTTAGTCAATTTTAAAAAGGCACATCTAAAATAAAGTCTAGAGAAGACACTAATAAAATTCTAGTGGCATTAAAGAAAGAAATGCAATACATGAATGCCTAGGACAGAAAAATATTTGAGTCCATAAAAAGTTCCAAACAGAAACTGAGGAGATTAAAAATACAGTTGAAAGTATAGCAGAAGTGACCAATATGAAGAAGGTCAGAGCTAAAGGCTGTGATCAATTACTGATTAATGAAAAATACCTTTAAAACAATAAGAAAACATTACACATGAATCCAGTAGCTGCTAGATGACTCAAAGAAGACTAATAAAAGTGTAGTTGGAATTAACGAAAAATCAGAAGTCAGAACAAAGGGCATAATAAACCTGTTTACAGAAGTAATAACAGAAAACATGTGGAAAAAGAATTTAACATATAGATAAGTGAGTCATATAGAACTCTAAATAGCCATGATCATCAAAAAAATCTCTCCACACACATGTAATAATTAAAATATCAGAAATCTAATGCAAGAACATAATGTTAAGGGCTACTAGAGAAAAACAATGAGTTACCTATAAAGGAAAAACCATCAGAAATATGAGACTTCTCAACACAAATCTTTTCTTTTTTTTTTTTTTTTTTTTTTTTTGTGGGTACCGGGGGGTCGACCTCAGGACCTTGCGCGCCAACAGGCACCCGTGCCACTGAGCGATATCACCGGCCCCTTTTCCGTATGTGGGTTCTGGGAGTCGAACTCGGGCCCTCGCGCTTGCAAGGCAGGCGCTTATGCCGCTGAGCCATCTCACCGGCCCAAATCTTAAAGGCAAAGAGAACTTGGAATGAAGTGTTTTCAGCTCCAGAAGAAAACAACTTCCAAGGCAGACTGTTATATCCTATAAAATTATCTCTCAAATTTAATGGAGAAATAAGATTATTCCATGATAATAAAGAGAACCTTAAAAATTTCAAAACCATCAAACCAATACACCAAAACATTCTCAAAGATATTCTAGAAGAATAAAATGAAATTAACAATGCCAAAATGTCCAATTCAGTGACCACATCAGGTAAGGCTAGTAAATAAGTAGAAGTTTAAGAAACCAAAACAGCTACAGGAAAATAATACAAAGACAGGATAAGTCAATACATATCAATTATAACTATCAACGTAAGTGCAATTGATTCACCAATCAAAAGACACAGGTCAGCAGAATGGATAGAAAAATGAAATCCAATGGTATGCTGTATACAGAAAACACACTTAACACAAAAAGAAATGCATAAAATAAAAAATCAAAGGATGGAAAACAATATTCCAGGCAATAAGAATCCAGAAACAAGCAGGAACACCCATCCTATTTTCAGACAAAATGGACATTAAGCAAAGCTGATCAAAAGAGGCAAAGAAGGACAAAACATACTGGTTAATGGAACTATTCAACAAGAAATGATAACAATTATAAACATATATGCACTAAACCTTGGTGCACCTGACTTCATAACCCAAACACTAATAGACATAAAAGATCAGATAAACATCAGTGTAATTACACTGGGAGGCCTCAGTACTCCACTATCATAAATAGACAGATCAACTAAACAACAACTCAACAAAGAAATACCAGAATTGAACCAAATCTTTCAACAAATGGACTTAATAGAAATATAGAGAGAGTGTTTCACCCAATAACAACAGAATACACCCTCTTTTGGCAGCACACAGACTTTCTCCAAAATAGACCACATACTAGCGAATGAAGCATCCCTAAGTAAATGCAAAAGAACTGAAAATTTACCATGCATATTATCAGATCACAGTGCAATGAAACCAGAAATCAACAGCAAAAGAAACCACAGAAACTATGCAAATATATGGAAATTAAACAACACACACTTGAATAATCAATGGATTACAGAGGAAATTAAGGAAGAAACAAGACATTTCCTAGAATTAAATGATAATGCCAATACAAAATAATAGAACTTATGGGACACAATGAAAGCAGTCCCATGAGGGAAGTTTGTAACTGTGAATGCCCACATCAGTGAAACAGAATGAGTCCAACTAAATAACTTAATGATGCATTTCCATGTCCTAGAAAAACAAGAACAATCCAAATCTAGAGCTTGTATAAGAAAGGAAATTTTAAAGATCAGAGAATATATCAGGGAAATGGAGACTAAAAAACAATACAAAGGATCAATGAATGGAAGAGCTTGTTCTTCGAAGAATGAACAAAATAGACAAACCCTTAGTCAGTCTTACCAATAAAAGGAAATAAAAGACCCAAATCAATGCAATTATAAATGAAAAAGTTAAAATCACAATGGACACCACCAAAATCCAGAAAATAATTAGCAACTACTTCACAAACATATATGCCAAAACATTGGCGAACTCAGAAGAAATGGAGAGATTCCTAGGTATATATGAATTACCAAAACTGAACCAAGAAGACTTAAAAATCTTGAACAATCAAAATAAGAGGCATTGAAATTGAAGCAGTAATAAAAAACCACCAACTAAGAAAAACCTAGGACCTGATGAATTCACAGGTGAAATCTACAACAACTTCAGAAAAGATCTAACACCAATATTTCTAAAAGTCTTTAATGAAATTGAGAGGATAGGTGTACTTCCAAAATTATTCCTGGAAGTTAACATTATACCCATCCCTAAACCAGACAATGATCCCATCAAAAAAGAGAACTGTAGGTCAATCTGTCTAATGAGCATAGAGGCAAACATCCTTCATAAGATACCAGCAAAGAGAAGGCAACAAAGCATCAAAAAGGTCATACCCCATGAACAAGTAGGCTTCATCCCAGGGATGCAAGGATGGTTCAATGTAAACAAATCAATAAATGTAATTTATCACAGAAACAAGGTCAAAAATCACATGATCATCACTATGGACATAGAAAAAAACTTTGACAAAATCCAACATCAATTCATGATATAAAAAAACCTGAAGGTGTAGAAGGACTTTATCTCAACATGGTAAAAAAAAAAAATTATGACAGACTATGGCCAACATCATATTTAATGGGAAAAAATTAAACGTTTTCCCTCTAAAATCAGGAAGAAGACAAGGATGTCTATTATCACCGCTCTTGTTCAACACAGTCCTTCAAAGATTAGCCAGAGCAATTAGGCAAGAGAAAGAAATAAAAGAAATACATATAGGAAAGGATAAAATCAAAAGATCATTATTTGCAGATGACATGAATTTTCACTTCCAAGACCTCCCCCACAAAAAACCCACCAAAACACCTAGGATTGATAACCTAATTCAGCAATGTAGCAGGATACAAAATAAGCACACAAAAATCAATAGCGTTCCTTTACACTAACAATAAGCTCACCAAAAAAGCAATTAGGAAAATAATACCATTCACAATAGCATCAAAAAAAATTTTAATGCTTAGGAATTAACCTAATCAAAGAAGTGAAAGACCTCTACAATGAAAATACATCACTCTGAAAAAGAATATTGAGAAGGACATCAGAAAATGGAAAGATATCCTCTATTTATGGATAGCAAGACCCAATATAAGATGCTCGCCATGTACCAAACTAAAATGGATCAAAGTTCTACACGTTAAAACAGAAACACTTAATCTGCTGGAAGATAAAATAGGTAAGACTTGAAGACACAGACATAGGCAAAGGCTTTTTGATAAAACCCCAATGGCAGAAGAAATAGTACCAAATTGGCAAAAATCAGACCTGAAGATCAATGGAACAGATTATAAGGTGTTGAAACCACTCCAGACATACTAAACCAGCTTATCTTTGACGAAAGTGCCAAACACATTCACTGGAAGAAAGATAGCCCTTTTAATAAATGGCGCTGGAGAAACTGGCTCTGCACATGTTGAAGATTAAAACTAGACCCATATCTTTCACCATGCACTAAACTAAATTCAAAATGGATCAAAGATCTAAATATTAAAACAGAAACATTAAATCTGCTGGAAGATAGAATAGGTAAAACTCTTGAGGGCCGGTGAGATGGCTCAGCGGCTTAAGCGCCTGCCCGGCAAGCGCGAGGGCCCGAGTTCGACTCCCGGATCCCACATACGAAAAAGGGGCCGGTGATATCGCTCAGCGGCCCGGGTGCCTGCTGGCGCACGAGGTCCTGAGGTCGACCCCCCGGTACCCACCAAAAAAAAAAAAAAAAAAAAAAAAAAAACTCTTGAAGACATTGGTGTAGGCAAAGACTTTAAGAATAAAACCCCAATGGCACAGGAACTATCACAAAGAATCAACAACTGGGATCTCATCTTATTAAAAAGCTTTCGCACAGCAAGAGAAACCACCAACAGAATGAAGAGACAACCCACAATGTGGGATAAAATGTTTACCAGCTGTTCCTCAGACAAAGGATTACTATCGAGAACATACAAAGAACTAAAAAAAATCAGACCTCCCAAATTTAAAGACCCAATCCAAAAATGGACATATGAGATGAATACACACTTCTCAGATGAAGAAATACAAACAGCAAATAAATATATGAAAAAATGTGCAACATCACTAGTCATTCGAGAGATGCAAATTAAAACAACACTGAGATACCATCTCACCCCAGAAAGAATGGCTATTATCAAGAAGTCAACTAATAACGAATGCTGGAGGGGCTGTGGGGAAAAAGGAACCCTTCTCCACTGTTGGTGGGAGTGTCGACTGGTACAGCCACTGTGGAAATCAGTGTGGAGACTCCTCAAAAAACTTGGGTCCCACTTGACCCAGCTATTCCCCTTCTGGGTATCTTCCCAGAAGAATTAAAAACATCATACCAAGGCAATATATATGCACCCATGTTTATAGCAGCACAATTTGTAATAGCCAGATCTTGGAAACAACCCAAATGCCCATCAACAAAGGAATGGATAAAAAAGATGTGGTCTTTTTACACAATGGAGTACTACTCAGCCATAAAGAAAGATAAATGGGAGATTTTTATATGTAAATGGATGCAACTGGAGAAAATACTCATAAATGAAATAAACCAGATGCACATGTGTAAACATCGTATTGTCTCCCTAGTGCGAGAAACTGAAAGAGTAAATAAGATCCAAAATGTACAATAGATATGGTAAAACAGGGAGAAAATGGTCAAAAGGAAAAGAGAAACTGGGATGGGGGAATGGAGAAAAGAAAGGAGGGAAAAGAAAAAAATTATATATATATATATATATATATATATATGATAGTTAAGATAGATACACTACTAATTTCGCTTAGTTCATTGAAAAGAAAGGTTTGTGCTAATGTTGCTTGGACAATTGAATGCTGATATCTTGTACCCTGAGTAACTAATTTAAAGATAACAATACATAATGTATTAACCATTGTTACCCTCCTATTATGTTGTTTTGAAATTTTGTTGTATTTTTTCTCTTTAAAAGAAAAAAGAAAAAAAAGAAATAGTACTAAGAATCAATAAAGGGGATCACATCAAATTAAAGAGCTTTCTGCACAACAAAGAAAACACCCAACTGAGTAAAGAAACAACTTACAGAATGGGAAAATAATTTCACCAGCTGTTCCTCAAAGGACTAATATCAAGAATATACAAAGAACTCAAAAAAAATTAGACTCCCCAAAATAAAAGACCCAAGTAAAAAATGGGCAAATGAAATAGACACTACTTATAAGAAGTATGAATGGTCAATAAATACATGAAAAAATGTTCAACATCATTGGCCATCAGAGAAATGCAAATTAAAACTACATGGAGATACCTTCTTACCCCAGAAAGAATGGCTATCATCAAAAACTCTAATAATAACGAATACTGGTGAGGATGTGGAGAATGTAAACTAATACCATATTGTTGGTGGGAATTTAAACTAGTACAAGCACTATGAAAATCAGTGTAGAGATTCCTCAAAAAACTAACACTCAAAACTCCATTTGACCCCTCTATCCCCCTTCTATGTATTTCCTTCAAAGAGTTAAATCAACATATTACAGGGGTACATATATAGCCATGTTTATAGCCACACAATGTATAATAGCTAGAACTTGGAAGCAGTGTATGTGTCCATCAACAAATGAATGGATAAGGAAAATATGTATTTATACACTACTCGCCCATAAAGTTAAACAAGAAATTTGTAGGGAAACAGATACAATTTGAAAACATAATGTTAAGTGAAATAAGTCTGACACACAAGATTAAATATTGCATGGTTTCTTTTATTAGAGAAATATATATATATATTTTGCTCATATAAAAATAGAAGATAGATAAATAGGAAGTAGGGAGAAGTTCAAATAATTCCCCAAATTACCTATTCCATTGTTTACATATATTTTAGTATATGTGCTACTTTGTTTATTTATATTACTAATTTCTCTTAGTTCATTGAAAAGAAAGATTTGTGCTATTATCTGTTTCTTCTTTGTAAGAGAGAGTATTTTTGGCAATGTCTTGTGCTCTGAGTACTTTGAAGATAATGATACACAGTGTATTAACTTTTGTTACTCTCTCATTATTTTGTTATGAAATTTTGTATTTTTTCACAAAATAAAAGATATTCCTATAAATATTACTGAACATTAAAATGTGTATAATCTCTAAATGTGCTTAATCTCTATGTACTGCTGAATGTATAGAACATGTATAACCCTAAGAAAACATAACTAACCACATGTAGTGGCTGAGCTCGGCTGTGCCGACCTGACAGTGTGGGAGCCACTTAAAGGATTAGTAACACACTCATGAGTGTGTCTGAGGGGGCCATGGAGGTATGTCCTTGGGGGCACTATCTGGCCCTGGCCCTTCCTCTCTGGTGCTGCTCCCCTGCTCTGCTTCCTGGCCTCAGTGGACTAAGCCTCTTTGTTCCACCACAGCTTCAACCTGATGTTTCTGCCTTGGGGCCAGCTGACTATCAACTGAATCTCCTGCGAGCCACATTAAACCTCCGTTTCTTTAAATTCTGAGTGTTGGGTACTGTGTCTTAGCAATGGGCAAGCTGACTAATATAGAATGAAGCCAAGTGAAGAGAGATTAATTCCTCCTTTGATAATTCAGAAACCTTCGGAAGCTTGCAGCGCTTCAGTTAGATGACAGGAAAACCAAAGATCAGAGTACAGTATTGCGGGGAAGAGCTCTACTTGCTTTTCATTCTTTTCATTGTTCGAATGCCTTCATCCTTTAATGTACCATTGCTTTTACAAATGAAGAAAGCACACATATACATACATGCACACACACCCCCATAAATACTCCCCTTAGTGTTCTTTGTGGCACTATTTTCAAATGTGACCTTTGCAAACAACTTACTCAACCAAAAATTAAATCAGAAAGAAATTTGAAGGCTGCTACAAACTTTAGTCTTTTGAACTGGCAAGGAAGTAAGTCTTTGATATTTATGATCACTCACTGGAAATATGTGATTGTTCTACTGGAAAAATCAGGTTGCCTTAAGCAGAACTGCTGAAAATCTGATTTGAAAATACAGGTTAATCATCTCCACAATTCTAGTTGGGCAATGTTATAAATGAAATCTAAGTTAATAGATTCAGCAAAAGAGTGGCCTCTGTGGATTCCAGTTAGAATAAAATACCAAGGAGATATGGGGACTCTGGCAGTAGTTATGGGTAGTAGTAACAGGCTGTGCCATGAATAACAAAATTAAAGGCTAAATAGTAGCAAAGTATTCTTTTCTTACTTATTCCTCAAGATCTTTATTAACTGAAGTACAATATAAATGTTGCTGCTGATTTAAATAATTCTCAGAAGGAACACACAGTGTTCATGGTGACTGAAGCATGAGCATTACAGATCTGCAGACTCCCACACCAGCTCTGACATGAGCGAGTCTAATTTGGGCGAGTTAGTTAATGTCTCCGGGCCTCCAAGTCGCTCATCTGGAAAATGGTCCCAGTGAAATCTGACTTACAGGATAGGTAGAAATGCCTAACACAGTCTTGCTAACTCAGGAGGTTCCATTATTCCATTTCTTCTTCTTCCAATTTCTTCTTAGATAGACACCCTGAGAGTGCCAATGTGTTCTGGAGTATGACAGGACACTCCTCCAGCAGTAACTGGTAAATTTTGCCAGTATAATTGATGTACTGCATGTACCAGTCTCCTTGATAACTGGAATGTGAAAGCCAAGGGTCCACATGGCAGTGTGATTTACTGAGACTGTGGACCCCCAAGTACAGTCATCTGGGTTCAAACCCTGGCTCTGCCATTTACCTATGGCAGGAAATATTGTGACCTTAAAAACCCCTGCTAAATCCTTCTCTATTTTGTTTTTCTTTTCTTCTTTGGTATAAAATGGAAAACAATAAAAACATTTTCTCTTGAGGTTGTGAGAATTAAATAATTTAGCCCATGAAAGGAATTTAAAACAATCCTTTATACCTGTAACCACTCCATTGATTGAAGGTCATTACGCTAACATTTTAACCCTAGAAAACAGAGAGAGTCTGGGTGATTTGTTGTGACAGAAGAGCACAATTCAGTCCTAGAGGCTTTCTGTCAGGTTTCCTCCACACAGTGAATCAGCTTGAGGCAGGAGATTAGGGCATAGAAAACTGACTGGGGACGTGGGTATGACCTCTCAATCACAGAGTTACAAAATACATGCACAGAACTTTTCCCAAAGCCCTACATCTGGAACTAATCGGAGAGTGCTATTTTCAATTATTCTCATGACAACTCAAGCAGATTTTGATAGGACAGCCAGACCTATGTTAGCCTAAGGAGTGGGGGATACATAAGATGACCACCATTAAGCTCTCTGCCACTTTGCTCTTTCACAGTGGTCTACTCTCACC
The DNA here is from genome assembly GCA_028451465.1 of Erethizon dorsatum. NCBI lineage: Eukaryota > Metazoa > Chordata > Mammalia > Rodentia > Erethizontidae > Erethizon > Erethizon dorsatum. The sequence goes on along the minus strand of CM051832.1, from coordinate 109,849,835 downwards.
CTGTAGAGTGCACTTTTTTTTTTAGTTGGCCCAAATTCACTCTGTAGAGCATGTTTCTTTTCCTAATTTTAGTAAATGTAAAACCTCACTACCTTTTGTAATTGTCATGACCAGTTCTTTGTCCAGGACAGGAAGACCCTAGAAACCACCTCTAGAAGATTCCAGCACCTAGTACCAAACCTGGTAACAAGCCCACAGTCTGCTGGTGGGAGGGGGTGCACTCAGCACAGACGCCAGTCACCCAGCAAGGCCAGCTCTGATTCACTTCTGTATGCACCGTTATCAAGGCCTGGTGACAAAATTTGAACAATCCCCACCTGGAAACTCATATCACATGTTTAGTATTACATATACTTTCAAGGTTTTTTTTAAGCTGTAGATGTAGAGTTAGTTTAATGTAAAATGATTCCCTTCTTCTAATAAATGTGCCAGGGTCTATATGAAGTAGATAAATCATGATGAAGGAATGATCAGTTTTATTTATGAGTGGGTTCCCTCATGGAGTCAACCTTGAGTAGCTATTAATAGGACTCCTTGGGACTTCTGGGAAGATGGCGGAGAAGTAAGCAGTAATAAGTCAGCCTCTTCAAGAATTGTGACCCAGACACTGGAAAATAACAACTTGGGGAAGAAAAGGAGGGACGTGTATCCCTGAGAACCAGGAAGGATCTGAAGGGAAAATTGGAGCCTACAGAGAAATTGAAGAGTCAGACCAAAACACGGAAAAAGGAAGAGGCAATCTGTACTTTCTCCCCAGCTCCTAGCTTGTGGAAAGAGAAAGTAAGATCAAATCTACAGAGACATAGAGAAAGCAGGTGACTTTGGAGGTCTTCAGGTAATAGCACATCAACAGAGCTGTCCAGTGGATGCTATGTACTACAACAGCTGATGAGTGACTCTAGTCCAAGCATCTGCCATATCCATTGAAGAGATTGCCTGGTTGGACAGCATGTTTGGGAGAGGACAACTGCACCAGGGACTCAGAGTAGCCATGCATTGGCTTCATCTCAGGGCTACCAGTGTTAAACTCCCACAGTGACTGGGTGAGAGACAACTACAGGACAACTACATCTATAGTCAGGGAGCTGTGGTCAGGCCAGCAAGAGACACCCAGTGTTATAAGCCAAATGACTCAGGCACCATTCCCATGACCAGAGGCCAGGTTCGACCTGAATTTCTGCAAAATCCGAAGTCCCAGAACCAACACTCATACCTTAATCCTACTACCAGCTTGCTGGAATTATCCAGCATGGATCTGGGTTCTGACTGCCTCCTTTGTCTGCCAGCAAGAGCATAGTCATGCCTTGAATTGGACAATGCCACAAAACTGTAGACACCAGAAGATAACCACAGACTTAAAATCACAGAAAATGTTCTTTTTTTTTTTCTTTGCTTTTGGATTTTTTTTTGTGTGTGTGTGGGTACCAGGTGTCGACCTCAGGACCTCATGTGCCAGCAGGCACCTGTGCCACTGAGCGATATCACTGGCCCTTTTTTCGTATGTGGGTTCTGGGAGTCGAACTCGGGCCCTCGCACTTGCCAGGCAGGCACGTACGCCGCTGAGCCATCTCACTGGCCCCCTGCTTTTGGAATTTTAAAAACTTTTTTCATTTGTTTGTTTTGTTTATTTGTTTCTTTGTTGATTACTTGTTTTCATTTTTTGTGAATGTGAACACTGTTATTAGTTTTTATGTTTTGTTTTGTTTTTGTTTTTGTTGTCTACTTTTTTCTTCAGTCCTGTCTTCTTCACCAGCTTCCTGAGGCTTGGGTAATAATCCTTTGTCCTTCAGCTTTGCTTCTAATCTCTTTTTCTTCTTTCATTTCTCTATTTTTTTCCTCTTCTCTCTTTAAATTTTGTCCCCTTACCATAAAATCACTCTATTGAATGCATATTTAGTGCATACAATTTTCTGATTTGTCTTAGATTTTGTTATGTAACTATAAATCTTGTACCTAGGGTTAAAGGTGCCAAATTATTAGTTATCAAGGTTTGTCATTTTCCAGTCTGTATTTGATGCTATTGCTATTACTGATTGTACTACTATAGTCAAGGTAACATAGTTGTGTAGATCTTCCTTGTATGTGAATACCTAGGTTGTCTGGCTGTCATAAGTAATACAACAGCCCAGTACCAAAGAACTGGGTGCTAGGTCAAACAGGCTGCAATCTTTTACCCCTAATAAACACAAGAGGCAGGATCCTGGGACACACTCACAGGCCAAACACCAGTTATGCCTAGAAGACATCTCTGAAGAGAAGTCATTTCCTTAAGAAGTCTTCATACTAGTAACAAAGCAACCCACCATAAGCAACTTACAAGCCCCAGTGCAGAAAACAAATAAACAAAAAAAAGAAAATAAGAAAACACAGAAGCAAGATGCAACACAACACCTCCAGCTCAACCAACGCAAATCCAGGGGGCATAGAGGTGGAAGAAATCAAAAGCCACCCAGCTGAAATTTACGCAATGGTAATTAGTAGTGGAAGTAACAAAACATTTGGATAAGTCTCTTGACAAAAAAGAAATAGAAATAATTGAATAGATAATTACAGGGATGATCACCATAATGAAAAAAAATGTTTAGTGAACCTACAGTAGGTACAGATAAAAGAAAATAGAGGACCTTAGGAAAGACATGGAAATCATGAATGCCCAACATAGGAAAGAACTAGATTCCATTCAATAATTCAAACAAATACTCAAGAGATTAAAAATTATATTGAAAGTATATACAACAGAATCAACCAATGGGAAGATACAATATGAGTTCTGGAAGACAGGTTTGTGGTTAGTGATCATCAAATGAAAAACTTCTTAAAAATAGCAAGGGACCACAAAAAATCAATCCAACAGCTGCTAGACTATACAGAGAAGAATAATATAAGATTAATAGGAATAAATGAAGAATCAGGAAATAGCACAAAGGATATAAAAATCTTATTCACAAAAGTAATAGAAAACTTTCCAAGCATGGAAAAAGAACTTGACATAAAGATAAGTGAGGCATATAGAACTCCAATTAGTCATGATCCAAAAAAAAAAAAAAAAAACTACACCAAGGCATCAAATTGTCATGATTCCAGATAATCAATGTAAGAATAGAATAAGAAAAGCTGTTAGAGAAAAGACACAACTCACTTATAAAAGAAAATCCAACAAAATTATAGCTGAGTTCTTAACACAAACCCCTAAGTCAAGGAAAGCGTAGAGTGAAGTATTTGAAGCTCTAAAAGAAAACAACCTCCAATCCAGATTGTTGTACCTTGCTAAACTGTTTCAAATTGATGGAGAAATAAGATACTTCCATAATAAAGAATACCTGAAGAAATTTATGGCCACAAAGCCAGCACTCTAAAAAGTTCTGAAGGATATTCTAGAAAGAGACAATGATGACATTTCCAAGAATCCCAATAGAATTAATCCACCAGGCAAGGCAAGCAATTAAATAAAAGGGAAAGGGAATCAACAACAGGAAAATAATATAATGACAAAGATAAATCAATGTGAATGTGAATCAATGTGAATGGCCTCAATCAAAAGAAACAGATTGGCAGAATGTATCAAAAAATGAAATCCAACAAAATGCTGCATACAAGAAACACACTTAACCCAAAAAGAAATTTATAGACTAAAAGTCAAAGGATGGAAAACAATACTCCATGCAATAGAAACATGGAAAAGCAGGAGTAGCTATTCTATTTGCAGACAAAGTGGATTTTAAGTCAAGACTGGTCACTACACATGTGTTAAGGGAACAATCCAAGAGGAAGACATAACAATCATAAATATATCTACACCAAATACCAGTGCACCTAACTATATAAAACAAACACTAATGGATATGAAAAATCAGATAAGCACTAATACAATTGTAATGGGGAACCTCAACATTGACTGTCACAAATAAACAGATCAATTAGACAAAAAAAACAAAGAAACATCAGAGCTGAACAAAACCTTTGAACAAATAGACTTAGTAAACATCTACAGTGTTCCACCAAACAACAACAGAACATTCTTCTCAGCACCACATGAGACTTTCTCTAAAATAGGACACATCCTAGCTCATAGAACATGCTTAAGTAAATGCAAAAAATTAAAATTATCCCATGCATATTATCAGATCAACATGCAATACAATTGGAAACAAATAGCAAAAGAAACCACAAAAACTGTATAAGCATGTGGAAATTAAATAATATCCTCTCGAATAATCAAAAGGTTACAGATGAAATTAAAGAAGAAATTAAATAATTTCTACAGTTGAATGATACTGCCAGTGTAACATGCCAGAACTTATGGGACATAATGAAAGCTGTCCTACAAGGGAAGTCTATAGCACTGAATTCCCACACCAGAAAAACAGAGTGAGCTCAAACAAATAACCTAATATTGAACCTCAATCTTCAAGAAAAAGAAGAACAAGTTAAACCAGAAGCATGTATGAGGCAGGAAATTATAAAGAGCAGAAATTAATTCAATTGAGACTAAGAAAATAATCCAATGAATAAATAAATCAAAGAGTTTGTTCTTTGAAAGAGTTAATAAAATAGACAAACCCTTAGCCAACCTTATCTAAAAAAAGGAAAGAAAAGACCAAAAGCCATGCAATTGGGAATGGAAAGGGTGAAATCACAACAGATCCTGCAGAAATCCAGATCATCTATACCTACTTTGAAAACCTGGACTCTAATAGGGTGGAAAATTCAGAAGATATGGATATTTTCCTACATAAATACAAGTTACCAAAGCTGAAATCAGGAAAATATAAAAATTCTAAACATTGCAATTTTAGTCAATGAAATTCAAGGAGTAATTTAAAACTTACCAACACAAAAAAAAAATACAGGTCCTGATGGATTGATTCACTGCTAAATTCTACAAAAACTTTAGAGAAGACCTAATGCCACTATTCCTCAAACTCTTTAATGACAGTGAAAGGGAAGCCATACTCCCAAACTCATTTCTGGAAGCAAGCATTACTCTGATACCAAAACCAGAGAAGGATCCAACCAAAAAAGAGAACTATAGGCCAATCTCCCTAATGAACATTGATGCAAAAATCCTCAATAAGATACTGGCAAATAGAATGCAACAAATCAGCAAGAAGATTATACACCGTGACCAAGTAGGATTCAGGGATGGCTCAACATATGCAGATCAATAAATGTAATATACCATTTTAATGGAGAGGACAAAAAACACATGATCATCTCAATAGATGCAGCAAAATATTTGACAAAGTCCAACACCCATTGATGATTAAAACCCTACAGAAAATTGGAAGAGATGGTCTTTATCTCTATCTGATAAAAGCCACCTCTGACAAACAGCCAACAACATACTAAACGGTCAAAAACAAGAAGCTTTCATTCTAAAATCAGGAACAAGACAAGGATGTCCACTATCACCACTCCTATTCAATATAGTTCTGGAAACATTAGCCAGAGCAACCAGAAAAGAGGAAGAAATAAATAGAATATGAAAAGGAAAGGAAGAAGTTTGATTATCATTATTTGTAGATGATCTGGTACAGTACATAGAAGATTCCAAAAACTCCACAAAAAGATTCTAGATTTAATAACCAAATTTGGTAGCATAGCAGGATACAAAGTCAATGCTCAAAAATCAATAGCACTGCTGTACACAAATAGCAAACTCACTGAGAGATAGATTAGGGAAACAACACCTTTCATAATAGCATCAAGAAAAATGAAATACCTAGGAATCAATCTAATGAAGGAAGTGAAAAACCTTTACATTGGAAACTACAGCACTCTGAAAAAGGAGATAAAAAAAATCAGAAAATGGAAAGATATCCCTTGTTCTTGGATAGGCAGAACAAATATAGTGAAAATGGCTATACTTCCAAAACTGTTATACAGATTTAATGCAATCCCAATTAAAATACCAATACCGTACCTCACAGAACTAGAGAAAACAATCCAAAAATTTATATGGAACCAGAAGAGACCTAGAATAGTGAAAGCAATACAGAAAGCAACAAAGGTAAGGCAGGGGGCATCACAAACCCAGACTTCAAGTTATACTACAAAATTACCATGATAAAAACAGCATGGTCCTGGAAAAATAAAAAACAGACCTGCTGATTAATATAACAGAATAGAAGATGCAGAAATAACTCCAAGCACATTCAGCTATCTTATCTTTGACAAAGGGGCCAAACACCTTCATTGGAAGAAAGATAGCCTCCTTAGTAAATGGTGCTGGGAAAACTAGATTTCCACGTGACAAAGATTGAACCTAGACCCGTATCTCTCTCCATGCAGTAAACTAAAATTGAAATGGATCAAAGATCTAAATATAAAAACAGAAACACTTAATCTGCTGGAAGATAGAGTAGGTAACATTCTCAAAGACATAGCTGTAGGCAAAGACTTAGGAACAAAACCCTGATCAAACAGGAAATATTACAAAGAATCAACAACTGGGATCACATCAAATTAAAAAGCTTTTGCACAGCAAAAGAAACCACCAGAGAAAACCCACAGAATTGGGAAGAAAATTTACCAGTTACTCCTCAAAGGACTAATATCTAGAATATATAAAGAACTCAGAAAAAAATTAGACCCTCCCACAAATTTAAAGACCTAATCTAAAAATGGGCATTTGAAATGAATAGATACTTCTCAGATGAAGGACAAAGAGTAAACAAATACATGAAAAAATGTTCAACATCACTGGTCATTCAATAGATCCAAATTAAAACAAATTTTAATGCAAATTAAAACAAATTAAATGCAAATCTCCACTGAGATTCATCTCCCTCCAGGAAGAATGGCTATCATCAAGAAAGCAACCAATGACAAATGCAGGCAAGGATGCAGGGAAAAAGAAACGCTTCTCTGTTGCTGGTGGGTGTGTAAATTGGTACAACCACTGTGGAAATCATTCCCCAAAAAACTAAATCTAGAAACTCCATTTGACCCAGCTATTCCTCTTTTAGGTATCTCCCTGAAAGAGTTAAAAGCATCATACCACAGCAGTATATGCACACTCATGTTTATAGAGGCACAATTTATAAAAGCTAAATCTTGGAAGCAGCCCATATGCCCATCAATGGATGAATGGAAAAAGAAAATGTGGCTTTCATATACAATGGAGTATTACTCTGTGATTAAGGAGGATAAATTTGAGACATTTTTAGTTAAATGGATGCACCTCAAGATCATAATTTTAAGTGAAATAAATCAGACACCCATGTTTAAATAGCTCATTATTTCTCTTGTGTGAAAAACCCCTAAATAAGGAGCAAAATGGAGGATAGATATTGGGAAGCCAGAAGAACATGTTCAAATGGGAAGGGATACCAAGTAGGGAGGTGGAGGAAGGGAAGGAAGGCAACGGGAATTTTAAAAAAAGAATGGAATGAAAAAATGGAAATCAAATTTTGTAAATGGAGAGGGGAAGAAGGATTGAAGGGAGGGGAGGTAAATTCAGAAAAAAGAAGAATTAAGGTATATTATGTACAGGTATAAATTCCCTATGATGAATTTGATCATTATGTATGGTAAACATGTACCAATAAAAATTAATTTTAAAAAACTAAAGTACATATTTATCCACAAAAAAAGGACTCCTTAAAAGCTGAGTTTCAGGGGATGCTAATATTCATTTTAATCAGCCAGAGCTCTTCCCAAGCAGGGTTCTATGTCAGAAGTGTTACCTTCACCCTCCTGTTAGAAATGTGGAGGTCATGCAGCAAACATTGGAGGATAGTGAGGGGGCCGGCACATGTCCCCTGCATGTAATGGAAGTTCCAAAGATGAGCTATGGATGACCGCTTTCAGGGAAGTTAGAAAAGGTCCAAAGAAAGAAATTCATTTGGCCAGGCTGGCCCTCAGCAAAGCCCATGTGAGCATGGCTCCCACCTCTCTGCCTTGAGGGGGAGGCTGCTTGTCTCCTACCTGCACCTCAGGGGTGTTTCTGTTGCCTTCCTCCTTTTCACCTGCTCAGGAGGCAGGAAGGCCACATGTCCCATGACTGTGCCAGTTAGCAATCCAGACTCAAGTCTGCACAGCTCTACTCTGCCCTGTATGCCTTGGACTCTGCAACCCTTTCTTGCTTTCCCAGCTGCCCTCCTGGAAGGCCCCACCAACATGGGATGCCAGAGGGAGGTGGGGAAGTTGCAGCAGGAGGTCTGTTCCTCCCTGTTTGCTTGCTATTTGGGCCAGGGTCCTGTGCAGTGGCTTTCACCCTGGATGGCAACTGGTCCCTGACACCAAGTTCTTTTGCAGCACCTCCAAGACAAGCCTCCCCTTGCCCTCTCAGTGGTACTGGCATGAACAGTCCCAGTAAGACCTCTCCTCAGAGGGCTGAGTCACTTCCACAGGCCCTCTCTTCTCAACTGTTATGTTCTCACCCACCAACTTCACCCAGCATGAGGGCACAACCTCCTCCTGCTCTACTATGTCTGTGATAGCCTGCTAGGCCCTTTATGCTCTTTCATTTTTCCCAGTTTCTTACATTAAATTCTCTCCATTGAAATCTCCAGTGAACTTTCTAATTTTTCTGACTGACTCTGTCTGCTCTGAAAAAGCGTGGATGGAGGCAGCGATGCCAAGTGAGGTGAAATCCATTCTGTCTTTCCCTTCACACTGTCTGTACCACCCTTTCTCCTACATGAATGTGCATGTAACCCAGCAGAAGAGTTAATTTTTAGTTAAGTTGTCTGCTGATAATGACTTACATATAAACTGTCACATTATTGACATTTGTCCAAAGCTTCGATAGATATGTTTTAAATTGTATAAAACATTTATTAAATCTCTAGATATTTGGTACTTAGTTGGACACTATCAAGAGAAAAGATGTCATAAGAATGATATAGGATAAGGTCCTTGCCCTCAAGGAACTGTGGATAGATAAGGAAAAGCAAATGTACACGAACTACTAAAAGAAATATATGAGACATTATATTAATTATAAACAGTTGTATGATGCAAACCACAGATGAATTCAGAGCTGGGAAATAGAAGACTCATTGAGGGTCGAAATAATGGCAGAGGACTTCACAATAACATGTGAGTTAGATTTGCAAAGATTTAGATATGGAAAGAGAGAGGACAGAATCTTCCAGACCTCCATCCAAGGACAAAACTCGAAGTGTTATCAGGTAGTTCCTTTTAAAATGGCTCACCAGTTAAACATATTCCAGGTCTTTCTCACCTCCAACAAAGAATTGAATGAGTCAAGCCAAACATAGTGACAAGGTTTATTTGAAAAGTGAGGGGTGAGGGAGAAACTGGCTCTGCAGAGCAAACTCTGGCCGAACAAGAGAGGAAAAGAGAAAAGCAAAAATAAATATACACCCTGGTCTGGAAGACAGAGGGCAGGATTCCACGAAGAGTCACGATAGCTGTTTCCTCTTGGTGTCCCATCTCTTTTATGCCATCCACATCTTCTGGGAACCTGAAAGAAGTTCTACATATGGGGTCCTGAGAGGGGCTGCTATGTAGATCCTGGGATCCCACCACGCCTTCTTCCCAGCCAGCCTAAGCTACGCCCTATCTCCTACCTCACAAGTAATGCATGAAACTGGAATATTCCTCTTTGGTACGGACATACGCACACCCACTGGTTCTAACCAGTGTGAGTTTGCGTTGTATGGCTTATCCTAGATTTTCTGCTAAGTAGAACCCAGACTCCACTGAACTTATAAACAGCCAACCTAACAGGAATTCCATCTGCCACTTAAAAGGAGCCACTGTGAATATCAAAGCCAAGGGTTGCCCAAATGTGTAAGTGAGAACCGTAAGTCCCACATTTTTACTCACAGCTGGGGATTTGATGTTTGGATTCAATATCCTGGTAATCCTTTTGATTGACTTGAGGGTTTGTCCAAGCAGTCTCCAACATTTGGGAGGATTGAGATGCAAATACCAAAAGCAACTGCCAGTTGAAGAAACCCTCTGAAGCTGATCCCAGGCTGCTGGATTAGAATTAGACCTGCACAAAATGAAATACAAGTTCTTACGCACCAAAGTGGAACACGAAGCAATTTCTGACTCCTGATACCTGCTTGCACTCAAGTTTTTAAGAAGGATTTTAAATGACTTTTGTAAAGATACACGAAGAATCAAGTAGATTATACAACCATTTTCATGAAGAACTTTCATAAATCAATGAATTCAAGCGGGAACAGAATTCCCTAAATTATAAGCTAGAAGTTAATCATAAAATAAGTCCTCACCTTCGCCATAAAAGCATTTATCCTTTTCCCCATCCCCACTCTTCTCTAATTTACAGGAACGCAATCCACATGCAAGAAGTCAGTGTGTGTTTGTGAACCAAATCCTACACTTTCCTTTTCATCACAAAGCCAGTTGTTCTAAACCATCCATCAGGATTAAGTTACACTCTGAAGCATTAAAGGGGCTGCGCTCAGACCTCTGCTGAAAAGTTAAGTTGCCAGCTGTAAGGCAGAAAATCAATCAGAAATGCATTTGGAACAATGGTGTGCTGCCTGGAATTACACCAGGCTGGAAAAAAATCAAGGCAGTGGCAGAAGAATACTAATGATAGGAGATACCCATACGAATGTAGACGAGGTGAATCAATCGATTTAGACACATTTGCTAAAAGGAAATATGCTAGTTCCAAGTCTCAGATTTACATACAATTATAGCAAACCATTTGCAGGATTTTCCCAGGAGGATCAAGGTACTCTCTTCCTCAATATGAGCCAGTAACTTTAAAATTGGTATGGATTGCTTTAGCTAATGCACATTTCTACCCCTAGGTTTTGCAGTAGATACAGAGAGTTTGCCAGTTTGGATAGTTTATCATATTTTCACAAATATGCATGGAAGATGAGGGTAGCTAGTGTTACTTCAAAAAGCCTATCGTCACTGCGGAGTGGGCAGGAGACAGGCAAAGCTCCCAAAATCCAGGGCCACAGCCTTTACATCATTTCCAGAGTGACAACGTTACCAAGTGCTTGTGTCTACACTACTTGTCACTCCCCAGGAAACTCGGGAGGCTGTTTATGTTGGTGGAAAGGAAAAAGGCTGGCACCAAAGGAGATGGAGAGGCTTCTGGAGCCTCAAATCTCCATCTCACCTTGTTCAGGTCCACAAGGGCTTTTATGGCAAGGAAGAGTGGGAGGAACCGATGAGACAGCAGACAAGGAAACTCTGTCCAGTTTCGAGGATCCCCTCCAGTCCGGGATCCTTCCCTCCCTTGTGGACACTCTGACCTCCTGGGGCCAGTGTCTGCATGTTCCTTTCTGTCCATCTGCACTGAGGACAGCAGTGGTTTACACTCAGCATGAGGAAGCTGGAGATGCAGCCTATCTCTAAAAGAAAAGAAAATCCTAATCTAAAGCCCCGTTCTACCCTCTTATTTACAACAGAGTTGGTTAGAATCTAGGGCCTATGAAATCAGCCCTTGGTCTTCAGAAAGCAATCATACTAAAAATAATAGCTCACATTTTTGAGCATTTTTATGGGCTGGTCACTGTGCTACACACTTCCCTTGCTCCTGTAACCCTCCCAGCAGCCTCAGAGCGGGGCTCTTAACTTCATCTTACCAACTGAGAAACTGAAGCTTGAAGGGAGTGAGCTCCACAGCTCAAGGTTTATACCAGAGATCTTGCAGAGCATGTGGCCTTGGTTGAGCAGAGCATCGGGATTGTGGAAAGATGGAATGCTAGAGATCAAGCTCTTTGGCCCTCTAATAGCCATTTGTGTTAACTTCTGTACCTTGCCTAACACTCTTGAGACTATGAGGTAAACTTCTCAGAATGTATTGCTAAATTTCACACACTTCTGGCCTCCACCAGCCCTAAGGCTAATACTGCTATGATGCCAATACCTATAGAAAAGATTTCCCTGCATTACTGTAACCCACCCACCACCACTGTGAATGAATTGGGAAAATCTATTGAGTTACAATTTTCTCCTTACTTACAAGAGTTCATGTAACATCTTCCATGGTGGAACATGTCATGGGCAACTTACATGCATGTTCCTGGATCACAGCTACTCATATTTGGCTCAGAATAAACTGTTTTCTTTAACGCAGAGTTATTTTTTTATGTCAGTGGGAGGAACCAGAAATCAAGGCCAAGCTGAATGATCCCAGAGCTCTATCCTCACCACTTGGCAATGCCTCCTTCCACACATAGCTATATGTCTGCACACAAAGGAAAACTACCCTAAGTCATAGTCTTCTGCCTGAACCCCAAGCCAACCTCTTCCCAAGTGTTTCTGTACCACCACCTCAAGATAATCCAGTGCGCTTGACCCGATTCCACACCGAGCCCTTCCGGATAGGAATCATGCATCATGTTTGCTGTTGAAGTATGAAGACCGGCAAGTATCATCAATAACACTGAGGAGGCATTTACAAAGTCTAAAGCCAAGCTACCATCACATCTCAACCTCTTCATGCCATCACTGAACAAGCAGCCGTCTGGTATGTGAGTATGTACTTCTCCATTTCCCTACTCAACTCCTTGGCATTTGTGGCTTGCTTTTGTCTGCTGCCTGAAGTGCATTAAACACAGGTGAGCTTATTCGGGCAGCCATTTTCTTACTGATAAGCTAATTGACTACCTGGAGTCACTTTAGTTGCAGATTTAAATGCTGCAATTAAAGTCTCCAAAGGTCTTCAAGCATTTATTCCTATTAAAATATGGCTGTGGAGAGAAGAGATGTTTCCACTGAACATATGCAAAGATGAGGCACAGAAAAGTTACAAAACTAAGCTTCTAGGGCTTGGTTAAGTGCCCTGATCAGGTGAAGATGGTTCCTGCTGCAGGATCCATTCATATCCCCAAATGTTTGGCTGTTTCTTTGAAAACACTGGCACTCCTACACTCAAGCAGACTCCTATTCTAGTCCCTGCTTTAGGGGTGGCGACATGTTTCCTAACACTGACCCACACACAGGCAGGTGTGGGGTTGACAGGAGGGGGTCTCCTTTCTGAAGGAAAGGTTACTGCGATAGCACAGTAGCCTCACACACAGACACTGCAGCCAAAGTGCCTAGGTTCAAATCCCAGCTTTGCGTGTGACCTGGAACAAATTCATGAATAACCCTGAGTTTCACTGACCTGTCTAGAAAATGGAAATGATAAAAGTACCTAATTCTTAGTTTTCAGTTATCATGAGAATTTAACGAGTTCATAGAAACCTTCTAAACAATTCCTAAAGTATATTAAATGTTTACTGTCTTTATGGTCCAAGTGCTCCTCCATCAACTTCAAAGGATGACTCTTTACACCAGGACATTCTTATTTCCTGTCTGATGCATGCAGAAAGTCCTGATCAAACACAAGTTATCACTTACTGTTTTCCTCACCCCTCTTCAGAGCCACTCCCAAAGTGGACATCATAGTTAGCCGCTGTGTAGTGGTTTCCCTCACACGTGCCCCGTTCAGCTGACGCACACATTTGCCATTGAACAGGGAGTGACCAGCATCTGGCGAGAGTGGTCAGTCTGAGGCCTCACTGGTATGATTCTTCCTGCTTCCGACGCTGAGGGTGTGACTGTTTCCCTGAGCTCTTCCACCTCGCATCCTCCAGCCAGCTCATACTCAAGTTCTCCTCCCAGTGATGGCAAACCTTTTAGAGCTTTCGACGATACAAACAGCCCACTGTGGCACATGTGCCATGGGTTCGCCACCACTGTCCTAGCCTCTGCTCTAAGATACAATGATTCAAGTTTCTAGGAAAAAACCCTCACAATAGATGTCACTTTGAGCCAAAATCATAGGCCAGTTCTGTCTCTGAGAGTCTTGTGTAGCCATGTAATATCACAAATCCTAAGAAATCCTCTTCTTCCCACCTCTGTCTAGGTACCTCTGGGAAGACGTGGCCACGTGGACCTCAGAGTCTGGCAGTCTTTGGGATGCACAGGAACTGCCTGTCCTTGTGTTTTTCATTCCTTCTTCAATCCCAGATTCTTCATGGTACCAGATGCAGCTAATTGCTTACCAATAACCATTCTTTCCGTCTTGTATTACAGTATAACAGGACCCCCACACACACCCTCAGACACTGTCCCCAGGCTTTCGTCCAGTTTGGGATGTAGCTCAGGGGCTGTGCATCTGTGTTGTGTCCTTAAAGCAAGGTGGCAGCCCTTTTCTCTTCCTTCTGACCTGCTGCTTAAACTGTGAAGATGGCAGTAAGACAGTGCTGCCCCGCAGTTGGAGCAATACCTACAGCTAGAGAAAGGACACCACGAAAGGAGCCCTGGTCCCTGGAGAGCCCGCAGAGCAGAGGTCGGGGCCAGCTCCACACCCTCCACCTCAGGACTGGATGTTAATTAGGAATCATCTGGAGGCTGGACCTAGCTCTGTCCTTCACTTAGTTTTAGCCTCATGCAACAGTTGTTACCATTCCTGGATTCTAACCTAATTTTTTGTTTTCCTGTTTAAAGTGTATGCTCGACAGCATATAAATTTCATCTTAATGCTATTTTGTTACTTCATATAAAAGTAGTGACTTAGCTGCCAAAAACAATTTTCCCCAGATGTTTTATATTGATTTCAAGTAGGACTTTGGACTTACCTGGTACCCATTTTATTGATTTCCACACAGCTTGTCAAAGGCACAGTTCCATACTTCTGAACGATAATGGCATGTATTATGTCTGTTTTGTACTCTCATTTACTCCTTTCTTATTTTCAGTGATGTAACTACTTAGGGTTAAAGCCTAGATTTGGAAAAGCAAATACTTGCTACTCACTCATTTCACCAACAGCAAATTTCATTTCAGCATTTGGTATGCTGCGTATATCTTTAAATATTATACTGAACATTTTAGTTCACTGTTGTTAATGTTTTGTCTATAATTTCACTTTCCATCTCAAAGCTAAATTTCCTCAACTATACGTTTTTGTAGGTACCGATGTGATTGTTTTTGTTTTTGTGTTGTGGATTACTGATTTAATTCAGGTTTTTTTCTAATTAATATTTAATTCATTAATAGTTGCCAAGCCAAAGACATCATTTTCTTAAGCTTTTAATTTCAATGTACAAGTTCTATTATACTTATAAAATAGCAAAATTTCATATTACTCTCAAGAACTGAAATCAGTATTTGATTAATCTTCAATCTACCTAATTTGTTCAGTGTCTTTTGTAAACTTGAGATCCCCAAATCACTTTACTACATTTACATATCTAACATAATTGCCTTTCTAGGAGCATTTGTTTGAATGCTACCATAAGGATAACTTTCCCAAGCACTTATCTATTTAACTAAATTCAATATATTAAATTTAAAATGTAGTGAATTTTAAACTGTTAAACAATCAACATTACTTAAAAATGTAATGAAATACGCATTTCAGTTTAAGAATCATAAGCCAAATCAGTTACTGAATTAACATATTTCAAATTGGAACCATAGCCTGTTGTGTTTATAATACATTCAATTCCTTTTAAACCCAAATATGTGCCTATTAAGCTAACTTAACATGAAAACATCAACATTGTGGATTTAAGTCATTACCTCTACAATTAATCTATGCTTCTTTTTCATGAAAAACATTTGCATACTAAAGAACACAAGTAAGATGGGGCTTGTCAACGCTGGTCAATTCCACAGTGACTCTTGCAAATGAGAGGAGGCCGATGACCAGAGGCCAGGACAGCTGCCAGGCCACAAGGTGACCAAAGGAACGGGAAACAGACGCACTCTGGCCTGAGAATATCCAAACCCATCACTCCACAGAGGCTGCTGTTACAGCTTCCTGAATTCAAGTTACTCATCTTCTGCTTCCTCCATCTGATTAGAGTCTGAGAAATCCACATGAGGCTGTCTGTGTGGGGATAGATTTAACTAATCCAGTTCCTGCCCAGTTCCATTCTGAACACGTCATATTCACAAAAGCTACCAATTCTTAAATGACATCTGATAGAGTTTTTCATACTCCTCACCTCCAGCTCTGCAGTCCCAAGACGACATCATAGCAATGGCAGGAAGGGCGCATATGCATCTGGGGTTATTATCGCACTCGCTTAGAGCACACCTGTGCCTTCAGACTGTTTTCACATTTCACCGCCATTCCCATCCGCATTCACATCAAGGCTGACATTGCCACATTACCCTTGAAGAGTAAAATTTACCCTATTGTTCAATGATTTAATTTTTATCATAAAGGTGATAGAATCTCCCCTGGCTCTAAAGCCTGGCCTGTGTGCCCAGACATTCCTGCCAACCTTAGGCAGAGCCACATTAACTCAGAGCTGGCACCCGCTCTTCAATGCACTTCTCTAAAGTCTTCTTGGCATAACTTTTAATTCTGAAATTTCAGACATCCAAGAAAGTTATAAAAATAACGCAAAAAATTCTCATGTACAACACCAAGACTCTTCCAGTATTATCATGTTACGTCCAGCCGGGCTTGTCTCTCTCTGCAGTGTAGAAAGAGGAAAAGGAGTCAGAACAGAAGACCAGGGCAAAGCGGAAGTCTTTTATCATCAGTGCTGCGAGAGGAAGTGGTACAAAGGCCGCTCCGGAGGAGTGAGGGAGCCCAGGGCTGAGACACCGCGGCAACTGGGGCTGTGGTCCTGTTTTATGGGGAGGGGCTCCGCCTCCACCCCCTGAGAGTGAACTCTTGGTTGATTCGATATTGGGCTTGTTAGGGGTTTGGTTTTGTGAGCTAACAGGGGAATTTAGGTAGGCATGGCAACCTGCACTAGGAGGGGAAGTGTCAGGAAGACGTTAAACCACGGCCTGTCAGTTTTAGAAGAAAAACCACAAAACTGCTTGAAAACAGTTTTAAAACTGCTAACCACACAGAGGCTGCTTTTTCCTACGCTCGAAAAGGACTCAGGACTTTTAACCCTCCCGAGGGCTCCTTTCTGTCCCTACAGTCACACTCGCTTATTCTCATATGTGTTGTTTTCTGAACTATTAAAAACAACTTTCAGACAGGGTACCCTTTTAGCTTTAAATACTGTACTTCCTTTGTAGTTTCTAAAAACCAAGGCCTTCTCTTCCATATCACAACTTAATTACCCAACTCAGGAAATTAGCACTGACATAGCACCACTGCTATTACAATGCCATTATCTGATTTGTAGACAGATCTTAGGCACATTTTTCCGGTTGTCCCACTAATGTGATTTAAACGGCTCAAGAGTAAATCTAGAGTCACAGTTACATTAAGTTGTTCTATGTCTTTGATCTTCTTTAATCTGAACTAGTTCTTCATTCATTTTGTCTTTCATACCTGTGATATCTTGACGAGCTGGTTTGTAGACATACCTAGATTTGTGTTTGCCTGACGGTCCCTCGTGATTAGATTCAGATCGTGCGTTTTGTAGGAAGATCGCAGACAAGGTGGAATCTGGTCGCCCCGTGTGCAGGAGCCCCCAGGAGTTGGGAAAATGAGCTTCCAACGGCCATGATCTGGAAATTAAGAATCAGGTTAAAGAGCTCAAGATGAATTAAGTGTTTAACAGTCAAAATAGTAAAATGATGACTTTTCCTATAACATTCAAAAACTTCACTATATGCCCAAATTTAGTTAATTTACAAAATGTATCAGTTTGAAACATAATAGAGAAAATGTTGACTTACTTTTTGTAGCCTCAGGTCAAACAGGACAACTTAGACCTACTCCTTCACAAAAGTCACAGGGCCAGCTGGGGAACATAAAAATTACTCCCAGCTCTCATCCACTTGCTTGTTTTGTAGCTCTAGCTGAGTTCTAAGAATAGCCTCCTTACTGCTGGTGTCTGACTGCTCTGGGGCCAGAGGTCACCTCCCCAAGGGACAGTTGAAAGTTTGGCAATTCTCTCCTCAGTCTTCCTACTTCCAACACTGCTCAGCCCAGGGTGTGCTGGGCAGATCTTTGCCCTCCTCTGACTGCCAAACTAACCTAAATGTCTCACACCATCTATCCCTCTTTCCATTCTTTGTTTTCCCAGAAAAACAGTGCCCTTCATCCCCTCTGCTCTCCCCATTGCTTTGTCCCCTGAGGACTCTGCTGTCCCAGGAAGAGGCCTGGTGAATCCAGCATTGCAGGAGGTACCAAGCTTTGGCCCTGTGTGGGCTTCCAGACAGTGGGAGCCCTTGTTACCAACACTTATGGGAAGAAAGAAGAGGTGACTGCAGCACGCTGGAGGTGGAAGATGACAAAGGTCAGCACTGTTCCTGCTGCTTTTCCATCACAGGCTTTGCAGTCATTGCTTAATTACGAGCCTCCCAGGGGAAGCTCCTTCTTTGGATTCTGGCAAGTTAAGAAAAAGAGCGAGAAACAGAGACATCTGTCAAATACCAAACATAAATGGCACTAAATAATGTTTTGAGGTATTAACTCACATCAGTCTTTTCCCCCTGTATTTCCCCTTCTCAGCTCACATTCTGGCATCAAAGCTCTGTGCCAGGACTGATGGTAGACTTGGAAGCAGAAAACTTTCTGGCTTTTGTTTTGCAAAACCTACATTCTTAGGATGTGGGGATTTGTAAGAGTAGTGGGCACAGTTTGAAGAAATATGAAAGGAGAGGGATTTCTCTCATATTTAAAAGAAATTTTCCCAGGCTGGGACAGGAGAAACAATGTGTTCCAGAAGAGCAAGACCCAGGCTTATCCTTGTAGTTAAAGATGAAGAAGGGGCAGGGCCAGGAGGGGAGGGGAGGATAACCAGGAAGACAGAAACAAGACAGCCTCGCACAACCTCCTTGGTGCTACTTGGTGTTATAGTACTGCAAACACAGAATTCACTGTCTGAGGCTTTACCCCTCTTGAAAGCTTACAAGTTATACATTTACGGTTTATTTTCACACCATACTTCCGTGTCCTGGCAAAAGATACGAGCATCCCAGGCCAGAGGCCAGGAATCCCATTCTTCCCAGTCCTGTTGGCAACGTGACTTACATGTTCACATCAGCTCATCTTGCCCCTCGAGACCTCCAGGACCGCTGAGGATGGCAGACGTCAGCCCTGTGCACGCAGTGGTGTGCACCACAGCCGAGCACCTCCAGTCTTAGGAAACATCAGTATGCTGAGCTACAAGAAAACCTGTGCAACCTTTGTTCTGGAGAATGACGTCAAACGAATCTCTCTGTCCCAGGAGACAGTAGCTCCGCCTTCCAACACTGCTTGCTGTACAACTGTCCTTGAAACGATCACCCACAACAAAAGCTGTCTGTGCCTATAGTCGTCAGACACTGGAGTACAAGAAAGGATGCTTTCTGCCAACACTGACTTCTCTCTAGGCAGGAACCATGGATGTTGCAACTGTGACCTGTGTGGACCAGGAAGCAGCCCCCCTGTCCCCTACTGCTTCTGCCTCCATGAGCCATAGGAAGTCACACAAGCCTGGAAGAAGATCAGGGTAAAAAGCTGTGATAAAGGCAGGGAGATTAGGCAAATGTCTGAATACTGAGCAGTAGGATATTCAGTTCTCTTCCCTCTCCAGATAGCACAATGCTTCATTCATGCTCAACTTGGCCCTAAAAAGGACATTTGAGGATGAGTCTCTGGAAAAAAAAAAAAAAAAGACAACTCCATGAGAAAAAACCTTCAGAAACTGGCATTTGATAAATATATACCCTCTTCCAAGAAATATCTAGATCCCTGCCCAATATCTGTACAGTGAGTGGCAGGTCACTTCCCTTCTCCCTAATACAACATCTGAGTTTCACAACGCTCAATCTTAAGCATGCATAGACAGCCCAGGAGCATCCAAAGAAAGCCTTAACATTGAAGCAAGAAAGAGAAATGAACAAATGGAAATAGGAACTCAGAAGAAAGTAAAAAAAAAAAAACCTGTGGAACAGAATAAACGTTCTCTTAAATTATAACTGAAAGTTCCAATACCAGGAAAATGGGACAGGGGTACTCTTTCCTACTCTCCCTGTGAAGTCCAGCCAGCAGCGCTGGACATTATTATTTATGATCACTCATCAATCTTTGCACGCTGTCCATCTTTTCCACTAGAATCCCTGGCATATTGGTGATATTTCTTTTAAATTCTAGGTCTAATCATCCCTAAATCTCTGCCACAACTGAGTCTGGTTCTGGTGCTTATTCTATCTCTTCAAACTCTGCATGCACGGAGTTGAGGCGCGGGTGTTTCTGTTTGAGGGTTTGTGTCTTTTAGTATGCTTTGTTATTGTTTTGCCAGAAGCCAGGCTTATCCCGGGTTAAAGAAACTGAAGTAAATCAGCCTTTTGTGTGACGGAGTTCTGTTGGAGCGGTCAGGGGTCACACCGTTTGCTGGAGCTGGAGGTATTGGAGGTGCTCTAGAGACTTCTTAAATCAGGCATGAAATGTGCAGCTGGATCCTCTGTTGTCATGTGGGAGTCCCATTAATGTGGTGGGAAGGGGAGAGAGGCCGCTCTGTAGCCCTGTGATTAGGTCCAGGTTTCTACTGAGACCTTCACCCCTGGCCGGGACCTTCACAGGTGAACGCACCTGTCATTTGGGCCTCAGAGCAAGTCCAGAGACAGCTACAGCTCCAGGCGGGTCAGGCTCTCGTAGAGCCCTAGGTGTTTTGACGCTGAGAAAACCGGCCTATAAAGAGCAGAATGTTCCAGGCATATTTCAAGACAGCCTGACCTGCAGCCTGGGCACAAACTGATGAAATTCTCACCAGCAAATTCTTCCCTTAGCTCCAGTACCACAAAGCAGCAAGGGCGTGATTGAGAAGCCTGAACCATGCTACCTTTAGAAACACCAATACTGGTGAGAAAGAAATGCTGGAAATGCTGCCAGCCAGCTTCTCCTTCCCCTGGAATCCCTGGGAGAAAAGAGACACTAAGACATCCAATTAACCTGAGGCCAAACTTTCCTACAAATCACCACAGTGAAAGAGACCATTTCAAATATTTTTAGCTAAGGTCAAGAGTCAAACTGAGCTCCTACGATTTTTAAGTCTATTCTTGTTTTAGCCCTTAATTGCTTTATACTTGGGCTGAATTAGGAATTTCAATTTTCTCTGCAAGGGTCTGAGGTCAGAATGAAACTTTGGTTCATCTGGACATGGAAGGAGATCCTTTCAGTACCCTTCAAAAAATTCCTCAGGATTATCCCAAAATAGGCAAAATTTTGAGTTCTAGAAACATTAGAGAGTTATATTAAAGCACATGGAGAATATTAAATACAAAAGAAATATCAGGATAATCTAAAAACCATTTCTGCAGCTGTCATTCAGGGGGTGGGAGGCTATTTCCAATTTTAACTGATTTGACTATGAATAATTTTTCCTTATATTTTTAAGCTGATT
This sequence comes from Erethizon dorsatum, assembly GCA_028451465.1. NCBI lineage: Eukaryota > Metazoa > Chordata > Mammalia > Rodentia > Erethizontidae > Erethizon > Erethizon dorsatum. The sequence continues at coordinate 109,828,623 of CM051832.1, read as the reverse complement.
CTCCTGATAATTGTAGTTACAGTGGAAGAAAATACTAGAAGGTTAGGAGGACTGAAGTAGGAGGGAAAACTGCCTTCCCTTAGAAACACCTTTGTACCTTTGGAATTGGTTCTATGTTTATGTACTAATTGCCACAACTATTTAATAGTTACTTATAAAATGAGTAAAGTTTATGAAGAACGTGATGATGGTATCATTAATATTTTATAAATGAGCTATTTTTAAGAGCCCTATTATTTGTCCTTGAAGCCAGAGGAGAAGATGGAGAGCACCACACAGAGAAATCATTTAGGATTAATTTGGGGGCCTAGGGCAATCACATCTCCCCACCCGTGCAAGAGCTACCTTTACCTGTTACTTTTTCTTCTGGGCTTCTTTTTTTCTGAGCAACGCAAGGCCCACTACTGTGCCCTGATGAGATGAAAAATTAAAAGGAACAGCACCTGCTAAAATCACTACAGTATTTTTTTCAGGTTAATACATTTTAAATAGTTAATATTAACTTGACGATAAAGCAGAAATAGAGGTCACTGTATTGCTGCCTTTTCTGCTAAAATTACATAGCAACTTTAATTGTTCAATTGACACATGAAAGTTATACCTATCAATGGGGTACAAAGAGGTGCTTCAATACATGTACATATTGTGCTGTGCCCAAATCAGAGTACACATATGCATCTCCTCAGACACACACAACATCAGAACTTAGTCCTCCTAGCTATAACTTCGTACCTGCTGTTCAGCCTTTCCCATCCTCCCATCCTTTAGTAACTCATCTTTAAATCACTATACGGCAATCATCGAGGTACAGAAGAAGATGGTGAAGCAGAGAATGGCAGTGAACCATAGCCTCTCTGGGACCTAGAGTGGGGACACCTAGAAGACAACTTTGGAAAAGGGTGGATCTCTGGGAATTGGGAGGGGGCTGATGGGAAGGGTGGAAACTTCAGAGAAGCTGGAGATGGAACACAGCACAGAAAAGGAACACGACAGTCTGGAAGGATTAGCCTGGCTCCTGAGGCGGGGACCTGCCTGCCTCCGGTGATACGGGTAAGCCCAGAGAGGGACAGTGGCTCCAGGAAGAAATAACAGAGAGTGCCAGCAGTGCTGGTCCCAAGAGAATCCCACACCTATTATAAGCTGCAAATGCACTGGGCTCTGGTGGCGACTCCTTCTGCAAGGCTGGCTGGAGCTGGAAAAGACATCCAGTACAGCACCCACCATATTTGACAGGGTTGAGTTAGGAGCCATTTGGGGAAATGGTTAATTGTTTAGGGCTAAGCCACAGAACAACTGCAGAACTACTATACTCCGGGATTTCTGGTGTCACCTTGCCACAGTGATCCCCTGAGAAGTTTCAGCTCAGGCCAGAGGGGCCGTGACGGACATGTCCTCCATAGTAAGAAACCAGGCCAGGAATGTGTAGTTTCAGAGGTGGCTGGTTCTGCAAGTGCTGACATTAAGTCCAGCAGAGAGCTCGACACTGCCCTCCCTGCTCCTACATCAGCACAGGACCCAGTGGTCGGTATATGTGGAGGACCACCTGGATGACTCTGCTTGAAAGAAGAGCAATTATCTCCATTTTGGCTAAACCTGGTCCTATTTCCATGTGTTGATATGTACAGAGCTGGCTAGGATTTTTCCTTATCCCTTCAATTGGCTTTAAGCAATGCAAATCAGTCCAGCAGAGGTGCTGATGTGTGGTCTTTGAAGCAAGGCAACAGGTCAGTGTTTCCCTGCTCTCATAGCTGGGCGGGAAGGAGAGCCATGCTCCATGCTGTCCGCTGGAGGCTATGACTTCCCAGGGCATAGATTACACATCAGAGCCGAAGCACTGACCCCAAAACATTAGATACTACCTTGAGTTGTGTTATGTGGATTACTCCTTCAGCATATCCTTCCCTCTGCATATTGCGAAGGTGATTTCAGGCCACCTACCTAGCCCAGCTCACAGTACTCACAGATTTCCCGCCATTCTCACAGTCACTCATCCCCGAGCCGCTCCCCTCATCAAGAATTAATAAAACCCGGGTTTGACCCTGGGTCGAGGCCTTTGTTTCAGTAACCACCATCTTGGCTGGACCTGGGACCCCCTTGGCTCCTCACAACTATAAATGTGCCTTAGTGTCTGTATTCTCGCCGTGGGTTGCACTGGAAGTGGTAGATTGGAATTAACTCGCTAGCATTCCAATAATTTATCCATGGGATTACAAATATAAACTTCCCTGACCATGAAAAGGAGCGGGAGGGCTCACTATATGTATGTTTTCCCTATCTATCAGCATGAGCAAGGATACAGCTTGGCTTGGAAAGTTGCCACAGCCTAGGATGTACAGACAGAGGGGCCTCTGGAGTGGGAGGGCCCTCAGAAACCCATAGGCCATAAAGCTACACAGAGAAAACCATGACTTGGGGTTCAGAGAAGGACATGGAAAGTGGGAGCTATGAGAGTGACTATAGTCCTAGGGAGGACACCACTGACTGACCACACCCAGTGGAAAAGGTGGGGCAAGACTCAGCATGCATACCCAAAAACTCGAATGTAGAGACAAAATGGATATCAGCAGTGACTCACTGGCCTTCTCCCATATCTGCTGGTTCCCAAAAAGCTATTCATTCAAAAACACAGAGGAATTTTTTGGACTCATTTCTGTTTGCTTGTTTATTTGTTTGTCTGTTTTCTTTTATTTTTTATTGGCTCTTTGGTGTTTGGAATTTTTTTATTATTTTTCATCTTCATTTTTTTCTTTTTTTATTTTATTCTGTTTTTCTTTTTCTCCCTTTTCTTCTTCTTTTTTTTTTTTTTTTGTGGGTACCGGGGGGTCGACCTCAGGACCTCGCGCGCTAGCAGGCGCCCGTGCCGCTGAGCGATATCACCGGCCCCTTTTTCGTATGTGGGATCCGGGAGTCGAACTCGGGCCCTCGCGCTTGCCAGGCAGGCGCTTACACCACTGAGCCATCTCACCGGCCCTCCCTTTTCTTCTTTCTGTCACTTTTACCTAATTGTATTAATTTCCTTTAATCTCTAATAAAATACTGTATTTCACTTTTCTCCCCTCATCTTTCTTTTATTTTTCAAATTTTACTTCTTTCATTCTCCTGTTCCCTACCCTCTCTATATTTACAAGTATAACCAATAAGCTTTATTAATCTTTAGATATTTAGGTAATTCTATGCTGTCACTGTTGAATTTTTTTTATTATTAGTGGAGGTACAGTTGTCACATTTAGTAGCTACTTCCTTTATGTCAATATTTGGTTGGTCTTTATACTATAACTATAGATCTCGCTTCTGTGATTAAGGGTGGCACATTATTAGTTCTTATGGTATATCAATATCCAGTTGGTTGCTGATTTTGTTGCTATTGCCAGGCTGGTAGAGTTTTGCTATTAACTGGTTTTCTCTGTATGCCAATATCTCAATTCCCTTTGAGTCATTAGCAATACTGTGGTCCGTTCCCAGAGAACTGGGTGCTGAGCCAACTATACTCTGCACTCCCCTCCCAATTAAAGGAGGTATTTAGATCTTGAGACAGAGGCAAAGGTCTGTAGTTAGTAATGCCCAAAGCGCATTATTGAAAAAGCAGACACTAACTACAGAGATCTCCATACCAGCAACAAGGTCTTTCTAATGTAATCAACCCACAAACCTCAGCATACAAAAAAAAAAAAACTTGCATGAGAAGATAAGGCAACAAAATGCCTCCAAAAACTCTCAACTCCACCAAAGCTGATGCATGGGGCATCACGGGGGAGGAAATCAAAAGCCACATAAAAGAATTATTTGAAATGATAAAAAAAAAATCAATAAGGTGCTCAGGAAGCTTAAGGAATACATAACTAAACAGATAATGGACTTACACAAAATGATCAGTGAGTTTACAGCAGACATTAATAAAAAGCTAGCTGAGGGCCGGTGAGATAGCTCAGCAGCATAAATGCCTTCTGGCAAGCGCGAGGTCCTAAGTTCGACTCTTGGTACTCACATAAAGGAAAAAAGGGCCGGTGATATTGCTCAGTGGCACAAATGCCTGCTGGCAAGTGCAAGGTCCTGAGTTCAACTCCCAGTACCCACATAAAAAAAAGAAAAGAAAAGAAAAGAAAAAGCTAGCTGAGCTAAACAAAATGATACAAAATATCAATGACCAGTTTAACAAATAATTACATTCCATGAAAAGGCACTGAACAGAAATCCAGGAGATTAAAAATTCAATAGAAAGTGTGGACAGCAGAAGTGACCAGTGTGAGGACAGTGTCAGAACTGGAAGACAGGGGTAGCACCAGTCACCATATACTCAGATACCTTAAAAACAATAAGAGAGCATGAACAATGGCTTCAACAGCTGCCAGGTGCTGCAAAGAAGACTAATCTAAGATTAATTGGAATTGGTGAAAAATCAGAAGACAGCAAAAATGGCATAAAAAACCTGTTTAGAGGTATAATAGCAGAACATTTTCAAAATATAAAGAACTTAACATATAGATGAACAAAGGATATAGAACACTAAATAGTCACCATCAGGAAAGAACTTCTAAATGATACATCATAGTCAAAATCCCAGAAGTCCAACCCAAGAACAGAATCTTAAAAGCTACTAGAGAAAAGCAACACATTATTTATAAAGGTAAACGCATTACAATTACAGCAGACTTCTCAACACGAACCTTAAAGTCCAGGAAAGCTTGGAGCAGTGTTTCATCCCTAAAAGAAAATGACTTCCAACTATCTTTCAAAATTGATGGAGATATAAGGTCTTTCAATGACAAAGACAACCTTAAGAAATTTATGATCACCAAACCAGCAATCAAAAAAAAATTCTCAAGGATATGTCAAAAAGAGACAATGAAGCCAACAATGCCAAAAAGTCTAATGGAATGAATGCACCAGGCAGGGTGAGCAGCTACAGAAAAGAAGAGGGTGGGGATTAGCATTAGGAAAATAATGCAATTACAGGAATAAGTCAATACCTTTCAGTAATAACTCTCAATAATGAATGGCCTCAATTTCCCAATTAAAAGACACAGATTGGCAGAATGGATCAACAAACAAAACCCAATAGTACACTCTATACAAGAAACATATTTAATCCAAAAGGAAATTCATAGACTAAAAATTAAAGGTTAGAAAACAATATTCCATTCCAATGGATCCTGAAAACAAGCAGGAGAGGTATCCTATTTTCACACAAAGTGGACTTCAAGACAAAAATTATCAGAAGAGACAAAGAAAGGCACTACATATCGGTTAAGGGAATAATTCCACTGGAAGAAATAATAATTATAAATATTCAGGCCGGTGAGATGGCTCAGCGGCGTAAGCGCCTGCCTTGCAAGCGCGAAGGCCTGAGTTCGACTCCCGGAACCCACATACGAAAAAGGGGCCGGTGATATCGCTCAGCGGCACGGGTGCCTGTTGGCGCGTGAGGTCCTGAGGTCATCTCCCTGGTACCCACAAAAAAATAAAAAATAAAAAAAATAAATATTCAGTGGTACCTTGGTTTACAAACACTTTTGTTTGCTAACAGTTTGGTTCACAAACAGAAACATTTGGCAAAATTTTGTTTTTGTCTGCAAACTCTGCACCAGGTTACAAACACAACCTCAGCCATCTTTCCCACACAAACATAAATGTGGCCATTTTTTCCAAAATCATACAATACATTAAGATCATGAACCAAGGTACCCCTGTATATTCCCTGAACACTGGCACACCTAATTTCATAAAGCAACATTACTAGACATAAAAAATCAGGTAAACATGAACATAAATTGTCTTGGTTACTTTCTTTTTGCTGGAACAAAGTACCTGACACACACAAGTTAGAGGCGAGGTTCATTTTAGCTCATAGTTTGTACAGACTTCAGTCCATGGTCAGCTGGCTTTAAAGTAGGGCAGCATTGCAGAGGGGAAACAGTTCATGGTGTGGCAGGCAAGAAGCAACAAGCAGCAGCAGTGAACCTCCCTTTCCCTCTTTATTCCATTCAGTCTACAAGCCTAATGGTTGATGTCATTCACACTCAGGGTGGATCTTCTGTCTTCAGTAAATCCACTCAGCCACACCCAGAACTATGCTAATCCTGTCAGTGGACTGATCCAGTTATCACATGCCAATAATCCATATCCATACATTGTAGATCCAGCCACCCCTGAAAGCCCCACTTATGAGCACATGAGGCTTTGGGGGGAAATCTAGATACAAGCCATAACACAAATATAGTGCCAGACTTCAATACTCAACTGCCACAAATAGATCAACTAGGCAAAAAAATAAACAAAGAAATATCACAGTTGAACCAAACCTTTAAACAAATGGATCTACTAGATAGCTACAAAGTGTTCCATCCAGCAACAGAACACACATTCTTTTCAGCAGCACATGGAACTTTCTCCAACACAGACCACATACTAGCAAATAAAACAACTGGAAACTCATCTTATTAAAAAGCTTTTGCATAACAAAAGAAATCATCAACAGAGAAAAAGACCACCAAGAGTGGGAAAAAATTTTAGCCAGTTGTCCCTCAGACAAAGGACTTATATCTAGAACATATAAAGAATTGAAGGGCCGGTGAGATGGCTCAGCGGCTTAAGCGCCTGCCCGGCAAGCACGAGGGCCCGAGTTTGACTCCCGGATCCCACATACGAAAAAGGGGCCGGTGATATCGCTCAGCGGCACGGGCGCCTGTTGGCGCGTGAGGTCCTGAGGTCGACCCCCCGGTACCCACAAAAAAAAAAAAGAATTGAAAAAATCAGACACCCCCAAATTCAAAGACCCAACCCAAAAATGGGCATCTGAGATGAATATGCAACTTCTCAGATGAAGAAATACAAATGGCGGGCCGGTGAGATGGCTCAGCGGCTTAAGCGCCTGCCTGGCAAGCGCAAGGGCCCGAGTTCGACTCCCGGAACCCACATATGAAAAAGGGGCCGGTGATATCGCTCAGCGGCACGGGCGCCTGCTGGCGCGCGAGGTCCTGAGGTCGACCCCCCGGTACCCACAAAAAAAAAAAGAATTGAAAAAATCAGACACCCCCAAATTCAAAGACCCAACCCAAAAATGGGCATCTGAGATGAATATGCAACTTCTCAGATGAAGAAATACAAATGGCGGGCCGGTGAGATGGCTCAGCGGCTTAAGCGCCTGCCTGGCAAGCGCAAGGGCCCGAGTTCGACTCCCGGAACCCACATATGAAAAAGGGGCCGGTGATATCGCTCAGCGGCACGGGCGCCTGCTGGCGCACGAGGTCCTGAGGTCGACCCCCCGGTACCCACAAAAAAAAAAAAAGAAATACAAATGGCAAATAAATATATGAAAAAATGTTCAACATCATTGGTCATTCATGAGATGCAAATTACAACAACACTGAGATTCCATCTCACTCCACAAAGAATGGCTATCATCAAGAAATCAACCGATAACAAATGCTGGAGGCCAGGGATATAACTCAGTGGCACAGCGCCTGCCTGGCAAGTGCAAGATCCTGAGTTTGATTCCCGGTACAAAAAAAAAAAAAAAAAAATGCTGGCGGGGCTGTGGGGAAAAAGGAACCCTTCTCCACTGTTGGTGATAGTGTAGACTGCTACAGCCACTGTGGAAATCAGTATGGAGATTCCTTAAAAAAACAGGAGTAGATGTCTCATTCAACCCAGTTATTCCCCTTCTGGGTATCTTCCTGGAAGAATTAAAAACATACCACAGCAATATATGTGCACCTATTTTTATAGTAGCTCAATTTGTAATAGCTAAATCTTGGAAACAACACAAATGCCCATCAACCAAGTAACAGATAAAAAAGATGTGTTCTTTTCATACAATAGAGTACTACTCAGCCATAAAAAAGGATAAACTTGAGACATTTATACAGAAATGGATGCAACTTGAGACCATACTCATAAGTGAAATAAAACAGGCTCACATGTGTAAACATCATATTGTCTCCCTGGTGTGAGAGACTGAAAAAGTAAATAAAGACCAAAATGTATAATAGATATTGTGAAATGGAAAGAAATTGTTCAAAAGGAAAGAGGAACTAGGATGGAGGAAAGGGGAAAGGAAGGAAGAGAAAAGGAAAAAAATACAAGATAGTTATACTACTAGTTTCTCCTACCTCATTGAAAAGAAATGTTTGTGCTAATATCACTTGGAGAAATTTTTATGCCCATAGCTTGTACTCTGAGTAACTACTTTGAAGATAACAACATGCAACATAATAACTATTGTTATACTCCTATTATTTTGTTGTGAAATTTTGTTTTATTTTTTCCATTAAAAAAACTTTATGTAAATGCAAAAGAATCAAAGTTATCTCATTCATATTATCAGATTACAGTACAGTGAAGCTGGAAATCAATGGCAAAAGAAATTTCAGAAATTATGCAAACACATAGAAATTAAACAATACACTCTTAAATAATCAGTGAGTCACAGAAGAAATTAACTCCCAGAACCAAACAATCATGCCAGTAGAACGTATCAGAACATATGGGACCAAAAAAAAAAAAAGCAGTCCTAAAAGGGAAGTTTATAACTGTGAATCCCCACATCAGAAAAGCAGAGTGAACCCCCCCAAAAAATAACTTAATGATGCACTTCAAGATCCTAGAAAAACAAGAAAAATTCAACAAGGAAAAAAAAATTATAAAGATCAGTGCAGAAATTAAGGAAATTGAGACTGAAAAAGCAATACAAAGAATCAATAAACCAAAGAGCTGGTTCTTCAAAAGAACAAACAATATAGACAAACATTTAGCCACTCTTACAAGAAAAAAGACTGGACAGGCAACACTGGAGGACAGATCTCACGTGGCTCAGCTCAGAGACATACCAGCTTCCTGGGCCACCCAGCTCTGAGAACATTCCAAACTCAGATCCCTGCCTGCCAGGCATCCCCAGGGAGGCTGCAGGGCAAAGAAACAGTGTACCCCACTTGGATACAGCCGAGGTCATGCTGCTGACTGCCCTGTTCAAGTGGGCAGGTGTGACGGAGGGCTTTGTGGGTTGTTTTAGGTCATTTAGGGCCAGGGCTGATGTACCCAGAATAAGAATATTTGAGTCCCACTCTGATGCTTTATCCTTTCTACATATAGCCCCACACGACTCAGCCTCCCTTCTTAACAACATAGACTATTTTTTAATATGCGTATGAAAAGTCACCAAATTAGTAGTCAGATCCCACTGCCCACATGTTTTGGTGTTGTCCTAATGGAGACATCTGCGATGTGATGGTCCAGTGTTCAATGCCCCACAAGTATTGAGGGAGTGCAGCTGGGAGCCAGGACTGCTCTGAGTGCCTGGAATACAGCAGTGAATGCAGACATATGCCCTAGCCCTGGGCTTTACACTGCAGTTTGTGAGACACTGAATATGATTAAAGTATTTTAAAACAAATGGAAAATAAGTTAAAAGGAGAGATGCCACAATAATTGAATAGAGGAGGGTAAGAAGGTAAGGGTGCATGGCCATTGGCCCCCACATCCTGGAGAAGGTGACTTTGCAACACAAGCGGAAGAGAACTGGGGGTGACCCTGGCCTCGTGCCTGGAAGAATATTTTGGCAGAAGAAACAGCGAGTACAGGGGCCATGGTAGGAATGGGTCTCAGCACGCAGAGGAATAGCAAGGAAGGGACAGGAGAGAAGATAGTGAATGAAGTCAGGAAGCCAGGGTGGGAGAGGGGCGCCAGACTGTGTAGGACTGGGAGGCCAACGTGTAGTTTCTGTTTCATGCAGAGTGAAACAGGGAGGGCTTGGATGACTTTAAGCACCTAAGTGGCATGACCTACTTGATTTATGTTTTTAAAGTATGTTCCTACCAGCTACGCTGAAAACAGGTTTGGGGAGAGGGGAGAGAAAGCAAGGAGACTGGTTAGAATTTTCTGCACATTCTGGAGAGACGTTGGTGGCTGGGAAACAGGGTTTTAGCAATTAAGGCGGTGAGAATTGACCAGATTATGAATTTAATTCTAAATGTAGTGACACTACAATTTCTTAAAAGGGGGAGAAAGAATGAGGACAAGGGAGGGAAGAGAAAGAATGCAAGGCTGAATCTAAGGGTTTTGGTCTGAGCCACTGGGTGGAGGGAGTTGCTATGGACTGAAATGGAAGCAATGGTGAGGTGGGTGCTCTGAGGAGATGAGTGGCTCCATCTGGGAGTTGTACATTTGGGGACATCTGGACTATGAAGGGGAGAACCGGAGAAGGCAGCGAGAAGCCTCAAACTCAACATGCTCTGAACAAAACTCTTGTACCCACATCTCCCACCACCACTCCCAAAGTACCATTTCCAGTCCTCCACCTCTTAGGAACAGCAGTTCCACTCAACCGGATGCTCCGGCCCCAAACCTTCAGGTCATCCTGTGCGCCCTCCATCCCTCCATCGTCACACCCTGCACCTGACAAACAGTGTCGGTTCTACTTTGTGATAGATTCAGAATCGAGTCACCACTGGCTCCTCCCAGTGTCACTATCTCAGTGCAGTCCACCATCATCTTTAATCTATTGAAATTAATACTTGATGGAAATCAATATAAAATCAACTCCTGGGCTCCACAGAAATGTAACATTTGGTCTCAAAGTTACTATTTGACTTTTTTACTAGAACTTTAACAGTAAGATTTCTAAAGTCAGATAGTAGGCGAATGACACTCCCTCTGCTTGGCAGATTGTTCCTGCAGTCACTGTAGTGTACACTGCCATGTCACAGGCATCTCACCGCTACATCAGAGACTTAAGAGGCCAGAATCTTTGAGGACAGCTTTTTCATTCTGGGCCTTCATGGGCTCTCCTTTCCCTCTGTGGGTGACAGCAGTGGCATCGCTGAACCTATGTGCAGACTCTGAGCACGGCCCAGAGGTGCTTTCTGCCCTTGCTGATGACAGCAGGTGTTTCTAGTATTGTTGCATGTGTCTGGCATACCACGGATCACCTTTTAAAAATGTACCCATAAGCTAGATCTAAAAATACTGCAACAGGGCCGGTGAGCTGGCTCAGCCACGTAAGTGCCTGCCTGGCAAGCGCAAGGGCCGGAGTTCAACTCCCGGAACCCACATACGAAGAAAGGGCCGGTGATATCGCTCAGCGGCACGGGCGTCTGTTGGCACGTGAGGTCCTGAGGTCAACCCCTGGTACCCACAAAAATAAATAAATAAATAAAAAGAAAAAGAAAAATACTGCAACATTTTAGTTTCAATGTAGTTTCATTTCAACATAATAAAATTAGCTTTGACTTTGCATCCAAATCTTCTAGCGCATGAAGATCAGGACAGCACCTTTGCTGTGGTCAAACAGGAGGAAGACAAAGGAAGGTGTCCTGTAATCAGTATGTGTACACCCAAGGTACTCCAGGATCAGTCACACCCGCAGTGGATTCCAAAAGCAAATGCCTTATCTTCAAGCAATTCTTTGGCTGCTGATAAATCCTGTGGTGTTGATAGTTTTGTCTGCCAAATACATTTGTCCCTCTGTATCTGGAGGTTCTGCACTCACAGATTTCACCAATCCCAGGGCAAAAATATTTTGGAAAAAAAATTGCACCTACACTGAACATGAACTGACTTCTTCCTTGTCATTATTCCTAAACAATGTAGCATAAAAACTGTTTACATAGAATTTGCTTTTTTTTTTTTTTTTTTGTGGGTACCGGGGGTCGACCTCAGGACCTCGCACACCAGCAGGCGCCCGTGCCACTGAGTGATATCACCGGCCCCTTTTTTAGTATGTGGGATCCGGGAGTTGAACTCGGGCCCTCGCGCTTGCAAGGCAGGCGCTTACGCCGCTGAGCCATCTCACCGGCCCAGAATTTGCATTTTTGACGTATTATAAGTAATCTAAAGATGATTTAAAGGAGGAGGTTTCTTTTGGCTCATGGTTTCAGTGGATTCAGTCTATGGTCAGCCACTGCAAGGCAGAAATGTTATGGTAGAAGGGTATGCCATGGAGGAGACTGTTCATGCCAGGCCAGCCAGGAAACAGAGAAACAAGGGGCTGGGGAAGGAAATACACCCTTCCAGGTCACATCCCACCTCCAGTGGATGAACCCACTGATGAGTACAGCACCTCCATGATCCAACCCCCCTCCAAAGCCCCAGCTGTGAGTGCATGAGCGCTTTGGAGGACATCCCAGATCTAAACCACACCAGTCAGGAGACTCTTCTTTGGCCAAAGAAGAATGCTGATAGGTGGCCCCTCATCTTGGAGTGATGGCTTAGTAATGTTGTTATATTCTTCTGTGTATAATTACTTCATTTTTTTTTTCTTTTTTTTTTATGTGGGTACCGGGAGTCGAACACAGGACCTCGCACTTGCCAGGTAGGCACTTATGCCGCTGAGCTATCTCACCGGCCCTATAATTACTTTCTAAATACCCAGCTAAGGGGTGTGAACAAAATATTGATTGTAGTTCTCAAATCACACATAGCCTTCACTATATTTGTTCCATTGTCAATGTCAAACACAGGACAATTTCTTCTCTCATTTTCTATTCAATAGCTATTTCTTTGATCAGATTCACTATATTGTTGGTTGTGAAAGAGCTGACACTTTTCAGCAAGCTAGTTAACAGAAGCAGAGTTGAATTTATCATTACTCCACCAGGCTGTCAAACTTTTAAAAAGACACCTGCGTCTCCCAATTTTTGATGTATGATTCACAAAAGTAGAACATTTAATGATGTTACTGCCTTCTGTGTTCAGAGCAGACTATAATTCAGGAAGAGATTATCAGTATGTGTTTTCTAGAAGGAGCTTTTATCTAAGATTCATATACATATCTCAAAAGCCCTTCATCTTTAACTACTGAAAATAATAGACAAGCTATAACAAATGTCTTAACAGTTCCTTTAAGTGTTTAGTCATCATAGACTCGTAACTATAAAGAATTATCTTCTGAAAAGATTCTAACAGTCTGTGTTTTCAGACAAGTTAATAAACAAAATGTGTTATAGGTGCCTCATTTTCTCTAATATTTTATTGTCTTAAGATTCTTTACTATGTCTTCATTGAAGATGATTTCTCACAGATGCTGTTGAGCATGATTACAAAATCTTTCATTCCTGTGATACTTTGACCAAAGTAAACATTCTGCTTCTAATCCATCCTTGTTAGGTATGAAAAAGTCCAAATAAAACACTCATGACCAAAATGGAATTAAGTATAGCTTAAATAGTTTTTTAAAAATTATGTTGTTTAGTGGTATGAGTTCTTGTAGACAATTTACAGAGATTAGAAAAATGATATAACGATCATCCTTATCATCATCATCATCACCATTACTACTATTCTTACTATTAGTAGTATAACATTTTATAAACATTTGTTAGTACAAAAATATAGATTTTTTCTAAAATTATGTAGATAACACAGTCTCTCTTGTCAATTGTATGACATGTTATCTACTCCAGTATTAAACCATTTGAAAATACTTCATGTTTGATTTTCCATAAAATCAACAGGTTTGGACACCCTAGTTAAATATCACAGTATTTTACTCATATTGTAATATATGTACTTTTATTCTTCAACAGACTGATAGAATTTCAGCACATAAAGGACATAATGAAATTTTCCCTCCAAAAAACTTCTTTCCAAAATCTGGTGATAATTTTCATATATTAACAATAAATCTGGGCCGATGAGATCACTCAGCAGTGTAAGCGCCTGCCTGGCAAGCGCGAGGGCTCGAGTTCAACTCCCGGAACCCACATACGAAAAAAGGGTCGGTGATATCGCTCAGCGGCACGGGCGCCTGCTGGCATGCGAGGTCCTGAGGTCGACCCCTGGTACCCACAAAAAAATAAATAAATAAAAATAAATCTAAAATTTATAACTTCTTAAATCACTAACTTAGTTTTCCTAGCCAAGCCTGATGGTGACATTTGTGGTCACAGATTTTGACCACACAAAATTTGGAGATGTTCAGGAATGCTGCTGAAAGCCTGCTATTTGCCCACAGTAAAGAGTAAATAGATCTCTATCGTTTCACGGGATGAGCTCTGCTGTACTTACGTGTTTGCATTTGTGTATTATTATATTCTATTCCCACTTCATCTAGTATGTAAGCTTCACAAATGCAAGGAGTTCTTTATTCATCACTGTATCTTGCATAACCTAAAAGACAAAAAAAGCTGATGAATGAATCAATAAAAACTATGCAGCTACTGTAAAAAATAAAACCCATCTACTCGTACTGACACACAAAAACGTCTACAACATACTTACAGACGCGCGTGCTTTCTGTAGACAGCTGCTTTGCCCAGCATACTATCTTGAGGTACTGACTCCAAGTTAGGTAGATGCTGAATGAATGAATAAATGAATAAATGAATCAATGAATCAATGAATCAATGAATACAATAGTTTCCTTAAGGTTACACTCCCTGTCTTCCAGTCTCTCAATCTTCCAAACTATCCTTTCCTATTAATTTGTTCTTCTATGTATTAATACTTGGATAAATCAATGCCATCATCTTTTTAACATGCAAGTCAGATATCTTCCTGCCCAGAAGTCTCTATGTCTCTCCATAATCTCTGTAAGTTCCAATGTCTATAAAACAGCACCCAAAATTTTTCCTCATCTGATTCCAGCAAGCCTGTACAGATGTGTCTCCTGCCACGGCTGCTCCCTGTCCCCCCTTAACCATTTCATGCCTTAAGTGTCACCAAGACCGATTGCTTATAATTCTCCAACCTACCAATACCGTCTCCTTCACTTTCTGACAAAAGATCTGCTGAGACTCTTATATTTTTTCCTGTATATTTAATGTGTCTTTTTTCTCCAGGCGCTTTTAAGGTTTTGTCTTTGTCATTGGTTTTCAGCAATTTGATTACTGCGGGCCTCAATGTAGCTTTCTTTGTGTTTCTTGTGCTTATATTTTAGTTATAATTTTTATTAAATTTGGAGATATTTCAACAATTATATCTTCAAATATGTTTTCTGTCCGATCTAATCTAATACTTTCTCTCCTTTGGGATGCCAATCGTATATGATTCAACTGAAGTTCTTTCTTACTCCTTGATGCTCTTTCATATAAAATAACTTTCTTATCTCTCTAGTTTCATTTTGAAGAGTCTCAATTGTTGTATCTTCAACTTATCTTTATCTCTCCTGTGTAATATGTCATTAGTGCCATACATTGTATTTTTATGTCGAGCACTATAGTTTTCATCTCTAGAAATTCAATATAGGCCTCTCTTGTGTCTTGAATTTCTCTAATCTTTTGAACACATGGAATACAGTTCAATAATTATTTAAATATATTTCTCTTCTCATTTTAACATTTGTGTCAGCTCCAGTTGGTTTTGATTGTTTTCTTCATTATGCATTGTGTTCCCCTGTTTCTTTGTATGACAGTGATCTTTGTTTGAATGAAGGACATTAACTTTTGATTTGCTGGTTGCTGCGTATTTTGGTACTCCTGTACATATGGCAGGCTGCATTTGAGGATGCAGTTTACTTACCTGGGAAGAGTTTAGTCTTATTAGATATTGCCTTTGTTATTCTGAGTACCTCATGGGACTCCAATCTGGGTCAAATTATTCTCCACTACTGGAGAAAAACCTTCCTATGAATGTATCCCAGTGTGCCATAAATTATGAATTTTTCCAGTCTGGCTTGTGGGGATAAACAACATTCCTAGACCTGTGTGGGTGCCTGGTACTTTTTAAAAATCCTTTTGAATTGTTTCTTCCCACTTTTGAGTAGTTTCTTCACACAAACACACGCATCAGTAAGGTGCCAATTATGCAAAGAGAAGCTTCTGGCAATGTCCAGGGCTCTCCCTCTGTGCACCTACTTCTAGCTGGTCTTGCAAACTCTAGCCTGGTCTCCCCAAACTCTCAGTTCATCTCCTGGTCTGCCGAACTCTGCCTTGATACTTCTCATTCTATTTTAATATTCATCCTTCTTAATTTTGTCCTTAATGCACAATGAAATTTTGGATTGAAGACAGATTTCTTACTACACTCGTAGCAAGATCAATAGTCAGAGAATGGTCCAGCAGCATTCCCCCACGTCTCCAGAGCAACATAATGAGAACCAGATAAGAAAAACTGTCTTCCCTGAGTGATAGCCCCACCCCTTAGGTAAAGAACGACAGAAAAAAAAATGATTTCTGTCTTGTGTGTAAAAGAAAGAGGCAGTTACATTTCTTTCTGCTTCGGGGGGAGTCTTCTTGCATAAGCCTTACTTTATCCTTTTGGAATGTAAATAAATCTCTCCAGAGAACAGATAATCCCACTGACTCCAGTTTTACAACACAAAGATGTCTCCAAGTCCCAGGCTCCATCCCCTCTTGAGATATAAACACATATCTCTGGGGTTAGGCAAATGTCCCTGGAGTTCCCGCTATCTATAGAGTTGTAAATTAACTTCCAAGATTTGTTCTCAGGTCAGATTTCAAATTTCAGTAAAATTTGTTCAGAAAGCCCTGACAGTGAAGAAACATAAAAACGTTTTCTTTTTAATCCCACCTTCTCCCTGTGCCATGACCTGAAAACTCTCAAAAGAGTAAGCCAAACAATTGTTAGGCCCCATCTCTTGGAGGTCACTGTCCTTTGTGACTAGCATTCATGTCTTTTCTTGGGTTTTATTTGTTACCCCAGGTGGGAGAGCAAAACCAGTTCCTGCTACCCATCTTGGGAGGAAGCCAGTCTCACTGTGCTTCACATCTCTTTGCCTTGTCTTGTTCTTCCCTCTGCATAATCTACACCTCACCACCAAACCCATGCCCTCCTGATTACTACCTGTCAAGGCTGACAACTCAGCACAGGCTGCTGTGTAAGAAGGAAAGCATCCTCTCCCACACTTCCCAGGTCACCATGGCCTAGCTCAGGTCTCCTTTCCCTTGGGTGCCTGGACCCTGAGAAAAGCTCATCTCCTGCGTGCTCCAGGGTTTGAGGGCCATTCTGTTCTTCTTGACAGTGACTGGTCCAGGAGAGGCACATAACCCACGTATGGCCGATGAGATGACAGAAGTTGGCTGCTGGACCTCTAGCAGAAGTTTCTTCACCCTGTGAAGAGACACAGAAAGAAATCCTTTCTCCTCCTCTTCTGGACATTTGAAATTTGAATGCTTTGCACACTGCCCCTCCTTACTCATAGTCTGAGAATGAAGCCAACACTGGAAAGATGGAAAGAACCTGGGACCTTCATGGCTCACTCAGCTGCAGAAATTGGATGTTCTGTTATATACAATGATTAATTTTCTAATTGTTAAGACAACTTCAGTTGCAGTTTTAGCCAGACCCTCCCAGCTGATAAACTGTGTTAATCCCAAGCTCCTGATCACCTTGGACACGTTTCCTTCCCAGCTGTAGCTGGATGCACATCTGTCTTCCTCCAGACACCACATCCCTTAGGAGCCAGAAGGACAGCAGGGTGGCTTGCCAGCGCCTGGTACAGAACAAGTAAGGAAGGGGTCCTCAATGAGTGATCTTCCCCCTGCAGCTAGAGAAGAAGTTTCTATTGCTACTTGTGAAGTTAGCTAATATTTATTAGGAAGTTAACCATGTGCCACCCACGCATTGTAATTCACGTGATCCTCCCAACAACTCTAGGAAATAGCTACTATTGCAGCTTCACATTCCCTTTTCAGTAGGAAAACTGAAGCTAGGAAAAGTTCAGTAACTTGTCCGCACTTACACAAGTTCTGCTAGGAAGTAGCAGAACCAGGAGTAGAACCCATGTCTCTTAACCACAACAATTTTTTAATGATCTTATTTTACTAGTTTATCTCTCCACCAAAGTCTAGCACCAGATTTTTGGTCCACACATATAACAAAGGTGATTAAAAATGATTTGAGTTAAGTTGAATTCAATTCAATTCAATTTAAAAACTGGAGAGAAGGGTTGTTGCTGACGTTCAAATACTTGCCAAGGATCCTGCCACAGTTTAACCATAATTTCTCCATAAAGAAATAAATTGATACTTCAGAAGCATAACTTATTCATTCTGAATAGAGATTCTCAGGACTCTGCTAATGAGATTGATTCACTAAATTCAAAATTCTTCACATAATTCATGTCTTGCTCATTTGGCCCACTCCATTTTCTACTTTGTTACTGAACTCATAAGTATTTCATCAACTATCACAAAATTCCAGATTTGTTTCCTTTTTCAAGTAAGGGGTCTGGAAACCCAATAAATATTAATTAGTAAAAAGGATGAAGGTTGACTTGATATATTTCTCTCCCCTAATTGCTTTTGAAGACCCTTGGCATCATTTAGCATTTGGGTTGAAAGCTTGGAAAACACACTTCAAATCCAGTAGTGCTACCTTCCTTTGTCCAAAAAGCTTTGCAATCTCTAACTACATATTCAGAGTGATGAGAGCAGATAGAGTTTCCTCTGATAATCCTGAACATGGAGCCATTTGTCACTGACATTGGTGGCACCAGAAGAGCATTCTGTCTGGAGTCACCCTCCTGGCCCCCTCTTCCACCAGTTGAGATAGTAAAGCAGGGACATTCAAACAAAGTTTGCAATGTCAGAGTTAGAAAAGGTTCCTCTGCTAGCTACAGAACAATAATGACAACCAACAACATGAAAACCTATCTGTTAGTCGCTCTAATTTTAAGACACAGGCCTGGGCCAGTGAGATGGCTTAGCGGCGTAAGCACCTGCCTGGCAAGCGTGAGGGCCTGAGTTCAACTCCCGGACCCCACATACGAAAAAGGGGCCGGTGATAACGCTCAGCGGAACGGGTGGCTGCTGGCACACGAGGTCCTGAGGTCGACACCCGGTACCCACAAAAAAAAAAAAAAAAAAAAAAAGACACAGCCCTCAAGAGAGGAACCCTGGGAGGGTATTAAATAAATTTATGTGTAAATGAATCTGTATATGCATTTTAAGTGCCCTGTCCTTTATGCAAGCTAAATGCCTCTGGGTTTTGCTGACTTTCTGACTGGACCCTTCCCTGGTCTCTCTGGTCTTTTCCAATCTCCAATGCAGATGTGAGCAGGTGTGGGTGAGGGCCAGCCTGCCCATCCCCTGTATGCACACTTTGCACCCCACATGACCTTCGGGTCTTTAAGCAGCCAGATCCTCCAGTGTGTGGAACTGACACCACGGGAACGCATTTGGAGTTGTCTTCACCTTTGCCAGTCGCCAGGGTGAGATTCCTGACAGTCACAATCACTGAGCAGCCCCTGCCTTGTGCAGCTCTCCCTCTGCACTTTCAGGATGTGAGGCACTAATTTCCACAGATACTCAGCCCTGGGTTTCTAGCACCCCTAGAAATTTTAAAGCTTCACACCGTTTCCTTAACAGATGCTAATGGTAAGCTTTTTACAAAGAAGGTTTCTAGTTTCCAGTCAGCAGTGAAAGTTCTCTTCCTCTCCACTGCCTCTTCTTCCTCATCTTCCTTTTGCCTACCAAATAGCTCCTCCTTCCCCAAAGCTGTGACCTCTAAGGTGTTATGGATCATAGCTTTGTCATCTCATGAGCAGGCAAACAAGATTACCACAGGGAGCAGAAGATTCAGAGGAAGCAAATCTCCAGTGCCCCTGACATTTGCCCTGTAACTCAGAGGGGTCATGCACTCTGCCTCCTCCAGGTCGGTGTTATTTCAAGCTGTGAGAAGAAAGGTGGAAGGAAAGTTCAAGGACAGTGTGTCTTTGGGTTCATGAAGGAGACCAGGCCAGAATTTTTCCAAGGATGGCATCCATAGCTTTCTTTTTTTTTTTTTTTTTTTTTTGTGGTACCGGGGGGGTCAACCTCAGGACCTCGCGCGCCAACAGGCACCCGTGCCGCTGAGCGATATCACCGGCCCCTTTTTCGTATGTGGGATCCGGGAGTTGAACTCGGGCCCTCACGCTTGCAAGGCAGGCGCTTATGCCGCTGAGCCAGCTCACCGGCCCCATAGCTTTCTTAAGTTAGTTAATTGACAAGAGCAAATCGGAAGCCCCAAAGGGATTCAAATAAAGGAAATACAGAAGATTAATGCTGGAAGTCTGCTCTTAATTTGGGTAGATGAACTTCTCATCTTAAATAGAACTAATTCCTTTGATAGGCAAAATAGCTCAAAGCTATCTTCTTCTGCTTTTCTATCTCTGGACAGGAGTTTACAGATGTTCGAGCAACTTTAGACGATATGAGTAATGAACATTCCTTCCCATTCACAAAAATCAATGGAAAAGGAGTCAGAAGTCCTGAGTTCATTTTACAGCCACCTTGAATCAGATGAGTTGAGTTATCAAACAGCCTTTCTGTGCCACAACATCTCATTTGCACAGTGAGGGTCTGAATACCTTTACTCATGAGGTTGGTATGCACAACTCTTTGTAAACTCTAAAATGTTACATAAATAAAAGGATCCATTGGTGTGATGGTCCAGGCACATTTCCAAAGCACTCATTTCCAAAGAGTTGGGCACGATAGGTTGGTGAGCTATGGTAAAACTTAAGGAAGAAGACATTTTTTTCCCCATACAAGGGGTGAGTGTTGGCAGCCTGGAAAGACAGTGAGAAAAGTCTGCGATGACTGAGACACACCTGGCCATTGCTTTGGAAAGTACGAGCCCTGGCAAGGTTCAATGCCTACATCTCCTAAGCCAAAGAATAATGTTGACCAGAAAACAATGAAAATAGGTTTCCTCAACTGTTACAATAGTATCTAACGTTTGAGAAATGCCTATGATGTCCCAGGCACTATGCTTTTCTTGCTTGTCTAACTGAATCCTTCCCCTGTGAAGTCATTGCTGCTATTATGATAAACCTCATTATCGAATCTAAGGAAATTGCCCAAGGTCATATAGGGTAGTAACGGAGATTCGAACTCACACTCCTAGCCACTCCTTTGCTCTCCCTTAACATTCAAAAAAAAAAAAAAAAAAAGGTCTCGATAAAATTAATCTTTCTGGAGAATTGTGAAACTCCTCAAATCCTCCCCAGGATTTCTCTGGGGCAGAGAGAGGTAAGGACACTTCTACACTGTCACTGCCCACACTGCCTCTGGCTGTAATCTTTGGCTTATTAAAGAAAGCCAAAGCAGGACAGGGCTTAGAGAGGTGAAAACAGATGTTATCCAGGGGAAATGTCCAGAGTGGAGGAGACCTCAGTGGAGAATCCTGAACGCAGCATGGATAGTGAGAGTGGACAGCCAAGGAGCAAGCTGGGGTCAGCAGAGGGAAATTCCTAAGAGGAAATATTTAGGGCAAAGGGGATTCGGTTAAACTGCCTGACAGGATTGGGTGGGGAATAGGAAATGTAATCAGATGTCAGGGCGGAAGTTCTGGCTGACCTAATTTGGCAGGATTCTTGATAAAACCCGCATTCTTGAGGACAAATCTCAAGCATAGGGCTTTGTCCAAAAGAGCCCTGAGGAGCGGTCCAGAGCTTGTCAAGGACAGCATCTTCATCATGTTCCTGATTTTCCTGTTTGGAGCTCTGTCAACCTGGAAGTAGACTCAGCCTGCCCACAATTCCCACCCAAAGAATTTTTTTAATGTTTCCAGAGATAGTTTACATCCCAATAGTAGATACAACTTGAAATTTACACAATCCTGTTTCCCAAAGACCCTTGATAGTTTCTACAATTTAAGCTCTAGCCTCAGCTGTGTTGCTGTCCATTCCCCTCTCTGCCCGTCTCCACCCCTTCCAGTCTCCACTCTGTCCTCTCACCCTCAAACTGGCATGCAATTCTGCTGTTGTCTTTTGTTCATTGAGTTCCTGCCACATCATACTCTGAAGTTCTCACAGTGCCCCAGTGACTTATCAAATCAAAATCTCCCCAAACATGGTTCCTTCCCAGTGTAAAATTTCAGTACAAGCTCTTCAAATGAGGACATTTCTGCCTTGATACACTTGCATTTAGTACACGTTTATTCCTGGGAGGCAAAAAGAGGGGGCAGTAATACAAAACCACAGTGATTTTTGATATCTTGAGCTCTTGTACTTTTAAGTCAGTGAAAAATAATTAATATTGGAAATCATATACCCCAAGTTCTGCAATTATTATTATCTCATTTGCAAAACTCATCTTAATCTACCGTAAATTCACTACAACAGGAGATGAACTGTCTCTACAAAACATTAAAATAATCTATTTTTAGGAGAGGAAATGACGTGGTGACATGAAAATGTGTGATTTAAAAAAAAAGAAAACTATCTCCTAAAAAAAAAGTCTACTTTCTTTACCCAAATATTGTGGCAACTGCTCAGGCCCAGGAGCTATACAACTGGAAGAGGACTCGCTCTGCAGATCAAGAAAGTCTGCTTTATCGGCAGCCTTGCTTCTTCACAATTTCTACAAAATCAGTTCCTAGTTTTTAGTAAGTTCACTGAACTACAATTTAATGAAGAACTTATTGATAAAACAACTCTGTCACCTCCTTTACTTTCCCACTTCTACCAATTCTCATCCATCCATCCATCCATCCATCCATTCTGTCATCATTTATGGAGAGATTCCTACAGGCAGAGTCTCAGAGATGCCGGGTCTATGTGGGGGTCATGCTTTATGAACGTTCTTAATAGAAATGACATGTTATTATTCATTCACTGGGCCTGTGTTTTGGGGATCACCAACTGTTCTAGGCATCTACATTTTGTTCTCCTACCTAGCCTTCATAACAACGCCATCTGGGGGCATTATTTGCTTCATTTTACAAAGATTATAACTGTAGTCGGAGAGGTTAAGGAATTTACCTATGGTCACTAGTCAATGGCTGGTTAGGGACAGAGTCCAGCTCTGAACCGAGGTCTGTTTGATTCCAAATACTCGTGGAGATAAATCCATCAGCAAAGGTATAATGACATGCGGTGTCCCGGCCCAGACACTGTCTTCCTGTGACTGCGGTGGGACAATGACCTACTGGAACCCACTTCTCCACCGCTGCTCACACTTCCCTGGGTGGACAGGAGGCTCCTCATGTGCAGGCTCCATGCCTGACTTCTTGGACTCTCCCAGAGCACAATACAGTCTTACAGAGATGTCGCTCCATTACTGTATGAAGAAAAGAATTAGAATATGATGTGAGAAGAAAGGAGGAAGCGAGGGAGAGAGAAAAATAAAGCTTTGCTATTAAATCAGTCACAGGGCACCTTACAGTGCTTACTACCTGAAGCATTTTGGGTTGTTACTAGAGCACAGTTAACCCTTATCCATCTCCTCCTGAGAGAGGATTCCGGGTGCAGAACATCAGCAACCAGACTCCAGCTTTTGTTAACATTCAGGAGCTACAAGGCTTGGCTTGTGCTTTGACCCTGATGGAAATGATTTTGTAGTGCAGTCCCAGCCAGGACAGCGTACAGAAGAACGCAGTATCAGCCCTTGTTAATTATTAATTGTAGT
The DNA here is from genome assembly GCA_028451465.1 of Erethizon dorsatum. Lineage (NCBI taxonomy): Eukaryota > Metazoa > Chordata > Mammalia > Rodentia > Erethizontidae > Erethizon > Erethizon dorsatum. Next base: position 109,805,341 of record CM051832.1, on the reverse strand, counting down.
GAACATAGCAGCGATACCTTGTGTATTTACCAAGTTTACATTCGAGGTAGTTGTACCCCTCACTCCTCATCATAAACTACAAGTTTTTACAGTTTATAGAGACAGAGGCCAGGTACACAAGGTATAGGCTCAGGGAACCAAGCTCCAACACCTGACCCAAGTCTCCTGGTTCCTGACCCAAAGTCTGCCTTTCCAGTCACTCAAGGCACACATTTTTTTCTTCCAATTATGTCATGATTTTTTCTTTCTTTCTTCTTTTTTTTTTTTTTGGTACCAGGAATCGAACTCAGGACCTTGTGCTTGCCAAGCAGGTGCTGCGTTGCTAAACCATATCCCCTGCTTTTTTTTTTTTTTTTTTTTTTTTTTTTGGTCTTTTTGAGACAGGGTTTCACTATGCAGTTCAGGCTGGACTTGAACTCACTTTGTACCCCAGGCTGGCCTCGAACTTTCAGTGATCCTCCTGCCTCAGTCTCCTGAGTGCTGGGATTACAGGCATGCACCACCACGCCCGGCAATTTTTTCTTTATTTGTATTTTATGTTCCATTTTGCTGAAAGAACTTTAATCTTGTTTCAATGTATATAATTTCTAAGCACTTTCACAATTTATAATTTTTCTTGTTTTTTCAGAATTTTCATTTTTGCAGTATTATTACTATTTTACATATATAGAAGAAATTTTAGGAATGTAAGCAACAATCTAGAATAGGATATCAAAAAGATACATAGTTTCATTCCTTTGAAAGGAAGGACAATAAAGTCCTCACCTTTATGTCTCAGCACACAGAGAGTTACCATCTTCATGAAGAATACACAAGGGGTTTTTAAATTAGTTTTATTGGTACATTTTAGATATATATAATGATCACATTCACCATAGGGAATTTGTACCTGTACATAATATATCTTTTTTTTTTTTTTTGTGGGTACCGGGGGGTCGACCTCAGGACCTTGCGCGCCAGTAGGCGCCCGTGCCGCTGAGCGATATCACCGGCCCCTTTTTCGTATGTGGGATCCGGGAGTCGAACTCGGGCCCTCGCGCTTGCCGGGCAGGCGCTTACGCTGCTGAGCCGTCTCACCAGCCCCTGTACATAATATATCTGGATTCTTCTTTTTACCTCAATCCCCTCCCCTCCTTTCAACCCCTCTTCCCCTCCTTATTTACAAAAGCTTTGTCTCCATTTTTTCCTTCTATTCTCTTTTTCTTTTATTTTCCTTTCCTTCCTCTCCCCTCCCCTTCACTTGTTCTCCTTCCCATTGGAACATTTTCTTCCTATTTCCCAATATCTATTATACATTTTGGTCCTTATTTACCCTTTTGGTTTCTCACACCAGAAAAACAATGACATATCTACACATGTGTGTCTGATTTATTTCACTTAAGAGTATGGTCTCAAGGTGCATCCATTTACTAGAAATGTCTTAATTGATCCTTCTCTGTGGCAGATGTTGATGGGCATTTGGGTTGTTTCCAAGATTTAGCCATTACAAACTGTGTTGCTATAAACATGGGTGAGGCACACTTATTTTAACCTCCTCCTATGGCCTTCGGTGACCTCTTATCATTATAATAATGGTTTTTAAATTTGGTCTGAGGTGCAGAGGACGGGGTTCCCTTGGCCCCCCACTTACTCCAGGCTCCTATGATTCATTTTTATGACCTAATACAGTGGTGATGAACCTATGGCACGTGTGTTATTTGTTTTTCCTTTAAGACAAAAGATGTTAATGTGTGGGTTGTTTTTTCTAAACTAAAACCTCAGTATTCAGGTTTAATTGCAGAGTTGGCACTTTACAATACGTAAGTGGGTGTTGGGTTGCAGTTCGGGCACTCAGTCTCTAAAAGTTTGCCATCGCTGCCCTAGTGGAATCTACACTGCGTTTCTGACATGGCTCATTGCATACATTTAACTCAACTCAGGTGTAGGCCCTACCCCTCATCTCGAAAGCGAAAACTCCTACTCTGATAACCTTTTGGACTCAGAAACACCCCATCCCACTGCATGACCATGGAACTAAGGGAATATTTTATTATAAATGTAAACTCTCTCCACGTTAAAATATTTGGGACCTTTCAATTTGAACAGTTGGAATATTTTATTCCAGTCCTCATTTTTTTTCTGGAAACCCACCACGGAATCTCTGTCCTGCAGCCGTGGAGGAGAAGGAACACAATCTCTTTTGGCATCCTGTAGGTGAATAAGTCCCAGGGGTGGATGGGAGTATGGAGAGGTAGGTGGAGCAAGAAGGGCACAAGCAACAGTTCATAGGTCCTTAAGCCATAGCTGGTGACCCGTTTGCACTTCTAAGCACACCAAGGAGCTAAGAGGTAGGTGCCTCCCAAAGTAAACCTCCAGTAATCTGAGTGTTGATGCCTTAACAGCGGGCAACACTGACGGGAAACTGCCATGGCACAGGGACAACACCAGATCTAAACGGACAGGGGCCCATGGCCACCTGTTCCCCAGACGCAGCTCCACATGTCGGCTGCTGTGATGATTCAGCCAAAAGGTGACTGGCTTTTCTGTCACACCCTAAGTTCACAACGGTACCTCAAGATCCCACAATTTATTTTGGTTCAACTAAGAGTTACAAAGTGTCCACTCTGAAGGGAAGATGGTTTTAGAGACTGGGTACTAGTAAGGCACGCTCCTTACTCTCGGGAGCTCTTGTCCAGCAGGGGAGAGAACTGTAATAATGACAATCAGGGAGACATTCAATATACACATGGTCACCAGCCAGCCAGAAGGAACACTGCCCAGTGTGCATAGGGGTGCTGACTACACACCCACATGCCTGTAATGCCTCACAAGAAGATGGTTGCAGATGGAACTAGAAATGGTCAGGAAAACGCTCAATTAACAGAGTTCAAGTTGCTGCACGGTCAGACTCTGGATGGGCCCTTCGCAGAGGAAGGCTTTAGACCTAAAGGTGAGTAATAATTACCATGTTCAGTGTTAAAAACATTCCAAGAGTTCCTTCACTTGATCCTCACGCTATCCTTTCTAACAAATAGGGAAACTAGGACTTAGAGAGGACAAGTGAATTATCTAAGATCACACTGGCTTCGACTGGAGATTACCCAGGGTGTAGGCCCTCACAGTCCAGCTCCAGAGCTGGCACCAATACCTGCAAGTGGAGGTGTTGATTCTTCTGGAAAAGGAATCAACCTTTAGATTTAGGGATACAGAGAGACTGAGAGAGCTAGTGGGCAGAAAAGGCAAGTTCCTTATCATTTCCTTGTTACAAGGACAAACTGGAAATATCTTAGATAGAACTGATGGGTGGTGAAGTACTTACGCAAAAATACAGGGAGACCCAGGATGGTGTGAGTGAAGATAAATATCACATAAGACAAAGCTAACAGTCACTTTTCTTAAGAACTCGAAGAATGAAGGACTGGCAGAAACACCACCAGACAAACATTGTTCCAGATGCCTCTAAAGGTAATAGGGAGTGCAAGGGAGCTGTGCTCCAACTCTGAAGAACCTGCTGGAAGTATTAAAATAACACTGCTCCTAGAAACAACTTCGGAATCACAGACATGTTCCCCTGCTCTGTCTTTTATCACCGCAATCAGTTTTATGAAATAATCTTTGAATCCAAGTGGTTGATCGGTTCCTGCTGCCTGATTCACACCTACAATCCCATTGCTTTCTCTTGGAAAACTGTCTCCTAGAGCTTTGCAACTCAGGGCAGGTGTCAGACCAGGATGACTACAACTTTACATGGGGCCAAAAGAGCAAAACAGAACCACACAGTGTTCCGGGAGAATTTCTAAAAAACACGTCTCTTGTTCAAATGTTTAATGAGGGAAGGGGAAACGTGACCAACGGGACTGACTTTCACCATGGCTTTCCAAGAGTGCCATGTTCCCAGACCACAGGAATTTCACACCTGCAGACTTCACAGTACTTGAAGGAGAAGAGTTATTACTGTGGCACTCCTGAGGAATGGGACAGAGAGACGGCAACAGCTGAATAATCATGAAGTTTCAGGTAGTTGTAAGTAGCAAAAATTTCTATTTGATAGTAAAAAGTGAGTCCCCAGTGCCAAGGCTGGGGACATGATTGCAGAAAACCTTTTCCTGTAAAGACCAAAAAAGTACTATCAGCCATTTGTCCATTATCCATGGCCTAAGTGTTAGCCTCACATGCTCAGAAATGAATTTCTTCATTTGCTAATTTGATAAAAATATACTGGAAGCTTACTATATTACATGCCTGTCATTGTCCACTGTCCTGGGCGGCACTACTGGGAGGCAGCAGCACCTTTGGGTGGTGAGGTCTTGTGAAGATCCTTAGGACGTTGGGCGGGGGACTCCCTCTAAGGGGTTTTGGACTCAGTCTCTATTTCTCTCTCCCTCGTTCTCTCCCCCACCCCTCCCCCATCTGCTTCCTGCCTAAAATGTAAGCAGACTGAGCCAACGGATGCTTGCCATGATGTGCTACTCTCATCAGAGACCCAAGGCAGTGGGGCCACCAGATCCTGGACTGGAATGTCCAGAACTGAGAGCTAAGATCCTTTCCTCTTTGTCAATTAACTGCTTCAGGCATTCCACTGCAGTAACGTGAAGCTGACCAACACACACACTAACTCTTATTTTGAAAATAGTTCTGAGTTCTTTCCTGGAGAGAACAACTATTTCTGTTTTTGCCACACTGACATGCAGATAATATGACAATAACGTGAGAGGTCTGTTACTCACTCACTTGATGAGAATAATGAATGTAATCATAATTTTGTGAGAATTTTTCCCTTTAAATACCAGCTCTATTCAGGGACCCCATTTCTTCATTATGCTTGATAGTTTTACCAAAATTGCAAGTGAGAATATTTTCCCTCAGGCTCAAAGAGCTAATATGAAAGAGACCAGAACTAAGGATTCCAGTAGGGGTCAAGAAAGATGGAGATGCTGCACTAGGAAAAGCCAAGTAATAAGAAGCACTTTGTGGAAAAGGAAGAGCAAGGTGGAAGCCTGGAGGTGAATGAGCAGACTGGTCTGGGAACTGGAAAAAAGACATGTGGTGGCGTGCATGGAGGAAGCAGGAGAATGGCAGATTATGAGCCCGGAGAGAGGGTTCAATCAATCGAGAAAAACATTAAGGCTAATGAGAACCAGGCTTTCATTATCACAGAAGTGATTACAGAACAAGAAGCCCATGATCAGCCCTGTGGTGCTGGATGAGAGTTGGAGGCACTGGCGTGAACTCATGGGCTTGAGTGCACATGGACACAAAATCAATGCAGACATAGACATGGGAGTGGTGCTCATTCTACCCACTGAGAAGACCTGGGAAAACAATGTCCCAAAAGCAATGAGCACACCTGCCACCCAAATCTTTCCAGGTATCTTTCTCCTCTAAAGAAAGCCATGGCTCCCTGGAGAACAGCTGATGCTAGAGCTAGAGATGGGGAGATTCTGAGACATCTTGTTGCTCCAGAGAGCAAGGAGGTGTTCAAGAATGACAAAAGTCCAGCTTTAAGAGGATCCCGATAGCCAAACTGGGGACAATAATGACAGCAATGAGGGACAAGTAATGACAGTAAAAATTAAAATCCATTGAATAAAATAGGATTTCATGAGCCCACACTGATATAAATAAGTGGAAAAAATAAACAAATTGAAAGTTTGAGAGGATCCAACATGGCTAAATTGAGGAGAAGTCATGTATGAGAGACTCAAAGAAGGTCAACTAAAAATGCAAGTAACTGGAAGAAAGGCAGGGACAGACACCCTGATACAAAAAATCAATTTGAAAGAAGAGACCTGTAGATCAAACAAAATGTACACATAGGAGTAAAAACAGAGGGAAAACAGTCCAAAAGGGCAATGTCCTCACCCATCACAGGAACAGCCATTTTGAGAACTTCCCAAATAGCCAGTGGGATCCACGGAGTGCAGCAGAGTCTAGCCTCACAGGACAGACTTGGGGTATATGGGCCCCTTCATCCCACTGTCCCCTCTACAGACACTGAGGAGGCTGCAGCCTGGCACCATTTTTACTGGCACACACCAGGGGATAGTTACCAGGGCAGGAAAGACTCCCTCCCCATCCACCTGATCTCAGACTCAGAAAGGATAAACAAGCAATCACTGCTTGTGTCGGGAGTCTTCAGTATTGAACCCCAGCACATCTGAGTCACCGCCAGGAGCCTGAAGCTTATCCTATGCCAGCAAGGACATTCATCCAGCACACAGAGCTAATGCCAGTCCAGTTTGGGTCTGTACTCAGCACCTTGGGCTCACTTCAGTCTACAGCCAGCACCAACTGCCTTGCTCCAATCCTAGACCTGTCAGAGACTTCTGTCTGACACTGAGCACCAGTCCCTGGGCAGCCCGGGTTTCCATGGGGTATTCCAATCCCACATGAGTCTCTAGCTGGTACACCTGGACTGTGGCAGCATCCATTCAGCACCAGATGCACTGCCCCCACTGTGGGCACATCAGAGTCTCCACCCTGCATTTGGCCAGAGTCCAAGACACAGTCCTTGCTTGGTACAATAGACCAGTTCTCTGCCTGGTTAGCAGCAAGGGCTAAGGGTCTATCTGTCTTGCCTGGTGCTCGGGATGCTCATGAGACACCACCCAGCATCCTGTCCCCTCACTGAGCTTGTTAGAATCTCTTCACATTGGTTCCGGGAGCGCCTGGGTCTCCACTGGGCACACTGAGGCAACACGAGCCTCCACCTGGTATCTGGAGCTGGTCCCACAGACACCAGAATATGCAGCAGGCACCCAGCATTGGCCCCCAACCAGCAGGAATCTATGCCAGGAGCCTCACAATCCAATGCTCCACACCTTTCTTGAGCTGGTAACCAAGCTTGAACATTTGCCAGAAATGGGTTTACAGACAGAGACCAATTGAACTGAGAAATCTCACACAAATCCACAGACCAGAAAGACAGGCAGAGAGGATTGTAATTTGTAAGAGTAAAGACCACAGAGCACCCACTCGGGACCCCACCTGTCCCTCTTGGACAGAAGCTTTCTTTCTCTCAATGAATACTTTCTACTCTTAACCTCCATTGTTCCTAGAGTTCATTCTTCGATTTTATAGAACACAAACTCAGCATGTTAGACATCTAGCAGGTCAGGAGTTATATTTCCCTTATGTTATTTGGATTATTCGGAGATCCTTTATTATCCTTATATCATACAACCTATATCATTTGGAGGTCTTCTACTGAGATAATTGGACAGAGCTACTTGTGATAAGAGATATATGTCAAACCAGCATGAGACCACCAGTCAGGTGATAATTAAAAAAAAAAAAGCATATGTGATGTTATATATATGTGTCACTACACTTACAGATGAAAGGCACTAGGCAGCCCAGACAATGTCACACACTTCTTTGTTGACATCCCATTAAAAGATAAATTAGATGAGAACTTCTTTATGTACTAGATACAGATGATTGACTAAAAAGGCTATTTTATATTAAAATATACATTTAAATATGTTTCCAAGATAATATCATGATTGATACACTGACAGACTATGTGTGTCTCTTGATCTCAAGTTTTCTCTGTAAAACTTTTATAATTGTTACCTGTTAACATTCTGCAAGGATTCAACTACCAAAACAACCACAATTGGCAAGAAATGAGTCCTCTGGCTATACTTTATATTTCAAAGTGCATGATATTCACATGAGATTATAATAATTTAGCTCACTGCTCACACAGCAATACTGATATAACTGATCTTCTCTTCTGGGTATTCAACAACTGAAGTTTGGAGACCAGAACTAAAAAGGTAACTGGGCCAAGAGGACAGCCCGTATTTTGGCCCTGGCCCTCCAAGGTCAACAAGGACCCAGAACACGAGGAAACATTTTCTACAGGATCCTACAACTTTGGTGAGTCACCCAGCCTCCTGATCAGGAAGATTGCTGGACTCCAGAGGACAAGAATCAACAAATGTACAGTGTGCCAAAGGAGGATCACCAAAGACAGAAAAGTCTCCGATGCTTTCACATAAAGCAACATGGTCAAGCGAGACTGTGACCCATCCTGATGGCTGACACTGACAGAGGAGCTGAGAGGCTCTGTACATTGGTTCCAAAAGTAATGCCTGAGGAAACTTAACTGACCTTAATAGACAGCAAGAGATTAATTTTGATTAACACAGGTCTCATTTCAACTTGGTCTTGAACACCCAACAGAAAAGTATAACCAAAAGATGTATGAAAACAATACCACAGTAATAAAAGCTAGATATAAAAAGGGGTTCCAATTGCTGACCCCTTCTGGCAGTTTCCAGCTACACCAGTAACTGACCACTGTTGTTGTGCATTAAGGAAAAATTACAGTGGAATCTATAACAGCTCAGCAAGAGTCTTTAAATTCCTTAGCTAAAATTGTCCTTCAAAACCACCAAACTCTCCATCTTCTTACAGCTAAAACTAGTGGGACTTATGACAAGAAGTATCAAACTCATAGATAACCTCCATTAGTAGAGGGCTCTAAGAGCCAACTGGTTACAATTGCTATTCCAATCCCCTATGAGCAGCTTCTGGACATGGCTCTTTCCCCAACCTGCCTTTCCATTCTAGTGCTCAAGCTTTGATTATACATGCTTTAATTTCTTGGAAATTTAGACAGCTAAATTAGGTAAAAATATTGTAGGCAGTCAGGGCTGGGCTCTCGAGGAAGTCTGTGCAGAAGATGGGAACATATGGAGACCATGGCTAGAGGCACATCTGAAGACTAAGTCACAGTGGCCAGTTTTGCATACTTCCCTAAGGGATAAATGGAAGTTTGAGATTATTGGCATTGCCCCTTTGAGATTTCCCATTATCTCATTAGGGGTGGGCTATCCTCTCCCACCCACTAAGACTAAGACCACTAAGTCTAAGACTAAGACTACTAAGACTAAAGACAATACTATAGATTATTGACCAAGGTCAATGATGTCATCCAGATGCCCCTGCTACTATTGGATCAATATTACCTAAGTGACTATACTTGTAATCTTATTGGTTGATCATAATTTTGACCCACATTGTACCCACCTCATGATTTTGCTTTCTAAAACTTCCTTTGAGAAGTGGGTTCATTGGCAACCCAATCAGGATCCTTCCTATCTCTCAGGAGCTACTCCTATTCTCTATTCCTATCCCCATTCCTCTTCCCCAATAAGTTTTCCTACTTTTAAAAAAAAGGCTTAAGAAAACTCTGTTGGTGAGAGTGCAGACTTGTACAACCACTATGGAAATCAGTGTGGGGAGTCCTCAAAAAACTAGGATTAGAATCCCATTTGACCCAGCTATTCCCCTTCTGGGTATTTTCCCAGAAGGATTAAAAACATCATACCACAGTGATATATGTGCACCCATGTTTACAGCAGCATAATTTGTAATAGCTAAATCTTGGAAACAACACAAATGTCCATGAGCCAAAGAATGGATAAAAAAAAAAAAAAGATGTGGTATTTTTATACAATGAAGTACCACTCAGCTATAAAGAAGGATAAACTTGAGACATAGGGAAATGGATGCAACTTGAGACCATACTCATAAGTGAAATAAATCAGACTTTCATGTGTAAACATCATATTGTCTCCCTAGTGTAAGAAGCTGAAAGAGTAAATAAGATCCAAAATGTGCAATAGACATTGTGTGCAATGGGAAGAAACTGTTCAAAAGGAAAGAGAAACTGGGATAGGGGAAAGAAGAAAAGAACGAAAAGGAAAAATAAATAAATATATATATGTATATATACAAGATAGTTAAGATAGTTATACTACTAATTGCTATTAGTTCATTGAAAAGAAAGGTTTGTGCCTATATTGTTTGATCAATTTTTCAGCCTATATCTTGTAATATGAGCAACTACTTTGAAGATAACAATACACAATGTACTAACCATCGTTACTCTCCTACAATCTTGTTTTGAAATTTTGTACCATTGATTTTATTGTTTTTTTCTTTAAAATAAAAATTTTTTTAAAATCACCAGTCACAATAACTTTTAAAAAATACCCAGGGATCAATCTAACCAAGGAAGTGAAAAATCTCTACAATGAAAATTTCAGAACCCTGAAGAAAAAAGTTGAAGACACTAGAAGGTAGAAAGACCTTCCATATTCAAGGTTTGACAGAATTAATATTGTTAAGATGGCTATATTACCAAAAGTTGTCTACCAAGTCAATGCAATCTCCATCCAAATACCAAGGACATTCTCCACAGAACTAGAAAAAAAAAATCCTAAAATTCATATAGAAACACAAAAGACCCAGAAAAGCCAAAGCAATCCTAGGCAAAAAGAGCAAGGCCACAGGCATCACAATACCTGATTTCAAATACTCCAAGGTGGGGCCGGTGAGATAGCTCAGCAGCATAAGCGTCTGCCTGGCAAGCGCGAGGTCCTGAGTTCGACTCCCGGATCCCACATACAAGAAAAGGGCCGGTGATATCGCTCAGCGGCATGGGCGCCTGCTGGTGCGCGAGGTCCTGAGTTCAACCCCCGGTACCCACAAAAAAAAAAAAAAAAAGAAAATACTCCAAGGTATGGTACTGACACAAAAATAGACACACAGACCAATGGAACAAAATAAAGGACACAGAAACAAATCTAAAGAGCTACGGCCATCTGATTCTCGACAAAGAAGCCAAAAATATGTATTGTAGGAAAGACAGCCTCTTTAACAAATGCTGTAAGGAAAAATGGATATTCTCTTATAGAAGACTGAAACGAGATCCTTATCTCACCCTGTATGAAAATCAATTCAAAATGAATAGAAGAACAATATATAAGACCTGAAACTTTGAAACTGCTAAAAAGAAAAATGTGGGGGAAAGGCTTGACACTAAAAGTACAGGCAAAGATTTCCTGAATAGGAATTAAAGTCAGCATGACATAGGAAATAATAGACAGAATAATAGCAAAATAATAGCAAGAATCAACAAGTGAGACTACATCAAGTTAAAAAGTTACTATACAGCAAGGGAAATAACTAACAAAGTGAAGAAGCAGCCTATAAGGTGGGAGAAAATCTTTGCCAGCTACTCTTCCAGCAGAGGGTATCTAGACCTGTGGTGGCAAACCTGTGTCATGTGTGCCATAGCCACCTGTTTGTTATCATTGAAAGCTCTAACAGGTTTGCCATCACTGATCTAGACTATACAAAGAATTCAAAAAACAACAAACCTTCAAAGAGCCCAATCAAAAACTGGGCAAATGAACTGAACACACTTATCTCAAAAGAAGTACAAATGGACAATAACTATATGAAAAAATATTCATCACCTTTAATAATTAGAGAAATGCAAATCAAAACTACCTTGAGATATCTTCTCAACCCAGTCAGAATGACTGTCATCAAGAATACAAAATATAGGGCTGGTGAGATGGCTCAGTGGAGTAAGCGCCTGCCTGGCAAGCACAAGGTCCTGAGTTCAACTCCAGGATCCCACATACGAAAAAAGGGCTGGTGATATCGCTTAGCAGCACAGGCACCTGCTGGCACATGAGGTCCTGAGGTCGACCCCTGGTACCCACAAAAAAAAAAAAGAATACAAAATATAATAAACATTGGCAAGGAAGCTGAAATAAAAGGAATGTAAATTAATATAGACACCATGGAAATCAGAATGGAGGTTCCCCAAAAAACTAAAAATGGAGCTACCATTTGATCCAGCTATGCCACTTATCAGTATATAATCCCAAAAAATTAAAGTCAGCATAATATAGGGACACCTGCATACCCATGTTTACCGCAATTCACAATAGCCAAGATACAGAACCAGCCTGGGTGCCCATCAAGAGACGAACAGATAAAAAGAATGTGGGATATACACACTGTGGAGTATTACTCAGCCACAAGGAAGAAAGGAATTCTGTCATTTGCAGAAAAAAAAAAAAATGGATAAGTCTGAAGATCATCATTTTGAGCAAGACGAGGCAGATTCAGAAAGACAAATGTCACATATTCTCCCTAATATGTAGGATCTTTAAAAATGACAGAAAGTGGAAGGGAAACTATCACTAGTCAAGAGGAAAGGAGGATGTCAGGGTGGGTAATAGGACAGATGGATGTGGTCAAAATATATTCTGTGCATTGAAAACTGCCCCCAAATGTGGAACTAGGGGACAGGGTGGGGCAAGGGTGTGAGAGGTGAAAATGATCAAAGTAAATTATGTGTATGTAGAAATCTGCTAAAATGAAACCCATTAACATGTATAACCAATATGCACTAACAAAAGAAGATGTGAAAAAAAGATTATGTTCTGGATCTATAAACTTGGAAATGTGTGTGCGATAACCAAGCAAAGATGCTGAATAAGCAGTTGGAAATGTGAGTTTGGTGCTTATGGGATGGAGGTACATTTTAGTCACCAATTCATGGTTTCAATTATAAGACTGTGTAAGATCACTGCTTCAAACACAGTTCTTGGTGAGAAATAACCGGATCTCCTCTAGCACTAAGGTCAGGCAGAGAGCGAGAAGACAGAGAAGGATGTTAAGGAAGAACAGTAGTGAAATCAGAGGAATCATAAATGACTTGAGAAGAAAGGGTTTCAGAAAGGAAGCGATGCTCTCAAATGCTCCTGAGTCATAAAATAGTGTGGAAGCAGAGAAGTGACCACTGAATTTGAAATGTGGAATTAATTAGCAACCTTGATAAATGAACTTCACTTTGGCTCCATCAGTAACCCAGGGTCAGTCAGGTTTGAAGACGCTGAATAACACTTGAAAAGCTCATAATGAACTGATTCTGAACCAAAATACCAACTGACTGATGTAGAATGAAAAGTCTAGCTTCAATGTGCAGCAGGTAGTAAGTCACTAGATGTCCCCATCAGCCTGACAAGGCTCCTGATCCCTCTAGGCTGTGCCTTCATCAGAATCCAAAGTGCCAGAAGGTTGGCTAGGGAGAGCAGAAAGAAAAATGGCTAATGAGGTGAGGTTCTGATATCCCACTCTATTCACCTTCAAATTATGAAACAGCCTCTTTCCCATCTTGCAAGATGGCGGGCGAAAAAGCTGAGGAGCCAGATACTAAAGAGAAGAAATCTGAAGCCAAGGAGGCTGGTGCCCCTGGCATGGTTAAAAAGGGTAATGTGAAGGCTAAAAAGTCCAAGAAGGGGCAGCCCCACTGCAGCCAAAATCCTGTCCTGATTAGAGGAATTGGTAGACATTCCTGTCCTGCTATGTACCACAGAAAGGCTGAGTACAAGAGGAAGCACTCAGCTGCTAAATCCAAGGTTGAGAAGAAAAAGGAGAAGGTTCTTGCTACTGTCACAAAACCAACTGGTGACGAGAATGGTGGTACCCAGGTGGTTAAGCCTCACAAAATGCCTAGATACTACCCCACTGAAGATGTGCCCCGAAAGCTGCTGAGCCACGGCAAAAACCCTTCAGTCAGCAGTGAGGAAACTGCGAGCCAGCATCACTCCTGGGACCAACTTGATCATCTTCACTGGGTGCCACAGAGGCAAGAGAGTGGTTTTCCTGAAGCAGCTGGTCAGTGGCTTGCTACTTGTGACTGGGCCCCTTAACCTTAATCACGTTCCTTTGCATAGAGCACACCAGAAATTTGTCATTGCCTCCTCCACAAAAATTGGTTATCAGCAATATGAAAATCCCCAAACACCTCACTAATGCTTACTTCAAGCAGCAGCAGCTGCGGAAGCCCAGACACCAGGAGGGTGAGATCTTCCAACACTGAGCAAGAGATACCAGATCTCAGAGCAGCACAAGGTTGATCAGAAAGCGATGGACTCGCAGATTTTACCAAAAATCAAAGCTATTCCTCAGCTCTTGGGCTATATGCATTTTTGCTCTGACAAATGGAATTTACTTTCACAAATTGGTGTTCTAAATTTCTTACTAAGAACCTAAGTAAATAACTGATTTTTTTTAAATTATGAAATATCTCAACCTAGTAGACCAAAACTGTTCCTGGGCCAAATAAAGAATCTTCACACAAGACAGATTGAAATGGGCATAGCCAGCCTTTGCCTCTGACACTTTTTACCTCTTATTTGTCAGCGGCTGACTGATACTGTTTCTCAGTGACAAAGGACTCAATACCCTTTTTAATACATCTGTTAGTGCCTTCTATCAAATTACGGTCAGTTTTCACTGGTCTCAGAGCTATTTCGACTTTGCACAGATAATCCATTTGCCATTGACTTCATAGGCTTTCTCATAGCAGTCTTATTTCCATCATTTCCAAGTTCTTGGGTATTATTTTAAATCTTTCTGTATAGTCTCATTCATTCTTTCTGAATATCAGAAATACAAATGAATCTTAAGAGTAGTCAGGTTTATCTGTCATACAATAGAACAGAAATTTAAATTCAATATTCTTTAGGCTAAGAAATATGACAACATTCTTTGGGTAATTTTGAATAGATAATGAGCATAATCACTGGAATTCAAGACTGATAGAAAAAAATACAGATAGACAGACAGAGTCCCATCAATTTAGGTATAGCACAGGTCAAATCACATTTACTGAAACAAGTCCTTACATCCGGCATCTAAAGTAACAGCTCACAGGCCAGGGATCAGGATGGTTCTGTTTTCTCTGTCATAAAACACTTTGAAGAGGGATGAGAGAGATTATGAAATCAGACATAGACGGAGCAAAAGAATTCCCCTCAAACCTCTCTCCCAAGTTAGAAATCATAGTTGTTGACCCTGTGAGCTTTCTGAGGAAATAAGACTCTAAGGAATCTGTCAGTTTAACTTGCCACCACAGGAGAGCGATGCAAGACAGGCCTTGAGGGCCAGTGAGATGGCTCAGCGGCATAAGCGCCTGCCTTGCAAGCGCGAGGGCCCGAGTTCGACTCCCGGATCCCACATACGAAAAAGGGGCCGGTGATATCACTCAGCGGCACGGGCGCCTGCTGGCGCGCGAGGTCCTGAGGTCGACCCCCCGGTACCCACAAAAAAAAAAAAAAGACAGGCCTTGATTCCTAAATTCCTTCACCTGCTTCTTCTGGGTTTTTACCCTCCTCTTTCCACCCTCTTCTCCTACGACCAGGAACCAAGACAGACACAAGAACCACCAGTTTGGGTGGTGGCACTTAACAGTTAACAAAATATTCTTCTGTTTCCTCTAATTCTTTTTTTTTTTTTCTTCCTTTAATTCTAATGACCCAAGTCCTGTTTTATACCTGAGGAAAATGAGGTTTAAAGACAGTTGCTGTAGAAGACCAGGTCTGGTCCCTCCCCAGTCCCTGCTGTCTCTCCTACCCATGACCTCTTTCTTGCACCTGTGTCCCACCCTATGAGGCCATCTGCCAGGAGGCCTTCATCAGTGTCCCCGGCCAGCACCCCCGCCAGCACCATGCTCTGGGCCTCCAGAACAGTGTGCTACACAAATCTCTTTTCTTCATAAAGAACCTAGTCTCTTGATTAAGACAAAGTACAAATTAGTGGCAGAGTTGAACCTTATTCAGATCATACTACTCTAAAATATAAGATCTTCTCTTAAATTATATTTTATAGCTTTATCGAGGTATAATAGGCATACAATAAACCACATATTTATAGCACACAATTTGATGAGTTGACATATGTATTCACTCATCAGACTATCACCCCAATCCAGATAATGAACATAATCATCACCCCCAAAATTTTCCTTGTACCCATCCTATCCTCCTTCTTCATCCTATGGCCAAGAACCTGCTGATCTGACTTCTGTCACTGAGATTGGTTTATATTTCCTAGAATCCTACTTAGATGGAATCATGTAGTATATACTCTTTCTATATCTTACCTCTTTCATATAGCATAATTATTGTGAGATTCATTTATATTGTATGTTTTGCTAATTCATTTTTCACTGATAAGTATATGCCATTATATTGGTAGATCACAGTTGTTTATCTTTTCACATGTTGGTGTTGTTTGAAGTTTGGGGCTATTGTACGCTTTCATTTCTCTTGGGAAAATATCTGAGCCTTGAACACCTAGGTAGCGTGGTATATGGTTAACACTTTAAGACACTTCCAAACTGTTTCCCAACGTGATTGTGTTATTTTACATTCACACTATCAGTGGATGAGCATTCTGGTTAATTTATAACCTTGCCAACACTTGGTGCGGTCCACCTTTTCAACTTCAGTGGTCACATGTAACAGCGTGGTTTCAGTCTATATTTCCATAGTAACTACAGATACTGAGAATCTTTTCATTGTTTATTAGCTGTCCATACATCTATGTTGGTGAAGAGTCTATTCTAATCTTTTCCCCATTTGTATTGAGCTATTTGTCTTCTAACTCTTCAGTTAAAGGAGTTCTTTATATATTACAGCTACAACTCATTTATACCCTCTACAGATTGTTTTCTCTCCATCCATGCCTTGAGTTATTATTTTCTTAACAGTGTAATCTTGAAGGCAAATGTTTTCAATTTTAGTGCTGAACACTTAGTTCTAAGTGCTTCTTTAGCTATACCCCACAAATTCTGGCATATCATGTTTTCATTGAAATTCACTGCAAAATTCTTTCTGAATACAAAGTGTCCCCTCACTTTCCAACCCTGGATCCATTGCCTTCCTCTTTAAACATGTCCAAGCAGGAGACAGACCGCCTACTTGGGTACTAATACTTAACATTTCTTAACTTCACTGAAACCTACCATTATTATTAGCCCATTTTACAGATGAGGGAACTGCAGCTCAGGAGATGAAAATAACTTGCTCAATACTGAAATATCAGAAGGCAAATTAAAACCGTACTCCCGACTCTAAGTCCTGTCCCGATTTCACCAAATCTCTAAAGTTCTCAGTGAAATGCTTTGCATGCTAAGTTTCTAAGATAGTTTGTATTTTAAAAGAAGATACCCAAGGCTGTCCCAAGTGTTCTCAGATTTCTAAATGTGTTAATGTCAGACACAGCAGCCAGAAAGGCCAGGCAATATCCCAACCTGTCCTCTCTGGCCTTTGAAACCACCCACATGACTGCCCTGGCCTTAGAGCATCCATTGCAACCCAGGTGGTTTTGCATTTGACTCCATCAGCGTTGTTAATGGCCTGGCAAGTGGTCCTCAAACTGGCACTTAGAAGACTCTCCTGGGAGCTCCCAGGGATTCTGGTCCAGTCAGCAATGGATGGAATGCAGGAATCTGGATTGGACAAGCATTTAGGTCATTCTGCCACAGGATGTTGGTGGATCACCTTCAACCGGAAAGGAGACAGGAAGTAGAGGGTAGGGATCAGGATGGAAGAGAGCAGGTGGTAGACACAGGCAGGGGACTGGGTGTGAGGCACCTTGCTGCCCTCCTTGGGATTGAATTTTAACCCAAGAGCAATGAGGAATAGTTGAGATGTTTAGGTTGAGCAGTTCCACGATATATTTACAGTGAACAAAGATCATGACGAATGGATTAAAGGGGTCAAAGACAGAATAGAGCAATTGTGGCAGGAGAGGATGGAAGTTCGGACTATGACAGTGGTGGCAGGGATGGAAAGACTTTCAGAAAGGAGAAAATTAATGCACATGAAGAAATAGAATGAAAAGTTTCAGTGAAACAGAAAAATGTCAAAAAGTTAATGGAAACTGCTAGGAAGGCTCTAGGGATAGGAAACCAGCCTAACCCTGGAAATAGCGAGTTGGGGTCTAAGAGAGGCTTCTCACCCATGGGACCTCTTGTGCTCTGAAACTTGCTGACTCTGTCTTTGGAGAAGATTTATTATTTATGTTAATAAAGGGAATTTATTGCTTCTGATCATAAAAGGGTGCTGCTCAGCCTGTAATCTGGGCAGCAGCCACGTTAACAGCAACTATATTTTACCAAAGGTCTCTAGAAAGCAGTTTTATGGTGCACTCCTGTGAACGGCCTTCCCGCCAGCTCCCTGTTCCCTGGGCTGCACGTGGTTGATGGGCTCAGGTGGTCGCAGTTCATCGCAGCGTCGTCGTCTCATCCTGTCTGCTGCAGAGTTGGTAGTTGAACTTTGTCCTGAGCCCAGCAGTAAATGTACTCAGAGAGGCCTTGGCAGGAGTGGCCACATCTTAGTGTTGAGATTCTGTAGACAGCATCTCGTGGGTAACGTAAATCCAGATATAAATACACATTGTGTGTTTGTCCCTTCCCACAATAGTTTAATTGTGTCATATGTCATCCCCTGAGATTAGTGCAAAAGGTTACAGGTTCAAATCTCACAGACGTTGCCTCCTGATTGAATCAATTCTATTTTAGCTCATGTGTATTTATATGATTTTATTATTTTTCTAAGCCATGTCAGTCATGGTCCCACAAAATGATGATAATTTCCTGTGTATCAGTTAAAGAAAGAAAATTGCCAGGGGAATAAAGAGATGATGCCTACCAAAAAAGCCTAAATGAGAAATCCGCCTCCCACTTCCTCCTTTGTGGAAAGGAAGCAATAGACTTTCTCATGGGGTTAGGGTGGGACCAAGTGAGTTAGTATAAATAGAATGGTAGGCCAGGCCTCGATAGGAAGCATTTGATAAATCGTGGCTTTGGGACTCAAAGGCCATCTCCCAGAGAGGCGTAACTGACCATCCAGCAGTCCCTGTTTGTTCCCACACTGGTCGTGACCATCTCAAATTGCCTTGTTTCTTTCTCTAATCACTTATTGTCCACTTTATTCCTCTAGATGGCAAGTGGCATGAGAATCCTCTCACACCTGGCACACAGTCAGGCTTAGTAATTTTTCTGAATAAACTAGTCTTTATTTAAAGCCTATCAACTTGAAGTCAAGTCTGAAATTACAGATTTGAGAAGATGGAGTTTCCCGTCCTTTTCCCAAGGAACCCTTCTCCAGTTGTGCTTATCGTGCCAGGGGCACAGTCCTGGCTGTGTAAGCTGTGATACAGCAGAAAGCAGGCGGTGAGGGCAGAGAGGCCACAAGAGAGACACCCAATGGCCCCGAGGAAGGAGTCCTGGCGAGTATCCAGCTAACTCAGTCCGTATTGTCATCCTTCTGACGGATTTCAACTGCTGTTTGTTGTTAGTGAGCAAACTGACCAGTAAAGGGCCGAGTGTGCCTGTGGGATGGAGCGTCCTAACTGAAGAGGGAACAGGGTCTTCAGAGACCGTCAGTGAAATCTGTGGAAGAACACACAGCACTGCAGGTTTACCACTTGAAACTGCATCTTCTAAAATAATAAGAATTCTGTTGCCCACAATTTGAGTCCGTTTGTCTGCTGTCTTTTGTCTTGCTTTCACTGGATAGATGTCTTAAGCATGCATTACACAGACATCAAGCCAGAGTCACGAGGCAGCAATGAACCAGCAAACGGGGGCAGTGTACAGACAGCGAAGTCACAAGAGTGCGTGTGACTTGTCCATGAAGATGTGTCCACTGCCATGGCAACCTTGGTCATGACCTTGATGGCTTTGTGCCTCCCTAGCTGTCCCTGCTCCCCACATTTCCATCATCCTCTACTCTCCATCCCACTCCTACTCTTCAGGCAGGAAAACTGACCGGAACGCCTTTGAGTTAAAACAAGGATGAGACAGCACTAGGAATTAAAAACAATGACCACTGGCCTTGTGTAGACAGAGGCTATGTATCTGAGCCTGTACCAGAAGTATGCTGATCAATGCCAAAGTGACCTTCATCAGTAAGGCCCCGTCTCTCGCTGCTATAGCACAGTGGAAGGTGGAAGGAAAGACTCCAAATGGAGCTGCTAAGTTACATCAGCTGACACTTCCCCATACTGGAACAATAACATCCAGCAAAATAACAAATGACAGAACACCGCAAGCCACGTCAGGTGCTCCAAACAGCTACAGGGCTGAGCTTTTCCATGGAGAGCACAGATTTCTCTTGCAATAAATTACCTTAGATTGCATCCTTTTGCCTGACGCTTTATTGATTAAAAAAGGCAACAAAATAAAGTACAGACAGCAAATTGCTTTCATATGATGGAAGTTGTTATTCCACGTCTTTAAAGAGCCAGGTGAAAAGATGCCAGGAGTGCTGAGATGTGAGTTCATGGTAAAGGTGATTTCCAGATATATGCAGCTGTGTTACCCTTCCTGGGAAGATGAGGAGCAGGGTGCAGATAACTCGTGAGGGCTCTGCCGTCCACCCATAAAGCAGTAAAGTGAGTTCAATACTAGTCAGCACTGTGCTGCTCTGAAACAATTTTTATTCCTAGTTTGTGTCAAACTCCATCTTCCTAAGCAAGGGAGAGCACTGAGCTGATTACCACCCCCCCTGCCTACCCATCCACTTCTCTGGGAGCCTTAGCCCAAGCCAGAGAAGGGAAAGCCCTGGTATGGCAGTCTTTTGAAAATTATACCTATGGGACAGGGCAGTACCCAAAGCTGGATGATCCAAGGGCACACAAGTGACCCTGGCAAAGGGAGGAAGTGTAGCCTACATGCCATCATCCAGTCTTTGCACCTGGCTCGGTGTGTCCAGGTAGAGGAGTCATCTTCATCTATCCTCCTCAGATGGGCCCTTTCCCTAACTCATTAAAAGGGCCATGTAGGAAGCTTCTACTCCAGCTCCAGCACTGTCTCCACCACGGTGAAGGTATAGTCCTTCCTTTCTCCATAAGCTTCACATGCATGTCTGTAATTAAACTTACCACACAGTGTCACAATTTATTTTCATGTCTGTCTTCCCATAAGACTACAAGATCCCTG
The DNA here is from genome assembly GCA_028451465.1 of Erethizon dorsatum. Classification (NCBI taxonomy): domain Eukaryota; kingdom Metazoa; phylum Chordata; class Mammalia; order Rodentia; family Erethizontidae; genus Erethizon; species Erethizon dorsatum. Next base: position 109,784,751 of record CM051832.1, on the reverse strand, counting down.
AGCAGTCTTATTCCCCTCTTTCTACTTACTTTCTAGCATACAACCTGGTATAAAATAAATTGTGCCAGTGCTTGAAAAGCATGTTTACTGACTGAATGCTCAAAATGTATTGAATGATGGATGGGTGGATGGGTGGATGGGTGGATGGGGAGATTATTCAAACCCAAAATACACCTCTCAAGAATATGAAAATTGGCTTACAGCCAGGGAACAGACCTCCTCTATCCTGAGGCAGGAGATTAGGGTGTGGCAAACTATTTGGGGAAATGGGCATGACCTGTGATTAGAGTCCCAACAGTTCCCAAAGCCCTGCACATGGAGCCAATCAGTGAGCACTATCTTCGACTCTTCTCACGACAACTCAAGCAGGTTTTCATAGGACAGCCTAGACCTAAGGTAGGCCTGAGGAGATGAGAAGACAAAAGGCAGCCACTATCAAGCCAGGCCCACTGTGAACTCTTTCAGTGGCCCACACAGTGGTTTGCAAGGTGCATCTTTTTCCTTAACTTTAGTCGGCCAAACTCACTCCGCAGAACATGTTTCTTTTCTTTTCCTACCTTTAATAAGTGTAAAATCTCACTACTTTTTGCACTTGTCTTGACCAATTCTTTTTTCAGGACAGAAAGAACCTGGAAATCACCTTCTAGAAGGAGACTCTAGCACCCTAAAACCTGGTAACACTCCTGTGCTTTTTTTATCCTTTGACACTTATTGGTGAGAGAGAGAGAACAAAAGTCAAGACAGCAAGGGGATACTTTTGTTAATGATAGCATTCCTCACTCCATAAGCCAACACAATTTTAAACTGTTAACACTGTCCTGTGTTTTTCAAGGCTGTGCTGGATAGTTTCAATTTGACCTCCAGATCAAGTATCTACCTCTCTCCCCAACCTGGTGCCCCAGGAGGCTGACCTAGATCGCCTATATCAAGGACTTCGAGAACACTGAGGCAGGAACCTCTGGGCCACCATAGCTTGGTTCTCCCCCTTCTGCTCTATCAGACCTTTTTTTCCTGTGTGTTCTTTCAGGATATGTAGGAGTAACTACCACCCTTCCCCAAGTTCCCCTCACATCTGGGAGAGACTCCCTAACCATGAGCCCTCAGCTTAGCACCCTCACCTCCATGGAAGCAGAGGTAATGGGGCCCTCATCTCCTTGGAAACCGACCTCTGTGCAGAGCCCTGAGTACATGAATTCCACAGCAGATCCACTCTAAGCACTCAGAACAAATGAACGCCTTTACAGTTAACAAACCTTAATGCTTTGATCCCAGCAGCTTATTATCCTCACAGGAGGCAGGCTGAAGGTCCTTTCTTTTCAAAGCTTTGTTCTCTAATCTGTTGTTTCTCAAAACTTTTTAAAAGCAGCACATTTAGAAGATGATACTATTTCTAACACAGTGCAGCAAATGGTTGAGGATTTTCCCAATAAAGACAGCCAACCTGGCGGTGCCAGCCCAGCGTCAACTGCACCGCAACAGCTGAGAGGTCAGTATCCATTTGTGGGACAGAGCAAAGACACCGCCCTTGAACACAGGTACTAGGGAACAGACTCCTGTATCCCTGACACCAGGTGCCAGCGAGGCCCTGGCACCATGACCTCCTTGCCTCGGGAATCTGGATGTCCTCGTGGCCACCACTGATGCATTTCCAGAATGGGTGGTGTGCGGCTTACTGCACAGAGTGGCACAGAGAACCAGTCTGTTGCTTCCCAGTGAGTAGCTACAAGTCCGGGTCTTGTTGCCCTAGGAGACTCACTATGTTTTTATCTAATGGTCTACATTCATCAGCAGTATTCTAGATTGAAGCCAACACAAGGTATTCGTGAATGCGCCAGGTAAACACAAAGAAGCGTTGCTCCCTCCCCTGGGCTCCCTGTTGTCCCCTTACCAACTGCAGGTAACTCTGTCAAGTTTATGCATCCTTCCAGCATCTCCCTCTGCAGATATAATGAAGAGAAGGTGGGGTTTTATTGTAAATTGAGGATTTATAATCATTTGTATATGGGTGACAGTATGATTTACAAATACAAGTAATAATTAAATCAAGCTAGTTAACATATCCATCACCTCAAATACTTAACTTTCTTGTGGCAAGAACAGTTTAATTTTACTTTATTCACAATTTTGAAATGTACAATGCTCTGTTACTAACTATATTCACCATAATGTGCAACAGACCTCAAAATAAACCCATATTCTGGGCTGGTGAGATGGCTCAGCGGCATAAGTGCCTGCCTGGCAAGCGCAAGGGCCCGAGTTCGACTCCTGGATCCCACATACGAAAAAAGGGCCGGTGATATCGCTCAGCGGCACGGGCGCCCACTGGTGCGCAAGGTCCTGAGGTCGACCCCCAGTACCCACCCCCCCCAAAAAAAAAAACATATTCTCTCTACTCAACATTTCATGCCCTTTGCCCATGATCTCTCTACTCGCCTCACCCCTGCCTCTGCCACCATCTTTCTCCTCTGCTCTTGGGGATTTATTTCAGCTTTTAAGTGAAGATGTGTGGTATTTACCTTTCTGTGCTTGGCTTTATTTCACTAAGCATAATGTCCAGTTCCATCCATGTTGTCAAAAACAATAGAATTTCTTTTCTTCTTATTATTCAGTGTGGCTGAACAATACCACACTACGAATATATTGTGCACTGTTTTCTCCATTCATCTGCTGACATGCACCTAAGCTGTTCCACAACTTGGCTCTTGTGAATGCCAGACATGGGAGTGCAGGTATCTCCGCAACAAACTGACCTCTGACTTTTGAGTAAACACCAAGAAATGGATTGAAATATTCTTGTCATTTCCCTTTGTTACACAAAAACGAGCACACTATACACACACCATGCATGTGTGTGTGCATTATTTTGCACCTTTGCTTTTTGCTCTTAACAAAACACCCATATGAGTATGTGTAGGGCTTTCTCATTCTCTTTACAGTGGCGCAGATTTCCACTGTGTGGAGGCACTGTGATTTATTTTTTCCAGTGTCTATTGATGTTTACTCGGCTTTTTCTCAACTTTGTTTGCTACTAGAAGCAGCACTGTCTGTCATGTTCCATGTATACAGGTGTGTTTTTAGAAAAAGAACTCCCAGAAACAAGATTGCAAGGCCAATGGATGAATGCATTTGTAATGTTGATAAATACCGCCAAATTGCCTTCCAAGAGTTTCATTTTGCACTCAAACCAGCAGTGTTTGTGTTCCTATTTCCCTATAGCCTTGCCAGCAGAGTATGTCATCCAGCCTTAGGGTTTTTGCCAATCTGATATATTTTAGTGTAGTTTTAAACTTCATTTACCTGATAAGAGAGGTTTATCATCAGTTGTTGAAGGCCATCTGCCTTTCCTGTTTTTTTTTTTTTTGTGGGTACCGGGGGGTCGACCTCAGGACCTCGCGCGCCAGCAGGTGCCCGTGCCGCTGAGCGATATCACCGGCCCCTTTTTCGTATGTGGGTTCCGGGAGTCGAACTTGGGCCCTCGCGCTTGCCGGGCAGGCGCTTAAGCCGCTGAGCCATCTCACCGGCCCTGCCTTTCCTGTTAATAACAGGTTTCTATTGCTACCAATTGTAGCACTGTTTAAAAGCCATCTCTTGTGTTATGTACATGTACCAAATGTGTATGATTATAAATCCTCAATTTACAATAAAACCTTGTCTTCTATTCATTGTATCTGCAAAGGGAAATGCTGGAAGGATGTATAAATAAGCATTATACTAATAAATTAAAATTTAAAACAATGAAAAAAAAGTCATCTCTCTAGGAAGACAGTTTCTCCATGCACTTATTTCCATAGTGGTCCTCGAGGTCCTGGCAGAAAGGAGCTGGATTTCACTCCAGGTATCCATGTGAGGAGGGAGTACAGCAACCCCATCCAGGCAGATAGACCACGTCATTTCTGACAAATAAAAACCTCACTTAGGAAAGCAGAACTTAACTCAACATTGACCAGGTGATGCCATTTCAGAGAAAGAGAATTTTAGGAAAACAAAACTTAACTCAATCTCAGTTAGATAACCCCATTTTGTTCCTTTCTGCCCAATAACCCTCACCCATGTTTCCTAAATCCAGAGCCCCGTATATATATAACCTGAGCATCCCTGGCTAGGGGCTAATTTCTGGATTTAGGACCCAGGTATATGGCCACGAGAAGCAATAAACTTTCACTTCAAATTTTCTCACAGCTGATCACATTTTTAGTTTTAGTTTTGTCTTCTTTGACCCAATAATCCATCCTTCTAAGAGACAGAGGGAGAGAAGTGGAAGGTGGATCATGTCCACTTTCGGTGTTAGTGCAGCATCCTAGACTTGATCAAATTTTCTGTTAAATGCTTGAGCTGGTGACACACAGCTCAGTGGCCTGCTGATAGACCATTTTTTTAAAGTTCTAACTTCAGTTCATGCATCGGTAATTTCAGATCATCCACGGACATTGCACTCTGGTGTTGTCTTCTTCACTTTCTTCTCTCGCTGCCTTCCTCTCATACTTTCTCCATTTTGTGTTCATTTTTGGTTTTTGTTATTCCCAAGGAAGTCAATCATTATAAATTGAGGGGAAAATGAGGTGATCAACCCATCTCTTTTTCTATAGCATACATTGCTTTTCCTGCTGGATTTTAAAGACTTCAGCAAAATCTTGGAAGTTAACCTGACATCTGCATATGGATTCTCCCACTCATGGTCCCAAGTTGGAAAAAAATCAGGACTGGGAGGAATCAATACCAGAGAATAGGGGTGGAAGGAGCTCTCAGGGACCAACTTCAGCCAAGCAACAACCCAGCCAGTTGATTTGGCAGAAAAGACCCAAAACCAGCAGGCAGGTCTCAGCACCCAAAAGTCTCACCACACAGAGCGCCAGTTACTACCGGGAGCTCCAGCATATCTGCCCAGACATGGCAGGGTCCCGCCAGAGGGTGTGGGGTCCAGGACAGAGGAGGGAAGCTCAGTTCAAGGAGGACCAGCAGGTGCCAATCTGGGGTTCAGGGCTACATCCCACTGCCAGGAAAGGCTACATAAGCAGACAGAGAAGAGCTGTGGGCTGGGGAGCCAAGAAAAGGAGGTCCACCAGTCCAAGACCAATTTACAGAAAGGAAAAAGAGCTATCAAGAGCTACATGCAACAAGACTGGACCCACATTTTCATGCAGTCATTTAACATGGCTTATAAAACAAAGCATTAAAATTTCAGTCTTTAAAAATATTACCAAGTAACATGGGTCGAGGTATCCCCACTCCATCGTAGTTGTGGAACAAGGGAAGCTCAGAACAAGGTGAGGGGCAAGTGGTGTGAGAAGGCACTGGGAGCTCCATGGCACACTGTACTCGGCCATTCAGAACAGAAGCAGAGTTCCTGCTCCTGTGAGTGGACCTCTTTGGAGAGAGTCATGTCCAAGCATTCCATTTCACCGGATTCTCCTCAGGAACACTGTGCCCAGGTCTCCTGCAGTGTAGGTGTGGCACTAGAGAGCCCAGGCAACAGCTCCAGATAATGAATTGGCTGATGTGATTCTGTAAACACAGCTGTATTGGTCAGGGTTCACTAGAGGAACAGATTTATATAAAAAATATATACATTTATATGACATATAAAGGATTCACACAGAAGGCTGACAGTGGCCGCTGCAGAGTTAGGGGTGGAAGAGTACAGAATGGCCATCTGCATGCTGGAGAGCTGGAGGATCTGGTTGAAAGTCAAAAGCCAGAAGCTCACTGCAGAGGCCCGTGTAAGTTTGTGTCAGAAAGCAGAAGGGTCTGTTTTGGAAGCCTGAAGGAACTGGAGACCAACATTCAAAAGCAATGGTGATGACCAGAGCTCCTCTGAAGATGCAGAAGGGAAGACTTCCTTCTTCCTCCCCTTTTTACTCCATCCAGGCTACAAGCCTATTGGTTGGTGCCGCCCCATTTGGGACAGGTCGTCCCTCCTCAGTGTGAGGCCGACATGTCATTCATCCACAGACATACTGGAGTTTACTAATCAGCTTGGTGTTTCTTAATCCCTGCAAGGTGACATCACAATTAATAATCACATCAGCAAACACAATATCCCAGCAGGGGATCCTCAGAACAAAGACAGTCTCCAATCTATGGAGAAAAATTTATGAGAAAATTTGGGCCCAAAACTTTGATAAGGACACATTTGAGAAATGAGAAGGAGAAGCACAGGCACCATCTCTTTTCCCAGCAATCCAGAGCCCACATCTGGCCATGCTGTACAGCTGCTCTTGTCACTTAGGCTGTATTAGTCAGCTTTCCTGTCAGTCAGACTCAACACCTGACACTTGCAGTTTAAGGGAGGAGTGGTTTATTTATCTCATGGTTTCAGAGCATTCAGTCCATGGTCAGCTTGCTCCATGGAAGCATCACAATGGAAGGATGTGGTGGAGCAAAGCTGCTCAGTTCATGGCTGCCAAGAAGCAGAGCAGGAGAACAGCACCACAGGTGAAGGGGCCAGGCACTGGAGACCGTGCCCAAGGTCACCTTCCATACTAACCTCCTAGGGGTTTCTTCATCCAATGAAATTGACATATCAGGATTAGTGGTCATATAGGCCAGTCCACATTCCCATTATGTCATTAAAATTTACTGCAAGTGATGTTTTCCTGGATTACATCAGATCTCATGGAACGTTTGTATAGGATGATCAGTTGTATAAAACTAAACTAATAACAGTCATCATTTATTTTGCATCTCTTCCTTGTTTTCTCAACTGGTTTTCATGGGATATAAAAAAATGGCAGTTCTGACAAACTCTTTCCAAATAGAAAGGCAAAAGAGAGAAGCAACTTTAAACTTCTTGTACTTAGACCCTGTAACACAGAAAGAATACAGATTTCAGCTAAGTATAAAAATAATTTACCTATTATAAGGGAGACCATTCAACTTCATTGATTTCTATTCAGTTCTCTATTGTGACCTCTGTGTGGTAGCATGTATCACACAGCCCCCTCCAAGCATGAAACCCCTCTTCCCGACACACACAGGAGCTTGTGAGCCAGCTGCTGTCACCAGTGTGGCCTCTTCCACATCTCATTAGGGTTGGGCCTTCAGCAGCTGCAGCTGTCAATATCAGGACTAAGTTAAACTCATGAAGTTTAGCTTATTTATTTTGTGTCTAGCCTTTAATCCTGGCATTTGCAAGCCAGCCATAACAGCAAATGCCCGCAGACATGAACCAATCCATTTGCTACCCTTTTCTTTGGGGGCCCTGATGTGTCATAGAATGCCCGTCAGGACATTGGCAGAATGGGAGTCATGGGTACACTTCTGACAGGACACTCGTGCAATGTCTTGATAATTTATTGAGACCACCTGGCTTCAGATATCCTACTCCGAGTCATATCTAACTGCATTATTGTGAAAATGTCCAAATCTACAGAAAGACTGAAGGGACAGGATAAGGTCCATCCATATACTTGTGCCTTTCTTCTGGATTCCCCAATTTCAGACATTTTGTCACATCAGCTGCATCTCCCTCCTTTGATGTGTGTGTACATGTGTGTAGAATGAATTGTGGATATCATGACTCTTCCACTCTAAATAAGTCAGCCCTTATCTCTACATAACTACCTTTTTTTGTTTTTTTCTTTTTGAGACAGGGTTTCGCTATGCAGTTCAGGCTGGCCTTGAACTCACTTTGTAGCCCAGGCTGGCCTCAAACTTGCAGCCATCCTCCTGCCTCAGCCTCCCAAATGCTGGGATAGAATGGGATACTGAGATGAGTGGATTGGCCTGGGACAGCTGGGTGGTCCTTATGTAGTCATGGGCATCTTTAAAGACAGAAGACGGTGGCAGAAGCTCAGAGTCAGAGAGAGAGTTTAAGAGGTCATAATGATTGACTCAGAAGTAAAGAATGAAGCTATAGATGTCAGTAACCTTAAAAAGCTGGAAAAGACATAGGAAAGGATCCCCCTCCTCCAGGGCCTCTGGAAGGGACACAGTCAGCAAACACCTTGCCGTTAGCCCAGTGAGACTCCTTTTGCCTTCGGAGCTGGAGAATCGTAAGGTAACACACTGGTATGTTTTTAAAGCCACTGCACTTGTGATAGTTGGTTACAGTAGCAGCAGGAAACGTATACAGTCTTCCCAGCTGAGTTCTAAGCAAATTAGAGAGGCGGGGGTAATATCAGGACATCACCTTTACGGCTGATAAAGCTAAGAGCAGAAAATATAACTCTGCTCTGTAAAAACAGCAGCTTCCCAAAACCAAAGCCCCATTGGACAGACATAGACCCCAGCCACAGGCAGAGCCAGTGCGAGTGCCACCTGGGCTAGCCCTCACACCAATAGCAGGAGGCCAGAGGGGAACGGACCAGGCTCTGGAGGCAGCCACACTTCAAGGAGAAAAAAGGGGAGCATGTACTGAATTCAAAACCCAGCTTTGTCACACTCTATCAAGGTACTTACTTAAGCTTCAGGCTTTAAAAAGTGGTGATGGGCCGGTGAGATGGCTCAGCAGTGTAAGCGCCTGCCCGGCAAGCGCGAGGGCCTGAGTTCGACTCCCGGATCCCACATACGGAAAAGGGGCCGGTGATATCGCTCAGCGGCATGGGCGCCTGCTGGCACGCGAGGTCCTGAGGTCGACCCCCGGTACCCACAAAAAAAAAAAAAAAAAAGTGGTGAGGATTATTATCTACTAATGACTAATTGCCTGGTTTTTTTTTTTTTTTTTTTTTTTTTTTTTTTTTTTGTGGGTACCGGGGGGTCGACCTCAGGACCTCGCGCGCCAGCAGGCGCCCGTGCCACTGAGCGATATCACCGGCCCCTTTTCTGTATGTGGGTTCCGGGAGTCAAACTCGGGCCCTCGCACTTGCCAGGCAGGCGCTTAAGCCGCTAAGCCATCTCACCGGCCCCTATTGCCTGGTTTTGATGTGAGCATTAAACAAGATAATGGATGTGAAGTCCTTGTGCAAAGACTGGGCACACAGTCCGCCTCTCACTTCTCTGCACTGATATCTGGTGGATGGAAGTACTGCTACGATTGGTAATATAGAACTAGCATAAAGCATTACTATACCAATAGTAACTTCGCATCATTATCTGTTCCTCAAATTGATATAAATAAAAATCTACCCATAACCTGTGGTACAGATGCATCCTTGAAACCTCAGGGTGTAATGATGGAGGAAGTTGGGAATCTTTTTAGTATGTTAAAAATCTTTAAATTCTGATTTTTTTAAAACTCCATTATGGCCTTGGACCATGGCCCACTGTGATGTTTAAAATGCCAAGTAATTTGAATGCTTGTAGGGGGAAACCTTTGGGTAGCTTCATTCAAATGTGTCTTATCTGGCAGAGCTGAAAGAAACCCCGTCCCCTGCCCTGGCCTCACTGGTGTCTTAGCACAGCATTCAGCCTGGGTCTCAGGAGACCCCAGGAAGGCGCAGCCAGTGACCTGGCTGCCTGGGCATATAGTTGTGGGTATGGACACCGTGGAGGCCCCTGCTCTAGTACCGAGGAGAGAGGAGGAAAGGGTTGCACGATAGTACACAACCAGAAGTAGTTTAAACTATAAGTCCAGAGACAAGAAATCCAAGAGTACGGGTTCATTAGCCCCAGGACATAATCAAAGTCTACTTTTAATTGTTCTGGACTCTCAATTCCGTCCATTGACATCTGGTGTCAAGTCTGTCTTCTCATGGTTGAAGGAGATTGCAACATCACAGTTACAGCCAAAGGCCTAAAACAAGTAGAATTTTTTCTGTCCATCTCTTTATCAGAAGGAAAATCTTTCCCAGAAGTCTCTCCCTGGGAACTTTCCCAGAAGTCACCCTCAGGGACCACTGACGAAGTCCTCAACATTCTCATTGTGCAGCTCTGGGAAACAAGCATGGGATTCTCAGCCTCCACAGGGAGGAGAGGGCATTTTCAGCAGAGTTCTGTGTCTCCCTCAACAGAGGACAGAAAATGAAAAAGGGTAGCGATGCTTCCTACACAGAGCCAAGAAGCAGGTCTGGCCCCTTTGCCCGGGCCTGTAGGTTTCAGACAAAGGGACACAAATCTAGGTTTGGGGTCAAACATACCTTTGCTCTAAAACTTCCCTTAGCTCCAGTCTCTCCAATCCACTGCTTCCTTATTATCTGATTATTCCCAAAGTCCTTCATGTAGTGAGTTTGCTTTAAGTTAACCTAAATTAATTGTAGAAAAATACAAAATACTAATAAGCAAACACTAGAAGACATAAATTACATCACTCTGAGAGCTTGATGCACACTTCTGTAAACAATGTCGTATTAATGTGTACGCATACGTATTTTTCCTGTAGTATTTTCTCCTTTTCCAAGACATATAGGAATGCAAGACAAATGACTGCACTGCACTTTAAAAGTTGAGCTGTTTTGGAAAGCAAATTGAACTATTTAGAAAGTAGCCAATGCCAAGTGACAGACAAAGAACAGGAAAAAGAAATGTTCACAAAAGAGTTTGGACTACTGTCAATTTAAACTAAATCCATCAAGTTTATATATCAGTAAATGTGAAACTCCCCAGCATTTGGTTGAAGTGTAATGTTTGGTGAAATTAATTTCAGCCCAGCCTTTGAAACCGGAATGCCATTAACTTTCCATGCGTCGCCCGGTTTGCTCTGACTGTCCCAGCACAGGTTTCTCCCTCTGTACTCTGTCGTGAGTAATGTTGCAGCAGTAAAAGGATTTAGGGCATTAAATGTTTGTTCAGGTTTGCAGAAACATTCACACAAATACCACCTCCATCTTTCAGAGCTTGCTTTTTCTCAGGTAACGTATTCAGTTTCTTTCTAAGAGTCACTTTTAGAAGAGCAAATCTGATAGTCTCATATTAATGAGGATCACAGGAACACTTACCTCATCCTTACGGAAAATCCTGACCTGCATCTCACCACTAACCGGCACTGAGGCAGCCTGCAGGAGGGGCTCTGACCACTGTCCTGATGTTGCCCCTGGGTGCTGCTGGTGGGCAGTGAGGACTCTTGGATGTGGTTCAAATTCCAGCTCTGCCATTTCCCAGGCATTTTCTGGTGACAAATGGCCTAACCTTTTTAAAGCCTCCATGTTCTCACCTCTGGAATGGAGATAAAAATGTGTACCTCAGACGCTTGCAGCAGGGGTTAAATACAATATTTCAAGTCCTTCTGTCTTCCCTAGGACGTAAAAGTTGCTCAGTTAATGGTGGCCCCTGTGATCCGATGATGACAATGGATGAAAAGGCAGCAAAAGCCTGTTCAGAACAGGGCTGAAAGCTGCTCCCCTACCTGAGAGTCAGAGGCAGCCACTCTAAATATAAGCACAGTCAAGGGACTCATTAGGATGCTCCGAACTGAGAAAATGAGATGTATATAAACTGCTGTGTCAAAAGCATTTGGCAGTCAGGATACCAACTTGGGTTGGGTAGTGGCACTTGGTGAGAAAATGGGGTGCCTGGATGTGCTTTCCACCTCTGCCCCCTTCCAAAGCTTCATGACTTCACCAACTGGTGTGTAATACATTGGTGACTTGGCTCTTGTCAGGCGTTTGCTAGGTGTTTCTCTGAGTGTACCAAGTTATGAGAGCTGCCCATGGGGAACCCAGCATGTCCACACACCAAAGGGGTGTCTGTGCCGTAGAGACAGCACACAGAAAGGAAAAACCAACCGTGAGGTGATGGGGGACTGTAGCTTAGAAAAAACTACAAACCAACCTGCTAGAATGAACGTTAAACAAGAAGTTGCTGCTTCCCATGAAAGCCTCGTGAAAACATTGGGTACCAACACATATGCACGCTAGGAACAGAGGCAGGTTCTGTAAAAGAACCTTCAGAAGCAGGCGGAAACTTCCAGCTGTCCGCTGTAGACTTGTTCTGTTGAATCTCCCAGGGCAGAAGACCCCGGGGTAGAAAGCTTTCAATGCCGACTTTCACAGGGAAACTTCCCACTGTTCTCTCTCCCATCCCCACTCAACGCTGTCATCACTCAGAAGAACAGAGAAGAAAAAATCCCATTTTTTTTACAGGTTCAACTTAAAAAAAATTAGGTATAGTTTTTCTGAAGAGTAAAAGGAAGATAATTCTCTTTAGAAGCAGGGCTTTGTTAATATCAAAGGAAATTGTATAGCTTAATAAAGAAGAGGCAGCTATAGATTAGTTTCCACTCCAGACAGGAAAGTGGAAGAAATCATTTGACTCTATTAACTGTAAAGCTGTGTTTCTGCAGAATGTCCCCAAAATGGTCATAGACCACGGAGCACTTGCACTGTGGCCTGCTCTTCAAGGGAGCCCTGGTGTGCACCGCATTTGTGCATGCAAGTGCAGGTACAAATCCTTGACCAGCAGTGGGCAGCAGAACACAGGTCCACAGTGATATATGGACAGTTCCATCTCCATGCCACAGCTCGATGGACATCCGACACCCTCGTCTGCGAATGCAGGTGTGCAGGCTGCGCGACCAGGTTATGGCTGAATGGGATTCTGGCTCAGTGTGACCATGAAAGCACATGTCAGTGTCTCCTCAGAACCAGTAGCAACTCCTACTCAACAGAGAGGCAGAGTCAGGCTGAGAACCAGAGAACAGTCCTGGCTCCCAACGCTGGCCCAACAAACACAGCTTTGAAAAAAGGCTTGACATTCACTTTGTCACAGCACCGTGATGCCTTGCATTTGATGTAAGGGTACTCTGGTTTTGCAAAAGTAAACTCTCAATTCTTTGAACTTAAGAATAGATAAGGAAGGGAATTTCGACCCTTGGTGTTCTTGCCTGAAATCATCAGGTTAGGCAATGTTGAATTTGAGTTGGTGCAATTATAAGTTTCAGCCTGAAAATTTATATGTGACTTAAAATCTTCTCAAAATCATGGCTGAGGGGGCTGGTGAGATAGCTCAGCGGCATATGCGCCTGCCTGGCAAGCGCAAGGGCCCGAGTTCGACTCCCAGAACCCACATACGAGAAAAGGGCCGGTGATATCGCTCAGCGGCACGGGTGCCTGCTGGCGCGTGAGATCCTGAGGTCGACCCCCGGTACCCACAAAAAAAAAAAAAAAAATCATGGCTGAAAAGAGGAGCTTGTCAATGACTCAGTCTAATAATAAATGAACACACATAGACACACAATGTCAACTGTAGATTGATCAATCCTCTCCTATCAAGGCTATTAGAAGAAAATAAGAGAATGAGAGAAGAAGGGGAGGGAAGGAATAAGGAAAAAAGAAAATAAAGAAATGAGGAAGAGAGGGAAGGAAGTATAAGGGAGAGAGAAAAGAGGAAGGGAAGAAAATGAAAGAAAGAAAAATAAGGAAGAAAGGAAATAAGAAAGGAAGGAAATAAGGAAGGAAGTGAAAGAGAGGGAGGGAAGGAGGAAATAAGTAAGGAAGAAAGGAAGGGAGGAAGAAAGTAAGGAAGAAAATAGAAAGATAAAGGGAAACAAGCACAGTGCTTGGTACAGGGAGGAACAGTGGAGAAACGTCCAGTGTCCACTAAGCCCAAGTCCCAGCCCTGGCCACACGCTAGCGCTTGTGACCTCCGCTTACCGATACCCAGCCCCGCACTCCACTGCGGTCAGAACCTCTTAGGGTAGGGCGTAGGCGCCTGTACCTCAGTGCTCTCTCGTGATTGTTATAATAATAATTTCAATGTGCAGAGTTAGAGCCACTTCAGCGTTTTGTGAGTGAAGATGGTATCTGCGTTGTTCCCTGTCATATTCTGAGGACATAGCACAGTACTTAGTATAGGGAAAGTACCCAATAAATGCATAATGAATTCATGAAACCAAACCTGCCACTCATTATATCCCAAGATGAATTAGCATCAACACATGGAAAGTTTATAACTCCATGAGTTGTTTATAACTCTAAAAGAGTTTATAACAGCAACAAAAATTCAGCATCAGAACAGAAAATTGAGCACACAAACATCTGTATTAAATTTCCAGGCACTAGAAGCACACAGCTTTGCAGCCACCGCTGTTGTATTTTGCATAAAATAAGGAGTGGATATGGGAAATGAAAATCAAAGCCTCAATGAGATATCATCTTACCCTTGTTAGGACGGATATTATCAAAAGTACAAAAAAAAAGTAAATGCAGGCGAGGATGTAGAGGAAAGAGAAACTTTTATACACTCTAGGTAGGAATATAAACCAGTACAATGGTTATGGAAAACAATGTGGAGATTCCTCAACAAACTAAAATCAGAACTACTGCATGACCCAGCAATTCCACTGCTGAAGGAAAGAAATTAGTATGCTGGAGAGGAACCTACACCCTGTGATTACTGCAGGACTATTTGTGGGGTCAGTTGGGGGCCACCGATAAATGAGTGGATAAAGACAAATGAGGTGATGCAGGATTTATATACACAATGGAATATTATGCAGCCATGAAACCGAATGAAGTCCTGTTATTTGAGGCAACCTGGATGGAATAAGTGAAATAAACCAGGAACAGAAAGACAAATAGGACATGTTCTCATTCCTATGTGGAAGCTAAAAACCTTGATCCCATAGTGGTAGAAAATAGAATCATGGCCACTGGAAGCCAGGAAGGGTAGGAGGGATTGCAATCATGAGAGGATGGACAACAGGTACCAATGCATCTAGATAGAAGGAAGAAGTTCTCGCGTTCCACAGAACGGAGATGACTATGGTTATGACAATTTGTTAGGCATCTCAAAGTTACTAGACTTGAAGGCCCAACACAAAGAAATGCTAATTACATTGTAACCATTAAATACTGTAACCATTTAGCAAGTTATCACACTGTACCCCATAAACATGTGTAATTATTATGTCAATTAAAAATAAACTAAAAAAAAAGAATTGGATAATCTGTTTCATCAGTGGAACAGCTAACAACTTCTACCAACCTATCAGAATGGCAGAGCCCATATTCCAAACCCAACCATCTCTTCCACATGTCAGGAGGGACTGGAAACCTCAAAGCCACACCAAACACGTGTAAAACAATCACAACACAACCATCACTATGACTGCAAAATGCCTCACGAAATTCGTAAAACTCCATTTCCTCCAGAAGAACTCATTTGGTCCCTTTTAAACCCACGAGACAAAGTTCTCATGAAGTCCAGCAGTGTTGGGAGGATTTTCAGGGGAGTTCACCTCTCAGGGATGCAGAGCACCTCACCTCTGCACACACCCCACGCTTCCCTCTGGCTGCTGTCTCCCAGGGGTGAAGGAAACCTTGTCCACTTCTGCGGCCGTGACACTGCATGACTTCACTCCTCCGAAGTCAGCAGTCATGGCCCCACCTCTCACTTGCGTGCGGGACATGGCTACCACACGGCTAATGAGCCTGAGTCCCCTGGGCAGTGGCACCTTGTGCTCCAGGCCGTGGGGACAGCTCCAGGCTGTGAGCTGTAGGTCTGCTCCTCCTGCTGCATCTTGGAGACCAGGCAAAAAACAAAGCTCACCAGAGCACCAGAGAAGCCGCTTTTCTTCCCAGCAGGGAGAGGGAAGAAGCTGGTGACCACCAGCCCCGCATATCCTGGCCCAGTCTCAGGCTAACTGTGCCCGTCACACGAGGTGCTTTGCTTCTTATTCAGAAACTCATCTTTCTTAATCGCCTGGCAGTTCCACAGGACAGTAAGGTCCTCCTCACTCTTTCCATCAATCCCCTTCAATCTGACAGCACCACACACTCTACCTCAAGGTCCCTCGCTGTGAAGCAGTACCCGGCCCGCCCTGCTCTCCACTGGGTTAGGTGCCCCCCATGTACTCTACAGCATGCCATAGCTCCCATCTTCCCATCCATCATGCCACACTTTCTACATGTGGGTCCTTGCTATGCTCCACACAACCGTCTGCTGTGTCCACTCAGTAGCATATGGGAGAAGTCGAAAGCCTCTGGTGTTTTGCCCTGCCAGCATCCAGCCCTTCTGTGATATCTTCTCAGTGACATTATCTTTATCCCTGGATTAAGCCTTAATTGAAAGTCTCCCCAGCCCTGTCACTAAATAAAGCAACAAAGCCCCCATTTTGTTCCCAACAGACTGAATTGGTGCTGGACCTTGCAATGGGGATCTTTCTAACAGAGAGACACTAGGTCCTGCAGCAAAGTGTAGAGTGGGTGCCTCCCTTCTGCACCCAAGTGGGAGCTGAGATGGAGTCTGTGAAGCTCAGGGCAAAAGCATGGGCCAGGCACTGTGCATGGTGCCACGAGCCTAGAATATGTGAGCAAGGGTGCAAGGGACTGCAGAGCACCTGCCAGTGGGTAGTCAGGCCACCGAGGCCCCTGAGAAAGCCCCCAGCCCACACTTGGGGGCACTGCCAAGCCCCTTCCCAAGGGCAGCAGCCTGGTGGTGAGGTCAGCGAGGATCAAACAGCCCTGCTCCTTCCTGAAGCCACTGCTTTCAGGCCTGTGTGGAGCTCATTGGCACCGTGACATCCAGAGTAGCCCACATGACACAGCTGCCCCTGCACATCCCCGGGCAAGTGAGATCAGACCCCTGACCCGGGCATCTTGCTGACTCAGTGTCCCCAGGCTACCTTCAGCTCCTGCAGCAGCAGCCGCCAAGAAACCAAGGAAATGAAAGGCATGGAGCGGAGCTGCTCACCCAACCTGTGTGAAGCAGCTGGCCTGCTCTCCTTCAGAGAATTCAGAGCTTGAAGGAAACAGCAGCCACTTGGTACAGTCCTCATCTTACAGGAAAATGGCTGGGAAAGGTAACTGCTTTTTTGAGCCTCAGTGCCCCCATCTGTCCGGCACCTGAAGATTTCTCTCTCCCTCCCTCCCTCCCTCCCTCCCTCTCCTGCTTTTAATGTGCACAACTTAAGGCTCATCTCAGCACCCTGGAGACACAAGACCTGAGGGCCTTGAAGCACACTGCAGACCTTGGGTGATGAGAGGCAGGGATGGCACACAGGACTCTCAGAGCCCTCACTGTGAAGCCCCCGGTCCCATGGCACTTGCTGTGGGCACCGTGCCCACCTGGTCCTACCCCGCCGCCCTCTTCTATGCAGTCAGCACATCTCCACAGGTGTCTGCCTCTCTTCCTGCAGAACCAGTGTGGTCTCTTCATTCTCTAACAAAGGGCCAGCTGCTGACCAGGAGATCAAAACAGCCGGGTCCCAAAGAGGATTTAAATAGGTATGATGTATTGGTTTAAAATCCCTGGCACAGGTCACAGGTGGTAATGGGGGCCTTGCAGAGTTGTGAGAAATGGATGAGACAATCTGAGAAGAGCTTAGTGCTGCACAGGTGTCAATAACCACAGCTCACAGCCCTCTTCAGCAGACACGAGGCCTGGCCGCTCAGTCCCACTACAGAGAAAGCAACCGATGCTTGCACCCCTAAGGCCTTTATGTTTCCCTTCCTTTGCAGTCCTAGCAAAACCGCAGCTTCTTTCAGCATTTGCACAACCACTCTTACATACCTCTCCATCTCTGTCCATCCGGTGCCTTCCTGACTCTATCCTTAAACACCCACAACCTCTTCCTCACCTGGTGTGGTGACGCACACCCAGAATCCCTGCTTCTTAGGAGGCTGAGGCAGGAGGATCACAAGTTCGAGGCTAGCAGGGCAATTGATGGGGCTGTTCAGGTTGAAGGACTCTTCCTTAGGACGGTGCTTTCCAACAAGATGACCAGAATGTACAGATTGGCTTCGTGGTTCTGAGCCACTGGATCAGCCCTCCTTTCTCAGAGCCTGGTCCTGCTGAGCTGCGCCAAGACAGGCACGAAGAAGCTGCCCTAAGTGAAGCCAGGAGCCTCACCCAGGCCATTCTACCCGAAGCAGCACTAGCTCTCCATGCCATCTGTCCTAGGTGCTGTCGCATGATGGAAGAGCCATTGGTGCCAGCCCACCACACCCCACCGCCCCACCTTGCTCTCCAGCCAGCTCCTCCACCATCTTGTTCCAGTGGTGCCTGCTGTCTTCACAGAAGTGCCAGCAGCCAAGGCTGGGTCACTGTCGCAGAAGAGCTTATTCTAGAGTCCACTGCACTGCATTTTCCACAGCCTCCCCGACTAGAAGCTCAACCTTCCCTGGTCCACCCCCTCCAGGATTTCCACATCTTCATTTGTGGAAACTCATCTCTGTCTGTCTGGGGTCTCTGTTCTCACTGGGGAGAAGGCAGCCTACAAATCAAAATGTTCGCCAAGCTTTGAAGTCACAGCTGCAAGAGCTTCATGCAGGTGTCAGCTACGAGTGTCCCCAGCATCTCGAGGCCAGACAGTTTCTGTGCTTCTCCTCTCAGCAATAATCACTCGTCTCCCCTCCTTTACCCACCCCTTAATTATATTTACTGTGTGGATCTCTCCATCTGTCTTTCTCTGGGTGTCTGTCTCTCTGGCACTGTCTTTCTGTCTCTCTGTCTGTCTCTGTCTCTCGAGTCAGAAGCTTTTTGAAATTTTTTTTCCTCTGACATAGACACCAATATGGTTTTTCAAAAATACACAGACATGGTTTCCCTAAGGCTCTTCTAGTGCAGTTTCTTCCTTTTGCATTTCCGTATTTTGTTTTGTTCCCTTTCCCTTCTCCCTTGTTATCCATGTCAATGACCTGGGATGTGCGTTTTTCTTCTTCATGCTTATACACAGGAATTACATATAAACTTCTGTAAACATGCAAACATGAGATTGCATTTTTTATAAAAATAAGATCGTATTTTAGACTTGTATCTTGTTTCTCTCAATCATTCAAAGAATCCCTCCGAATTACCTGGTGTGAGGCCCGTTCTTTTTCACAATAGCACACAGGGTGAACATCCCGTAATTTGCTCGCCATTCCCTTACTGATGGGCACGTCTTGGCCCCAGGGCCTCCTCGTTAGGGTTGTAATAAACGCTGTGGGACAGATATTCCTGAGCCTGGTGCTCTTCTTCTGAACAGTCTCTCAGAAGTGAGACTTGCTTGGTCCAGGGTTGTCTGTATTTCTATTTCAATAGCTACCTCTACTTCCTTTTCCAAACCACTGTACCAGCTCCCGTTCCCATAGACGGCAGGGTCACGAAAGTCCTGGCATCTGTCTGGGTCCGGCCAGGTCTCCATTGCCTTTATTTGCTATTTCCTCAGTCTGTGGTGGATTCGAGCATCTTTATTCCTCCCTGAATTGTCTTTGAATACCCTTTGCCCAGTTTTCCCAGTTAGTATTCATCTCTTATCAACCTGTAGGAGCTCCTTTCACATTAACTCTTGGCCCATTCTCCACATCAGGAGTATTTTCCCAAGTTGATTTGCTTATAGTACCTTTTTTCCCACATGAAGGGCTTTTTTCCCCAACTTTATATAGTTGGCCTTTTAGTTTCTGAATGTTCAATCTTATTTAAGATCTCACTCCTGGAATATGTGTGTACATATATCATTCAGGACCATGTAGACAGCTAACGTTTATTTTTCCCAAGTTATTCCGATGTGGGAAAAAATAAAAACTTGGTTACTTAGTGCTCCGAATGCTCATCAGGAAAGGATACTCTATTCCAAAGTTGCACTCAATACTCTATCTAGCCAATCTTTCCAGGAAACGAGATTTGCACTTTCATTTTTAAAGAAACTTTTTTTCTTCCCCCTGCCCTCCTGCCATTCCTCTCGCCTCCTCCAGCTCCTACCAGAAATATTTCTGACTTTCAGGTGTAGCATTTGTTTTTGTATTTTCGGCCCATTGGTCTCAAGAACATGCTTGTTCTACAAGCAGGAGCTCAGAGCCATGCACTGGGCAGCCCTGGGCAGCCCCAGCAGACCCTTGGCTCAGGCCTCAGGCATAACTGTAGGGTGCACTGGAACCATAGCCTTCTGTGACTGGAGAATTGGCTGGCATGGCCCAGCTCAGTCCCTGTCCTTCCTACTACAGATATCCTGTTATCCCAGCATGTAAAACCAGCCAGCTGCTTTTTGCAGCCCTCCAGGGCTGCAATTGAAGCACACGCAGACAGGCCTCCACCTGCCTGCACCGCCTCACCAAGCCTTGGGGACCAGCTCAGCATAACTCCCGGAGATCTGTGTCCCTTGATGCCCATCTGTAAGGAACAAACCTACTTCTGCTTCATGTAGCTGTGTGCATACATACATGTGTGTGTTCTGTTACAGAGCAGTTGGCAAGGCCCTGTCCGTGCGCAGTGAACCTGCTCCAGCGGGGCTCAGAGCTCAGTGTGAATTCACAGAAGCTCTTCTCCAGTCTTCTTCCCACCTTTAGATTCTACAGCTCTTAAGAAGAAAATGACACTTCTCCAGCCCACTTTTATTTTTTATTCTGAGACAGAGTCTCACTAAGTTGCTCGGGCTGGACTTGATCCTCCTGCCTCAGCCTCAAGAGTAGTTGGGATTATAGGCATTCACCACCATGCCCCATTACTAAGTAAAAATTTTGATGGCTCTTTTCCCCTGCATTTCTTCCTAAGAAACATCTGCTGAACCCCTGCAAAATGACCCAGCTTCTAAATGCATGTGTCCTTGTTGGGTACATCAAACCCTCCCTAATTCCACCCTTTGGAAAGGCACGAGCTATATTTAAACCCTGCCCACATTACTTGGCAGCAGAAATCCATAACGCAGTGTTTTGAATCTGAGCCCTGTTTATGGCATTGCTTCTCCGAGAACAAGTTTGGAGATCAGTTGACAATTACTATTCCTCATCTGGCCTCGGGGCCTCTGGCAAAGGAGCACAGAGCAAAAAGCAATTACACAAAGCAGGCAGAATGTCAGCAGTGTGGCGCAGTGTGGCACCTTGCAGAATTACCAAGGAGGAGGATTAAGGAAAACCATCCAAAGTAATTATCCCAAAGACAAGGGGGACGAGGCAAAGCTCCTACAAGTTCTCAAGATGCATCCTAATGTCCTCAGCCAGGAAGACTAAAGGGATGTTTTGCCTGAATAATTTGATAGAATAAAGACTATTGCTCAGAAAATCTGCAGTTAAATGTGCACCTACAAGAACCCTCTTCCTGTGGAGATCCTGACTGCCTTCCTATCTAATCTGCAACCTCTCTCCCGCCCCTCTCTCTGGTTCTCCATATATAGAAATAAATTCATTTTCAAGTTTATGTTCTAAAACTAAGTCCATTGTATGGGATTGAGTTCGAAAGAATGTTTGAGCTGGAAAGAGTTGTAAAAACATATAGTCACATAAATGTGAAACGCTAGCATTTTAGAACAAGATCTAGAGTTTTTCACTTGAGGGATTCAGGAGTGAAAATCACGGTTAGGAAATGCGCCCTTCGCTTGCTCCTAACTCTTCTTTCCATAGCTACAGGTGTTTGTGAGATTTTTAGAGAATTGGTCTTTGCTCTTGCAGCTGAGAGTCTCGGCCTCTCCCAGACCAGTTTCTTAGCCAGCCCCACGTGGTTTCTCAGTCGTGGGGCTTGGAGTTGCCACACTGCCAGATGCAACATTTCCAGGCCACCACGAAGCCCATCATTAAAGCGACCACTCCAGACCACAGCACTGGGTGCATCTCCAAAGTGGACTCTGGGAAACTGAAAGACTGAATCAATCACCCATCGCTCGCATGATGAGCAAGGTGCTCAGAACTAATGGCTCAGCTGGACCTTTGGTCACACTTCGTACCCCCAGTTCCTGAGTCCCACACCACCTCTCTGCGTGCCCTGTAGCCACCCTGGGTTACCTTGCCCACTATGGGCCATATTTACATCTCTGTGCATTTTCCATGCTGCAGAATCTCTACAGCAAAATTAAACAGTTTGCCTGTGTTGGCTTCTGTCTATCACCCAGGGAGCTCCTGGGCAGCCTCTCTCGAAGTCCAAATAGTTCTGCTTTGACAACACGAGTTTGTTTAAGATTGGGCTGAAAGAAACACCATTAGAAAGCTGAATGTGCAAGGGAGAAAACAGTGCCTGCCAAAGCCAAGAAAAATTTAAACTAAGGATTTAGAGTTCTCATAAGCCCAGGGGCAACTACACGTACTTCACCGGGTCAGCATGTCCTGCTCATGCAGAAAGACAGGGCTACAGTCAATGCCTGATGCAGGACACCGCTGTGTTGCTCTGGCCGATTTGTTCAGACTCAGCTGGAATCTGAGGGATGGTGCCATAGAAAGCAGGGAGCTTATCGCAAGCGTGGGGTCATTTCTTCCAACAGCCCACAGTACATCCTGAGTGCATTGCTCACCTGGTGGCAGTCCTGTCCCCGTCCCTCTGCCGCAGGTGAGTGGCAGCTCCCAGGAGGGCACTGATAGACTGTGAGTCACTGCCCTGGCACAGCCTGAAGCACCACTCGTAAATTTCCTGCAAATGCTGCTCATCACCCAGAAGCTTTAACTTGCTCAGATGGCGTGTATGGCTGCTGAGCTGTCAAAGAAGCTGTCCCTGGAAAGCCTCTCGTTTTTCTTTTAGTACTGGTTCTTAAAAAGTCACAAAGCAGAACAAGTTACCCCATAAAAGTATAATGGCCAACAGGAAAATCCACGAAAGCCTCCTGCAGGCCTGTAGCTGCCACAATGTACATTCGCCACCCTGATCAGCACCTATGTCCTCTCGTGTAGGGGCTGCAGGCTCTGCAGGTGACCTAGGACCTGGAGGGCAGGGCCACTCCCAGCCATGCCATCAGAACAGCCTGTGCTCACCATGGTGACGTCCACCTTGTGCAACCCAACCCTAACCTCAGCGGCTAGGTTTCTGACTCTGCGGGGAACTTGGATCACTGCCCTCACTGAGAAAAACACTTCGATGCTGTGTCTCAAGCATCAGCCTTCCCACATCTCCCCTCCTCCCACCTCTTAAACGGGGGACCTTCTCTCTCCTACACCCTTTCACTTCCATCGACACCCATCTCTGGGCAGACTTGCCCTCCTTCAAAAGCTCAATTATTACCAACATACCAACATCTCGTTCTCCTCCCCCACAGCCGTGGCCTCGTGGACCACCCACTTGGTGTCTTCCAGTGGTCACACTTAAAGCATCCAAAACAGACTCCTGACCACACTTTCCTCCTCTCAGGGAATCGCCCAGCACCACACAGCTCTCAAGGGTGGCCTTGTCCCTCATTCCTTCTCCAGACCATACGGCACCTTACCACCCCATCCCCCTCCTCCACATACCTCCCCTCCCTCGGCTGCCCCAGTCCCAAATCACCCAGGTGCCACATGCAGCACAGTGCAGTTGCTCTGCACTCTGCCCACATCGTGCCCTTTGCCCTGAGGATGAAGGAAGGATGCCCATGGGGCTTCTCTGGCCCGCACACCCAGTGGCTCCACTCCTACGGTTCCCCTTCCCTCCCCCACAGCGCCTCTCGCCCTTTCCCTCAGCTCCAGGACCTTCCTGGTGTGTCCCTCAGTCTTTCTGGCTTCCCTGTGGCTCCTGCCTTCCAAACACACCACCGCTGTCTGCTCCCTCCCACTCAGCTTCAAAGTCACTGAAGCCCTTGCTTCCGAGTGTGTCCTGGTCCCCAGGACAGTTCCTGTCCTCACTGTACACTCCCACATGGGTATCTGACATTCAGCACCCCCTGCCTGTGGCCCTAATGCTCTCTTCTGCTACTCCATGGACTTCGGGGGTCAGGACACTTGTCCCTCCATTGCACAAGGGCCCAGCACCTGGCACACACACGATCACCGGGAAACATTCATAAATTAAGTCGACTGCCTCTCACAGGTGTTAGGTCTCTGCCTCTCTGTGCCTAGGCCACCCTCCGTCTGTCCTTCCACCCCAGGAGGCTGTCTGGAATGGCTGTGCTCTGGCTGGGCTTCACCTCCTACACCGCACACTCGCCCACCTCGGGTGCCAGGAGCCAGGCAGCATGGAACCCCGCAGGGCACATGTGGCACCACGACCCGGGCTGGGAATGGCTGGGATTATAGGCATGTGCCACTGTGCCCAGCTACCTATAGGTTTTAGATAGATCACCAAACCTCTTTAAGCTTCATTTTCCTCAATGGTGAAGTGGGAATAATAATAATATTTAACTAACTGGGATTTTAGGGAACTTTTAAATTTACTCTTTCCTCTGAAGTTTCAATAATTTTAGTCTGTCTACGGCCATACCACCCTGAACATACCCGATCTTGTCAATAATTTTAGTCTGTGAAATAAACTGACTGTAGATAACAGGGGAATGAACAGACACATTTTCTGCAGGCCTGAGGCCTGGAAGATGAGACTCAGAGGTCCGAGGCAATGAACCTTGCACAGAGGTAAAGGGGAGGAGGCTTGGGCTGCAGAGGCTGGGCAGAAGGTGAGCTGGGATACCGGCCAGGAGATGGGGCCTCCCGGGTGACAGCCACCCACAGTCACCTCTGGGCCACGAGCAGGACCTCCAGTCTGGAAGAAAAGGCTCCACCTCCTTTACTAAGGTGGAGAGATATATTTTAACCAAAAGAGCTTTCAGAGCCATTCTTACTGGCAGAGGTCTGCAGTTTCTCTGAGTAAACAACTTGAAATATTCCAAAGAAATGTATTTGAAGCAGGCTATTTTCCTCTCCCGCAGGATGACAGGAAGATAAAAGGCGACGCTGCATGTAGAACACCATAATGAATTCTTTCAGCAGTGAGCACTTAATAAACCACAGCCATCACCACTAGAACCCACACGGTCAGATCCACTGCAAAACCCAGACAAACCAGGGAGAAGGAGCACAGAGGCCAAGAAGCACTGTAACATCGTCAAAATGCCTTTAACTAAGGAAGGACCATTATTTTATAGGGAGAGAAGAAAAAGGGAAACGTGAGCATCTGTTACTCATACGACCCCTCCTGCATGACTAGGATTTCTTTTTTATTTGAATTATGAACCTGAACTGAACTTGTTATCTTTACTGCTTTCTTCTGACAATCCTTCCACAAGGGAGTGGGGAAATATCTCAAGAAAGGCATCACGAAAGAATGACACACTGCTATTATTTCCACTCAGCCCCCTGAAGAAAACCTCCTTCACATGGAAGCAGCCTTTCTTGCACAGCGCCCTATGCTCAGGCTGTGTGGTTTATGACAGCAGCCCCCAGCGGGCAACCAGGGCCTCCGTGAATCGCCTAGGAGGGAAGCACGCGGCTCCCGAGGACCACTGAGGCTCCTCCTCTAGGAACAATGAATCCACGGCTCCAGCCGAACTCTCCCTCCCTGATGGCTTGCTCATCGCACACCATGCTTGGGCAGCCAGAGGAATGGAGCCCCATGGGGTTCTGCCAAGGAGGCCACTGGCCCAGTTTTCCCCAGTCTGGGCATTGGAATCCCAGGTGTGACAGTGAGCTGGAGAAAATCTGGTTCCTCATTAACTTAATCCTTATCCACCCACTTTCTATAGTTACTGTTCCATGAAATGCACGCTACCCCAACTCCTACGCTTCTTGCTAGGCAATAAAAGTGAGCCCAGCCAGTCCACTACAGGTGAGCTCCTCCCAGTTCCCCTTTCACCCTGAAACTTGTCTCTTTGTCTTTCTTTATCCCCCACAGTCCTTCCAGAGGCATCCAAGGGTCTGATCAGCCCTCGGTACTACTTCCCACTTCCCTTCCATGGAAACTGACCCAGATCAGAAACCCAGCTGCCTGTGCCTGGCTCCTTGACTCCGTGTTCAGTTCCTGGGTCCTTTTATGTGCTGACATCCGAAGCCAGCTCCCTGAGCCCTCAGTGCTCTGCCCACCACCCTAGAACACCCCCGTATCCTTTCCCACTCAAACACAATTGTCCTCTCCCTGCAACCTTAGCATGATCGTGACACCCAGGATATTCTGGAAAGGGACAGGGCTGTTTGCATTGAAAACACCAGCTCACAGAACCCGTGCGGTGTGGGCCACACGCTTCCCTAAATCCCTCTCCCACACAGCTCCATTCCCACACACGACCAACTGCCTATGTCCTCTGGCACTTGGGTTTTGAGCAACCATGGTCAGCACAATGTTACTTAGGACCCACCTTAAATATTGGTGACCTTTGGGCCCCCAGTGATTCCTTCCACTCCCTAGGGCTCATGACAAAACTGACCTTGTCCAGGAGAGACAGGCCAGAGGACTTTGGAACCCTTCCCCCAGGCAACCAGTTTAAATTCATTTAACATTGTGGGGGAGAAAAGCAGGCTAAGAATGAGACTTGCCTGGAATTAATGTGTGCATATTCAGTGCTATTTTTGCCATAGAATTAGCATATATTCTGCTCCATCCAAATCACTTTCTCCTTCTCTCTGTCCTTTTCCAGAACCCCCAGAATGGGCTGGAATGTGGGACAGAATTTCCTGCAGCTCACAGACAGCACCCATCTGTCTCTAATTTTACCAAACAGCCTGGAGAGACAAAATTCTATTTTCTTCTTCTTGCTGACATTCCGGTCAGGCCAGCAAGCGGTCTTCTCTTTTGAGGTAAACCAGGTATTGATGGCAGAGCTGGGAAAGGCTCAAGCAGACCCCGAGGGGCTCAATGCTGGGCTGCAGCCCAGGATTTGCAAGATCCTGGACACTCAGACCCAGCCAGTGGCAATGAGTCCAGCAGTGAGTTTAGCATGTTTTTGACATATTAGAAACAACGGCATCGTCCCTGCAAACTATGGACTGAAAGACTCCGCCTGAGACCTACAGCATCCTTCAACCCAGCCAGGGTGTGTGAAACGCATCACTGCGCTGCTGAGGGTTATTCTGCAACAGCAGGAAATGACCTGGTACCTCAGGTCACAGACTTTGTGACAGGAGTCAGCATCTCTTAAATAACATGACTTCTGGATTCTCTTTTTTTTTAATGTGGGTACCGGGGGTCAAACTCAGGACCTCTCACTTGCCAGCAAGCGCTTGTGCCACTGAGCGATATCACCGGCCCTTTTTTTCCTTTGTATGTGGATACTGAAAGTCGAACTCAGGACCTCGCGCTTGCCAGGCAGGCACTTATGCCGCTGAGCCATCTCACTGGCCCGACTTCTGGATTCTCTCAGAGTACCCAGAAACACGGAGGTAGTGGGACTGTTAGCAGTACTATAGTGACCACCTGTCCTTTCCAGGCTCTTGCTGTCCTGATCAAAGAATTGGACAGAACAATTGGCAAATGTGCAAGCTTAATGGTTTATTCAGGGCAAAAGAAGAAGAAAAGAAGAAAAAGAAGTGTGACGAAGTGTTCAAGAAGAAAGTGTGCCCTGAAAAGTGCTCTGCAGACTTCTGGCCAGTTAAAGTTTGCCCTGCAGAGTGAGGGCAGGCCGGTGAGAAGGCTCCCAGCAGACTCGAGCTGCACGGCCACCGTCTCTTATATCCCTGCTCTGACGTCAGATCTGAGCCGTGCCATCAAGCACCCACTTGATCTCGTGCCACAAGGCTGGCATGAGGTGCAGGGCTCAGGAGCTGCTCTCCACGAGTCCTGAATCTCCGTGGTGAACAAGTCTCTGCCACTGACAGACTTGTCCTAACCTCCTCCTCGGTGTGTGTGTGTGTGTGTGTAAAACCCCAACCTCCTCCTCGGTGTGTGTGTGTGTGTGTGTGTGTGTAAAACCCCAAAACATCACAGGTGAGGACCAAACAGCATCTTCAGTTGTTTTGCCTGTGACTGGATTATTCTTTGAGGGGATGAGCTCTGATAAAAGGTATAAAAGAAAGCCCAGAGAATGGGCACACAGAATTTGTCGCACACTTGAGAGGACGCATGCGTGCTCCACAGGGAGCCGTCCAGAAGGTGTGTATTGGAAGCCACAGCTCCTGAGCTTCATCCCGAGCCTCACTGGAGGGGAGCTGAGACTTGACTTCACCCACCTTAAAGAGCAGGGTGGCAGCTCAGGAGTGGGGGGAGCCACTGAGACAGAGCGCTTGACAAGCAGCAGGCAATGAAGAGTGGAAGACGTCACTTGACTGCAGGGGCCGATTTTCGAGGCCCAGGCTTCCCCAGGGGCCTCCGCTGAGAGGAGGAGTTGGCTTCTGGGGCTTTCTTGGGATATGATCCCAGGAAACAGAAGAGCGGACCAGGGAGGGCCGTAGAAAGACCAGATGTCATGGACACGCTCCTTTCATTCCTGAGGGCAATGTCACCTGCCTCCCAGCGCCCACCTGAAGGCCCGCACAGCCCCCGCTGCTGAGGCTGTGCCCCAGGGGCCTTCCTCCTTGAGAGCCGTCTCCCTTCCCGGAATTCTGGGCCCTTGCTCACGCTGCCGCAGGCATTAGGAATATTCCCGCCCGCCCTTTCCTCTTTTCCACTTTGCTGTTTGGTCTCAGTTTAAAAATCATTCGTGGGCCGGTGAGATGGCTCAGAGGCATAAGCGCCTGCCTGGCAAGCGCGAGGGCCTGAGTTCAACTCCCGGAACCCACATACGAAAAAAGGGCCGGTGATATCGCTCAGCAGCACAGGCGCCTGCTGGCCCGCGAAGTCCTGAGTTCGACCCCCAGTACCCACAAAAAAAAAAAAAAAAAAATCATTTGCTCAATCCGGGAAGCTCTCCTGAGCCCTGGGGTAGTCTTCTGCCTGAGCTGTGTGCTTGCAGTGGACACCATACGGCTTCTGTGTGCTATTTATCACAGTCTACACAAATTGCTCTGAGACTGTTTCTCTGAGCACGCATGTACACACACGGGTACACATTCCATCTCTCAGGTCCGCGTGGTCAGATGTAGTCTCAGACACTGCCTTGGGCCTGCCACAAAAGCAAATCAATAAATCTTTGTTCAGTGGACTGGATGCCTGGATGGATAGATGAATAAATGAAGAGGTGGAACAGGTGACAATACCAGTGGTTGCTTGAATCTGCCTGAAAGCCTGTTTGCACAAGGTCCCAGTCCTTTTCCTGCTGCGTCGCATGCAGAGTGGGTTCCAGAGCTCTCTCACATGGGGCTTTCTGGGAAGAAAAAACCACAGTCAGCTGCTGGAACTGTCCTGGAATTTCTCCTCCTCTGCCCCTCTCAGCAGACCCTGTCTCCGGTCATCGTGCCTATCCATTCTGTGGGTGGCACACACAGACAGCGTAGAATTATTTGTTTTACTCCTGCCATTTCAGACCCAGTTTTCTTTCCTAGCTTCTGACTATGACCCTGCTTATTCCTAAAGGCCAAGATAGCCCTGGTCACTATGAACTGCCACTGTCCTTCTCGTTCTTTTTGACCTTGTCACTCTCAAATGTTAGCCCTGCACAAGAGAGAAAAGACCATGGGAACCTCCCTCAGCAAGCTGTGTCCCTCCCACCACAAAGACCAGGAGACGCTCCCTCTCCTCCTCCCCCTCCTCCCCGCCTTCCTCCTCCTCCTCCCCCTCCTGTGTCTCCTCTTCCTCTTCTGTCCTCCTCCTCTTCAGAAGCAGAAGGGCCAAGGCTTCTCCCACTCAGCCCCAGATGACCCAGTAAATGGCAAGAAGAGGACAGGATACCCTGGGAACCCGGAGGTCTCCCCACACGTGCAGCGAAGGAATACACTGCCGCATCAGAGGTGCCTGTGACCAGGGAGGTGTGTCCCCTCCACAGCTGACATGAGACCACGAGCACCCTGATGAGCAGGTAGGCTGCGACAGAAGGCACCCCAGTCACTCAGGAGGCCAAGCCTGCACAGGGGAAGGCAGCACAAGGAGAGCTCTGTGTCCAGGTGCGCAGGGGACACCTGGGTGCACAAGTCGCCATCCCAATCTAGAGGGACAGAGATATGGCCATGGAGTCCACTTAGCCCATGGACTGCGCAGCTCCTCTTGGCTGCACAGGGAAGGCCCTGCCCACCGCCCCCTCTCCTCCCCTGCCCACCATGCCTGGCTGTCACCTACCCCAGCCTCTCTTCTAGGACGCCTTCCCTGAGCCCCAGTGACCAGGTGAGGGGTGCATCCCTGCTGTCCTGTCCCCACAGGTACCACATGGATTACCCCCCGGGCCACCTGAGGAAGGAGACCGCTTACCTGCTGTTATACCCCACGGCCTCAGTCAGACAGAACACACTGAGCTTGCTGAACGAGTGGGCCCGCAGCGAGTATCTAGGACCAGATCATCAGAGAAGGCAGAGGTGTTCATCAGAAGGGGCACAAAACCGCGCCAGACCAGCAGTGGACATTCATGAGCCTGATCCCAGCGTCCTGGGCAGTTGCCGCTCAGAGTCCCACTACCAGCAGTCGAAACTGGTGCGAGGTTCTTAACTAAAACCGAGCTCAAAGATGAAGGGCTCACAGCGGAGCCGGCATCGTGGCAGACACAGCAGCGATGCCGAGGCAACAGTGTCTTGGCTTGGCAAGGGTTGGAAAAATTTGGAAGTAACAGACAGAGAGGAAGAAAGTAAAGCTGCAATTGTCTTGAGGACAGCATCAGTACAATGTCACAAACCTGATGAAATCTGTCCAACCCAATTTCTCTCCCCCTCAGTGTGCTCCACCCACCTCTCAGTTTGTTGAACCTGCCACAGTCTTTTCTGCCCCAGGGCCTTTGGACATGCTGTCTGCCCTGCCCTGAATTCACTTCTATCTTCACTTTGAAATACACTTCCCTTCTCCTTGGGGGTGCTAGCACAGATGTTAACCTTCTGTGAGGACTTCGCCGGCTCCCATATTAAAACTGAGTGTTTCCTAACACAACTCACTAATCGCAATCTCCATTTCTTTCTTTCTCTCATCACAATATTTACAAGAGATGATCCAAAATATGGTGAATGTTTAAATTTTTAAAATGTATTACAGTAAAAGATACATTGCCATGAATCCCCCTCAAAATCCTCCCCCTCACTTCAAACACACTCATCCCACTCTTGCCACTTTCTGAAGCAGTTCTGGAGTCCTCTTCTGAGAGTGTCTTTAGCAGGTATGGTCACAAAAGTGGCAAGTGCTGCTGCCAAGTGCCATCCAACAGAAAAGCAGGCTCATAAAAAATGACAGTGTGTCTTCATCCATCTTATTCACTGGATCTGAGTCACCATGTGATTTCTGGTTCTTCCTAAGAGTCAAAATGAAAGGTAAAGACTTTGAATCAATTCAGGACACTGAAGCAGCCTCAGCCATACGATAAAGACCCTCAGAAATGTGGACGGCCAGAACATGTTAAATGGGAAGGGGAATAAGGAGGGACAGGGAAGGGAAGGAAGGGAAAAGGAAAGAAAGAGAATAGAAGGAAAAAAATGGAAACGAAGCTTTTGTAATTGGGGAGGGGAATAAGGGTTGAAGGGAGGGGAGGGGATTGGGAAGAAAGAAGAATCAAGATACATCATGTACAGGTACAAATTCCCTATGATGAATGTGACCAACGTGCATGACAAATATGTACTAATAAAAAAAGTTTAAAAAATAAAATGTTCTTGGTTCAACTTAAAAAAAAAAAAAGCAAAGTGGACTTCCGGAACTGCCTCAGGAAATGGTGAGTAGGATGGGGTAAGTGTATTCAAAGCAAAGCAAAGTGGGGAGGGAGAATTCTGAGGAGGATTCATGGCAATGTCTCTCATTGTAATCACTGTATTTTTAGTATTTTTTTAAATATTGCCCATATCTTTTGATTACAACTCATTTATTTATTTGTTCACCGGCAGTGCTGGAAAGTTTGGTCTTCCTACCAAAGGAGCTTTCGTAAGTTCCAGGCACCTGGCCGCACTGGTTTATTGTTGTACCTTCAGTGCTTAACACTGGGCAGCTGATGAGAGCTCACTGTTGGCTCCTGTTGTTGCTGTCACTACTATTTTCAAAAGAATTTCTTTAACATTCATAAAACAGAGTGATATATCAAATTACAGGCTGCGGCATGAGTGCCACTTTGTATATACTTCGTGTATATCAGAAAGCAGCTGTCGGCACTTGCCGAAGCACGTCAGCATTCATCAATATGTATAAAGGGTGCCATGTACGTCTGAGTTGGCCTTGTGCAGAAATCCCTCCTGATAAAAGAAAATGAGATTTCATGATGAAGTGGTTTAGAAATAATCAAGAGAGGGTTAAAAATAAAACTAGCAGAGGCCAAGTAAACCAAAGAATAGCTACTGGCATACCTTCCAAAATAATGTCCTAGATTGTAAATTTAACATAAAAAAATAAAATAATTGCTTGCCTAGCCACACAAAAAATATGAATTCTGGGAGAACTTCAGCAGAACCTTGGAGTCTAGAACTTCCCTGATCCCACTTCTCCCACCGTCAGAGGGTCCCTAGTGCAGTGTTTCATCATTCTGGTGGGGAGGTACCCTCAGCAATCTGATCTTAATTATGCAAACCAGGTCTGTTGAGTTAATTAAAAACAGCAACCCAAAAACACCCTAAGGAAAGTTTTAAAGTGAGCTTTTGTGGTTTGCAAATACTTGATAAAGTCCCTGCTCAGGCCCTAGGGGATGTAAACCTGAGCCTTTGTTCCTAACATGTCATCACTCCCATCAAGCCCTGTCCCATCCCACTTAAACTAGATTTCAAAACTAACAAGTGATAAACATTCTCCATGAATGCTAGCAGCTTTGTCTGCCTCTTCAGAAAGCTTGAAAAATGAACATTCCTGACAAAGGGAGCGACACTGTCCTGGCCACGCTTCCTGCTCAACCACTCCCACCAAAACTTCAGTCAGCTATTGCTCTAGCCCACAAGGATGAGCCTGAGCTCCCAGAAGTCCAGCCCAGGGCTCAAGTGTTTATTGTTCTTTAATTGTATAAGATGAAGGAGAATAGTGTAGGAGGCTATGGGAGAAGCAGGAGAGAAGAGGTACTGTAATGCTTGATACACTGTGTCAACTTGAAAAGTCTAGAAGCTTAACTAAGTAACTCAGCAGTTCTACATCCTAGGGGTAGAGGACATGCCCTTAGCCTCTAGGATGTTGTTCACTGTGTCAACTTGAGTTTAGAAGTTTAACTAAGTGACTCAGCAGGGGGCCGGGGTCCTCACTTTGTAAACATCCTGAGCCTGTGCAAGAGAAAGGCACAGAGATGGTGTGGGTGTAAAACCCCCTCCCCAGGGCAGGTAGCCTGCATACAATGAAAGGGAAACGAGGAAGGACCCACGGCTTTTTCTTCGGAGGAGATCCAGTCTTGCCCTTCAGCTTGGATGTCATCTCCTGGCTTCTGGCACAGACTGTTCGGCTTTCACTGTAGACTCCTCAGCCTTCCAGCGTAGATTCTTCAGCATTTTGTCACAGACCCATCAGCCTCCTGATTCGGACTTGCACGGGACACTGCAGTGAGCTCCAGACCATGGACTGAACCCTTCGGCCTCCAATGTGTAGATGCCTTCTGCACGCGTCCTCATCCAACTCTGGTTATCGTAAGCCAATCTTGTAATTTCTTATACATTTGCATATTTGTGTCATATCGGTTTCTCTAGTAAACCCCAACTGATACAGGTACTAAACCACACCAAGGAGTATGTTTTGCCAAGTATTACACTGATGAAATTAATCCTTACCACAACCCTATAAAGAAGAATAATTTTGGAGCCAGGGATTTAGCTCTGTGGCACAGCACCTGCCTGGAAAGCGTGAGGTCCTGAGTTTGATTCCTGGTCCAAAAAAAAAAAAAAAAAGAATCATTCTTTGCTCTTTTCCAGATGAACCAACTGAGGTTCATGGGAGGATGAGAAACTTGCCAAAGTCCAGAGCCAGTGAACAGTAAAGTCGGGATATAATGCAAGTCTTTGACTGCACCAGTAATCTGGACGTAAGCCCAAGTCTCTGACTGCGCGAGTCATCGGGTGTAAGCCCAAGTCTCTGACTGCGCAAGTCATCGGGTGTAAGCCCAAGTCTCTCACTGCGCGAGTCACCGGGTGTAAGCCCAAGTCTCTCACTGCACGAGTCATCGGGTGTAAGCCCAAGTCTCTGACTGCACGAGTCATCGGGTGTACGCCCAAGTCTCTGACTGCACGAGTCATCGGGTGTACGCCCAAGTCTCTCACTGCGCAAGTCATCGGGTGTAAGCCCAAGTCTCTCACTGCACAAGTCATCGGGTGTAAGCCCAAGTCTGACTGCACAAGTCATCGGGTGTAAGCCCAAGTCTCTGACTACACAAGTCATCGGGTGTAAGCCCAAGTCTCTCACTGCGCGAGTCATCAGCTGTGAGCCCAAGTCTCTCACTGCGTGAGTCATCGGGTGTAAGCCCAAGTCTCTGACTGCGCGAGTCATCGGGTGTACGCCCGTCTCTCACTGCGCAAGTCATCGGGTATAAGCCCAAGTCTCTGACTGCGCGAGTCATCGGGTGTACGCCCAAGTCTCACTGCGCGAGTCATCGGGTGTAAGCCCAAGTCTCTGACTGCGCGAGTCATCGGGTGTACGCCCAAGTCTCTCACTGCGCAAGTCATCGGGTGTAAGCCCAAGTCTCTCACTGCACAAGTCATAGGGTGTAAGCCCAAGTCTGACTGCACAAGTCATCGGGTGTAAGCCCAAGTCTCTGACTACACAAGTCATCGGGTGTAAGCCCAAGTCTCTCACTGCGCGAGTCATCGGCTGTAAGCCCAAGTCTCTGACTGCGCGAGTCATCGGGTGTAAGCCCAAGTCTCTCACTGCGCGAGTCATCGGGTGTACGCCCAAGTCTCTCACTGCGCAAGTCATCGGGTGTAAGCCCAAGTCTCTCACTGCACAAATCATCGGGTGTAAGCCCAAGTCTGACTGCACAAGTCATCGGGTGTAAGCCCAAGTCTCTGACTGCGCGAGTCATCGGGTGTAAACCCAAGTCTCTGACTGCGCGAGTCATCGGGTGTAAGCCCAAGTCTGACTGCACAAGTCATCGGGTGTAAGCCCAAGTCTCTGACTGCGCGAGTCATCGGGTGTAAGCCCAAGTCTCTGACTGTGCGAGTCAACGGGTGTAAGCCCAAGTCTCTGACTGTGCGAGTCATCGGCTGTAAGCCCAAGTCTCTGACTGCGCGAGTCATCGGGTGTAAGCCCAAGTCTCTCACTGCGTGAGTCATCGGGTGTAAGCCCAAGTCTCTGACTGCGCGAGTCAACGGGTGTAAGCCCGTCTCTGACTGCGCGAGTCATCGGCTGTAAGCCCAAGTCTCTGACTGCGCGAGTCATCGGGTGTAAGCCCAAGTCTCTCACTGCGCGAGTCATCGGGTGTAAGCCCAAGTCTCTCACTGCGCGAGTCATCGGGTGTAAGCCCAAGTCTCTCACCGCACGAGTCATCGGGTGTAAGCCCAAGTCTGACTGCACAAGTCATCGGGTGTACGCCCAAGTCTCTGACTGCGCGAGTCAACGGGTGTAAGCCCAAGTCTCTGACTGCGCGAGTCAACGGGTGTAAGCCCAAGTCTCTGACTGCACGAGTCATCGGCTGTAAGCCCAAGTCTCTGACTGCGCGAGTCATCGGGTGTAAGCCCAAGTCTCTCACTGCGCGAGTCATCGGGTGTACGCCCAAGTCTCTGACTGCGCGAGTCATCGGGTGTAAGCCCAAGTCTCCACCTACAAAAGTCACGCCCTTCCTTCTGCACCACAGAGTCAGTTTGCGTCCCATCCAACTTGACTGGTAGGCACAAATCACCCAAGGCAATGAACCAGGAAGAGGAAGGAGGCCGCAAGCCACAGCACGCTCCCAAAGCAAATTTCGATACCGGACATCTGCCAGCAAAGCAGAGCCCTCAGAGCCTCGGAGACATGAAAAGCGAGTCTGCAGCACTGGGCACTGTGGTAGAGATGGTAGACACTCCCCACGTGACCAGGTGACATTCGGGGGCTCCCAGAACTGAGGAGAACACCAGGCCACCCTTCCTGGGCTCTCTGCAGACCAAAGCACCTCTCCAGCATTTGCTGCAATTTGTCCCCAGGGAGGAGTGCTCCGGAATCCACAGAAGATGTCCCTGCTGCAGAGATCATGGAGAATCTTTAATCAACTAAAGTGCCAGGCTTTATGAACAAGATATCTGGACATTTCCTGTACAACTGTAGAAAACAGAGCCAGGACCACAGGAGGAACATACGAGGGAGGCTTATTTCTGCTCCCCGGGGGAGGGACCCCAATGGGCAAAGTACCCGGCAGCAGAGCCAACTCCTTGGGACACTAACAGTTCTGTCGTGGACACAGTCATGAGGCCTGGAAGGCTGGTTATCAATCAGGTGGCGGGGAGATTCCTGGTTGGGGAATTAAGATTGCCCTGAAGCCCTTTAAGGGCCCATTTAGCTGATTCTACAACTCAACTTGCCTTTAACAGAACTGTCTCTCTGTGCGAGGAAATCTATATATAGTTTCTAATGCTGCCGTACAAATTACCACAAACTTCGTAGCTTAGTTCGACACAAATTCACTGTCTTACAATTCTTACCATTCTCTCCCTGGAGGCTCTAGAGGGGAATCTATCCCTTCCCTTTCTCTGCCTCCATCTCCAAAGCCAGCGACAGGGATCAAGTCTTTCTCATTTCACCTCATCTCCTCAGGGCCAGCTCTCTTCCACTTTTAGGCTCACCCACGTTACCCAGGCTCGTCTCCCTGTATTAAGTCCACTGTAGCAATCCTAACTCCATTCGTGACCCTAATTCCTCATTGCCATGCAACTTAACATATTCAGCCTCTCCAGGGCTGAGGATGTGGCTATCTTTCAGCCAAGAAGGGCATTATTCTGTCTACCACAAGGATGTTCTAAAACGCCACCAGTATGTTCCCCACTTCGGGCCGGCAGGGAAGTCGGCAACACAGGCTGCGATTCTCTGCCTTCCTGAGTGATCGATCACAGGCATGGCAAAGGAATGGACAAGAATATACTAGCCTTCAAGGATGACAGACTCAGCCTCTACCTAATGCCAACCAGCCAAATAAATGGCAGCAGGTATTCTCTGTTGGGTAACTCTTTCCTCTATGCGTGGGATGCCAAGTGGCCTAAATGGACACTCCCCTCTCAACATGCCCCGAGGCCTCAGTAAGCAAAGAAGTCAACTGAAATTATCTAGCAAGGGAGCATCCAAAGTGAACACATCGAGAGGCTATTAAGATGGAAAAAACAAAACACTGCTCTGCCCTCCCTTGGCTATCAGTAGGGGATCAGTAGTATGGGTTAGGGACAAGACACTGTCACATGTGCCCTCTGCCCCATAGCAGATGTGAGGGACCTCTGCCCAGCCACAGCCTCAATCATCAGAGAGAAAACCACCGCCATCTCCCCAGAAGTGACTCTGCTTACAGGGCTGGGTATGAGCTGTTGTTGCTCTGTGAGTTGTCATAGTGCACAGGACATGAGGCAGCGGCCATGCACTCAGAAACAGATGGTACCATTCAGAGCTGCCACTGGCTGGGGAATACAGCATGGCAGTGCTCTGGCCATGTTGCTTCCTGCTGATGGAATCCCTGACCTCACACCACATTGACCTGTGCTTCCCTAGAGTTTCATCCTGTGTCACTTTAGTATGGCTATCCTTTGAATCGCAGTGGATTTCTGCTTGCAGCTCCTTTTCTGTGGATGGGCTTAGCGTGCACACATGCATGTGTGTTCTGAAAGCCCTTGCAGGCACCACCAGTGGCCTCTCAGCCAGGACTCTTGTGGTTGTGTTTGGATGTTCAGGTTTGGCCTGCCCTTCCTGAGCCTAGATGGTGCTGGGACCTGCACTGGTATCGCTTCTCCTCTGTAGTCTCGTCCTGCAGGCTCTTGCCTGTAGGGACAGATGGCGCCTGGTGGTGCCAGGCTTACTCCTCAATCTCCTGGAAGCCCCAAGAGAAAAGAGAATGCTTCTTCTCTGTGTCCCTCTACGGAGGTTCTGAACTATCTGATCTCAGCCGTTTTCACTGGTCAGCTGTGGTTGTGTGCTCCCTGTGGGTGAATTACGACGACGACAGACACGGGACCTCTCATTAGCAGCCTCCGTCACCAGCCTACACCTGGAGCAGGGATCAGCCACTGAGACAAAGGGAAGTGGATTCCCTGAGGAAAATGACTTGGCTACTAGAAGGAAAAGCAGACGCTGAGTGGGCAGAAACACTGGACAATCATCACTATACTGGGGCGACATTTCAAGTCAGATTACTGGAGACTTCTGACTCAGTCTTAGCTTATTAGCTGACGTAGGACAGGAAAAGGGTGTCACCACTGGAACAGGCCGGCACCGTGGGGAGTCCGCCTGAAGTCCGCAGCAGAAGTGCAGCCTGAGCAGTGGGGTGCAGAAGGACCCCACAGGACAACAACTTGCATGACATCTCAGGAAGATGATACTCAAAGGCCACTGACAAGGGAGTGCTCACTAACTCATCCGCCTCCCTCATTTACATTAATCCTGACATCACTTCTAAGAAAATAAAAAATTAAGAGAGCAAAGGGTAGAAGGAAAGGGTGAGTGGTGCGGCTTGGGTGTGTCATCCTCTCAAAGCCCCAGTTCTTCCATCTCTGCAAAGTGAGGTTAATAATAACTCCTGCCTCAACACAACCGAGGCCTTCTGCCTATGGATGCTCTCTGAAAGTGCAACAGCAGATCTCCTATCCACACACAGATTGCCCAGGTCTGTTCCTTCACCCTCTGCATCCAGGCAGCCCTGGGAGTGGCTTTGTCCCCTAAAATAAGGCCGATGTGATGCAGCTTCTAAGAGTCGCCTGTAGAGACCACAGCCCTTCCACTTCTGCACTTTCGGAAAATCCCCCCTTGGAAGCTGGTGCAGAGCAGAACAGCCCAGCCGAGCCGAGCCCAGGCAACACTCAGAATCAGGAGAAATCTAGAGCATGGCTGTTTAGTTGTGTTAAAGTGAGTTCTAATCAGTAGATAATAACTGTACATGTTGGTGGGGTGTGACATTTCAATAACGTGCATTTCAATACGTGTGGTGACCAAAGCAGGGCAATCGGCATCGTGTCACCTCAAACACTCATCTCCCTGTGCTGGGAGCACTCACAACCCTCTCCTCACTATTTGGAAACACACGGCAGTTACCGTGCCTGCATTCACGCTACTGTGCTACAGAGCAGCAGCGTGTCCCCCTCCTCTCTGACCGCAGCTCTGTACTCCCCAACCACCTTCCTCGCTCTCCTCCCCTTGTCCTTCCCGGCTCTTCCCTGGTTCCCAAGGAGGACCGCCCATTTCTGCTTCTATCCAGCTCCCAGTATGAGTGAGAAAAAGCCTGGTTGTCTGACCCACTCCGCTGGCGTGGTCACGACACAGGGTTGGCAGCCGAGACAATGTGTCTACAGAGGTGTCTGGTTCCCACCGCGCTCTTCCCGAAGTGCTCTTCTCCAAAGCCCAGACCCCCAGGCCAGTTACAAGACAAGCCTCAGACCCAGTCCAGGGTGCCTGGCCGTGTCTCCTCAGGGCTGCTGAAGCCATGAAAAACAAGGAAAGACTAAGAAACTCACAGGCCACCAGATGCAATGCAGTCCCCACAGTCGACGCTGGGACGGACAGGAGACACCTGTGAAACTCAAACCATGCTGTGTCAACGGTAACGCACCTAGGGTCAGCTTCTTAATGCCAGTATGTTGTGGAAACGTAAGATGGCAACAAGGGAGAGCGAGATGAGGGGATCTCTGTACTGTTGGCAACATTTCAATAAATCTAAAACTGCCTCAGGAAAAAAAAAAGTGTGTTATTTACACTCTGGCAGAGCAGTTCCTCATGTGGCGACAGGAACACACCCAGACACACCGCTCCTCACCTCCACATCCCAGTGTCCCCCGGGAGACTCGAAGCCACCACAACACAGCCCACACTTCCATGGTTGTCAACCAGGAGGGCAATTACCTCCAGAGGGGGGGCGCTTCCGAGGCTGGAGTCACTGGTCACGGGCAGGAATTGCGTTCTTGCTGTGTGGCCTGATCACTGACAGGTGAAACCTTTCCCAGAACATCACGCTGCCTTCAAAGAAATGGGCTGCATTAGCCACCCTGCAGTGATTGTGCAAAGTCTATGAAATTAGATTGCACTATTTGATGGTAAACAATGCAAGTAGACGTGATAAGCCTAGATGGATTTGGCCTTCAAGGTTCTCCAAAAAAAATCCTCTCATCTATTACCACATTAAGTTTATGTCAGAAACATTACCTCCCCCGCCAAGTCATCCTATTTGTGTAGCAGTTTGGAGATCTGGGGAAAATGAATAAATGAACAGTAATTTTGACTGCCTGGTCATCTGTGTCTTTTTTTTTTTTTCCTTGACAGACATTTGTAACAGAGGCTCCTACATTTAACACACTGACAACACAAGGCAGGGCATCGTGGAGATGAAACTTCTCTAAGATAAACAGCACTTTCCAGGAGTCAGCAGACTTGAGAAACAACCTCCTGAAAAGGAATCGCCATTCAAGGCCAGTCAGCCCCAAGAGGGGACAGATGGAAATGCCAGGAGGGACCAAGGCTGTCTGTGTTCATTTCGTCACAGTGGGATTCCACAGCTTCTATTTTGTTCCCTGGAGAGCTTCAAATTGTCAAGGTCAGCTTCAAGGGCAAGCTGACATTCAGTCTGCAGCATCACTACTCTCTTGTCTTAATAAAATATAAAATATTCTTCTACCCTATGCTTTTTACCCGCACTAATTCCCTTTCTCTGATTTGTTAGTTATAATCTCTAACTGCTGAAGTGCTAGATAAAGGGTAATTTTCTTGAGCACAACTATGTCAACTTGGCCCTGACCAAAAGGTGCTAGTTTCCTGGTCTGGTCTACACCAATACAAAGAAGATACAGGATTACAAGTTACCTTCCAAAAACAAGTTTATACCTCAAGTCTTTGCATCTTACTCACTCATGATTGTACAAATTCTCCAGTGATCTTAAGGAAGTGGAAGAAAGAGTTCAATTATTAGAAAAGTATATGTCAATACACAAAGGGTTATGTCAGAATACAATGACATCTGTGTTTCTTGTGCAGCCATCTGCGCACTGTCCTGCATGCACAGGCTGCGCCAGTGAAAGAGAAAGCCTGGGAGTTCTCAGTTTTGAAACTAAATGCTACACTAAGAGAAATAGAGAGAGGAGAGAGAAACTTAGTACTTGGTCTGCCAAAATTCAAACAAAATCTATTAGAAAAACACACTTGTGGGAATTCAAGAAGGTGACAATAGGCTACTCTAAATCCTGTTCTATTTTAGAAAAGTCTTTTCTTTGGTAAATGGATACTATGCTTAGCTTGCTAGTATATTTTAATGGTTAACATTTGAAATCCATATAACATTTATTTTAATAAAATTTGGTATTTTAAAAACAGAAAAAAGATTCTTCGCTTTACAAAAGGATTCACACACAGGTTTCATTACACCCTCAGCCCTCTGAGAAACCCCAGTGAGACCACACTTACTGGGAGTTAATGCACACAGATCTGTATAAGACGACCTTCTGTGTGAAGTGAGATGCACCTCTCTGGCAAGGGCCACATTTTCAATTCCTGAAATGTTCATCTCTCAAAACCCTCTCCTCTTCTGCACCCTAAATCCTACTACTAATTTTTAGTGACCTCCCCCAGAAATCTTCCCCACCAAAACCATAACCCTTTTTCCTAACGTCAGCCAAAGAAATACCAAGCAGACATGTGCTTGGCTGGATAATACGGTGCTGTCAGCCAATCCCACAAACTAGACACTGTGGACTTCAGAATAATCCCCAGACACGAAGCCTGCAATATTTACCTGTTGGGATTTCAAATAAAGCATCCACAGTGATCTTTGCTCTTGGAAAAAAAGGAGCTCTTCAGCCAACTGTGCAATACAAGTATCGCCAGAGCAACTGCACAGCTTAGATGGACAAAATATAAGTATTCTTTCCCATGAAAAGGAGGAAAAGCGGTCAACTTACATTAATTCATCACCACACTTAAGTTACCCCCCCCATTTCCACAGCTCTCAAGGGCCGAAGACCAGGTCTATCTTCTCCTGAAGCCTGAGACCTCTGTGCCCCAGGACAGCGCCTTGGCCTCCTCCCGAGTCTTCCCTTGGATCTGCACGCATCTGGGCTGAGGGAATATTCTCCTCTAGGCTGAGCCCCAGGAGGTGGTCACTGTGTTTCAGAGGATCTGTGAATACTCTTGGTTTCCAGAAACTTAATGTCCTTGTTAGAAACCAAGCTTCCACTTGAATTAACATACAAAGAGAGGGGAAAAGGAAAGATCATTAGAGAAGCTGAGAGAAATTTGAAGGAAACAAGAAGAAAGAACAAAGGGTAAAGTGAAGCTTGGTGCAGATGAGCTACAACATCAGAGAAAGAGGGAGAGGAAGGCCACAAAATGGAAAGACCTGGAGGGTGGGAGTACAGGATCTGAGCTGAGCAGCTCTTCCAGTGGTGACAGACTAGTGATTTGGGCCAACTTTCTTGCTGAAGGAAATTAAAATACCTGGAAAATCTATAAAAAATATTTTCTTTAAAGTATCATGAAGCTGAAGAGAGAGTGGAGTTAAGGTGTTCAAGATCTACAAGAAAACAGAAATCCAAAGATAGAAGACTGACATTTGCCAGAGGTGTGCTGGCCAATCTGCAAGAAGCTGAGCGGTGTTTCTGATGTCTTCCTGGGTGACAGAGACAATATGTGCAGGGTCTGACAGGGAAATTCACAAAGCTTCACTGAGACACCGGGGAGACCTAAATAAACGGGGAGCTATACCATGTCCATGGATCACTGTATGGATGCTCTGCAATTCTAATAAAGCAATGAACAAAAGAGATGGACCAGGCACAGGCTTATGTATAGATGGGCATTTGGGGTACCATAAATGTGACACTCACAGGAGAAGGGAGGATATAACTGAAGACCCATGTGAGGAAACAAATAAAACTTGACTTCCAATCTCACACCCCATCACCACCTGTGCCACATATAGACACACACACACAGCACACACAGACAGACTCTCTTTTGTGTGTTTGGACACACAATATAAGAATATTCATAGACATACAATGTGTAAGAGTACCATTTTTTAAAATGAAACAATTTGGCTGGGCATGGTGGTGCACACTTGTAATCCTAGCACTCAGGAGGCTGAGGCAGGAGGATTGCTGTGAGTTCAAAGCCAGCCTGGGCTACAAAGTGAGTTCAAGGCCAGCCAGAACTGCATAGTGAAACCTGTCTCAAAAAGACTAAAATAAAATAAAATAAAGCAATTTTTAAAAATACCATACTAATCAATGAATAAGCCATGGAATGCTCATACAGTGGAATACGATAGAGCAGGAAAAATGAATGTCATACCATAGATAAATCACAGAAATAAAATGTTCAAAAGTTCTAAAATTGGGCCGGTGAGATGGCTCAGTGGTGTAAGCGCCTGCCTTGCAAGCGCGAGAGCCCGAGTTCGACTCCCGGATCCCACAAACGGAAAAGGGGCCGGTGATATCGCTCAGTGGCACGGGTGACTGTTGGCGCGCGAGGTCCTGAGGTCGACACCCCGGTACCCACAAAAAAAAAAAAAAAGTTCTAAAATTGAAAACATACAAAGCTAAAAATATATTCAGAGATACAGACATACTTACGTCATATGATCATAAAGAAAAGTAAGGATTTGGCAAAGGCGTAGTTCCAAACAGTGGACATCTTTGGGGAGAAAGACTGGGATGAGGGACAGTACACAAGGAAGAGACTGAACAATTAAGGTGTGTTGTTCCTAAATTAGATGATAGGTAATTGCTGTTTTATTCTGCTTACATATACTCTGCATATACTTTATTAGAATTCTTTTGTATTTATTCAAAGTTAATAGAAACGTAACAAATGTATTCATTGGCCCACTGATAAATGGCCAAGTTTGTACTCAATATTCCAATAA
This sequence comes from Erethizon dorsatum, assembly GCA_028451465.1. Taxonomy (NCBI): domain Eukaryota; kingdom Metazoa; phylum Chordata; class Mammalia; order Rodentia; family Erethizontidae; genus Erethizon; species Erethizon dorsatum. The sequence goes on along the minus strand of CM051832.1, from coordinate 109,741,403 downwards.
AATCAAAACCAAAGCTAAAGGCCACCATCACAAAATGAACCTCTAGAGACAAGGAGAAATCTGAAATTTTCCCTGAAAAGAAGCTGAATCATCATTTCAATTACATTATTTAAAATATTACATTTCAAATGTTTCAAGTTGCCAATGTAGTGCACGAGCAATAACATCTCAACCCTGTTGATGACCAGATTGCTCCTATGGCGAGTGTACCAAACAGACCCGCACTTTCAACTGAAGTTAGCAAAGAAGGAAGGAGTTTTGAGACAGGGTCTTGCTATGTACTTCAGGCTGTCCTGGAGCTCACTGTGTAGCCCAGGCTGGCCCCAAACTCAAGGTGATACTCTTGCCTCAGCCTCCCAAATAATGGGGTCACAGGCATGCACCACCATGTCTGGCTAAGAGGAAGGTATTTTCACCAATCCAAGTCCTCAGAGGCTGCTGCTGTCTTCCACTCTTGTAGCAAATGGATTAAAGTCCGTCCTGTCTTTCCTGCAACTTCCGGACATAGAGCTTTGTTCAACGGTGATTATATAATTCCACTGAAGCAACCTCAAAAACAGAACTGCTGTGCATTTTGGCTTTTTTTGTTTTTTTAGGCAGGGTCTCACTGCGCAGTCCAGGCTGGTCTTGAACTCACTGTGTAGTTGAGGCTGGCCTCCAACTCGTGGCGATCCTCCTGCCTCAGCCTCCCAAGTGGTGGGATTACAGGCGTGCACCACTGCACCTGGCCTTGTCCATTTCTTGAAGATGTTTTCTGAATATTTTCAGAAGCAGAAACAAGTTTGTTTTTGCTTTCACTTATATTTTTATTTTTAATATTCTGCATGAATTAATTACTTTCATTTGCCTTTAAACCTTGGATCTAGAAATATAGCAATCCAGCACCATAATTGACTTTCTTTTTTTTTTGCGGGTACCGGGGGTAGAACTCAGGACCTCATGCGCCAGCAGGCGCCCGTGCCGCTGAGCGATATCACCGGCCCTTTTTTCATATGTGGGTACTGGAAGTCGAACTCAGGACCTCGCATTTGCCAGGCAGGCGCTTATGCCGCTGAGCTATCTCACCGGCCCATAACTGAGTTTCAAGATAATAAAAATAGTCTTTAAATTTCCATTTGCACCCAGCTTTCACTGGATGAACAGCAATTTCAGCATCTTCCCCACAGCAGCAGCAGAAGTGACTCTTTAGACCAGATAGGATGAGAAAAACTCTCATACACTGAAGAATACCAGTTAGGTTCATTCTTCAGCAGGTTCCAGCAAACGAACTATCTTCTCTTCCCGAAAGGCATGGATTGTAATTCCTGCTTGTTGGTATTATTGCACATTCAGGTAGACTTTCAAACATGGAACAGCCCCTCTGCACCTATTTGAACGGTGTCTTACATAAGTATTTCACAAGATAGTCTAAAGCCTGTCAGATCTCATGATGTTCAACTTTAACCGCAGAAGAATAACGAACCAGTAATTCCTTTCTGAACACATAAACGAAGAGTGTGGACACTTCCTTAACTTCTAAGTCTTAAATCACCTATACCCTCACTGTGTTTTTTCCATTGCCAATGACAATATATCATGCTTTACTGATTATTCTTGCTAGGAATATATCTTCAATCAGATTTGTCAGGCTGTTGGCTGTCTGACATCCAGATTTCTCTCAGCAGGCCAGTAAACTAGATGCAAATTCCAGGGGCTAATGACCTTGGAGTAGGTCTTTGGTTATTGATTTCCTAAAATAAGAAGTCAAAGCCACAGCTTGAACAGCACATGTTTAGCTGCACACTAAGGCCAACGCTGAACTCTGGAACCTTGATAACTTTTTATAAAATAATTACAAAACATAAAGAAGTAAAATTTAAAACTGAAAAGATCAGTATATTCATTCAGCAATTTTTCACTAGTACTTTCTGCATGCCAAAGATTATGTCAAGCACTAAAGATAAAGTAATGAACAAAGCAGATGAAATCCTGCTCCTTACAGAGCTTACACTTGCCTTAGCAGGGCGGGTAGGAACAAACAGTAAGAATGAATAGACAAACGTCAATGGTAGCAAACGCCATACAGAAAAACAAATCAGGGGCCGGTGAGATGGCTCAGCGGCATAAGTGCCTGCCTGACAAGCGCGAGGTCTTGAGTTCGACTCCCAGTACCCACATACAAAGGAAAAAAAGGGCCGGTGATATCGCTCAGTGGCATGGGTGCCTGCTGGCAAGCGCGAGGTCCTGAGTTCGACCCCCCGCTACCCACATTAAAAAAAAAGGAAAACAAATCAAAGGAGGAGAATCAGGAGTGGAGGTGTGGAGGATGGAGTATGGAAGTCCTCATGGGTAAGATGACATCTGAGCAGAGAACTTAACAAAAACACACCTTGAAGTTTCACAACCAGTATTTTTTAAAAATATGGACAAACCTACTTCAAACTCATGAAAGTAAAGAATAAGATATCACAAAATTATTATCAGACAAAAACAGAATTCAAGACCTAAAACTCACCGGGCATGGTGCCACATGCTTGTAATCCCAGCACTAGGGAGGCTGAGGCAGGAGGATTGCTGAGTTTGAGGCCAGCCTGGGCCACATACAGGATTCAAGGCCAACCTGAACTACATAGTGAGATTGCCTCCAAAAAAAAAAAACAAAGACCTAAAACTTGTTTATAAACAGCAAAAACTTGCTAACCTAAGTACTTATTGAAAAGGGAATTCATTAAACAAATTTTGGTAAATTCATACCATTAAGTAATAAATAACTATTAAAAGATAACACAGATATCCATATCCTGTTATTGAACTTTAAAAGTAGATTGCAGAACTTAATATAAAGACATACGGAATTATCTGTATATGGCATTTTTAAGTCTGGAAGGTTATACAACAAATCTTTAATAATGGTAGGGGAATGTGCCACGTCCAGCACAGCCCTGGAGAAACTCCCACGGGGGGCGGGCCATGAAGAAATGAAGGCAAGAGTGAAAATGCAGAAAGCTGAGGTCAGCGGAACTCCCTCCCTCGGCGGAGAAAAGAAGCGCCCACCAACTTGAGGCCGTTCATTTATACACGGGACTGGGTGATGTCAGGTGAAACCCCTCTGCCTAACAGCTAGCTCACCTCTCTCCGGGCTGAAGCAGCTTGTCCACGTGGCTGCCTCAGGCGCTCTGTGTTCTCGGGCTGGCCTTGCTCCAGCCCCGCTGGTGTGATCCATCTCCAGCTTCAGCCGCTCCCCACAGCAGTGAATTTCCTGGGAGTAACAAAGAAGATCTTAGCTTCTGCTTATGGGAGTCCACATTATCTTAAAATGTTACAATGAACACTTCTTACCCTTCATAAGCATCTTTAAATAACTCAATGGAAAGCAGAGTGATTTTTATGTTGATGAAGAGTGCAACTAAAACTAAAGATATTATTTCCATGAAGCTTTATGAAAAACGAAAGCATTTAATAAGGCAAGGTTGAAATGACAGAATATCTAAGCTTTAACAGATCAACTGGGCATTAAAATGATAAAGAGGACCTAAAATATTCCTCTAATAAATCTGGTTTAAGTGCTAGTAATGAATTCCCAACTCTATAGAACTTATTTTTTTTTTAACAGTGCCAAAAATTTGAAAAGTGAGTGGTGAAGAGTATGGGAGAAACCAGCTCTGCAGAGTGAACTTGGGCAAAACAAAAGAAAAAGAAGATAAAAGCAAAAATAAAAGCACACGCTGCGTGTGGGAAGCACAGCATGTGCTATCATGGGGAGTCCTGGTAGTGGGCCCCCATGGTCTCTTCTCTTTTATGCCATCCACATCTCGTGGGAGCCTTCGAGAAGTTCCACATACGGGTCCTGGGAATTATCTGGCACTGTCCTGGGACCTTGTAACTGACAGGTCCCACTCATTTCCCCAGTCAGCTTTGCTGCACCCTACCTCCTATATTAGTAGCTCCTTTTAAAAGTGGCTCACCAAATAAATGTTCCTAGGTTCTGGGTTGTTCGCCTCTCCTTCTGGAGTTGGGAGTCCAGATTCTTCTCATCTCAAACAAAGAACTGAATGAAATGAACAAAAAAACAGTGGCAAAGTTTATTTGAAAAAGTAAACGTGAAGAGTAAAGGAAAAACTGGCTCTGCAGAGCAAGCTTGGGCTGAATAAGAGAGGAAAAGGCAAGATAAAAGAACACCCTGGAGAAAGCAGGTCGGGCTAGTGTGAGAAAAGCCACAGTAGCCTGTAGAATTTATTTTCCTTTTTTTTTTTTTTTTTTTTGTGGGTACCGGGGGTCGACCTCAGGACCTCGCGCGCCAGTAGGCGCCCGTGCCACTGAGCGATATCACCGGCCCTTTTTTTGTATGTGGGATCCGGGAGTCGAACTCGGGCCCTCGCGCTTGCCAGGCAGGCGCGTAGGCCGCTGAGCCATCTCACCGGCCCTAGAATTTATTTTTCAACACCCATGAAAACAATGTAAAAATTTGTCACGTATTATATTACAAAAAAAGTCTTATAAATTCTAAAATCAGAAACTACATGTCATCTTCCCTGGTCACAATGTCATAAATTAATTCTTTTGAAATTGAGAGAAACAAAATTCAGCCACTTTGAAATTAAAGCCCATTCTCCTAAGTAACCCTTAGTTTAGAGAATAAAATAAACTCTTAATAATATTTAATACTAATAATCAAACTCCTATATCTGAGGAAAATTTGTATCATTAAAGTTTTGTGTTGTTGAAGAAAAATGGGTTATACTTTAATAAATATTGAAATCAAAGAATAAATAAAATCAATTTTAAAAATAATAGAAAAGAATTTATAAAATAAAAGTAGAAATTACTAAGCCAGTAAAATAGTGCAAAGGACAAGAGATATTTCTTTGAAAATACAAATGATATAGAAAATAAATTTGTATTTTCCAATATTACATGAGATGTTTCCAGTCATCCGGGTTTTAAACTACAGTTGCGGGGGGGGGGGGGGAGTAGAGCTCAGTCTCCTGAACTCAGATGCCTGGGTTCAACTGCTAGCACCATAAGTAATAATAATAATAATTAAATAAATAAACTACAGTTTACTAATTTCAAAAAATGGAGAACTCATGAAAAAGTTCTGAAAGTGCTACATGATTTGTAAACATGGATACCAACTGAAATAATATCCAAGCCCCTGCATCAATACTTTTCTCACCCCACCCCGCATAAAGTAGTAGGTGAAATCTATCACTACCTGCTACTTGCAACATGACCTGCGCTTTCCAAGGAGCTGTGTACGCACCTCAGCCCTGATGCATGCACCACTCACTTGGAAGTAGATGAAGGTCCTCAGTGTGTGAAGGAATCTGTTCATGGAGGGTTCCAGTCCCTGCCCTTAGCCCTGTAGGTGGGCACCCCCTTTTAGGGGTCAGTGACATCTTGGGCAGATTCCATTTGTTTCCAAATATTTTCATTTGTTAAAATTTAGTCTGATGCAATTGAAAGCTTCAGTTTCATGTATCATTCAGAGTTCTCCCTTTTCCCAAAGCCTGGGCATGGAGCCGCACAGGAAGGCAGTGTGTTCCTGTCACATTCCTCCCTTCCCCTAAGGTTATCTGCCCCCGCCACGCTCCCCCAGTGCTGGGGCAAGGAGTGGGGAGTCAGGTCATCTCTTACCTGTTTTGAGAGACCGCTCCTTCTTCTTGTTAATTGGCCCACAATATCCTCAGAAACCCACCGTCCAGATACTAGGCCAGGCGCCCACACGTGCACGCGTGCGCGCACACACACACACACACACGCAGGAGATCCGGTTCTGCCTGGAAATCTTTCACACCCCCTCCTTTCCTCACTATCAGCAACCTGCCTCACAGCCTAAAGGTCCAGCGAATCACCTCCTGAGTACCAGTAATCAGTTCATGCACCATACGCAAGGTCCAGATGACCCAGAGGTGACTCATAAGCTCTGCCCTGCACCTGGTCCCTCAGTCCAGTTCTGTCCTCTTCCACCCAGTTAGGAACTGGGCAGGTCATCAGTTCTACCACACACACTGATGTGTGCATGTAGGAAAGAGCCAGCCTCCGCTGGTCCAGCTCTCTAAGAACGAGTCTCCTGTTGCCGTCCCCTCCTCACAAACCCTGCATCCTCCCAAAGGCCCAGCCTTCAGCTGACTCTCTGTCCCTGGTTCTCTGCCCACGCAAGCTGAGGTGGGGCACCTGGTGGCAGCTGGGGTGTCAGGGCCAGTTATGCTGAGACTCGGGACATTTTGTGCAGAAGTGGCCCTTTTAAGAAATATTCTCTGCTTTGGGCTATGACCAGTCTGCCAAATCAAAGGAAAAACTCCAGGTCAACATCCTAGCGCAAGTACAGGATGAGTCCCCATGTATCTGGGTCACCTCCCTAAAGCATGGAGGTCACGTTTGGTTCTCTCCCTACTTCAAACAGTAAACATGAACAATGAATTGTGACTGACCCTGGTTCCCCAGTTCCTGTGGGTGTTTTGTCTTTGAAGACCTTATGTACTTCTGGACTTCTGGCCCTCACTGCACACGAGCCTCTGCCTGGTGGGGCTTCTGACAGAGGGGAGCCACAGAGCCTTGCTAAAGTGGTCTCTTCACATGGAAATGGTGCCTCACATCATGACCACTGCAGAGTGGTGGCTGTCAGAAGGTGGAAACGCCAGGGCTGGGACAGAAGCAGACCCTGGTGGGGTCTGGCCACCCACACCCAGCTGTCCCATTTCCTAAGGGGCTGCCTGTGTCCCCAAGGTTTTCTTACCAGCACCATCTGGCTCCTTCTACCTGCAAGCTGCCCTAGAGTAAAGAGCACCTGGAGGAACGGAGGCAAGATCTCAGAATTCAGACCATAGAAAGAAATCCTCCCATCACGGTGTCAGCTGCCTCTGACAGAAAGAAGAGATAACCCCAGGTGGGGTAGGCCAAAGCCCCCAAAAACCTGTGCTGAGAGAACTGCAGCTGAGGGGACGGCAGCTCTGCGCGTGGCCCCCGGAAGTGGAGAAGCCTTGTTTGACACAGTGGCCCCTGCACTGAGAAGGTCCAACCTAGGCTCACTGCTATTTAACTCCTTCCAGCACCTTCTCCCAGGCTTTTTACTAGGCTACCTGGAGGTAAGTGACAAAATGAGAGAAACTGGAGAAAAGTTGTGAAGAATCCCTGGGAGCTGACATCCATTACATGCTGTATAATAACATTTACCTTCTACAGAACACACTTCAGGCTGGAAATGCAAACACAAGAGCATTTCTAACCTTGATTTCCAAATGGCCAACTTATGCCTGCAGAAAGTTCATTATAGTAGATGAATAGCTGCCTTTGGAAGCTGTGCCTGTGTCCTCACACCCAGGCCCTATGGACTAGACATTATTTGGAAAAGGGTCTGCTGTAGTTTAGATCCTAAATGTCCCCTTGAAGGCTCATATACTACAGGCTTGGTCACCAGCCTGTGACACTGTTGGGAGGTGATAGGACCTTCCAGAGGTGGGGTGGACCTAAAGGAAGAAGTTAGGTCACTGGGGTATAGCCTTGACGGAAAGATTAGAACCCTGGCCTGTCTCTCTCTCTCTCTCTCTGTCTCTGTTTCCCAGCTGCAATGAGGTGAGCAACTTTGCTGTAACTCTCTGAGCCATGATGCTGCCTTGCCACAGCTGAAAGCAATGGGACCCAGGAACTATGGATTGAAACCTCTGAAACTGTGAGCCAAATAAATCTTTCCTCCTTCTGAGTCGAGTTTCTTTGGTATTTTGTCACAGCAATGGAAGCGCTACTAACACAGTCTTTGCAGACACAACTAAGTAAAGGATCTTTACATAAGCTCATCATGAATTATCCAGGTGGCTCCTAAATCCAAGGACACATGTCCTTATGAGATAGACGAGAAAATGCATGAAGACAAAGAGTAGAAGACCATGGAAAGACAAAGGCAAAGATGCTAATGGTGCAGCCACAAACCAAGGAACACCTGGAGCCACTGGACACTGGAAGAGGTCAACAAGGGTTCTCCCCTAGAACCTTCAGAAGTAGCATGACCATGCTGGCTGTGGTGGCACACACCTGTAATCCCAGCACTGGGGAGGCTGAGGCAGGAGGATCACCATGAGTTCAAGGTCGGCCTGCACTACATAGTAAGACACTGCCTCAAAAAAAATAAATTAATAAAACTTAAAAATAAAGAAGTAGCATGACCTTGACTTCAGACCTCTGCCTCCATAGTGGTCAGAAAACAATTTTTGTCATTTTAAACCACCAGGTTTGTGGTAATTTGTCATAACAGCCAAAAGACACTAATACACCCACAATGACATCAACATTATATTTAACCTACTGCAACATACAGCAGAGAATTCTATGGGAGGGTTGGATCAGGAGGGTGGAGGGGCTGAATACGTGGGCAGTAATCCACAGAAATGACAGAATAGCTCTGGGCAGGTTATCAATTGAGAGAAGCAGCTGAAGATAAAAAAACAAATGAGACTGAATTTCAAATGAAGCCGAAACCAACATGTCAGGAACCTCTGCAAAAGATGCCACCTTTTCCAAGAGTGCTGCGGGTTCTGAGACAGTGGATAGGGCGGGATTGAAGGGGGCCCAGAGATGAACTCTTGGGGTGACTTGGCAAGATACCAATGAAACACCATCCAAGCGGCCAGTGCCCCTTCCCCATGGTAGAAAGTAACCAGTGGGGTTATCAGCCCCGAGACAGGGGCAGTGAATGCGAACTCCTGGTCAGGACCTCAATTAGAGGGAAGCTTCCACACACCCTGAGACAGGTCCACTGGGCAATGCCCCCTCACCCCAAACTCCCTGGAGATAACATTCACAGACATGCAAACAGGAACTCCACATCCAGAAATTAGCACACCAAATAAAAGAGGGGGTCGCATAACCAAGAATCACAAATAATTTAAGGAAAATGAATGGCCGGAAATGATCATCACCACACCTTGAAGAACTGACACAAAAATGCGGAACATTTCATCACTGCCTATCCAATGTCTGCTCTGCCTTTCTGTCACTGCCAGAGCCCTCATCCGCTGATTGATTCAACTAATTCCACTTCCCAAATACAGCCAAGGATGTAGATCAGACAGGTAGAAGAGGATGTCTGCTGGGTGCTTCTATGTCTGTTAGATGTGCTATCCTTTCCTAATGATAGCAGATCCAGTTGTCTTTTAATAATCGTCCTTCTCATCTTTATTCATTGTAGAACCCCTGATTGTAGCTGGGCCTATGGCTGCCTAGGAGAGGAAATAAAAGGTGACATATTCTAATACAGCCTCCCTAGAGGCCAGGTATGGGCCTCCTGACCAATCTCTGAGCAAGGTTGTGTCATCAAGTGTGTTGTGTACAACTTTTAAGATAAAACCATTAAGCGAGAGCTCATTCTCCTCCTCATCCTCATCGTCCGCTTTCTTGCTACCTGGAATAAAGACACGATGGCTGCATCTCGAGTAGCCACGTTTGAGCACATTGAGAGAAGCACATACTTTATTCTGAGTGGCAGAACAAAACGGTAGAGGAATCTCAGTTCCTGACGCTGCACAGCAGAATGTCAGATCACTAGATTTCATGCAGACAAGAGACAGACAAGCTTCATCTTTAAATCGCTGTAATTTTGGAATATTGACATACGCCTCTGTGTTATACTATTACAGACATCAATCCTTCCTTTTTTATTCTGTTATCTTCCTTCTAGACAGAATGAGTACCCAGGGCTAGGTCCTGCACCCATGACGATACAGCCCAGGACAAAGAGATCAAAGGAGCCTGGCCCCACACCACAGCCCTAGATGCTCTTTTTTTGGGCTTTTTATGATGTTTTTATATTTCTTGTTAAAGTTTCTAATATGTCTCAAAGGAAAAAAGGCTGAGAGAGAAAATTTTATTTATCTATGAAATAAGAACAGGCTGTTCTGAAAATGAACCAATTACAGGTCTTCACTTTGAAAATGCAAATGGATAGATAACCGACTGAATGGACATCGCAGTAGAATAAATTAGTGAGCGAGAAGAGCAAATTCTCCTGGATCACAGTGACATGACACAGGAAAAGCAATGGAAAGATGAGCACAGTTGTGTTCGTTCTGCAGTAACAAGTACCATGAACAAGATGGTGTGAGAGGAGAAGTGACTCTCGGTTCTGGCAGCCAGAAGTTTGGGATCAAAAGGTGGCAGGGCTGGTTCCTTCTGAGAGCTGGGAAGAGCTCTCAAACCAGCTGCTCGTGGTTTGCGGGCAGCCTCTGGCATTCCTTGGCTGTGCAGAATCACCCTGACCTCCACCCCCCTGTTCACAGGAAGTTCACCCCGACCAAGTGTCTGTGTCCAGCTGTCCCCTTTTTATATGAACACTATGGGGCAGAACAAAAGGGCAGCTAATTAAGATTCTCCTCCAGCAATTGTTTTCCTATAAATGCACCAATATGAACAGCTATTCACTCTCCATGACATGTTCACACAAGCTAAGGAAGCCAGTTGAGAGACCACAGTGCCTGGCTTTAGTATAATAAAGAAAGGACAAATTGAAGAAGGCAGGAGGGTAAAGTTGCCCACACCACCCCTCCCCCGGCTCTCAGCGGCACATCATGACAATGCCTCCTGCTTGGAGGAGGTAAAGGGGATTCAGTTCAGGCTTTAGACCTGAACCCAGTACTAGGCCATGGGTTTTTTTTCACCAAGGTGAAAACCAGTACTAGGCAGAGCCCCATGACCCATGTCCCATGTCCCCAGGCCATTACCCCCAGACCGAGCCTCTGCACCCATGTTAGCCAAAGGACTGCCTCCACCACGACTCTCCCAGTCTTGAGCAGCAGAGCAAAGAGCGAGACACCACTTGAAGGGAACAGGGCAGGACAGTGAGCACAGGATTTGCCTGGAAGCTCAACTGGCCTGCTGTGCTGAGACTCAGACCAGGCAGAGCCCAGGGCTCCTATCTCCAGGCCAGAGCTCATAAACAGAACCCCTACACCTACCCTGGTACCAGACAGAGCCTGTACCCTGGTAGGATGGACTCCTGTGCCAATCTGCCTCACTACATATCAGCCATAGTACAAGCCTGTGGCTCTGCCCCCATACCTGTGAAGACCCTGCAGCTATGACCCTCTGGTGTGAACCAGCTTAGCATCAGCCTGGGCAGCCCAGACGCTGTCTCCACCACACGACCCTCAATCTTGTGCAAGGAGCAAACTCCACCTGCTGGGGAGGAGGACAGGAGCGTGAACACGGAACTTTGCCTTCCCAGTGAAACTTAACAGTAGGATAATCCTGATGTCTCCTATTCGTGGGCCAGTGCCCATTTATGGAACCTCTGGACCCACCTGGTGCCAGGCAGAGAACTGCAACCTAGTCAGTCAGACTTTTTCCTGGCCAGCATCACCTGTGGCTTGTTGCAGCTAACTCTGTCCAGGAGTCCACTCAGCAGCATGGACCTTGCGCCTGCCCCTGTGCTGTACTGGTCTTGGAGGGCTGTGGGCTCCAGTGTGACTCAGTGTTACAGCACTGGAGGCTATGAAACTGTCCAATCCAATCCATTCCTCCCCATCCCCAGGCAGCACAACACAGCTAATTATCTGCTTGGAGGAAGAAAATGTAGATAGGCACCAAGTCTTTGCATAGAGGCCTGGGGCCAGTCCCTCTTTGGTAAGGCTCAGAGTCTGGAGGAAGCCCACAATGCTTAGCCACAAACAAGTTACTAAGGTCAAGAGGTCTAGGCCTAACCTGGCCCAAGGTGGAAGCTGTGGGACAGACTACCTTTTTAAGACTAGTTGATTCTAAACATGGCAGCTGTAGAGTTGGGACAAACCTGGGCTTCAGTCACCCTTAAGTGTTGAAACTGCAACAATACACCAAGAACAGACTCAGAGCAAACCCAGACTTACACTGCCATCTAGTGCTCATATACTGAGAGTGACCATAGGCTCAGAAAATAAGCAGCCTGCCCAGACTTTCTGGAAAGACAGGAACAATGCCAGGTCATGACCACTAGAATAAATACCTAATCATCCAATGTGTAAAAGATGTCATACACCAAAAAAAAAAAAAATAATGAAAAAAAAATCAAGAACCCAGAAAACCAACCAATACATGCAAAGTCTCAGAGAATTCAAAATAGCTGTTTTAAGGAAATTCAACAAGCTTCAAGAAAACAGAGGAACAATTCAGTGCTTTTATCAGAGAAACAACACAGAGGTTAAAGTAATTTAAAAAAAATAGAAATCTATAAGCTGAAAAGTACATGAAGGGAAATTTAAAATGTGACAGAAGACATCAATAGAATAGATCAAATAGAAGCAAAAATTGGTGAGCTCAAAATCAGGACCTGAAAATACACAATCATAGGAGAAAAAAGAGAAATAAAAAAAGCTTACAGGAAACTTGGGATAACAATTAAAAGTAAAAATTCAGGTTATTGAGAATGCCAATAGAATAAAAAATTTACTAAAGAGACATTAACAGAAAACTTCCCAAACCTGGAAAGGCTACAAATATCCATGGATGAAAAGCCAAAGGTCACCAATCAGGTTCAACTCAACCAATTCTGCCAAAAGACATATTATAATCACCAGACCAGATTACCACCACACCCATCCTACAAGGAATTCCAAAGGGATTTCTTCATAGTGAAAGAAAGCAATGCTAACAAGTAAGAAGAAAACATCAGAGTATAAAACTCATGGTAAGAGTAATAACCATACAGAAATTTTAAATGTTCTAACACTGTAAACATGGGATGTAAACCATTCATATCTTTAGTATACGGACTAAAAAATAAAATAACAATTACATTAAAATATTAAGATACAGACAATATAAAAAGCTATAAAATGACTTTCAAAATTCAAAATGTACAGGTTTTATTAGTATTTTTCTCCCTTTCTTTTTTCTTTTGTATCTTTACAATCAATCTTATAAAATCAGTATTAAGTTACTAACATTTCAAAATACCTTGTTATAATCAAAGACTTTTTGTAAGCCTCGTGGTAATCACAAAGGAAAAATCTATAATGGACATACTGAAAATAATAAGCAATCAAAAATCACTTAACCACAAAGGAAGAGGGGAATAGAGAGGGGAAAAAAGAAACTACAATAAAACTACAAAACAAGTAACAAAATATCAACCATAAGGTCTTAACTAGTGATAATGACCTTAAATGTAAATGGGTTAAAAGTCTGCAATTAAAAGAAAGAGTGAATAGACTTAAGAAATAAGACCCAACATACACAAATCAATAAATGATACACTTTATCAACAGAATGAAGGACAACAAACCACAGGAGGAGAAGGCAAGGCTAGTCCTACTGGATTAGGGCCCAGCATGACCTGGTCTTAACTAGTTACATTTGCAACAATTCTGTTTCAAAATAAAGTCACCCTATTTCCACCCTGAGGGCACTGGGGGGTTAGGACGTCTAGAAGGGATGAAATATATATATTTCATATATATATATATTTATACATCTTAGAAGGGATGAAATTCAACCCATAACAGCAGTGGAAGATGAAGAGAAAAGAGAGCACAGTAACCCTGTCATAGACATTCTTAAAAGAGAGAAGAGCCAGAATTAATGAACAAAAATACTTTTTAAATAAATAATGGTAGAAAATCCCCCTGAGCCAAAGGATGACACAAGTACATAGGTAGAAAGAATCCACCAAATGCTGAAAAAGACAGAAAAAATAGAAACTTACTCAAGTCAGGACAAAAATGTGACAACATAAATAAAGACAAAAAATTTTTACACACCAAAGAAAGTCAAATATATTACAAAATAACAAATATATAACAAATATATTACAAAATAACAAAAATTTTTACACACCAAAGAAAGTCAAATATATTACAAAATAACAAAAATTAGATCACGTTAGACTTTATACTACTGGAGGAAAGACAACAATGAAGAAATATCCTCAAAGTTTTAACGGAAAATGACTTTGAACTATCATCAAGTGATAGGAAAACTTAGAAATGATATCAGCAGTTAAATAACTACTGATCCACCGGTGGGACCTCATTAGTGCCAGCCAGTCAGAAATTCTGTCCCCTTGCTAGGACTTGGCTCAGAAATGAGCATGTGACACATTCCGGCCGGGACAAGGAGGAGTGTGTTGGGCTCTGGAAAAGTCCCCTCCTTACTCTCCTAGGGCTGGGTCTGCCTTAGTTACTTCCGCCCTCACTGAGACACAGTACCTGACACCCACAGCATAAAGAGGCTCATCTGTAGAAGTCTGTAGAGCTTTCAGTCCACAGTCAGCTGGCTCAGTGGCATGGCACCGGGGAGTGGCAGAGGAGAACCTGCTTACGGCAGGGAGGCAGGAAGCAGAGAGAGAGATCAAGGAAGCAGGAAAGGAGACAGACCCTTCCAGGCCACGCCCCAGTGACCACCTCCTGTGGTCAGGCTTCAGTCGCAAAGCATCACGCCTCCATGATCCAGTCAAAGTCCCGCCTATGAGCTCATGAGAGTTTGGGGGGACATCCAGATATAAACCACAACAGGATCTGTTCCTCCTGTTGAATGTGAGCATGGAAAAATACTGTCCATTCCTCAGCAGCCATCACCACCATAGAAGGAACCAGAATGGAGGTGGACCCAGTGCTTCCACCATTCTTGCCTGGGGCTCTATGGAGAGTGAAGGCTGCTGGGAACGACAGTGTGACTATTTGATTTGATCCATTCTCTCACAAACACAGAGCTGACTATTATGCTAGAAGGCAAGAGAATTCATTACATCCCTAGGAGCCTTATATCCTCAGAGCTTACTCCCAAGAGGCCAGGGAGAGTTGCAAGTCTCCAGGCCAAACCCAGCCCACCACCTGTTACTGGACTCAGGCTCGCTTGCTTACCCGCCGAATTTGGCTCCTTCCACACTGCGAAGGAGGGGTGAAATAGTTGAGACACAGACCATATGGCCCCCAAACCCTAAATTATTTACTATCTGGCCACTTGTGAGAAGAATGTCAATACCACTCTGGAGAAACCGCAGTGGAGGTTTCTGAAGAGATTTGGCTCCACCTTTCTTGGTTTTTGCCTCGTTATCAGTGGGTAGGGAAGAGGTCAGCAGCCTCACAGCCTTTGCTGAGCTGCCACTTCCACCTGTGACTAACTCTTACCCCTCACCCACAGTGTGCTGTTACCGGGGGGAGTGAGTCCAAACTGCATAGCACTTAGTATGGTGCCTGACACATACCAAGTGCTCAGTAAACATTAGTTCCTGTTCCAAACCTGATGCCAACTACCATTTCCTTGGCTCACTATCTGTGGGTTGGCAGTACGGCCTGAGCTCCACCGAATGGCTGTTCTATATTGGCCAGACTTGCTCTTGCAGCTGCCGACAGCTGCAGGTCAGATTTAGGCGGCTCCGTCTCTAAGTTGCCTGGGCCAGGATGGTCCCATTCACACATCACAAGGGCAACTGGACCGTGGAATTCAGTGAGCCTCTCGTTTCCACGAGGCCAAGCTGGCTTTTCTCGTGGTGGCCACAGGGACCCGAGAGATTAAACTGAGAAGGTTTCTTAAAGTCTGGGCTTGCAACTGGAACAGCATTACTTCCATTGTGTTTCATTAATTAAACAAATCACAAGACCAACTCAAAGGGTAGGGGAAAAGTGTCCACTTCCTCCTAGGAGGAGCTGCAGAGTCCCTTTGCATGGGGAAGAAGAATTGCAATCATTTATGTGCACAATCTACAACATTAAATTATATCTTAAATATCAAACACGTATTTAACTAAATAAAAACATTACATGGAATGGCCTTGTTTTTTCCTCCCTTTCGAAATTCAAAACTTTATTTGAAGGAAAGCCTTTTAAAAAGAAAAACTAGGGGCCGGTGAGATAGCTCAGCAGCATAAGCCCCTGCTCAGCAAGCGCGAGGTCCTGAGTTCGACTCCCGGAACCCACATAAAGGAAAAAAAGGGCCGGTGATATCGCTCAGCGGCACAAGCACTTGCCGGCAAGTGCAAGGTCCTGAGGTTGACTCCCGGTACCCATGTGGGAGGAAAAAAAAACTAGCCAGGCATGGTGGTGTGCACCTGTAATCCCAGCACTTGGAAGGCTGAGGCAGGAGGACTGCTGTGAATATGAGGCCAGCCTGGGCTACCTAGTGAGTTCCAGGCCAGCCTAGACTACATAGTGAACCCCTGTCTATAAATAAATAAATATATATTTTGTGTGTGTGTGTGTGGGTGGGTACCGGGGGTCAAACTCAGGACCTCGCGCTTGCCAGCAAGCACTTGTGCCACTGAGCAACATCACCGGCCCTTTTTTCCTTTGTATGTGGGTACCGGGGGTCGAACTCAGGACCTCGTGCTTGCCAGCAAGCGCTTGTGCCACTGAGCGACATCACCAGCCCTTTTTTCCTTTGTATGTGGGTACTGGGAGTCGAACTCAGGACCTTGCGCTTGCCAGGCAGGCGCTTATGCCGCTGAGCTATCTCACCGGCATGCATAAATACATACATACATACATACATACATACATACATAATTTTGCTCTTTGTAATTGTGTGCTGTAGGAAGACAGGTCGGTGCATGTAACAACAAACTATCTACAGCACCTGGAACTTCTACAATTCAGCTAGCTGATCCCAGTCCTCTCTGTCTAAAGTGGATGACCAGAGAGATGGCAGGTATTGAGACGTGTGGGGATCCGCTGCCACATTAGGACCTGCGGTTTAGTTCACTCACCCCTGTGAGGAGATTGCAACTGACGTGAATTCTGTGACCAGCTGACTTTGCACTTCCTCTGAGGGTAAGAATGGTGGCGTCTTAGCCTCCTACATCTGGGGCACATTGTGGTGGCATAAGGAAGATATCAGGCTGGCTACACAGTGGAGAGGCCACAGCATGCACATCCGCCGGACCTGCCCGCCCCACCCGCCTCCTGCTCTGGGGGATGGCCAGTCTCTGGCAGGGGCGACCACAGCAGGCAGGCGGTGCTCAAGCCAAGCCACAGGGCTGCCCAGAGCCAGGAGACGGGCCAGGACCACCAGAGAGGCTGTGCACCATGGCGCAAACGTTAAAACACAGAAGACTTTGGAAAAGAAAAGAAGGGGGAGCTCTGTCAGAGAGGCTCCTCCCTTCCTTTCTCCAGGTGCTGTGGCTTTTGTGACTTGGTGGAAGGCACTGCACAGAACTGACGCCTGGCTGTGCTTTCTTACAGAGGTGTGGCCAAGCCGCACTGCTTCACCTCTGCTTCCCCTCCCTCCACATCTCATGCTCCTTTTTCCTGGCCTCTTCCATCCCAGAACAGCACTTCCCAATAAAGAATCGGCACATGAGCTTCACCTAAATCTCTGTTTTCTAGGAGTATGGGCTGAAAAGTATGATGTAGAGTATATTTTTTAAAGTTCCATTGCTTCTGCAATGGAACTACTGTGTCAGGGTTCACTAGAGGAATAGATTTAATATAAAATATATACGTATGCTATGTAAAAGAATTGCAAGGTAGGTTTATAATGGACACCTGCAAAAGGGCTTCCTGCACACCGGAGAGTAGAGGATCCAGTCAAACTCAAAGACCTGGAGCTTACTTCAGAGTCCTAAGCAAGTCCATGTTAGGAAGCTGAAGGGTCTGTGACAGAGCCTGGAGATGGACATCCACAGGTGATGGCGAAGACCGGAGCTCCAAAGAAGCAAAAGCCAGACTTCCTTCTTCTTTCCCTTTTTATTCTATCGAAACTATAAGCCTATTGGTTGGCACCACCCACACCTAGGGAGGGTCTTCCCTCTTCAGTAAATCCATCATCTAGATACACCCAGAACTATGCTAAACCAATCGGCAAGGCATTTCTATTCAAGTTGATACCACGACTACCTACCCTGTGTTTCCCTGAAGATAAGAACCAGCTCTAGCTGCTTGTTACCATGGTGATGGCCAGAGTCATGCAGAAGATTATACCTCACTGTTCTCTTGCTCAATGGCTACTCTGTAACAGAAGGTAAAGCAGGGACAGGCTGATTGGGGCTGGCATTTTTTTTTTTCAGTTAGGTCTTATTTTCAGAGAAACGTGGTACCACAGATATGTAGTAAAGCCTATGGTGATTGTGTCAGTACTGAACATGCACAGACTTTTTATGTTGGCATTGCTTCCTAACAATGCAGTAAAATGGTTATTTACATTGTAGTAGGTATTGTAGGTAACCTGAGATGCTTGGAAGTGTCCAGGAGGACGTGACCTGCACATACAGTTCTACACCACAGAAAGGACCTGAATGTCCTCAGCTGTGGGCAGCCTTGGGAAGTCTTAGGACCAATCCCCTGTGGACACCAAGGGACACCTGTTTTTCAGACTCATGGGGCTTTTCCAAATGCTAAGCAGACACCATTGATCCCCCTTTGATGAATCCTAGCCTTCCAATTTGTAGGGATGCAAAAGGCAAAGTGTCACTCATTAGAATTGGAAGTGCATTACCAAAGTTTGATCCTGTGCTACATAAGGAATGGCCCTGAGTAATCCACTGAGCCTCTCCACGATGACTTCTCTGGGTGCCTTGAAACCTCAGGCAGTTTATACACTGCCTCTGAGCTTCAGTTTCCTCGGGTGGCATGGAGACACCCATCTCATGGGTCTGCTTTAGGAATTCACTGAGATCACCACTCACACACAGGATCTGTAAAGCCCTTTGTCTATGAGTGCATCTCAGGAAGGGGTAAAGCGCTTGCTCCTCAGAAGGCTGTGAAAATCAGCTGCCTTTTCCTGGTTGCCACTAGGGCTGTGTTGGGTTGGGCCATGGGTATCCATGGTGAAGCTCTATGCAACTGCAGGTGTCCTTTTCTAGAATTTTAGTATGTGTGCTACCGAAGTGAGCACAGGCGTCCTTTTCTAGAGAAAAGCTATTAGTGTCTGGTTGCTCTCTCTCTTCTGCGGGTAGAGACTAGACTCTCTCATTGTTCCTCACCCAGGGAGTTTGCTCTGCACCAGCGCAGCCTCAGCCTGGCCCAGAGCTTCTCTCCACCCCCACAGTCACACACCCGGCTGCTGCAGAAGGCAGACTAACAGTTACCCATGGCAAGGTTTCCTTTTCTACTCAAGGCCTGGCTTAAAATAAATGCTCAAGACCCCATCTGAGGAGAGGGTTCTTACTGAGACTTGGAGGACAGATTCACATTGGATGATTTTGCTGTGCTTGACAGATGATTTAAAGTAACCCCGATATGAAATACTTTAGAAAGAAAGAGGATAGGCTTATCAAATGCACTGGGTCAGGACAGCTTCTGTTGGTTACACAGATTTATGCGTGGACTTTGAGCCTCCTTGTCTCACCGAGGAGTCCACTGCCTCATGATGTAAGGAGCAAGCACTCATCATCCTCTCCATGAATCATCCTATGGACCAGAAGCACAGGGCACCCAGGTCTTGCTCAGACTATGGACCTGGTATTCCATTGTCCTTGCGTGTGACTCACAGTCCTGTTGTTAATTCCCACAGCCACAAGGCACCTGAGTGGCAAGACAACACAGCAGGGTCACTGGGACCAACGGCACTACGGCTGCACACAGAGAGGGTTTAACAGGGCTGGATCCAACCTGCAGTTTACACTGACGCCATCCAGTCCACGCTGTCACACTGAACTCTGACAGTCTCCAAAGTCATTCTTCTCCCAAAAGGTCCCCTTGGGAGAGGTACGATTGCCAGGAAATGCCATGACCCATATAATCAGTGGTTTACTCTAGACATCCTACTGGTTTCCACCGTTTGGCTGGGTTAAAGGCTCCTGTTACCAAGAGATCTTGAGGAAATCTCTCCAGCTAATTATCATTTTCAGGCACTTGTCAGAAAGACAACAACAACAAGAGTTGCTATGTAATTGCCCCTGTTTACCACAAATTGCCAGGTGCCATGGTTCCTTCATACTTGCAGCTGCGATCACTGTCATCAGGGTTGTCATTATCTGTATGCACCGAATGCCCACTTCTGTGCCCTCCACACCAGCACAGCAACCAAAGAAGGCTGGTCGAAGTCCTTCTTCTGTGTCCAGGGAAGACCAAGTAACATTTTTTTCCTCTAAAGGAAGGAAAATTCACAGGGGGTTAGACTCGCAGAGACCCTCTAGAACCTCGAAAACAGCACCACAGATTCTCATTACTCTTCATATGGTTTTAAAAAACAGAAATTATTTTTGCTCACTTGTGAAGTCAAGTAGTACAGAATTATAGACATCAGCAAAGTATCCCTTTGTTTGGAAATGTGTGCCTCTTGTCTGACACAGGCTCTCCAAACATTTACGAAGTAAATAAATGTGTGAGTAAAAATATCAAGGAGATCCAAGGCTCCCAGTGTCTCCTGAGTGGTGTTCAGAGGCATAAATCCTCCTCCAACTAACTTTGTGTCCTGGGAAAATCAAGTCATGTTTTTTTCCTATAAAGGAAGGGAAACTCACAGACTGCCAGAGGTTCTCTAGGACCTGACATGGGTGGGACAGAGTTGACACTCACATCTGCAACACCCTCCCACAGACTCGCTCCTGTTCAGTCCCACCACTCTCTTCCCCCCAAGAAATAGTGGGACATAAGCAGAGGATATGGGCATGACTACTGGCGTATCCTTGAATCCATTCTTTAAGCCAAAAGGCAAATCAGGGCCGGTGAGATAGCTCTGGGCTGGTGAGACAGCTCAGTGGCATAAGCGCGAGGTCCTGAGTTCGACTCCTGGAACCCACATACAGAAAAAAGGCCGGTGATATCGTTCAGTGGCACAGGTGCCTGCCGGCACGCAAGGTCCTGAGGTCGACCCCTGATACCCACAAAAGATAAAAAAAAAAAAGCAAATCATTCAATAATCTTGGTTCCCGGGCTCTTATTAGTACAAATTACCTGGAAATACACTGTAACCCACGGTCCCATGGTTGGATCACTCGGCACAGCAGCTAAAGGACAGGGTCTTAGGTACCCATCACATCCTATTAGCGCTCACACAAGCCATTTCCCTTCCTCCTCTCAGGCTTTTTGCTGTAACATGAGAAGGCTGAGTAAGTGCTACAGACTAAATGTGTGTGTACCCCAATTACATAGGTTGAAGCCCTAATTCCTAGTCTGATAGGTAGTATTTGAGATGAGCCATTTCAAAGGTGATTGGGTCGTGAGGGTGGAGGCGCCCTCATGGGAGATTATGAGCAACAACACCAGAGCACTTACTGCCTCCTTCCCCTCCCTCCTGCCATGTGAGCTCAGCACACCTGGTTTCAGATTTCCCCTTTCACAACTGTGAAAAACAAACTTCTGTTGCTGAGCCACTGTCTTAGTTACTTTTCTTTTACTGCTGACACAAATACCCGACACCCAAAGTTAAAGGAGAAAAAGTTTATTTAGCTCACAGTTTGTAGAGGTTTCAGTCCATAATTGGCTGGCTCCAAGGCAGGGTGGCATATGACACAGGGGCAATAGTTCATGGCAGCAGAAGACAGCAAAAGCAACAAGGGAGAGAAAAAGACGAGCCTCTTTCCGCCCCTTTTATCTTAGCCAGACTGCTGGGATTAGGGTGGTGCCCAGCCAGTCAGTGGACTGATCCAGCAATCACCTACCCTCAATCCCAGCACCCTTAATCACAGCACTGCACTGTGAATCAATCACACACTCTAGATTCCGCCACCTCTGAGAAAAACTCTGGCTTCAGGAAGCTTTGCAGGGACATCTAGACACAAACCATATGTAATGGTTGATACATTTTGTCAACTTGAGAAGTCTAGAAGCTTAACTAAGTAACTCAGCAGTTCTACATCCTAGGGGGTAGAGGACATGCCCTTAGCGCTCTAGGATGTTGTTCATTGTGTCAACTTGAGAAGTTTAGAAGTTTAACTAAGTGACTCAGCAGGGGGCCGGGGTCCTCACTTTGTAAACATCCTGAGCCTGTGCAGGAGGAGGGCACGGAGATGGCGTGAGTGCTACACCCACCCGAGGGCGGGCAGCCTGCTTGTAATATAAGAGAAAAAAAGCGGCTTGCTCTTCCCCCCACCCTTTTCGCTCTTGATGCTTTTGCTGTCTTCCGCCCCCATGAACCGCTGCCCTCTGCCACACCACCCCGCCTTGGAGCCAGCTGATTATGGACTGAAACCTCCACAAACTGTGAGCTAAATAAACCTTTCCTCCTTTAACTTTGGGTGTTGGGTATTTTGTCCCAGCAAAGAGAAAAACTAACTAAGACACCATAACAGCCACCCCCCTAGATAGCACTTTGTTCACACCGAGCTAAGTTGACAAGGGTCCCGCGTCAGTTCTGACTACTCTGCCGGAGGCCTGATTTGGAGCCACTGTGGATTCTGAGGTTAGGAGTTAAGTCTCCCCATCCTTGGAGAAGCTAAATCCAATTTACTACTTTACGACAGGTTTCTATGTCTATGAAAATAGTTTATTCTCTCTGTTCTTCCAATAACATTTCCTACATTATACGAAAAGAGTAAACTAGATACTTCTCTCCAGAATAAGACACATCACAGTCTGCCTGGACTCCGTGAGCTAACTCTTGTGAACATCTCTCCCTCTGGGGATTTATCTTCTCCATTCCATAAGAATCCCTAACAGTCTGTTGGTCCACGAGAGAATTCAACATGGCTGAATAGAAGAGGAATCACACTGGAGTTTCCCAGAGGAACTCAACTAAAAACACAGGAAGAAAGGGAGGGACATACGTCCTGATACCAAAATTAATCAAAATAAGAGACTTGTAGATCAAACAAAATATAGACATAGGACTTCATAAAATGATAAACCAACACACAGGGCTGGATCGGGATTGGAGCAGGAACCGCCATTCCTAGGTAGTTCCCAAAAAAGTGGAGAGATGGCAAAGGTGTAGCAAACTCAATCCACACAGGATAGACCTAGAATATAAGGCCCCTCACCTCTTTTGATTTCCTGCAAACAAAGGACACTGCAGCCTGGCAACAAATCTTCTGGCACACACAAGAGTGAGTGACTGCTCCCTCCTGAGGGGCTACCTGGTTTTTTTTTTTTTTTTCCTTTCTTTTCTTTCTTCTTTTTCTTTCTTTGTTGAGCACCGTAACTGCCAACTGGAACCTCTAGCAGCAACAAGGTTAGGGGCCATCCACAGCATTGAGGATTGCTAGTGAAACAACACAACCCCTCCTGCCCTACCACTGGTGCAAAAGAGGGACTTGGACCATCCCACAGTGCCCAGGACAAGTACTCCCCTGCCTTGTGACTAGCGACCAGCAACACAAGCATCCTTGGGCCGGGAAGTCAGCACTCCTTCCGACTTGCGACCACCAGCGCGGGACAAGGAGGGCAGAGTGTGAGAGGAGCCCGTGGTGTGGAACAGAGCAGGCTGCACGAGGTCCAGGGGGGGCCAACTGTATACGGGACTGGGAAGCACCTTGAGCTGTCTCTGTTTGAGGGCATCACAGCAACCAGGAGAGCAACGCAGAGACGAACAGGGTTTATACACACATTTTTGCTCTGTTCTATTCATCTTCTTTCTCTCAACTATCTCTCTTGATCTTATGACATCTTCAGGTAAGTGAACATTGTCCCTAACCTTTCTGATTTGCTTCAATAATCTCCTGCATTCTTTCTCTCCTGCCCTCTTCTCTAGCTTCCCAAAGCTTGTGAGATCATCCTTTGTCCTCCAGCCTTGCTTCAACTATATTTTTCTTCATCACTCTCTCTCTGTTTTGTCCCCTATACATCTTAAATTTCCCCACTACAGAGTCAAATCACTCTAATGGGGGAAACTCACTTCATACAAGTTCCTGATTTATACTGGGTTGTTATTTAACTGTAGATCTTGCCCCTATGGTTAAAGATACCAAATCAAGAGTTACCACAGTTTGTCAGTTTCTAGGCTGTGCATGATGCCATTGTTATTGCTAATTGTAATACTTCGGCCAGGACGTCATACTTGTAATCAGTTGTTCTCCTTTCTATAACAATACTGTGACTGTCTGGGTTTATAACCATCACCATAGTCCAGTACCAAAGAACTGGGGGCTGAGCCAAATAGATGGTAACATTGCATCCTTAATAAATTAGGAAGGTGGGATCTTGGGACAGACACAAAAACCAAGAACTTCTGAGACATAGAAGACACCTCTGAAGAACAGACATTTCCCAGGGAGGCTTCAATAGTAGTGACAGGGCCGGTGAGATGACTCAGCAGCGCTAGCACTTGCCTGGCAAACACGGGGTCCTGAGTTTGACTCCCGGTACCAACATAAAAGAAAAAAAGGGCCAGTGATATCGCTCAGCAGCACAAGCACCTGCTGGCAAGTGCGAGGTCCTGAGGTCGACCCCCGGTAACCACACACACACCAAAAAAATAGTGATAAAGCTACCTACTATAAGAAATACACAGGCATCAACACAGAAAAAAATAAAATAAAAAAATAGAAAATGACAAGACACAGAAGCAAAACCCAACCCCAGACCTCCAGCCCACCCAGGAGAAGTCCAAGGGACAAAGAGGTAGAAGAAAATGGAAGTTACCCATCTGAAATTTCTGAAATGACAGCAGCAGAAGTTCAAAAACGGGTACACAAGACTACAGAGAAAATCAGCTCAAAAATAGTCTCCCAGGTAAAAAAAAAGAGTTGATGACTATAATGAAAGACTTACTCAGCAAGTCTAGAGTAGACATCAGTTAAAAAAAAAAGGAGCATAGGAAAATGATCCAAATCATGAATATTCAACATAGGAAAGAAATGGAATCCATGAAACAGATTCAAACAGATACCCAGGAAATTAAAAATTCCATTCAAAGTTTGCAAAATCACATGAACAAAAGTGAAGACAAAATTTCAGACCTAGAAGACAGGACTGTGGCTAGCGATCATGAAAAGAAAGATCTCCTAAAAATAACAAGGAACCGTGAAAAAACAATCCAACAGCTGCAAGATGATGCAAAGAAGAATAATAGAAGATTGATTGGAGTCAATGAAAAAGCAGGAGTCAGCACAAATGATGTTAAAAAAACTGTTCGCAGAAGTAATGGCAGAAAACTTTGCAAGCGTGGAAAAAGAATTTAACATACAGATAAGTGAGGCATACAGAACTCCAATTAGCCATGGCCAAAATAAATCTACACCAAGGCACACGATAATCAAGATTCCAGAAATTCAGCACAAGAACAGAATATTAAAAGCTGTTAGAAAAAAGAAACAAATCACCTATAAAGGAAAGCCCATCAGAACTACAGAAGACTTCTCAACACAAGCCTGTAAGTCAAGTAGAGCTTGGAGTGAAGTATTCCAAATCCTGAAAGAGAACATCTTCCAACCCAGACTGATGTACCCTGCACAACTGTCTTTCAGAATCAATGGAGAAATAAGATACTTCCGTGACAAAGAACAACTGAAGAAATTCATGACCACCAAACCAGCTCTACAATGTGTTCTGAAAGATATTGTAGAGAGAGATGATGATGTGTACAAATCCAAGAATACCAATAGGAAGAAACCACCAGGCAGGGCAAGCAATTAAACAGAGGGGAAAGACAAGGAACAAACAGCAGGTAATAATATGACAAGGATAAGTCAATATATGTCTGTTATAACTGTCAATGTAAATGGTCTCAATTCACCAATCAAAAGAAATAGACTGGCAGAGTGGATCAAGAAACAGGATCTGACAATATGCTGCATACAAGAAATACATCTAACTCAAAAAGAAATTCATAGACTCAAAGTCAAAGGATGGAAAACAACATTCCGTGTGACAGGAACCCAGAAAAAAGCAGGGGTAGCTATTCAGTCTGTTGGTCCAAGTGGGACTCACTGCTCTCCAGAACAGACACAGGACAAAGCCTTGGTACCTCAGGCTCTTGGTTCTTACAGAGGTTTTGTGGAAGGGATAGTATGATTCAGCTCCCCACTGTACTGTAGAAAAGTGAAATTGTCTGAGTTTTCTGACTTGGTTATAATCATACATACAGGAGACAAGGAAGCTGATACACAAACCCCAAGCTTTTGGCTGTTTTTGTCTTTGTTTTTCACTTTAAATCTGGTGTTGTCTCAATTTCCCTCCAAAACTGTGAACCCTCTGACCTGCCCTTGTATCTTTCCTATGTACATAGAAAGACAGAGAAGCTGCCCAGGATTCCAAGGATAAGACCACACAATCGGCCATTAGGAAGACATAAGACGTCCACCAGGATAAGAGCAGAACAGCAACACTGGCTGCAGCTGGATGGATACTGCCTCAAGGCAGAAGTCAAGAGGGAGGAACTTCAACATGGAAAATTCCAAATAAGGGTCCAAGAAGGAAAAAAAAAGAAAGAACGAAAGAAAAAGAAATGCTTGCTCTGCCATGTTGATGTGAGAGAAACATAGATTCAGACGGTAGGATTTTGGTCAGTAGAAAAACATTCTCTGAGGAAGGGCCAAGCTAGTTCATCAAGACTCACCACGGCTTAGACAGAATCCATCCCAAGGTTATCCTCTTCACTTTCCCTGGCATCTATGTGTTCCTCCAAGACATTAATTATCATTTCATTTAGTTCAACAAACATACTTCGAGTGTGTTCTGTGTGCCACCCATTGTACCAAGGATTAGAGATGAAAGGAAGAGCAAGAAATAGAGTGGACCCTTGACTTACAAACTCAATTTGTTCTCAAGGGCTGGTTGTAACTCAAGTTGGTTATAAGTCAAGACTATTTTTCTCATAAAAAATAATGGAAATACCCATAATGCATTCCAAACTTCCCAAAGCACCGCTTAAGTAAAATTTTCATAATAAAAAAGAGTTGTATAATGTGCCTAACTAACCAGAAACACCAAAAATTTTTCTAGTGTATTCACCAAAATAATATAAAATGTGCCTAGTTTACCAGAAACAATAATTTCATACTGTACTCACTATTCAAGTTGACATCTTTGACTTGTAAGAAGGGAGGATGAAATGGAAGGTGGTTATTGTTTGGAAGGAGAGTCTCCTTCCATAAGAACATTAGGAATCTGGCTCTTTTGTGTCCTTTCTCTCCTTGGGAGAGTCTGTAGTCTGCTAGGACCTGCTTCTGGCTCACTAGGTCTCAACCTTTCCAGACCTAAAAATTGGCCTACGGTTGTCTGTTTCTGTCTTTTCTTTAACACTGTTCTGTAGTATGGCATGACACTATCATGAAGCAAGGAATGCGACGATTGGCTTTTTCTGTGTCTGGATGGGTCTTCTCTACAAATGTTTGTAGCTCTGTCCATTTTTTAGGATTTCCTTTATTTCAGAAGAGGAACTTTGCTACACTGATTGTTGATACTTTCCCTCCTCCTCAGAAAGCTCCTCAGCTGCCATTCTGTTGCTCAGCCAAAAGTAGCTGAAGTTCCTCTGTAAACAATTCCCCTGAGCGTTCCTCCACCAGTGCCTCAACATCACCACTGTCTACCTGCAAGCCCGTGGACTCTGCTATAGTGACAAGGTCATCATCCACAGGGTCAATTGAAGGCTCAGGCTCCTCTACACAGCCTTCAAAGTCTCTCTCCTGTATAAGTTTAGGCCACACTTTCTTCCAGGCAGATCTCAGGGTCCTTAGAGAGACACTGGCCCAGGATTTCTCAATTAACCCCACACAGTAAACGATGTTATAATAATGTCCCTTCCAGAACACTTTAAGGGTTAAATCTGTATCTGAGACCATCTGTGAGCACTTCAGGAACAGTTCCTTGCTGTACAGCTTCTTAAAGTTAGCTATAACCAAAACAACATGACAAAGATAAGCCAATACACATCAGTTATAACCATCAAGGTAAATGGCCTCAATTCAGCAATCAAAAGACACAGACTGGCAGAGAGGATCAAGAAACAAAATCCAACAACATGCTGTATAAAAGAAACACATTTAACTCCAAAAGATATTCATAGACTCAAAGTCAAAGGATGGAAAAGAATCTTCCATGCAACAGGAACCCAGAAAAACACAGGGGTAGCTATTCTGTTTGCAGACAATGTGAACTTCAAACCAAGAATGATCGAAAGAGATAAAGAAGGTCACTACATACTTGTTAGGGGAAAAATTCAAGAGGAAGATAGAACAATCGTAAGTACATATGCACACATATGGGAGCACCCAACTATAGAAGACAAATATTAACAGACATGAAAAATCAAATAAGCAATAATATAATTGTAATGGGGGACCTTAATACCCCATTGTCACAAAGAGATACATCAGGCCGGTGACACAGCTCAGCGGCACAAGTGCCTGTCTGGCAAGCACGAGGTCCTGAGTTCAACTCCCGGTACCCACATTAAAAAAAAAAAAAAGGGCCAGTGACATCGTTCAGCGGCACAAGCACCTGCCTGGCAAGCACGAGGTCCTGAGTTCGATTCTCAGTGCACATATATAAAAGAAAAAGAGAGAGAGATACATCAACTAGACAAAAAATCAGCAAAGAAATAACAGAACTGAACCAAACCTGGGAACAAATGGACTTAGTAGATGTTTACAGAGTGTTCCACCCAACAACATCAGAATACACTTTCTTCTCGGCTGCACACCGGACATTCTCTAAAATAGACCATATACTAGCCCATAGAACAGGCTTGAGTAAATGCAAAGGAATTGAAATTATCCCATGCATATTATCTGACCATAGTGCGATGAAATTGAAAATTAATGACGAAAGAAACTGCAAAACCTCTGTAAACACATGGAAATTAAATAACACCCTCCCGAACAACCAATGGGTCTCAGATGAAATTAAAGAAGAAATTAAACAATATCTACAATCAAACAAAAATGCAAATACAACTTATGAGAACCTGTGGGACAAAATGAAAGCTGTCCTCAGAGGGAAATATATAGCAGTGAATTCTCACACCAGGAAAACAGGACGAGCACAACCTAATGCTGCACCTCAAGCTTCTAAAAAAAGAAGAGCAAGTCAAGCCCCAAGCCCATACAAGAGAGGAAATTCTAAAGATCAGAGGAGAAATTAATGCAATGGAGACTAAGAAAGTAATACAAAGAATTAATGCATCAAAGCATTGGTTCTTTGAAAGAATAAATAAAATTGATAAACACCTAGCCAACCTTATCAAAAAAAGGAAAGAAAAAACTCAAATTCATGCAATAAAGAATAAAAAGGTGAAATCACTACAGGTCCTGTAGAAATTCAGAAGATCATTAGTACCTATTTGGAAAATCTTTACTCACATAGGATGGAAAACACAAAAGAAATGCACAGATTCCTAGAAATATATGAATTACCAAAGCTGAATCAAAAAGATATAAAAATTCTGAACATCCATTAATGAAATTGAAAATGTAATTAAAAACTTACCAACAGGGCCAGTGAGATGGCTCAGCGGCGTAAGCGCCTGCCTGGCAAGCACGAGGGCCTGAGTTCGACTCCCGGAACCTACATATGAAAAAAGGGGCCGGTGATATCGCTCAGCGGCACGGGCGCCTGCTGGCGCGCGAGGTCCTGAGGTCGACCCCTGGTACCCACAAAAAAAAAAACAAAAAAAACAAAAAACAAAAAAAACTTACCAACAAAGAAAAGCCCAGGTCCTAATGGATTCACAGCTGAATTCTACAAGAAATTTAGAGAAGATTTAATGCCAATACTCCTCGAATTCTTTAATGAAATTGAAAGGGAAGCAATTCTCCCTAACCCACTCCTGGAGGCAAGTATTACCCTGATACTAAAACCAGAGAAAGACCGACCAAAAAAAGAGAACTATAGACCAATCTTCCTAATGAACATAGATGCAGAAATCCTCAATAAAATACTAGCAAACGATGCAGCAAGTCATCAAGAAGATTATACACTATGACCAAGTGGGATTCAACCCAGGAATGCAGGGATGGTTCAACACACACAAATCAATAAATGTAATATACCATATCAACAGAGGCGAAGAGAAAAATCACATGATTATCTCAATAGATGCAAAAAAAACACTTTTGATAAAGTCCAACACTCATTCATGATAAAAACCCTACAGAAAATTGGAATAGGATAAAAAAAATATAGGATAGCTCATTGAAAAGAAAGGAGTGTGCTAATATTGTTTGGAAAAAGAAGTCCTCTGATCTCTTAAGTACTCTGCTCAATTTACTTCTTTCCAGCCATTAGATCAAAAAGCTTAAAGGACACATCACCAAAAATGGCCAACTCCTCCCATGTGAGCTCCCCAAACTGACCACATCATTCATCTGAGACACTTAAAATAAACATTCCCATATTCCATTCCAGACCTAAAGAGTAAGAGCCCTTGTACCTCCTATTCCAAATACATAGCCCTGTAACACCCTCAGGAGAGTCTTCTCTTATCCGACAGGCTTTAACACCACCACCAAATAGCAGAGGTCTTTCTCCCAAGTTCTTTCCAGGGCAGGCTCTTTCACTTTCTCTCCATTGCTTAGTTTACCTAAACAACCTCTGGCCAGTAGTCTAGCAGCATCGACTCTCAGCAGAACCTCCAACTCCTCAGCAAGGCACGTGGGGGAGGGTGGGTTCCCTGCCCTTTAATAGCTCCCTCCTGAAACCTTACTAGAAAAGGATCCTTTAAAACACCACAATCTCTGAAAGGTTTCCTTATAAAAAAATCTATTACCTGAATTTGTAATTCCCTGAACTGACTCCAATAAATAAGCAAAACATACATATCTGAAGGTCATGTTGTTAGGAAACAGAAACAGAAGCTACAAGCTAGATTCAGTGGCACACAGCTAGCTACTGGGGTGGCGGTGCACTGAGGCAAGAAGACAGCCAGTCTGAGGCTAGAGGTGTCCCAAAATAAAGGAAAGAAGGAGAAGGGGAAGGGACAGGGAGAGCCGGGCATGGTGGCACACCAGAAATCCCAGCACTTGGGATGCGGAGGCAGGAGGATCACAAGTCTGAGGCCAGCCTGGGCTACACCTGAGTTCAAGACCAGCCTGAACTCCTGAACTATACAGCAAGACCCTGTCTCAATAAACTAAAACAACAACAACAACAAAGAAAGAAGAAGAAAAGAGAAAGAGAGGGAGGGAGGGAGGAAAGGGAAGGGACACTACTTCCTCAAACTTTCTAAATCAATTAGCAATCTTAACAGAGACATGAGAAATGTCCACATACCCTCTGGAGACCTCTCACTTCTTTAAAATAGCAATAAATGAAAAGCTAGGTTTGCACTGAAAGTGACCCATGCCTTTGTTTTGATTTGTTTAATTAAATATTTATTAGCTCCCTACCATGAGAAAAAACTCAATTATGGAAACACAAACATGTCTACACCATGGCCCATGCTTCAACAAGATTAACTCAGTGGAAGACATGCTGAATGCATGAAGAACCTCAGTTTAAACTCAACCTGGCAATCCAGCTATCGAATGAACAAGAAAATCCTACGTTAAAACAGTGATCATCCCTATATTCAAGTAAAGACAACAAGGTGAAAATAAGGCAATGATGAAAAGGACAAGTGTTCTGAAAATTACAGATAAAGTGTCAGAACAAAATTTACAAAAATGATGAATTACCTAAAATGATGACTCTGGAGCACAGTGAGGCTATGCAAAGAAGAATATAGGACATTATTTTCTTCTGAGTGGGCCATAATCAATATAGTATTTCATAAACACAATGTAATAACTTTTCACATCTCTCCGTAATAAGGAGACCATGACTTAGTACCTTTTGATATCACTTGATAATGATGCTACTTCCAGAGAAACGAGAAGGCCACAAAAATGATCAACCATTTTTGGTCAACCAGTTGTCATTTAGTGGAGTTCTACTAAGCCATTTGTATACACAGCAATACTTATATACTATAAATAGAATATACAATGTATACAGTTATGTATTTGAAAAACCCCAAATAGTGAATGTGTGTATATATATATATATATATATATATATATATATATATCCATCATGCCCTTGTAACTTCATATTGTTTTCCAAGAGTTCATAAATGGATGGCAAGCTAGGTATGGTGGCACACTCCTATGATCCCAGCACTCAGGAGGCTGAGGCAGGAGGATCACCATGAGTTTAAGGCCAGCCTGGGCTAAACAGTGAGTCCAAGGCCAGCCTGAACTACATAGCAAGACCCCATGTCAAAAACGAAAGCAAAAACAAACAAAGACACTCAGAGTAAACTAAATAACATAGGTTCTTAACCTCATGGCATTTCCAACAGCTAAGAATGAGAATTAAGATTTACTGGAGAATAGTATCTTACAGGAAAAACCCTCATATAATATGATGAACTTCATTAACACGAAGAAAAGCAATTGTGATTCCAGAGTGGAAACGCAGGTAGGCTGCAAATATTTGCCTAAAATGAAAATATGATTTTCCATTCTCTGCTGTTAATTATGGAAACCTCAAATAACAGACTTAAAAGACAGCTACAAGGTCAAAAACCTTAAGCCTCTATCATTGTACATCGGAAGTTCCTCAGAGCCTGCGAGAATGGATGAAGCCAGATTGTCCTGTGCACTGCAGCAATGCTAGCCCAGCTACAGGTCAGCTTTCCCTCCAAAAAGGAGGGGTGCCTTAGCTATGGTACAACTTTTAAGAGGTCAGGAACCAACTACTCCATTAGGAGTGAGGAGAAAATAAAACACAGCAATCTAAAGCTTGAAGCTTTATTTACTGATTACAAAGGAGAAAATGAATCATTTTTCAAACTGTCCACACAAAACACCATAGGACCAGCTCCCTTTGAAACTCTGAAGTACAATGACCCACTGAGTTTGTATTAAGCTGCCATGTACTCTGCAACACACTGACTCATTAATCCCTGTAACAACCATCTGAAATGGTGCGGCTGAGATGCTTTCTCATCTTATATTAAAATGAGGAAACCCAGGCTAAGAGAGGTTCAAAAGTTCATCAAGGACACACAGCTAAAATGCGATGTCCTTCCCTTAACCGGCTAAGTTTTTATTTGAAATTCAGGCTCAGAAGCAGCCTCATTCTTTGTCCTTCATTTCAATGTGTTTAAGATTATAGTCAATTTCTCCTTTGTATTAAGCACCTTGGTGCCCTACAAATGGAACTACGTATCATGGATTAATTGTTTCCTATATGTGTCACACTCCCTAGGACATTATCATCCTATTTATAATGCGGTTCTTATTCTGGTTCTCTGAAAATAGTACAACGCTCCCAACAGCCACAAACGGGTACCAACAGGATGCTCCGCTGTCTGAACAGCGTCAGTTAACGTACTGTAGTTGAACTGACGATGTTCGGAGATCTAGGGGCAATGCCGGTCATATAGTGCTAAAATAATAGTCACTTTAAGGCTGATCTATGGACAGAAGTCTTCCAGGGTCATATAATGCTCTAGAGTTACGATCACAACCTGCATTATCCCTAGACAGTGCTGCAACTACGAGAAGTAAAGCAGACTGAGATACACTTATGGAGAACCTAGATGTTGCCTCTTAAGAATCCTAATAAAAAGATTACTTCATCATTCATCTTTTCCTGAAGATCGCATGCCCCCCAAAAAGCGTTGGGTTCTTACACATTTATGGACAGAATCCAATCCAGGTCAATGAATGCTTACTTTAACATGAGTTGGAATTTCCACTTATTCTACACAAAATCAGAAAGCTGTTGTCTTTTTTACCAAATGAGACTCTAAAAATGCAACAGATATAAATTAAATTCATTCATCAAAAAATTGGTCATCGAAACAATCTTTCTTGCTGTCTTAATCTTACACATATTCTCCCCCTCCATTCATGGATGAATACCTTTGTATTTTGATAGTAAAACAATTACTTGAATTCCTCAGGTCACTTTTGCAACTACATAAAGAAAAGTGAACGATGGTTTGCCTGACAACTGAAGTCATCTGAAAAGAACTGCCCGATGAATAGGGGGACATGGGTAGAGTCACTGTTTTCAACTCTCTACTGACGACTCTTCATCCTACCTCCTATCTCTTTATGCTTTGTTACACTCAACTAATCGAAACTCACTACTTTTTCAGCAATTCCTAAATACAATTATTTCAATCAACTAAGATGTCACTTAAAGTTTTGTCCATCCATTTTAACTATCACATGTAAGCATTTAAAAATAATAATGTGCTTATTTCATCCACTCTACATGTAAAAGCAGATGTGAAGCATAGCTACCTCAACCTTTACATTTCGCTTAAGGGCTGAATCTAAAGCATCTTCTGGTCATATAGAAGAAAGAAAATTGAATAAGAGATTCAAAAAGCAGTACCACCCACTTAAATGTCAACGGATTTGAGAATCAGGAAGTTCTGTTTTCCTATGTGGTAATCACTAGTCACAATTGGCGTTTTAAGTTTAAAGCAATTAAAAGTGAATAAAATTTAAAAGGTAGTGCCTCAGTCACACCAGCCACACTGAACTGACACACAGCTCATGTGTGCCACACTGAACAGTACAAATGCAGCTACCTCTAGCACTGAAGGAAATTCAGCTGGACACGGGACAGAGTTGTTGGTAGCTATGCGACCTCCTGCAAACTACTGTCAGTGTCCATGCCCTGGTTTGTAAAATGTGCATTTAACACCACCTAAGATGAAAGACTTATTAGAATTTGAATGAGAAAATGCAGAAGAAGCAGGAGACAGTGCTTACTAACACATTAGATATCCAAGAAAAAATAGCCATTAATACATTTCTGTACTGGGTTTTGGTCTAGGAAGGTGATCCTGAACTTCTAGCCTCCTTTTCCTAAAGTGAAAAGTTTGGAAGTACTTACTTCTTGTTACCTTCTAAGGACTGTATCAAGTGTTACCATGTTAAATGAAGAGTTGAGCCAAAAGCACAAACTCCTACTGAAGAAACTACTACCCAGGCTCCTACAGCTAACAGATCCCAAACATTCTTCCAGAAACCCCGGAAGACTGGCTCTCCAATACAGCCCACGCTCTGATGTGAGCTATTTATAAAGTCTGTCTTAAAAGATTACCTGAATAGCTTTCTGAAACTGTATATGCTGTAATTAAAAGCTACAAACCCCTATTCCATGAGATTTTCCAGTTTTAACATTTCTTTTACATGAACGCTATCTTTACAGATGAATTTTTTTCTTACAAGCATTTGAAACCAAAACACTGTAAAAGCACATGTGAGCTTCGAAACAATTTCATAATGACAGGATTTTTTCTTTCTTTCCAGTATGTCTCTTTCTCACTCAACCTATGAGTGATGCCCCTTCTGGAGTCTAAACAAAGTGAGAATTGTTCCCTCATGGGTGAGGTCCCCTCCCAGAGCCAGAAACATCATCCCCAGAGACTTTGCCCACCATAACAGCTGCTCCCAGGGAGCCAGAAAATTTACTGAACGCTGGGTCCACAGACTCTCAGCCTCCAGTGAAGGAGAACCAAAGGCCCCCACAAAAGGCACAAAACCAGGGCTGGGCGACTATAGGCAATGGTGCATGGCTCGGCACACACCCTCTCCCACCGCGGGTCACAGTTTTAACTTGGAGGTGGAGGGGCAACTCCAACAGCAGAAATCTGAACAGAGCTGTGCGATTTTACCCAAGGCCTGAGGCCTTGCCAAAAAAAAAAAAAAAAAGTGTCATTCCAGAACAGATTCCTTTTCTTTCGGGTCCATCTGCTCCTCCTGACTCTTAGTCATGCATCCCTTTCCCAATTCCCATCCCTTTCCCTGCCACATTTATAAAAACGAAAAGGGGGGTGGGGGGTAAGTGGCATACTCCATCTTCCTTTGCATTCCCTACCAAGGCCTGCAAACTGGAGGAAATTCAAATCAAATTAGTTGCACATCAAAAAACAGACAAGCAATCAAGGGATGCCCACCCAACAAAAGACCTCACCAGTCCCAAAATAAGCCTGGGAGGGGAAAAGGGGGAAGGAGACTAGAAAGCAAACAAGGATGGAGAGCGATAAACGTGTGGATTTTTGGCACCAGCGTCAGCCCATCGCGGTCAAATTCTACATTTTGTTTAAAGAAAATGTTGAGCTAAAGACAAAGGAAAATAAGCTGTAAGTTTTAAGGAAGTCTGCAATCCGCACTGTCTGGATACAATGCCAGTGCTTCCCTCCCTCTGGGACCGCAGGGTGGGAGCTGAGATTCCAGAACGTCCAACTCCAGCCACTCCTGGAAGCCTCCCCGCCAACGGCGCCGCCGGGCGGCTCAACCCCGACTCCCGGGACGCGGGCCCTATAGGCCCTTGCCACGCTGGCCGGCCAGGCGCCGCGGACCGCACTCGGTCCCTGCGCCGCCACGGCCGCCTCGGGCCGCGGATTCCGCCCGCCCGGCCGCGCGGCCCTCGGGGTGACCAACTGACCGGACTCCGGGGCCACACACCCGCGCGCCCCCCGCGCGCCCCGCCGCCTGGCTCGCACAGTCCGGCCGCGGCCGCCGGCTCCCACCCCAGCGCGGCGTGAGCCGGGGGCAGGACGGGAGGAGGACGTGCGCGCCGAGCTGCCCGGAGGCCGCGAGCGGGGACCCTCGGTGCTCCCCGGGCCACAGCCCCCGACCCCCGACCCCCACCCGGCGCGCAGAGGCGACCCCACTTGCAGCCGCACTTCGCACGCGCTTACCCCCTCCTCCCGCCGCCACCGGGAAATCTCCAGCCTCCGCAGCTGACGGGTCGCAGATTCCCGGGCCTGGCGCCCGCCTCCCCTCCCTGCGGCCGCGTTCCGCCGCGGAGGCTGGGGCGCGGGGGTCGGGGCGCACGGCCGGATTCCTCCTCCTACCCACCCCGTCTTCCAAAGGAATCCACGCTTTCCCTTCCCTCCTCCGAAACCCAGCGGAGCGGAGGAGCAGGGGCCGCCCCCGCCCCGGCTCGCGGCGCCAAGTTTCCCGGGAAGCGCGGACACGGGGCGCCCTCGCCCACAGCGGGGCTTCCCCGTGCGCGCGGGCCGGCGGCCGAGCGTGGGCCTCGGGCCCTCCAGCCCCTGGCTCCCGCACGCCTACCTTCCGAGGGGCTGAAACGCGGAGCTCCGGGCGCCCCACACCGGGTCGCTCACGCCTCCACAGCCGGCAGCCGGGAGGAGCCCCGCCGCCGCCGCCGCTCAAATAACTACGGGAGCGACTGGTGCGGGAGTCCCGATTGGTGCGGCCGCAACGCTGTCGGGACCACTGGGGCTTGGGGACCCGCCCCCTGCCGTAAACCGCCCAGTGCACGCGCAGCCGCAGTCGCAGGCTCGCGAACCGGGCCTCGCGGCGCCGGGCCGGGCCTGACCGCGGAGCTCCGCGGGTGGGTCAGACGGAGAAGTCTGAAGCGTGGAGAACGAGCAGCTCCCGAGGGGCGAGCGCTGCCCGTCCTGCAGACCGCGAACACCAGCACGAATGCAGGGTTTGCTCACTTTCTTTTTCCCATTCACACACACAGTTCTCTTTTTCTGTTGTTAATCGCCACTGCAACCTTGTGAGTTATTTTGTCGCTGCATTTCCCACACAGCGTTTTGTTCCTGCAGCTAATACAGCACCAGCGGATTTTATGACCCGAACATTAAAATGTCTGTTTCCCCTTTGAGTACCCAGTGTGCGGCCTTACAGGTAAATCTCTGTATCTGTCAAACACAGAGCCATGCGAGAACCACAGTAGAACTTACTGGGTAACTGTTGAGTCTCCATTCATTAAGTCGAGCGTAATGTATTTCTGTTGCCTGGGCTCACAGAGGTTAACCGACTACATCCCTCCCACCCCTCAAACTAGGGAAGGGTTTCAGGAAACCGCCAAAGTAAACCCAGAGAGGCTCCTCCCTTCCTTAGCTGCCCACTTATTCTGGATGACTCCTTGAGCCTCCGCTATGAAACGACAGAGGAGTACTCAGTAGTGACCAGAGACAACATATTATTCTCATTTACCTGACAGATATTAACAGTAGGTAGCATGCTGTGAAAGCCCAAGGAGGGTGGGGACCTAAAAATGACTTCCTGGGAGCCTGCAGTTGTTTTCTGCAGATGTCAGGAATGAGGATACAGGCAAGTGGAACCCTCCCTCCTAACTGGTTTCTTCCTTGTCAGTATCCCCAGAGGGGCTCTTGCAGCCATCTTTTCCAAAACATGGCTCTAATCCTGGATCATAGTCCTGCAGTGGGTCCCCAGTGCCTGCAAAGCATAAATCAGAAGCTCCCAGGTGAAATAATTCTCTCCCTCCCTCTCCATAGTCCATAGCTCTTTTCCCCATGATCTCACAATTCTTTTCGGTTCTTACATTGTTCTGAAGTTATTGTTTACCTCTTCCACTTGACTGAGTTTTGTTCATTTGTTTGTATGTACGTTTTTTTTTTTTTTGTGGGTACCGGGGGGTCGACCTCAGGACCTCGCGCGCCAGAAGGCGCCCGTGCCGCTGAGCGATATCACCGGCCCCTTTTTCGTATGTGGGTTCCGGGAGTCGAACTCGGGCCCTCGCGCTTGCTGGACAGGCGCTTAAGCCTCTGAGCCATCTCACCGGCCCTGTATGTACGTTTTTTTGAGACAGGGTCTTGCTGTATAGTTCAGGCTGGCCTAGAACTCTCATGGATCCTCCTGCCTCAGCCTCCTGGGTGCTGGGATTACAGGCATGCTCCACCACGCCCAGCGAGCTTGGTTCATTTTTGTAGCCCCAATATCAACCTAGCACTGTGCTTTGAGTATGCTATCCTGTTTTGTTTGTTGAATAAAGTATGGGGGCGAATTTGAAACCCTAGATAAAGGGATAAATTTCAGGGGTGTAAGGCTAAATTCAAGTGTTAAAGAACAAGTCTGGCAAAGAAGGTAGGAGTGAGTGGGCAAGAGAAATTCAGAGGATAGAAACATTTCTGCCTGTTTCTTCCAACTGACTAGATTTATTTTGATTAAGAAGAAACAGTGTATACAAAATCCTTTATAATTTAAAGGGCATGCTCCTATATATGATCTCAGTGTTTCATTCAAATTGTTTCTACCACCTAACACCAGTTTAGGAACAGAAAAGAAGCATAATAAATGTTCGTAAATGATAGGAACTGTGGTATAGTTGAAAGAACAAGGAAATTATAATCAGACAAAAGTCAGTGATTCTGGGCAAGTTACTAAAATTCTCTGAACCTGAGTTTTCTGATTTATTAAATTACACACTATTTCTTTCCTGCTAAGGTTGTTACAAGGATTAAAAACTCAAAGCACCTGGGCAGTGAGATGGCTCAGCAGCGTAAGCACCTACCTGGCAAGTGCGAGGGCCCAAGTTCAACTCCCGAAACCCACATATGAAAAAAGGGCCGGTGCTATCGCTCAGCATCAGGGGCGCCTGCTGGCGCATAAGGTCCTGAGGTCGACCCCCGGTACCCACAAAAAAAAAAAAAAAAACTCAAGCACCTGAATTTCAATGAATAAATATTGAGTCTTCTTTGGATGAGTGAGTAAGTAAATGAATAAATGAAGTTGTCTTTGCTGGAGGAATTAATAGGACAGAAAATTGGACACTTCAAAGAAAAAGCTTTAAAATGTTCACCATCACTCCTACAGGGAATGGCTTGATAGGCCTTCTCTCTCTAGTTCTTCTCCAGTGCCAACTATGGGCTTCCGCAAAGCATAGCAGCTATCTCAGGGTAGTCAGACTTCTACATGGCAGCTTTTTTTCCCTAGATGACACATTCAAAGGGGGTTAGGTGGAAGCTGAAAGGATTCTTTGGATCTAGACTTCGTAGTCATGAGTTATCTGCACCAATTCTCTTGGTCAGAAGTCAATGACAAGACTAACCCCAAAGGGAGGAGTTTATACAAAAGTATAGATTCTAAGAATTTGGTTAATTGAGGAGACTTTGGAGTCTTTGGAGAGAGAGAAAAAAAAGATATATATATATATATATATATATAATAAAAATAAATTTTATAACAAATCATGTTACCAATGAAGGAATGAAAGCTTTGTAAGTTTAAATTCCTTGTCCAACATCAGATACCTTGAAGGCAGTCAAGTTGGTGTTCCGATTTAACCGTCTGTGATTCCACTATGCTATGCTACATCTACCAAGTAAAACTATCAGTTGAAAAATGAATTCATTTACTAAAATAGTATTTATTAAGACACTGTACAAAAAGGTATAAACATATGGTCTCATTCTCTGAAATCTCTAGAAGGCTAGAGTTTAGAGTAAAAACAATAATGGGTTTGGAGTTAAAAGCCCAGAGTTTCAGGTCTGACTCTACAACTCTGGGAAATTCATTTCACTTTCTCAAGACTCAATTTCCTCAAAGATAAAGTACAGGTAATGGTGTCTTAGGATGGGGGTGCAGTGCAGTGGTTGAGAGTGTAACGAGCAAGTGTAAATCCCTGGGTTTAATTCCCAGCACTAGGGGAGTTAAAGGGGGGAAGATGTCTTCCTACAGGATTGGTGTGAAAATAAAATAAAACTTACGTGAAATTAATCTTGTTAGTGATAGAGTGTGTGATGGTTACATAATTTTGATTGTCAAGTTGATGGGATTAAAGGACACCTAGAGATGTGACTCACTTGTGAGGGTGCTAACCTCACTGAACTCAACCACTGATGAGTTCAGAGCTGAATGGGGTATTAGG
Source organism: Erethizon dorsatum (assembly GCA_028451465.1). Classification (NCBI taxonomy): domain Eukaryota; kingdom Metazoa; phylum Chordata; class Mammalia; order Rodentia; family Erethizontidae; genus Erethizon; species Erethizon dorsatum. The sequence continues at coordinate 109,701,054 of CM051832.1, read as the reverse complement.
AGGTGGGGCCTTGTAGGAGGAATTAGGTTACCTAGGTTCACCTTTGACAGATACATCTATTCTTTTTTTTTTTTTTTTTTTTTGGGTACCAGGGGTCGACCTCAGGACCTCGTGCGCCAGCAGACGCCCGTGCCACTGAGCGATATCACTGGCCCCTTTTTTCGTATGTGGGTTCCGGGAGTTGAACTTGGGCCCTTGCACTTACCAGGCAGGTGCTTACACCGCTGAGCCATCTCACAGGCCCAGATACACCTATTCTTGCATTTTTCCTTTTCACTGTGTTTCCTGGCTGCCACAAGATAAGTAGCTTTCCTCTGCCACACCCTCCTGCTGTGTTTCTGCCCTGCATCCAGCTGATTATACACTGAAACTTCTAAAATCATGAGCCAAAAATAAACCTTTCCTCCTTTAGCTTGTAATATGTCAGGTATTTTGCTCTAGCAACAAAAGGTGACTAACAAAGTATTATACAAATGGTGGACCTTAGTTGAAAAGAAATCATGAAAGGTTATGTAGTTGAGAAGAAACCATGAAAGGTTACATAACGGTATAAAAGTAGAATGTACCCTTTTCTGAGATGTGTGCAAATTGAGGCCAAATGGGTATCAGTCCAAAGTGTGTCAGAAGTGATCCCTGCAGTCCTGGAGACATCGTACCTGCCACGCTATGAAGCTCCTTCCGTCGCTCTACACTCTGACCTTATGTGTCTGGGAAATTCGGACAATCCTTAACTGCAGGAGGCACTCTTTTCCTTCACATAACAGCAAAGTACCTGTTGTCAGAAACTAAATGAGATATCAGAATTTCAAAGAGTGAAATCTTAAATTTTACACTTTAGTTTTATTTTTTGGTACCGGGAATCAAACTCATGACCTCACGCTTGCCAGGCAGGCGCTTGCGCCACTGAGCTATATCCCCAACCCCACACTTTTTCTTTCTTTTTCCTCCACTTTGACTTCAAAATGCTTGACATTTACTGGGGATACAGCTCAGCAGCACAGTGCCTGCCTGGCAAGCGCGAGGTCATGAGTTCAATTGTCAGTACCAAAAAAAAACTTGACGTAGATCAGGTGCAAATTAGATACAGAGGCGCAGGAAAAGCTACAGGTGAACCCTGGCTTGAACTTGAATTTAACTGTGTCCGATGACGCAGGCTCAGAGACCAATAGCCCAGTCCGGTGGTCAGAGATGGGTGGGGATGGAGAAGAACAGTTCAGATCAGATCCTGAGCTCAGCTGAGCTGATCAACCAGCTCTGAAATCTGAGGAGAGGAGACAGCAGGTGGAAGTTCAAGGACCCACACTCACAAAGGTTTTCAGTGGTGCTCTGGGGGATGGGTCATGCAGCTTTCAGGACCAAGTGGTACAGAGACACAGGAGGATTTGATCACATTCTCCACTCTTTCTGGAACTCCTTACGCCAGGCACAGAGAAGCATCTTTGAGTACCACAGGAGGGAGCAGTGACACTCTGAACTCTAGGAAGTGATGTGAATGCCACCTTGTTGGCATGCAGAAGGGTGAATTTAGGGTACAGAACAACTGACTCCTAAGACACATTTGATCTGCATACTGTAATGTGTCTCAAATCTCTCCACAAGGATTCATTCATTTTCCATGAACCCAGTTTTTAAAAATACTACCCATGAAGCAAACTTGTAACTCTATAATTCTTTTTTTATTTTTAAATGTCCAATTCAGTGGTTTCTAGTGTGTTGATAAAATTATAATCACCACTATCTAGTCCTGTAACATCACATCAAAATGAAACCCATCAGCAGTCACGCCTCATTTCCCCACTCTCCTACCTCCCACTCATGCTCCTTGGCAGCCACTAATCTGCTTTCTGTGACTATAAATTTGCGTTTCTGAAGATTGCACATAAATAGAACCATATAAGAAGTGGTTTTCCTCATTTTCCTTCCCTTACTATAATGCCTACAAGATTCATGCGTGTTGCAGCCCGCTCAGTACGTCATTCTTTTATACTGACAAATAATATTCTACTGTTTGTATATACCGTATTTTGTTCACCCATTGATCAGTTGACAGATATTTGGACCATTTTCATTTTTCAACTATTATGAATAATACTGCCGTAAACTTTTGTGAACAAGTCTTTGTGTGGATGTGTATTTTCAACTCTCTCAGGTATAGGCCCTGGCCTGGAATTTCTGGGTCATATGGTAACTATTTGAGAAACTGCCAAACTCTTTCAAAACTACACATTTTAGTCAGTTTTTTTCCTTAAAAACCTACGGCTATTTCTGAGTGCTTCTAATCAGCATGACAGAACCCTTGTTACTACATTGAATTGTTATGTTTTACCTAAAAAGAAGAGAAATGTGCTGTAAAATCTATGTAGACTACCCTGGGGAGAAGGAAGTTCTCTTTGGACTTTCTAAAGTACTGACAGTAGCTTGAGTGCTCTCACTGGAGTAACTCTGAAAGTTACTTGGAACCCAGAACTCCAGGTTGGAACAGAGCAATGACAGCTTCTGGAAATGTGTGCTGGAGATTAGGACCTCTATTACTTTCTTCTGTCTTTTCTCCATTTGTTTTTTTTTTCTTTTTTGTGGGTACCGGGGTTCGACCTCAGGACCTCGCATGCCAACTGGCACCCGTGCTGCTGAGCGATATCACCAGCCTTTTTTTCATATGTGGGTTCTGGGAGTCGAACTCAGGAGCTCGCGCTTGCCAGGCAGGTGCGTACGCTGCTGAGCCATCTCACCAGCCCTGCTCCTCTTTCTTGACTGGAGGACCACCATCTTTTCTTCCTTCCCTTCCCTCCCCTCCCCTCCCGTTCCCTTCCCTTCTCTTCGGCTTCATCTCCTCTCATCTCATCTCATCTCTCCTCTCCTCTATCTCTCCTCTCCTCTCCTCTCTATTGCTGTCCTCTCCCCTTCCCTCCCTTCATTCCCCTTCCCTCCCCTCCTCTCCCCTTGCCTTTCATTTTCTTTTCTGTGTTAAAAACTCTTTTAACACTGGACAATGGTTTCCATGCGTTACGATTTTATGGATGAATAAAAACATTTTTTGATCAGTGACTTACATATGCTTGCCAAATTTCAATTTGAGCAAGAAAAACATCAAAAAACTAATTTGTGTCATCGTGATTTATTAAAGAGGTAGATGGTAGAATAAAAACTGTTTTTAAAAATTTTTGTAATAATTGTTTTTATAAACATAATGGTTTATCTTTCTCGTTTTGCTATGAACCAATGAAAACTCTTAGGGATCAAAAAGACAAACCAAATAATACCAAATAAGGAAAGAATAACTGTGCCTACAAGATACCTTAAACACAGAAATTTTCTTAGCCTCACCCACCAGGCTCACATTTTGGAGATGTGATTATTTTCTAGTAAAATGTTTTCCTTGTGCTCTTCCTTTCCAAGAAATGTAGATTGCTCTGCTACACGTGTTCCTAGGCTTTTGTGATTTCAAAATTGATAAGACCAGTAATGGATAAAAAGAGGGTCAGTTGATATATATGATAAAGAACTAGGAAGGAAAAGGGTGAAAAATATTGAGAAAGAGAGAAAGACATCCTCAGGGACTAAAGGTACTATTCTTTAGTTGGGTATGGTGATTGGGGAAGACAGGTTGTCAAAAGTGTGTTTGGTTGGAGAGACTTAGGGATAATAATAAGAAAATTTTGAAATATTTCTTGGATAAAGTACATCCTCTTTATTATTTTTTAGAAAAATTAAAAGTTAAACCAAAACAGTAGAATCCCTTTAAAAAATATAGCTGGACTTCATGAGCAAGGATTTATACAGAGCATACAAAACTGGACATAGATGATGTTTGGCTTTTAGACTATTAATCTTCCATTATAACTTTACTTCTTCTCCAAGATACTTTGGTTCCATTCCCCCATTTCCCAAGTGGAATTTTCTCTTAGGACATGAAGAACACTTATTTGCACAAGGACACTGTATTAGTAAATGCTCACTACAGTCAGATGTAGAATTCAAAATGTTTGTTTGCACACCACAGACCCGAAGGATCCGGTCAAGGGCTTGGAGCCCACGGCAATGTCCTGTGCAAGTCCGTACCAAGGATCTGCACCAGGGAGGCACAAGGGCCAGTGCTGGAAGCCGGAAAGTCTGTGTCAGCATAGTGAAGGATCTGTGCCAGAAGGCTGAGAGATCCTTCACCGGAAGCCAGGAGACGACGTCCACGATAAAGATGAGGATTGATGCTCTCCTGAAGGAAGAAAGCAGCCAAAGCTCCTCTGAAAGAAGCCACTGAAAGGCAGCTTCTTCAGAAAAATCAGCAGCAAGCAATCTTCCCCTCCTGTTCTCCTTGCATGCCATTCTGGCAACAATCCTCAGGTGGGACTTCCATGCCCAGAACCATGCTGACTCAGTTTAGCTGGGCGTTGCCGCTCAAGTTGACCATTAATTAATCCACCACAGATACTATGTGTATCAGTCAGCTTTCCCATGGCTGGGACAAGATAACCCGACACCTACAACTTAGAGGAGAAGAGGCTTATTTGGATCATTGTTTCCAGTGCGTTCAGTGTATGGTTGGCCGACTCCAAGGCAGAAATGGCATGGTGGGAGGACCTGAGGGAAAAAAGCTGCTCCACCCATGGCAACAAGGAAGCAGACAGAGAAGGGTGCATCCAAAAACAAGAATATACCCTTTCAATTTAGGCCCCCGTTACCCATACCTACAACCAGGCACCCTGCTAAAAGCATATGAACTCATCAGTGGAATAATCTAGCAAATAGCATAGCACCCCCATGATGCAATCCAATCCAAAAGCCCCATCTCTGACCATAGAAGACTTCTGGGGGAAATGTTAATAAACCATAACACTCTAACCCTGGCCCCCAAAAGACTCATATCCATCTCATTTTGCAAAATGCATTCACTCCATCTCTAAGACACAAAAGTATTAACAGTTCCAGCATTGTTCAAATCCAGTCTCCTGTGAGACTCAAGGCAAATTCGTAACTGTGAGCCCCTACAGAAATCAGAAAGAAAGTTAAATATTTCCAACATACAATGGCAAAGAGTAAACATTCCCATTCCAAAAGAGAGAAATATGGGGATAGAAAGGAGTCAGACAAAAGACCAAAAGCCAACAGGGCAAATATTAAATATTGTAACTTCATGTCCAGCACCCAGGGCAAGTTGTAGTGAAATGTGAGTTCTAATGGGCTTGAGCAGCCCCATCCTTATGCTAGTGGCAGCAAACTTGGGCTCTCTCTTGGGCAGGCTCTGCCCACTACCTGCATTTTTCCTCAGCAGATGTTCTACATTTCTGGCATCTCTACTTCCTGGGGGTCTCCACTGTACCAATGGTTTCACTCTCATAGCCCCATGCACTTCCCCCTCAGGGGCACACTGCCTGGCCTCTGAGGCCTTCCTCCAAATCCAAGTGGAAGGTACCATGACCCCACAATTCTTTTATTCTGCATGTCTAACAAACAAGCACCACATGGATGCCACCAAGTTTTGCCAACAGCTCAAATAGCAACCTAGCCCCCTTGGACCATGGCTTCTGTGACCGTTTTTTTTTTGGAACTGGGAATCAAACTCAGGACCTCACACTCGCCAGGCAGGCACCGTGCCACTGAGCTATACCCCCAGCCCTTGGAGTGGCTTCTTAGTGCCTGAATGGCTGAATTCAGGGATACACTTTGCCCTAGAACAAAATTCAGACTCTCTAGGACCTAGAACTGAGGTACCTGCAAAAGAACTTAGTGAAAAGAAAGAAAAAGTAGATTTCCAGAAATTGGGAGGGAGTCGACAGGAAAACTAGAAACTACAGAGGAGCTGGAGAAATGGAGAAGAATGCAGAGAAAAGAACAGAATGTGGCAGTCTGGAAAGCTGACTCCAGCTCCCGGGGAGGGGGCCCTTTCTCTGCCCACACAAAGGAAGCTCCGGGAAGGTTGGCGGCTCCAAGTAAAAACAACAGACTGCATCAGCAGCACCAGCAATAAGAAAAGGATATCGGAAACTGCAAAACCAGCATGGGATTTTACTCTGAAAGCAAATCATTCTGCATGACGGCCTACAGTAGGAGAAGAAATCTAGTGCATTGCCCACCATGGTTGAGAACGTTTAATTAAAAGCCATTTGGGGAAAGGATTAATTGCTTAAGACTGATCTACAGAAAAGCTACAGAACAACTGTAATTCACGGTTTCTGATATCACCCTAACACAGTGGCTTGGTGGGAGATGTCCACAAGAGACAGTCATGGAGAGAGCATGGGCTAGATGTAGAACTCCCTAAAATGTTTAAGTTCAGCTTGGGAAGGACACGGAGCCCCACCCTCCATGGTGACAAGTCACACAAGTTGTGTTGCTTTCAGAGGGGGCTGGGCCTGAAAGTGCTGGCATTAGGTCCAGCAGTCAGTTCGACCCCCTCCCCCACACACACACCGCCTACATCCAGTAAGACATCCATCAGTGGTCTGTTTGCTTTCTCTATTGCCAACTCGAGCAGGAATGCACCTCGTCTTGGACAGTTGTCACAACCTGGAGTGTATGGATGGAGGGCCCTTGGGAGCAGGAGGTCACCTCATGAATCCACAGGCTGTAAAGCTAGGTGAAGATTCTGTGACTTAGGGTGCATAAAGGAACAACAAAAATGGGAGCAACTGGAGTGACTGCAGCCCTAGGGCGGAAATCATTGACCAACCACACTCGGTGGAAAAGGTGGAGCAGGATTCGGTATTCACACACAAGAAGGGTGAGTGTGGAAACAAAACAGACCCCAGCAGTGACTCACTATACCTCCCCCACATCTGGTATTTTCCAACCCTGCAGACCCTGGGAAGAAATCTCATTCAAAACCATGGAGATTTTTTTTTTTTACTTGTTTCTGTCTCTCTTTCTCTTTCTCTTTTTTCTTTTCATTTTTTCTCCATTGTGTGTTTTGGGGGGGTTGAAGTCTTTTTTTTTTTTTTTTTCCTTTATCTTACTCTCTCATTTTTGGTTTTCCTTCTTTTTCTTGTTTGTTCTTTCTGGCACATTTATCTAATTCTATTAATTTTCTTTTACTCCTTAATAGGCTCCTTTATTGCACTTTTCTCTCTTCCTTCTCATCTTCTTTCTCTTTATTTTTCAAATTTTACTTCTTTCATTCTCCCAATCCCTCCATATCCTTGCTAGTAGTACTATTAAGCTTTATTAATCTTTACATTTTAGTTAATTCTATGCTGTTATTATTGAATTCTTTTCTATTAGGGTGATACAGTTGTTGGAATTAGTAGATATTTACTGTATGTCAAACTTTGGGTCTGTCTAAATTATAATTATAATTATAAATCTCTTCCTATGGTTAAGGGTGATACAGTGGTACCTTTTGTTATATAGTCATAATACATGATACAGTGGTAGCCAGGATCAATAAAGAACTTCTCAGTGACATCACACAGTCTAAATACCATAAGTCCAACATGAGGACAGAATCTTAAAAGCTGTTAAAAAAATAACAAATTTCTTTTAAAGATAAACTTATCAAAATTACAGCAGACCTCTCAACACAAACCTCAAAGGTCAGGAGAGCTCAGAGTGAAGTCATTCAAGCCCTGAAAGAAAACAACTGCCAGTCCAAACTAATATATCCTGCAAAACTATCTTTCAAAATTGATGGAAAAGCAAAGTTTTTCCATAACAAAGGAGACATTAAGAAATTCATTACCAATAAAACAGCACTCAAAAAAATTTTTCAAGGATCCTACAAAGACACCATAGAGCCAATGATGCCAAAAATTCTAATGGAATGAAAATACCATCTGGGTGAGCAGTTACCTGTAAGGGAGAAAAAAGAATGAGAAATAGAAAAAGAAAGCAATGACAAGAGTATCAGTGTTTTAGTAATAACTCTCAATGTCAATGGACTCAATTCCCCAATTAGAAGATATAGATTAGGAAGTTGTATCAAAAACAAAATCCAACAGTATTATGTATACAAGAAACACATCTAATCCAAAATGAAACTCATAGACTAAAAATCAAAGGACGGAAAATAATATTGTGTGTGATAGGACTGCAAAAACAAGAAGGAGTAGCCATCGAAGTTTCACACAAAGTGGATTTCAAGGGAAAATTGATCACAAGAGGCACAGAGGTCACTACATACTGATTAAGGGATCAGTTCAACAGGAAGAGCTAAGAATTATAAATACGGGCCTGTGAGATAGCTCAACTGCATAAGCGCCTGCCTGGCAAGTGCGAGGTCCTGAGTTCGACTTCCCGTACCCACATATGAAAAAAGGGCCGGTGATATCGCTGAGCGGCATGGGCACCTGCTGGCAGGCACACGAGGTCCTGAGTTCGACCCCCGGTACCCAAAAAAAAAAAAAAAAAGAATTATAAATATATATCCACCACACAACGGTGCACCAAACTTCATAAAACAAACACTATTAGACATAAAAGATCAGGTAAACATGAACACAATTATAGTGGGGAACCTCAATACCCCACTATCATGACCAGATCAACTAGAGGACAAAACAGTTGGAATTAATCCACATGTTTGAAAAAATGGACTCAATAGATATCTATAGGGTGTTTCACCAAACAACAATATAATATTCTTCTCAGTCACACATGCAACCTTCTCCAAAATACACCACATACAAGCCCATAAAGCTTGCTAAAGTAAATGAAAAGAACCAAAGTTGCCCCATGCATATTATTAGATCATAGTGCAATTAACTCAAAATCAACAGAAAAAGAAACCAAAGCAATTACGCAAAGACATGGAAATTAAACAATATACTCTTGAATAATCAATGTATCATGGAAGAAATTAGACAGTGCCTACAATAAAACCACAATGCCAGTACAGCATATGAGAACCTAGGGGACACAATGAAAAGATCCCAAAGAGGGAAGTTTAGAGCTATGAATGCCCACCTCAAAAACACAGAGTGAGCCCAAATAAATAATCTAATGCTCCACCTCAAGGCCCCCGGTTGTCTCTCACCCGCTCTGTGGGGAAGGGTATCACCTTAACCTGGATACCTCCATTCTGGGTGCCCGCCCTGCCCCCAGCTGATGCCACAGTCCATTGGGGAGCCCACTGCACCAGAGCACAGAGGACTCGAGAGTCCAGAGTCCACCCTACAGTGAGATTCTGTTCCTGGGTGATCATCTCTTCTTCAATCAGTTCTGTCTTTTGGGTAGGAAATCTGCTGCTCTGTGCTATGGGGAATCGAGGGACTAGGGGCTGGCTTGATTCCTGTGTCCCCTGGGCTCTAGTGCGGTGGGCAGCTGATGGGCCTAAGAATCTTGACCCACCTGGGCTTGGAAATTCTCCTCCTTGCTTGAATACTATGGAAAAACCTCAACTAAGGCAGATACCTTCTAAGACAATTCTTTTTTACCTTTGCATTTGTCCTCATCTTGCTTCTTGATATGAGGGCCATTAACTCGGGAATAAGCTAAGTGTGACCTAACTGAGGAAGTGCTGGGTCTGCAAAGGAAGGGAAGGGCTACGTGCCAGAGGAGCTGCGTGACCTGGATGGCACAGACCAGTGGGATCAGGACAGCATTCTTGGGAAAGCACCTTGAAAATGCCTTTTTCAGGGGAGTTGGGTGAGATACAAAGCTGCAAATTGGACAGTTTGCCAAAATGTGAGCAATTTATAAAACAGGACTTAGTACTTGGGCAAGGGCTTCAGAATTCTGCTCTTATTAACCTGCTGTTACAAAGTCCTCTGGCATTATGTCAAAAAGCAATGGCCAGGGCCAGCGAGATGGCTCAGCGGCGTAAGCACCTGCCTGGCAAGCGCGAGGGCCCAATTTCAACTCCCGGAACCCACATACGAAGAAAGGGCCGGGGATATCGCTCAGTGGCACAGGCGCCTGCTGGCATGCAAGATCCTGAGGTCGACCCCAGGTACCCACAAAAAAAAAAAAAAAAGCAATGGCCCACATTGAAAGAAGCAGGGCATGAAGGAAGGGAAGAAAAAGCACAGAAAAGTGAGCTACCTAGAAGGTCATAGAACCTAGGAAAGCACCCAGCTGACAGGTTCCTTGGGAGGTTGTTATGGACTAAATTTTGTCCCTTCCAAATTCATTTGTTGGAGAACCGAACACACATTAAGGTCTGACCCAAAATGATCTGCAAAGCTCTCATACATTCAGTGGTGGGGCTCTTGGAAGGTTCTTGGACTGTGGGACACTACATTCTTCAGCAGACTCATCCACTGACGAGTTCCTGGCTGGATGTGCTGCGAGGAGGTGGGGCCTCGTGTGGACGTGGATCACAGGGGTTTGATCTAGAAGGGTGTATTCGGATCTCTGGCTGCTCCGGACCCTCTGTCTGCTGCTTGGCTGCTACGGGAGGAGCAGCCTTCCTCCACCACACCCCCACCATGCCACTTCTGCCTGGGGCCAGCGAGCACACACTGAACCCCTGGGGAGTGTGACCCAAATGCACCTCTCCTCCCGCAACTTGCAGGTGTTGGGTATTGCGTCCAGCAGCAGGAAAGCTAATACACAACACTTCCTGATGTGATGTTTGGAGATAGGGCCTTTAGTAAGAATTTTTGAGCAAATATGCCTAGTTTTCAGTGCTTCTGGAAAATGAGAACAACCAGAGGCAGGTCTTATGGTGTAAAGGAAGCTAAAGGTGGCTAAGCCACAGCCTGGATCTAACGGAAATTACTAAAGTTGAGAAGAAGCACACATTAACCCTAATGGATGAGGTATATTCTATAACAGATGAGAGGTAAAATAAAGCAATCTCAGAGTTTAAACTCTGTATGGGACCTAGATGTCTCCAAAGGTCAGGTCAGGGGCAGTAACATAATCATGGAGAGTAAGACATTAAGTATTGAGAAGACAATTCCTCACAAAGACCAGGTTGTATGAATAATGGTTATCTCGGGAAGTGGTAAAGAGGAGTGACAAGAGACGGATGTCTGCTTGGGAAGACACCTAGGAATGGTCCTAGTAGCAGGACAAACCCAATATATGCTAGAATTACATGGCTGTATGAGATATTTTCAAATCTACACCTATACTCCAATATGCATCTCACATGTGCCTCTACATAATTTAAATACTATGAAGAAGATATTACATTTACTACTTTCTAAGAGATAAGCACAGTAGTGAGCCTAATCCTCGATGGTACTGCTATATCATCATCCCTGGGCAGATTCAGTGATGCAGTGTCCTTAGACACATAAAAGGCTTCCCTTTGTTTAATCGATATCATGTATGTTCTATTTTTGGGTATGAAGTACAAGATATGAAAGTACAAGGTAACGATAGAATTTCCATCAGATAAAAGATAACCATCAACTTAGTGACTGGGTCTTAGCAGTGCTGCAGTGCTATGAATTCTGGGTGGGTCTCAGAACTTTGTGGATGTCATGGAAGGTCACAGAACACTGCCAAGGCTTCTGTCATAACTGATAGCAGCCGCAGTGTGTACTGAGCATTCATTATTCTGGAGTATGTCCTAGTGAGCTATCAGCCTCTTGGGATACACTCAGTTTTTTGGTTACACAGATTTCATTCTTTATCATCATCAACTTACTTTTCGAGAGCAGATTACAGATAGAAACTTACCTGATATCGGCAGTTCTCCAGAGCTGAACCATGAAGTGTAAAAGGAAGAAGAAACATCTCGAACCCTCACTGTTAGAACAACCTGAAAAGAGACCCAGAGGTAAGCGTTAGCATATTCTGGGAATAGGGAACCAGGAGTTGCCTTCTAAATAGGGAAAGAGAGGATTTCTAGTTCGTGGTGCAGTAGCAGAGGAGAGAGAGAGAGGGAAAGAAGCGACTGAAGGGGAGAAGTACGTGCATGTGTGTGTGCGTGAGTGTGCATCTTCCTGAGAGGAGGTAGTCTGAGAGTGAAGAAAAGGTTGAGATGACCCAGGTCTTTTCTCTCTGGCGTAAGGCCTAGGTCAGCTATGTAGAGTCACTCTGGGTTTCTGTGTCACACTATGCAGTGTAGATTAACTTTCCCTTTAAAAGTGCATTTCCTGTCATTTGACTTCTTCCCAAGGGCACCATGGAAGTAAATGATGTTATAAATTATCTAACAGAATTTTTTTTTACTTTTTGTGAAAAAGAAACTGTGCCTCATAGAAGAGAATATTTTTTTAAAAACTGATGTATGCAGGAATAAGTATAAAGTCAGAAAGAACTTATTTCATCAAGAGTAAAAACAACTTTTTTGGTTTCAGACTGTGAACACGTTCATACAGGGCTCCTGTGCGAAATGTTAGAAAAAACAGGACACACACATACACAAATACATAAGCTCACGTGAACACAAACACGATTTAACCATGAACAGTAAATTAGGGTGATGTGATTTGGCACTTCATGGAAAAATTGGAAACTAAACATTTGTGGTCACCTTGGAGACTGACAGCAAACAAGTAACTCCTAGGTCGCAGGAACACAGCTCAAGGGTGGGAGGGGACAGACTGGAGCCAAGCCCAACATTCCAAAGAGTGGCTCAGTTCTCTGCGAGTACTCTGACACTTCCAACAGAGTTTGAGGGCTGTGTTTTCCTATGGTTCCTTGCATGGAGTGGCCTGGAGAGTGATGTCAGCTTCAGTTCACCTTCAAGAAATGACTACATATTCAAAGATGTTAACGATTAGAAATTACGAAATGTCTAAAGCACATACTCACACTCACGCACCAAAACACAAAACAAACTAGGCCAGCGGAAGATAAATATTACCCTCCGACATAATCGTCCCCTCACTATCTACCAAACCAGATGGTCTCTCAATAACACAAGGGCCGGTGAGACGGCTCAGCGGCTTAAGCGCCTGCCTTGCAAGCGCGAAGGCCCGAGTTCGACTCCCGGAACCCACATACGAAAAAGGGGCCGGTGATATCGCTCAGCGGCACGGGTGCCTGTTGGTGCGCGAGGTCCTGAGGTCGTCCCCCCAGTACCCACAAAAAAAAAAAAATAAATAAATAACACATCGCAACCTGACTTGATTAGAACAGACCAAGTTACAGTAACTGGTACACGACGAGGCTACATCTTGAGGAGAATGAGCTCGGTATGTGCTGTCAGTAGGACAATTCAAGGGCTGAGATGGAAGAAAACAGAAGATGATCTGCAGGGCAGAAACAATGAAGTGGCCCCAACTCAAGACCAGGAAGAGAGCTTTACTTATTCCTCAAATCGCTTCTCTTATGAAGACAAATTCACTGGTGCAGGTATGAAGTAATGATTAAAGAAGATACAGAGAGTAAGCTAGGGTCCAGTTATATCACAGAATTGAGTTGAATGCCTCTGCCGATCAGTTGGTTAAGGACTGCCCAGAAAGAAATTGAAAATACTCCTCCACATAGTTTTATACAAGCAGCAGTAATAAGCAGCAGTGGAAACAATAAATACCAAAAGGAAAACGCAAGAGAGAACTCCAAAATCAGTGGAGTACTGGGTTCTGCTCAGGAAATGGTGGGAGAGTTACTGAGGAGGTGAAAGTGTGATCAGAGACACATGGGGCGGTAGGTCAGTGTGAGCCAGTGACGAGTACGGTAGACTGCCAGGCCCAAAGTAAGAGGCTCCTCACAAGAAGTGCCCTGAGATACAGTGCAGACATACGCAATCCAAGAACACATCACGTCCATATGTTTTCGTAGCCAGTATCCTCCGACGTATTGCTACGCACACCAACCTGCAGTCCCTATCCTCGCCTCTCTTTTCCTTATACAATTCCAGATGCACAGGAATTCTTTACACTCGGTTTTTATTCCAACCTTCCAAACAGTGCTAAGTACTCTGACTTCCTGATGACACTACATTATCTATGGGTTTTTATTTGTCAGTTTTGTAAATTTTGTGTGAATAGAAGGGCAAATTCTATACTTCGTGCCTGGTTCCTTTTTGTTCATGTTTCTATGTGGGGATATATTCATGTTGCAGATGACTGCTGTTTGTTCATTCTCATTGCCGCATATATTCCACTGCGTGAATAAAAATAATTAACTGATTACACTTTGTTGAACATTAGGATTGTTTTCATTACGGAGTAAGATGATGTTTTGAATATTCCGTTGCCTATATTTTGTTATACTAACACATTTTTGCTTAGTAAAATTAGTAGATTCTATATTTCTATATTAACCAAACAGAATGCAGTATTTCTTTTTATTTTCTACTTCATTATTGGCCACTTAATCTTACACACTCTACTCTGTACCCCCATGTATTTTAGAGCTTCACATAGTTCTGTATTTTTTCTTTTCAAAAAAAAAGTTTTATTAGTATTTGTTTACAACACATACTGAATACATACAATGTAGGGAGTCTATATATACATATATCACATTTTAATTCTTTTTACATCCCCTTCCTTCCTCTTTCCCTCCAACCCTAGAGCCCCTACTTCCATGTTTCCTACCATTTTTATTTTGATCCTAATATTTTGCCCCTTGTATCCTAGGCTCGAGTCAGGGAGCGGGAGAGAATTCCAACAACTCGGAGGGCTGCTCCAGTCTCTTCTGCAGGCCAGCGCATGCCTGGGAAGCGCAAAGGCAAACGCAAAGGTGACCTGAGCACCACTGAGCTGCTTGTCCAAAGCCTACTGGCCTCACTTTCCCTTCATGTACAGCAGAGAGGCTCAGGGCAGAGGGACTCTGACTACACCGGGGAGGGACATGCAGGAAATACACCATCAAGAACAGAAAAAAGCACTTCAGCACAAGTTTCCCAGGGAACACTGAGACAGGTGTAGGTGAGGCAGTGGAGCCTGCAGAGGTGTGTAGGGAAATGCTCAGCATCTCCCCATCAGATCAGCATAAAATCAACCTCACGCACTCACATGTCACACTGCTTTATACTAAGGATAGGCCCCTTACTTCTTTCCTCCTTCACTCATTCTTATGTCCCATTCCTTATTAGCATTACATAGGCACCTTACACCCTCATGCCTGCATACAGCCATTCTCACTCCACCACTTTACACACGAGTCCCATGAAGAACTACATATCTCTCACACGGATAACCTGTTTTAACTCTACATGCTACACAAAACACAAGAACACTCGGATGCCCTTTAACAGGAATATTTTCTTGCCAAATCATTACTTCTTTCACATGCTTTCAGCCCTTCATAGCGCTGCATGTTCTGAGGTGATAAACATTTCCACATGTGGCTCCTTGTAGCACACACAGCTTGCGGTCACACCATCTAACAGTCACACAATGGATCACAGGCACTGCTATTCCACACGCACCCATAATTACACTCCTTACCATTCGCTTTTTCAGTACCAGAAACAGTCACCAGATACCTGAGGGTGGGGGTGGGGGTAGGGTGGGGGTGGGGATAGAGACAATCTACCTCCAGGGGACACACCACAACTCATTTTCCTCATGGCCATAACAAGTATGCACTTCACATAACATTCCCCACAAGCACTCCCAGAGTGGCCATCTTATCTCCTCATTTTTTAAATGAATGACCTTAATATGTTCCAGGTCTTGGATCCGCTGAGATGCCTTTACATCAAGGCACGATGGAGAGGGCGAGAGTCTTTTTAAATTGGCATTCCCCCTCACCTTGCCCCTCTGCTAGTAACTCACCATCGTCCTCAGAATCTGAAAAGAAACAAGCCATGAATTATTACTACAGGCGTGTCCCAAAGAAAAGGGGTGCAGCTGTTTGTGGGGATGCAGAAGAAGACTTGGAGCTGCCCCAAAAGAGGAGAAGAATAGCAAGAAGTACCATTCCTAAGAAGCCGCTTCCAAAACTCAGCCTCCCTTATGGAAGAGACACCTTAAGTGATAGTGAGGATAGGTCAGCCAGTGAGATCCGGGAGGAAAGGGAAGGGAGTGAGAGGCCATCACGGCCTCAGGATCAGGAGCCAGGGTGCAGCACCCAAACCCCTGAAGAGCTGGAAGACCTGGAAGGTGGCTTCAGGCCTATGGGGTGCCGTCAGCTCTTCCCCACTCTGGAATTGCTGAAGAACCACCTGGAGCCTGGGGGCGAGGAGGCTATTGCCGGCCTTAATTTTCACCTAGCTTTTGACGAACTAAGGCAAGAAAGGGAAAAGATGATCAGGAGGCAGAACAGTGAGATAAACGCAACATCTAGCGACTGTCAGGGGCGTCTTCTCTGGTTTTCGGTAGTTTATTTTGTGGCACTTTTGGTAGTTCTTTTTATAACTTATCAACAAGCCAATCTTACTACTTGATGCAAATGAGAAGCAATAATTTATGAGAGCACCAGGAAACTTTTTTTGTTTAATCCAAAAACAGACCCAGAGAGATCAAATAAGACACCTGATCACTGAAGATACGAGACCAGTTCCAAAATTCTACCACAAAAACACACACACTATGCTCTTGCTCATGCAAGACCCAACTCCTTCCTCTGTGCCTGGATGCCAAATGCAGACAAGCAGTTGCAGTTCAGCTCCAACGCAAACATTTCGAGGGGAGAAAATGCTCACAAAGAAACACCCTTTCCACCTCCTAAAAGAGAATAAGAAAGCTGGCACAAATTCCATTGAGAACATAGCTTCTCTATATTTTATTTATTTTAGCTTGAACATGGCTCATAACCTCACCACGCAGCCCAGAACTGCATCCGTTAAACTTTATTACTACCCATATTCAACATCCACAAATACACACATGATGCAAAACATGTCAACATACAGAACTTCAGTAGTACAGATTGTAATGCCCCATCCCCCCTGCATTCACCCCCAACTCATTTTCCTCAAAATGTTCTTCGGTAATACTCTGATGTATTCTCTCTAGCTGTTTCTATAACAATGAAGACAGACTTTCTCCCACGTTGCCCTGTGATATACTTCTCAGCACATTATCTGGCTTGAACATAAAATTATTGAGGAAAGGGCATGTAAGTGCATGGATGAAACCAAAAAATAACTAAAACCCAATCTTTGGCTTCTCTAAGGTTGTGTGCCTGTAGGTTCACAAACATATGCAGTCATACTAAGAAGGAAGATAAAAATGTATATAGAGGCGCCCCCAAAATCAGAGTGCAACTTTAATCTTAATAACTTTGAAATCATAAGTCTTACTAATTTTTGGAAAACATCATTTGTGCACTGAATTATTTACCTGTCATGTAACTTGTTTAATTTCTGGCACTTTCACATATAATTTTTAATTTATTTTTGTCACTCTTTGTCATCTCCCATCGAGGAGCAAAAATGAAAAACTGAAAATTTGGAAGGTATTACTGACAATTCCCAAACTTATGTGATGTGATCAAGAATATTGTGAATATTTAAATTTTAAAAAATTATTATAGTTAAACACTCATTGCTGTTAATTTCTCTCAAAATAATCCCCCTGGCTTCAAACACACTTCTTCCATCATTCTCGCCACTTTCTGAAACATTTCTGGAAGCTGCCTTTTTTTTTTCTTTTTTTTTAAATGTGGGTACTGGGAATTGACCTCAGGATCTTGCGCTTGGCAGCAAGCGCTTGTGCCGCTGAGCGGTATCGCCGGCCCTTTTTTTCCCTTTATGTGGGTTTCAGGACTCGAACTCAGGACCTCGTGCTTGCCAGGCAGGCGCTTATGCTGCTGAGCTATCTCACCGGCCCTCTGGAAGCCTTTTGGTGAGCATCTTTAGTTACGCTCTCTTGATGTCCTGAATCAATTCAAAATGTGCCAGTCCAGTAAAGACGATGCACTTTACCTTTTGAGTTGATTCAGGACATCCTGTTAGCCAGGATAGCATAACTAAAGACGCTCAGGAAAGAGGACTTCCTCGGCTGGTGAGATAGCTCAGCGGCATAAACACCTGCCTGGCAAGGGCAAGGTACTGAGTTCGACTCCCAGTACCCACATACGAAAAAAGGGCCAGTGATATCACTCAGCGGCACGGGCGAGGTCCTGAGTTGGACCCCCGGTACCCACAAAAAAAAAAAAAAAAAAAAAAAAAGGACTTCCAAAAATGCTTCAGAAATTGGCAAGAATGATGGGATAAGTGCATTCAAAGCCAGGGGGATTATTTTGAGGGGGATTAACAACAATAGGTCTTTTACCATAATAATTCTTTTACATTTAAAATTCACATTATTTTTCAATCACACCTCGTATTTAGGGGAAGAGAAATTAAGAGTTAAATGTGCAAATGACAATGACCTTCTTTAGAAATTGTATCTTCTATCCTAAGTTTATCATTATTAAGACTGAAACTGCCAGAAAGCATTTGGGACCCCTACTTAGGTGCATATTTAATTATCTTTCAACAAATTCATTTATCCATTATTCTGTCCTTCTCCGTTATCTATTTGTGTGAGAGGTGTCTGTGCTAGTGCAAGTGCACATACGAACAGGAGCCAAAGAATGGTTGCAGTTACTTTATCTGCCCGGTACTTAATGTTTTCTTCATGGGAGTCGCCACCATCCCGCCCCACCTGTGGGCAAATGAGTCTCAGTAGCCAAATGAGGCCCATACTTCACTGCTTCACTTGGTGACTGACCTATCTATACATGTTGGACACTCTCTAGTGATAGCCTGGAAATTTTAAAGAGAAGATGGGGATGTTGACTTCTAGCTTTGAATGATCTTGTGTGTGCAACTCTAAATAAGGTCTACAGTCCTCAAAAGCTGGTCTTTGTCATTCTTTAAAACACCTGTTTTAACTGTTACTTTAATTCACTGAGCATCTCCTCTGAAATCTTCAATAAAGTTTTGTTTTGCCTCTAACATCTTGAGTCAGTTACTATTTCTCACCTATTGTACCTTATTTGATGCAAATCAGCTTTAACAAGATATTTTCTTCTACTTTAACAAATGAAAAGTCCCATGAAGTAGTGCCATATAATCCTCACACTCTATAATGAAGCAATAAGGGATGTATTTAACCTCAGGAGAGACGATATGTCCTTCACTGATTAGGGAGATGCATGAAGAACTTTGGAGGAAAAAAAAAAAAATCTTCAATACCATAAACCTGTAAGCTTAAATCCTTTCCTGCCATTTACCATCTCATAGTCTTTCTGAATTAGCTGTCATGTCTTGGAAAGAATAATACTTAAAAAGACAGTATCTGTGAAGGTAACAAGGCACGGGTAAAAGCGACTATAGAGGTGAGATGATAAAAATCAGCCTTGAGCCTGAAGATGCTTTTCCTTCTGACAGCCAGTGGGGATCTGGTGTCGGTGAGAGCTGTCACACTCCTGGCCCTCAATGTGCTGAGGGTGGGGCTGGATAATTAGCCCCAGCATTTCCTGGCTACCTCTGTGGCTGCCTGAACAGGTTTTCAGCCCAATTCCTGACAGCTGCTATGTCCTTCACTGTACCACCCCTCTGGACCATTGTTACTACCTTTCTGAGGAATGGTGGAAGGCCCCGCCCTCATAAGGCAAAGATTGAGGACCCAGAGCACACTGCTGATATCCCCAAATCCCTGAAGACCAACAGGCCTTGCTCACATCTGCCCTCCCACCGAGAGACTCCTGATAGCAGGGACAGTCACCATTATGGCCCCATTATGTTCTCAGAAAGGGGGAGCTGTCAGTCAAGCAGCTGCTTCTCCTGAAGTTGGGCTGAACTGTCAGTACAACAGCTGTAGTAGCTCTCTCACATTCCCCAACACCATCTCATCAAATCCATTCCATCCCTTATTGTAGATGGGCTTTAAAGTTCAGCCTGTTTCTTAGCACGGTGTTGCCCAAATGTGTCCTCATGTTGCTAAAAAAGCTAATATATTTTGTAGTGGAGTCAATGATGTCCCCCAAAAAGACACGTGGAAGCCCTACATCTTGATACTTGTCATGAAGTAAAGGAAGATGAGGTCAAGCTGGATTAGGGTGGGTCCTAAATCCAATGACTGGTGTTTTTCATAAGAGAAAGAGAAGGGAGACTTGAACACGGAGACACAGAGGCGTACAAGGATGAAGGTGATGTTTCAATGGAGGCAAAGATTGGAGTGAAGCTGCTACAGGCCAAAGAATCCCAGGGACTGCTAGCCACCACAAGACACTGAAATAGGCAAGAGGGGATTCTGCAGAGGGAGTAAAACCCTGCTGAAAGTTTGCCTTCAGACATCTAGACATCAGCACTTTACAAGAATAAATTTCTGTTAAGTCGCACAGTTTGTGGTAACTGTTATGACAGCCTTGGAAAATTAATACATACACAAATGGCACTTTTCTTTTTTTCAATCTCCAGGATGTGTACCCAGTTTTTCCTGGAAAAAGTTTTATATCAAGAACAAAAATTTCCAGGCAACAGAACAGCTTCAAAAGTATGAAAATTAGTAGTGATAGGAGAAAAAGACTGAGGAAAGAGGATAAACAAAAGAAGGCATCAAAGGAGATGACAGCCAAAGAGAAACCACACGGGCAACTGTGGGCATCAGCAAGGTCACAGCTGGCAGTGTTGGCCAGACTCAGCTTCCAGCAGGTGGGACTGACATTCACAAATGCTGCAGAAGACAAGCATCGTGAAGTCGGCCTGTTTAAGACAACTGCAAAAGTTGTGCAAGATCAAGCTAGAGGCCAGGACTGGAAATGCCCACGTCATGTCACATTCCTGCTAGGTATTTGATCGTTCCCTCCATCCTACCTCATGGGGGCTCTGGTTTACTCTCACTTCCAAAGGGCTAGTTTGGCAGGCAGTGGGCATTTCTACCCAGATCGTTCCTGGCAAGTTGTGCTTCATGTAAATTTCCAATGTCAATCTGTAACCAACCTTCAATCGGCCACTAGTGCATCACCCTCCTTGTGTAGCACCTCTGGGCAGTTGGGTGATTGCCTTCCTACCTCCTATATCCTAAGGTTGGAGTCCAAACCCCAGGAATAGGGCAAGGCGAAAGGACCAGCCGTGTGGAAGTGCCACTGGCCACACACATGGACGCTCAGAGGACTTATGTACTATCTGCTATTGCAAACAACTGTGGCTCCCTCCTCCTACCTTAGATGAGGGGTGAAAACTGTGGACCACACGCAGTTCAAAGCAAACTTTTAACCTGTACCTGGCTATTTTTTTAAAGACACCAGGCCAGCAGATGAATCTAAAATACTGTTCAGGAATCATTTTTAAGCTTCCTCTCCATGCAGGAGTTTGAACTAAGCCTGTGGGATTTTTAAGTCAGAGATCCCATCTGTTAGATATACAGAACTTGGTGTGGAAGAAGGAATCATGTGACCCTTTCAACACAGAGGTGGATCAAGGGGAAGAACAAAGCCAGTGGGCAGGCAGGTGGAGGACACATCAATCAGACAGACTCAGGTGGCCCATTCTGTGCCAGCTGCTGGGGAGACAAAGCAGTAAGAAGTGTAAGGGTTCTCCCTTGGGGAGAACACAGTCAAAACATGTTCAATGTATGTATCCAATACCTGGCAATTTCTTTCCCACCTCTTTTCACCACCCACTTCCTTGCCATTGACCTCTATGTCCTTTTTTTTTTTTTTTTTTTTTTTTTAACAATTTTTTAAAATTTTGAGATAGGGTCTTCTTGTTACCCAGGCTGGTCTGGAACTTCTCAGTTTAAGTGACCCTCCTATCTCAGCCTCCCCCGTAGCTGGGACTACAGGGAAGGCACCCGGAAATGGGCTTTGTTTTTTCCATAGTTACCATCACTCTTTGAAACAATCTTTGGAAATGAGAGTTGTCAGTTTCTTTAAAAAATAAACTTACTCTTCCCATATGACCCTGCAAATCCACTGATCAATCCTCCTAACATGGCAGTTGTAGAATCCCCACTTCATACTTGAAGAAACTGGAAAAGGTAGACTGACTACATCAAAGTCAAACTGAGCAAGTGGAGGAGCTCACGTGTGAACCCAGGTGGTCTGGACCCAGAGCCCACGCTCTTCATCCCTTTAATGACTGGCTTCTCCCACTTCTGTTGCGCTATACATCATTCATTCAGCAAACATTCGCAGAGCAACTGTGAGCCGACAGGCACCATGCTAGAGGCTGGTGATGGTGCAGGCCAAGTTCTTATGGAGCTCCCTTTCTAGTGGTGGAATAAAACAATTAACAAATAACCAAATAAATGGGCAAATGACACACGAATGTCTGTTTTCCTCGCCTTTCCTTCCTTTTCTCCCTCTGAAAACATTTGAATAATGACAACATTCTGTTTCGATTTACTGACTGTAGGAAGATGAACAACAGTTTTCAGCCATCCACCAAGGGTTTTCAAGTGTACCTCAATCACAATCAAAGCATTCGATCACCACTAACAATAATTTCCTGTTGACTAGTTGGAGTGTTATTGTTCTTTTTCTCTCCTATTTAAGCTTCAATCCAAATTCTCTACACTAAAATTTTTAAATTATTTTGGACAGTTGAAAGGTTAGCCCTAGCACTGTGATCATTAAGGAAAAATTAAAACTTTCTAAATTTTAGAAGACACAAGGACAAAGAAGAACCTTCACAAAGTATTAGATAACCCTTAATTAAAATGAAGAAATTCCAGGTTTAGATGGTTTCCATAAAACTTAAAGTCTCTGAAATCAAAATGTCCCTTCCCATGTTTTCCCCTATAGAGAAATAACCTCTAATCTTTAAGTATCAGTAGCAAAGTAGAATGGAAGTGTTAATAAGAACTATTCATACAATCACCTACTAGTCCAGTCTCCACTTTTATGACTGTCCACCCCTTTTATAAGAACAAAATGCCTCCTCATAGCAAGCCCCTCAGGAAACAAACCACTAATTTCCATGAAAACCCAACAACAAACATTTAAAATTCTTATTTCATGTTCTTAAGTCATTATACTACAAAGCTACTACGATTAATAACAGCATGGTACTGGCAAAAAAACAGGCCATAGGATCAATGGAACAGATTAGAAAATGCAGAAATAACTCCAAGTATACTTGGCCACCTTGTCTTTGACAAAGGGGCAAAACACTGGAGGAAAGATAGCCTCTTTAATAAGTAGGGCTGGAAAAACTGGCTTTCCACATGCCGAAGATTAAAACTAGACCCATATCTCTCACCACCCACTAAACTAAAATCGAAATGGATCAAAGTTCTAAATATTAAACCAGAAACACTAAATCAGCTGAAGGCAGAATAGTTAGAACTCTTGAAGACACTGGTGTAGGCAAAGACTTATGATCAAAACACTGATCGTATAGGAAATACTACAACGAATCAATAACTGGGATCTCATCTTATTAAAAAGACTTTGCACATCAAGAGAAACCACCAACAGAGTGAAGAGACAGGCCACAGAGTGGGAAAAAATTTTGCCAGGTATTCTTCAAAGGACTAATACAGAATATATAAAGAACTCAAAAAAATCAGACCCGCAAATTTAAAGACTCAATCCAAAAATGGGAATCTTAAATGAATAGATACTTCTCAGATGAAGAAGCAGAAACAGCAAATAAATATACAAGAAATGCAAATTAAAACCACACTGAGATTCCATCTCACCCCAGAAAGAATGGCTATTATCAAGAAATCAGCCAATAACAAATGCCGGCAGGGCTGTGGGGAAAAAGGAACCCTTCTCCACTGTTGGTGGGAGTGTAGTCTGGTGCAACCAATCCCACTTCCTTACTGAGGATATCAGTAAGGAGACTGTCAGAAAACTAATGACCAGCTATTCCTCTTCTTGGTATCTTCCCAAGTGAATTAAAAGCATCATACCACAGAGATATATGCATATCTATGTTTATAGCAGCCGTTTGTAATAGCTAAATCCTGGAAACAGCTGAAATGTCCATCAACTGATGAATGGATAAAGAAGATGTGTTTGTTTTTATATAGGAGTACTACTCTGCCATAAAGAAGAATAAATGTGAGACATTTCTAGCTAAATGAATGGACCTTGAGACCACACTCAAGTGAAATAAATCAGACACACATGTGTAAATACTGCATTGTTTCTCTGGTGTGAGAACGTGAAAAGGTAAATAAGGACCAAGATGTATAAGGATATTGGAAAATAGGAAGAAATTGTTAAAATGGGAAGGGGAACAAGAAAGGGGAGCGGGGGAAAGGAAGGAAGGGAAAAGAAAAAAAAATAGAAGGAAAAATGGAAACAAAGCTTTTGTAAATAAGGAGGGGAAGAGGGGTTAAAGGGAGGGGAGGGGATTAGGGAAAAAGAATCAAGATATATCATATACAGGTACAAATTCCCTATGATGAATGTGGTCATGTATATCTAAAATATACCAATAAAATTAATTTAAAAAGAAGGTACTAAGTGCAATGAACTACTATAAGACAAGATTTTACAAACAAAATTTTATAGATCCAACCCAATCCTGCCCAGTTCTTAGCAAGTTGTCCCTAAAACATGTTTGAGGTAGTCTGTGTGCTGCCCCAGCCCCGTGTACCTACAAAGAGCATTTCTGTACCTGGTGCAGTGCCACGCTGGAGGAGTGAAGGTCAACAGCAGCCAGAGAAGGGATTCGAGATTCGGAAAGAATTTTGTTTTCTTTCTTTATTAGCCTAGAATTTCGAGCTACATAAAGATAACCACAAACACAATGAAAACATTAGACATTCTGCTAGTTTTTCATATTCTCCATGTGTCCTTCAGTATGAACTTATTACACATAGGTATGTATTTATCTATTTAAATATGTAAAGTCATCATAAATTTTTATTGTTACTACTCTGTTTAATATAATTTTAAATAATGTAAACAAAAGGGCTGACAGATTCGAAGCTCCATAAACGTACCCATGCCTTCCAAGGCTCTCAGTTCGGGGAGATGACTGTGGCTCAGTTCGGGCAGGCACACCTCTGTCCTGGAGTATTCCCTTTGCTTCTCACTTGCCTGAAGGAGGTTCTTCTCACTGGAGACCTGGTAGGGTCAGAGTGGTTGGCACACATACACTAGTTCAAGGTACTGTGGAGTTTCTTTATAACTACTACATATGTATCCTAAAAGGTGTGGATTTGAAGGGCTGGAATAATTAAAAAATTGAAGGATCCTAACAACACAAGAAACAATTTTATACCTCTTCCTCACTAAACTCACTGAACTCGGTGACAGGTGGCTAAGCGAGTCACTCTGTTTCTCCCCATCTCTCTGCCAGTCGTTAGCATCCCAGGAACAGGGAATGGTGCCTCCTTGTACCTCCTGGCTTCCCTAGAGACTGACTGTCGCTGCCTCGATGTGAGTGGATTCCCATACGTGTCTTCTCACTTCTCCTCAGAGCCTGTTTCTCAGTCTCACAGGAAGATCTTGTTGCTCATTCCCTACGTTTGTCCTCAGAGTCAGCACACGAGACTAACTCCCCAAGATTATTATTAAGTAAAACACAACTTCAATTATTTTCTTAATCTTTCTTGTTATCACTTCATCGTTGATAAAGTCACAAAAAAAATCATAAAGGGAGGAATAGCAGCACTTGAATTCTGCAACTTTGTAAATTTGATACTTTTTTTCATTTAAGAACTGCAGAAACCCTATATTCTTTTCCACATTTTCCAAATAAGTGGTGCATAGATTATGTGATTTTCTAAAAAAAAATACGTATGATGAAATCACACACATATACATATATATATGTGTATATGTGTGTGTGTGTGTGTGTATGCACATGCATGTCTAAATAATGAAATGAACACACAGCAAGCACACAGGCAGTGGCCATGCCAAGCCATGCATGGGTCCTTGATACCGCGAGTGTAACACTACCGGTCTCACAGGTGCTGAGGACTGTGGCTCACTTTTCTACTTTTGGAAGTTTCTGCTTATTCTTTTAGCAGAACAACTGCTGAGGCTCTGAACTCAAATCAGCTTTAAAATAAGCTAGTTCAGGGCCAGGGATATAGCTCAGTGGCACAGTGCCTGCCTGGCAAGCACAAGGTCCTGAGTTCGATTCCCGGTACCAAGAATAAAAAAAATAAAATAAAATAAGCTAGTTCAAAAAACTACTACACGTACAAAAATTAGAAAGAAAAATGAGTTCAAACTACCAAACTATTTCAGCACTGACAAATGAAATGAATCATAAGTTTCTAACTATGCATTAACTCACACTTGGGGGAGGTATGTTTGTCTCCAGCCCACCATGAAGAAGGCCGAGGCTTAGCTCTACCTGCACTGGGCCTCATTACAGGAAGCCCAGGGGCCTCCCCTCTACAGTCTCTACATCCTGCCACCAAAGAATAAGCACAACTGGAGATAAAATCATTAGCCAGCACTGATTATGCCATACCTAAATGAAGGCTGACACCAATTCTGGTAAAATGGTATTGAGCGAGCTACTCTGGAAAGGCTTGCTGGTCAAAATCATCTTCCAGATGGACCAGGATTATCACACACAAATACCCACAAGATCATCAGGGTGTTATCAAAAAGGCAAGTACTAAGAGCACAGAAACTCCAAAGAATAACTGAAAGAAAACCAAACGCAGTGTCCAAGTCATGAGAGACACGAGGAGATATTTTTCAGCTCTGAGGTTCACGAGGGTAGAGAAGAGAAACTCATTTTAAAAAGTATTCCTTTGAGAAGAGCCACACTTCCCTTGCTCTGTGAACAGGCAGCTTATTTCCACGTGTATGTTTGGGGCTGAGGCTGAGTCTAGGTCTCGTGTGCGCCGAGCATGTGGTCTGCCACTGAGCTCCGTGTGCCCTGCAGCTCCTTCAATGTGCTGAGCATTGTTGCAGGTGACACAGAAGCAGGCAGGAAAACAAAGACAGCACCCACTGACCTGGAAGCTCACAGTCCACTCAGGGAAACAGGCAATGTAGGGCAACGAGCGTACAGAGGATGCCAAGCACGTGCGGTGAAAAGAATTAAGTGGAGACGGGACAGAGAGCAGTGGGAGACAAAATAACTCACAAACGAAAGATGACGGCACAGCAGGTTTCACTTGAGCTGAAGAGAGAAAGTGTACCTGTGCGGTCACCTGGGGAGAATGTTCTAGAGTGGAGGAAAGGGGAAACATAGAAGCCCCAAGGCAAGAAGCCGGCCATATTCCAAGAGTAACAAGGAAATGAGGGTGGATGGAACAGACTGTCCAAGATGGAGAGCAGCCAGAGGCGGGGTGGGGAAGGGGGCTCTGCCTGTGCAGACACCTGCTGGCCCTGCAGGGACATCGCCCCGTGCAGGGTGACAGCCAAAGACAGGTGCCGAGCAGGTCAGTGATGACCTGATGCCACTTCAGAAAGCAGCCTTCCGGAGGCGGTGCTGGGCATCACCAGGCTCCTTCCCCAGCCACCTTGGAGCCCAGGACGTGCTGCTAGAACTGAAATCTGACAGCATGTCTCTAATCTGTGCGTCTCCTACCTAGACCCTGAACTCCAGGAAAACAGACTGACTTAATTCAGTTCCAGCGTCTTATACGCAATATGTAGATGATCAAGATATTAAGGCAATTTATCTCCTCATTTACTCTAAACAGAGAACCGATCAGCAAGTGTCAGGTTAAGAAAATGTGCTATGTTGCTGAATATAATGAAATAAAGGGCTCTGAAGCCAGATGTAATGGTACACGCCTGTCATCACTGCACTTTGGGAAGCTGAGGCAGGAGGACTGCAAGTTTGAGCCCAGCCTAGAAAACTTAGCAAGACCCTCTCTTAAACAAAAAATTAAAATAAAAAAAGACTGGGGATGTAGCACAGCGCAAAGCTTCTGGGTTCAATTTTCTCTCTCTCTCTCTCTCTCTCTCTCTCACACACACACACACACACACAGATGGCATAATCATATCTTTCAGACTTACAAAATTTAAACTTCTAGAATTCCAGATTATGATGGTGACAGGCTGCGATAATATATGCAAAACTTTGTTTCACTTTATGTGTCCAGATGAAACTCAGTTCTTCACTATCCGAGTTAATATCCATGCAAGTCCCGAGCTGACACATGCTCACTCCCCGCTGAGAACACATCACTTACCGAAGTGGGCACATTCATATTATAAATTCCTGACGGAGAGTGTTTATTTGGCTTAACAAATGGAATGCAATACTTCTTAGTCTTCTCATCCACTCTGTAACAAAAACATGCTTAAGTCAGAAGCAGCGATAATTACTTTTTAAGCGCAAGCCCAAATGACATGTATCACCAAGCAACACACAGCACCATCAGGATCCAGAGCCTGTCCTCAAGTGCACAGTGCACACCTCTGGGGGCTCAGTCTCTCTTTCCCTCTGCACTCATGTGGCCCACATGGTGGCCCCTCCTCCAATCGGCTAACCTCCTTCTGCAAAGTCCCCAAGGGCGCCTCAGTGACTAAAGGCTCATGCCAGGCAGCAGCAGAGTCCAGACCAGCTCTCCCTTGATCACGACAACCCCCTTTCAGTTACTGGAGTAACTGGCTTAAACAACACAGCCCATGTTCTTAGGACTCACAGGAATTTTTTTTCTTTAAACCAAATCTTAGTAATTTCTATCATGCAGGTCAAAAAGTTTTGAAACTGCTACCTGACAAGAAGAGCTCCAGAATGGAGTGTAAAACTGCTGTGGGTGAGTCAGCAGACACTTATAATTTGCAAACATATCCTTATATACTTTGTCCTTGTTTTCCAAATCCGTACCTGTAACTCTGGGCTCCAGGGTTACCACCAGAAGCTGCTGCAGATGGAGTGTGTGCCAGCGGGGGGATGGCCATGCTGGGGACCCTGGTGGCCTGGCTGCTGTGGTCTCCAAGGCGGCCTGAGGGCACTGCCTGGACGTGGCTTGTCCCACTGTTACGAAGACAGCTGGCATTGGAAGCTCTAGTGCCCTTTTCAGTTTTCTCTCCATTAACTTTTGACCCTTTTGTTTTAAGTACTTTGGAATCCTTAGTTTTGGTATCAGCATTGGTATCCTGACCATTAATAAAAATGTCAAGAAGGTTAATGATCTAAAAAAAAATGTAAAATGAACTTTTCTTATAAAGTACTTTTACTTAGAGCAGAATTTGCCTATTTCTCTGGCATCTTTATTTTGTCTATGGAATTAAAATGATATCCAGATCTTATTCAGACAGGTATTGTGAAAATACAAAAAGAACAGGAACACAAGTCACACTCTGACTTATATATTTGTGTGTGTGTGTGTGTGTGTGTGTGTGCGCACACACGTGTGTGTAAAGTTCAGTGGGAAAAAACATGAAGGAGCAATGAAAAATGTCACTTTTGTCCTTATGTATTCTGAGTCAGGAACATAAACTTGAGAACACTTTCTTCTTTTGGTTCACTTTATGGCAGTGGGCTCCCTTACCAAGAACAGATCCCGGTCAACTCTTAAATGCATCACTTTATACAAAATTCTAGAAACAATTTTTCTCATATCACGTAAGGAGGAGAAGTAGGACTGGTGTGCAGGTGTGCATGTGTTCCTCTGTGTGTATGTATGCGTACACACATGTTCAGACATTCCTTGGATGAGCGTGGAACTGAGGTTCTCCGCGGAAACCGTGTCTGTAACAGACCCCGCACACTGCCTGACCTTGGCTGGCTGCATCACGCACGCTGGAGGCTGAGAGCTGAACGTATCTCGGGTCACCAAGGCCCTGCGCCTCAACCCTGGTACCGAACCTAACATCCTCGTGACCACGAGGTAAACTCGGGGTTGTATCGCTAGCTTCGCAGCCCTCAGCCTCTACTTCCGAGAGCTACAGAAGAGGTCCTTGCTCAGCTGCAGCCCACGACCTGTGGCCCCCGGCAATTGAGTAAAAACACTCTATCTGTGACCTTCTCTGGCTATAAAAACTCACGTCACCTCTTTCACAGCAGAAAACGTCACTGAGGGTAACCTGAACCTGCGCTCCCAGGCCACAGCTACTCCTATCGATTTGGCACAAACTATTTTCAGACTTCCTTTAAAGCAGAGTTGTTACTTTACACCAAGTTAAACAAGCACTACTGCACAGTCAGGTACACGGTCGGCACTGAGAACATAATACGGTTTTTAAATACGTCCCATCGACAGGGAGATACACTCGCAACAAGGCTGAAGTGAACAGCCTGCTCAATGTTCAAAAATCTTTTTTAAAACCTTCGCCCCATCCCCCAAATTTAAAATTTAAAACACGAACATTTACCTGGACCACAAGTCTTATTCTTTCTTCACCTAAGGATTCATCTTCTTCCTTTTCCTTCTTTCTGTTTTGGGATTTTTTAGGCAAAGAAATATTCCTGGCATCTTTCTGTATCTTTAACTGTAGCTCCTAGAAGAATCTATATAAAAATAACCAATAAAATAAAATTGTAGGAGACAAATAAGTATTAAAAAACCCTGATTTTCAAGATAATTTTTTTTTTGTTTGTTTGTTCTCTAGGAAAGTGAAATGTGCTTTGGGCCTGAATTTTCCTTGTGGTTTTTAAAAACCTTCTAAGATACAGAGTATGACTGAAGTAACAAAGTTATTTAGGAGAGAACAAAGAGAAGCGAACACAAACATCCCACTGCACAGCTGCCATTAGGTAAGAACATTCAATCTTGCACCACTGAGTATGACATCAGTTAGATATAGGGATTTCTTCTTTATTGTCTTCTGTATTCTTTTTTTAAATTTATCAGTACGTGTTTACAGTACACAACACTTACACCCCTTGTCCGGAGTTGGCACACATACATTATACACTGTAATTCCTTTCTACATCTCCTTCCCTCCCTTCCTTCCCCCCAGTTGTAGGCATTTCTGAAAATGTCATTTACCATGCTGAGAAAGTTCTGTTCTGCCAGTAGTTGTCAGGAGAATTTTTCTCAGGAATGGGTATTGAATTTTGCCAAATACTATTTTTTATTTCTGGATCTTTGTAGATGACCTTACAAT
The DNA here is from genome assembly GCA_028451465.1 of Erethizon dorsatum. Classification (NCBI taxonomy): domain Eukaryota; kingdom Metazoa; phylum Chordata; class Mammalia; order Rodentia; family Erethizontidae; genus Erethizon; species Erethizon dorsatum. The sequence goes on along the minus strand of CM051832.1, from coordinate 109,670,397 downwards.
GTTTACTTCTGCACCACTGCAGTATATTACATTTTCAATGTTGAATCGAATCTGAATCTCAGAGGTAAACTTCACCTGCTCCTGCTCCTTTTACACTGCCCCCTCAACCCGCCAGACCTGCATATCTCCACGTTTACACCCACACGCCTGTCCCTCCACGACCCTGGCGCCCTCGTGGGAGAAGCATGTGCTGCCTATGCCGTGGACAGGCTTCTGCACAGCGGCCTCCCTTATTCTTTAATGCCTGGGAGACACCAGTGTGTTGTGTCATCTGGACTGAAGGCTTCTGTACTGAAAGGGTTTTAACTAAAAATTCAATTTTTTTTTATGTGGGTACCGGGAGTCGAACTCAGGACCTCGTGCTTGCCTAGCAGGCGCTTGTGCCGCTGAGGGATATCACTGGCCCCTTTTTTCCTTTATGTGGGTACCGGGAGTTGAACTCAGCACCTCACGCTTGCCAGGCAGGTGCTTACGCCGCTGAGCCATCTCACCAGCCCATTTTCTTGAAAAAATATAGGGCTGCTCAGGTTATCAGTTTCTTAAGCAAGCTGAGACACTTTGTGTCTCTTAAGGAATTTGTCTGTTCCATCTAAGTTGTCAAACATAGGCACAAAGCTGTTGATGAAATTCCTTTATTATCCTTTAGTTACTATACAATCACAGTGATCTCCCCTCTTTCATGCCTGATATGGACGATTTGTGTCTTCTTTCATTCCTGATCAGTTTGACTAAGGGTCCATCAGTTTTATGGAGTTTTCACAAAACCAACTTTTGGTTTCACTGACCCCTCCCCCATAATTGCTTTTGTAAAAAATTACTCATTTGAGCCAGGCATGGTGGTGCATGCCTGGAGGCTGAAGCAGACAGATCACTGTGAGTTTGAGGCCAACCTGTAATATATAGCCAAGACCCTATCTCAATTAATCAATCGATCAATCTTTTGATAAATTGAGAAGGGCACAGGAAAAAAATTCTACCTCTGTTCACATTAAAAACTTCCAGCAAACTAGGAAAAGAAAATTATACGAACATAATAAAGAGGATACTCTTAAAAAATAGGCAGCATACTTACCTGTGGAGGACTGCAGGCTCCTGCACTAGGTTGTGAAGGCAAGAGTGTCCACTCTCAGCACTTCCACACTGCCACAATGTCCGCACAGTGCAGTGTGACAAGAAAAAGAGATGGAAGGCATACAGGAAGGGAACAGTAAAACTATTCATTCATAGATAAAGTTCAAAAAATCTCTATTTACAATATATTAAACCAAACTGTACCTACCAGTAAAACACGTGCAAAGCTTCTCTGAATAAACAAAAACTCATGAGGCTGAGCTGTCATTTCTCTCTCAACTGATATCCAAATTCAACACAATCTCCATCAAAAGCCCAACTGATGTTTTTATAGAAACTGACAAGCTGATTCTGAAATGTACATGGAAATGAAAAGGACACAGTACAGCCCAAGCAACACAGAAAAAGGAGGAGGTGGACAGGTATACATTACCTGATTTCCAGACTATATAAAATGACAGTAATTCAGACAGCGTGGGGTTGACGAAAGAATAGATCAACAGAACAGAGAGCCCAGACACAGACAACTGGAATAAACTGGTATTTGTTTAAATAAGGTAAAACAACTGAATGGAGAAATACCTTTTCAACAAATGGTGGGGGAATACTTAGATGTCCTTATGCAGAAAAGAAATTTGAAAAACCCTCTAACCTTACCTCATACCATATGCAGAAACAACGTCACAATGAACTAAATATAATTACCTTAATTTATAAGTTTCTAATTACCTATTACTTATTGTTACTAAATAAAATTACCTCAATTATATATAAGTTCTAGCAGAAAACTTAAGAGAAAAATCTTGGTGATGTTGGGTTAGACAAATATTTATGAAAAAGAACACAAAAAGGTTGGAGTCTCCAAGAAGATACTGTTATGCTGCACTTCACCAAAATAAAAACTTCTGTTCTTCCAAAGAGGCTATTAAGAAAATGAGAAGACAGGACACCGGGGGACAGACTCTTATCTAAAATACATAAAGAACTCTCAAAACTCAGTAAGACAACCCAACTTAAAAACTGCACAGATTGGAAAGGAAGAAGTTAAATTATCATTATTTGCAGATGACATGATACTCTACACAGAAGACCCCAAAAACTCCACTAAAAAATTGCTAGATTTAATAAGCAAATTCAGTAGTGTAGCTGGATACAAAGTCAACACTCAAAAATCAATAGCCTTTCTGTACACAAATAACAGACTTACTGAAAGAGAAATTAGGGAAAACAATACCTTTCCCAATAACATCCAAAAAAATGAAATACCTAGGAATCAGCCTCACAAAGGATGTAAAAGACCTCTACACTGAAAACTACAGTACTCTGAAAAAGGAGATTGAAGAGGATATCAGAAAATGGAAAGATATCCCTTGCTCCTGGATAGGAAGAACCAATATAGTGAAAATGGCCATACTTCCAAAATTGTTATACAGATTTAATGCAATTCCAATCAAAATTCCAATAGCATATCTCACATAATTAGAGAAAACAATCCTAAAATTCATTTGGAATCAGAAGAGACCTAGAATAGCAAAGACAATTCTGGGCAACAAAGGCAAGGGAGGGGGCATCACAATCCCCGACTTGAAATTATACTATAAAGCTACTGTGATAAAAACAGTGTGGTACTGGCAAAAAAACAGACCTGAAGATCAATGGAACAGATTAGAAGATGCTGAAACAACCCCAGACATACTAAGCCACCTTATCTTTGACAAAGGTGCCAAACACATTCACTGGAAGAAAGATAGCCTCTTTAATAAATGGTGCTGGAAAAACTGGCTCTACACATGCCAAAGATTAAAACTAGACCCATATCTTTCACCATGCACTAAACTAAATTCAAAATGGATCAGAAATCTAAATATTAAAACGGAAACATTAAATCTGCTGGAAGGTAGGATAGGTAAAACCCTTAAAGACATTGGTGTAGGCAAAGACTTTATGACTAAAACCTCAACCGCACAGGAACTATCACAAAGAATCAACAACTGGGATCTCATCTTATTAAAAAGCTTTTGCACAGCAAGAGAAACCACCAACAGAGTGAAGAGACAACCCACAACGTGGGAAAAAATGTTTGCCAGCTGTTCCTCAGACAAAGGATTACTATCGAGAACATACAAAGAACTCAAAAAAATCAGACCTCCCAAATTTAAAGACCCACTCCAAAAATGGGCATCTGAGATGAATACACATTTCTCAGATGAAGAAATACAAATGGCAAATAAATATACAAAAAAATGTGCAAAATCACCAGTCATTCAAGAGATGCGAATTAAAACAACACTGAGATACCATCTCACCCCAGAAAGAATGGCTATTATAAAGAAATCAACTAATAACAAATGCTGGAGGGGCTGTGGGGAAAAAGGAACCCTTCTCCACTGTTGGTGGGAGTGTCGACTGGTTCAGCCTCTGTGGAAATCAGTGTGCAGATTCCTCAAAAAACTAGGGTTGGAGGTCCCATGTGACCCAGCTATTCCCCTTCTGGGTATCTTCCCAGAAGAATTAAAAACATCGTACCACAGCGATATATGTGCACCCATGTTTATAGCAGCACAATTTGTAATAGCCAGATCTTGGAAACAACCCAAATGCCCATCAACTGAGGAATGGATAAAAAAGATGTGGTATTTTTATACAATGGAGTACTATTCAGCCACAAAGAAGGATAAACTAGAGACTTTTATAGGTAAATGGATACAACTAGAGAAAATACTCATAAGTGAAATAAACCGGACGCACATGTGTAAGCATCGTATTGTCTCCCTAGTATGAGAAACTGAAAGAGTAAATAAGATCCAAAATGTACAATAGACATGGTGAATCAAAAAGAAACTGGTCAAAAGAAAAGAGAGACTGGGATGGGGGAATGGGGAAAAGAAAGAGAAAAGAAAAAAACTGTATTTATATATAAGATGGTTAAGATAGATACACTACTAATTTTACTTAGTTCATTGAAGAGTAAGGTTTGTGCCAGTAATGTTTGGACAACTGAATGCTGATATCTGGTACCCCGAATAACTAACTTAAAGATAACAATACGAAATGTATTAACCATTGTTACCCTCCTATTATGTTGTTTTGAAATTTTGTTTTTTTGATTTTTCTTCTCTTTAAAATAAATTAAAAAAACTGCACAAATGATACATGTTAAGGTAAAGATAGATGCATCATCAAAGAAGATACATGGTGACCCTTTCCCACTCCCCAAAAGGCACATGGAAGTTGATCGGCATTGTTGGTCTCTAGGGAAATGGGGCGCTTCTAGATGCCCACTAGAAGGGTGAATGCTAAAAAGACTGACGACGCTCACTGTCCAATGGTGAGGCTGCAGAGCACACACGACTGCAATCCTCCTTCACTGCTGGTGAGAACATAGAACTGCTCAGTAGGTTCTTCAGAAGTTAAATATTCATTTGGATTTGGAATTCCAATCCAATGTATTTATCACAGAGAAAGTAAATTACAGATCCATACAATGTTTTGTATGTAACTACTGTATTCACTGAAGCTTTACTCCTAACAGCTAAAAACTGGAAACGATATAGAGGTCTTGTTTCGGTTTATATCTAAAATGGCCCCCAAAGCCTCAGGTGTTTGTAAGGTGACTGAATTATGGGACCCCTATAGCTGCCTTGCTGCTAAGAGGTGGGGTCTGGTAGGAAGAGATGGGTGTGACCAGGTGTCGCGCGCTTCTGCTCGTCCAGCGAGAAGAATCACACAACACGAGTCGGTGAAAGCTTGCTTTAATCATTCACAGCTCCAGAGCCTTTACACACGTCCGCCCTGTGGCGGCTTCGTCCGTGCTCTGCCGAGATCTCCCTCGAAAAGGCGGAGTAACATGTTTTTATAAGGAGAGGGGCGCCAATAGCAATACAGCAGGAAATGAAAGCTCATAGGCTAAACTCATCAGTCTCTAGGCAGACTCACACATTTACAGGGCGCGGACAGCACTGACCGCAACCAGGAAGCAGGAAATAGGCGCCATCTTGCCCAGGTCGATGGGAGGGGTAATTTAGCACAGGCCTTGGGTCAGGCACAAGGCCGCGCCGGAGGCCTGATTGTGATGTTGGCCTCCAACATTTCCCCCTTATAAATCACATAAAAAGGCAGACGTAGCCAGTCTCGAGTGAATGTATTGGCCTGCACCCCACTATTAGCCCGGTGGTCGTTTGTGCCAGCGGCCGTCTAGCACCGACCATCCTGGGCCTCATCCTTTTTTGTGGGGCTAGGAAATAACTGGATGGAACCTAGATGCATGCAGGCATGCATTAGGTGTTCCGCCATGAACCCCCCTGCGGAGCACCTCGTGACTTTCCTAGTCACACACTCGACGGCGGTCGCCACTCAATGGGATGGGGCCTGTCTTAGGTTGAGTCAAGTCTGGGGATCCTTGCTCTTACCCGTCTTTGGCTCACCCACCCAGCTAAAAGCGATGTTCTGCGACCCTGAGCAGGTAGGCAGCCGCTGGCCTGGCTGTAGGGCCTCCATCCGCCAACTGCATGGCAGCCATTGCTGTCAAGCGCACCTGTTGTTGAGTCTGCATTAATCTATCCAGCAGGCACTTGATAACAACCAAGACAACAAGAATACCGACTCCGATTGCAACCCAAGTTGCCAGACTGGGCCAGCTAAACCAGGAGGTGACCTTTTCCCACAATTTTGTGATGACAGTTCCCAAACTGGACAGGTCAAAAGTAACAGGCTGTAGTTGTATCTTTTTTACATTATCTAAGCCAATAGAGACCTGCTCTGAGAGATTTTTGAATGAGGGCAAGTATGTATTTTTGAGCCAGTCAGACATCTTGGACAAGGTCCGTGACCTATTAGTCTTAAAGGGTCGGAGGTCTACACATCCTCCTAGGGGGTTGCAAGCTTGATATTGGCTGAAAACCTGGACCCCCCAATTAAGGTAATGGAGCTGGATCTCTCTACATACCATAAAATGCCCCCATACGTCCCCTGATGAACTGCAGTTTTTTATCTTGGTGACATTGGGTGGCCTTACGGGCCCGGTTGTCCATACCCCCCACCCCGAAGGAGAGTTTATCCTAGCGGTGCCATAGCACGAGTGTCAGGTTTGATTAACAAATTCTAAGAAAGGCAGAGAAGAGTTGTTAGGCTGATACTGTGCAGTAACGTTAGCATAAGAAAACACTAAGGTATCTGGAGTAACTGGGAAGCTGGTATTAAAGGCAATGGAAAGGGGCTAAACTGGGTGGATGGTGCCACAAAGCCCACAGGTACTCATCTGTGCCCTCACTCCGACTCTGGAGGGTCAGAGATGACGAGGTGCCGAGCAGGAGCCAGACAATCACCATCGGCGGCGGTGGAATACCCATCTTCCTTGGTGGTCTGGTCTTGGTGGGTTTTTGGTATATTTGCGGTCCTCGTCAGTCTTTCGGGGACCCACACCGGCTCCCGTCCAGGATCCTGTGGGAAGACACAAACCGCACCTCGGACCCAGCTGACTACCGGGTCCGGGCCCATCCACTGTCCCGTGATGACATCCTTCCAAGTGACCATCCCCTTATTTTTGGGGGAAGGATTGCAATGTTCCATCGCAGGGGAGCAGTTGTCCGAATTTAAAGTTAAAAAATTGATGGTAAATAGAGCAAGGGAGAGCTTTCCTTTTGGTGAGAGGCCACGACCTATCCCCTCCTTTTGTTTATTTAGAGTATCTTTAAGCGTTCGGTGTGTTCTTTCAATAACAGCCTGGCCCATTGGGTTGTATGGAATGCCATGTTTAAGGACTATTTCCATGGTTGCACAGAAGCTTTTGAAGGCCGCACCTGTATACGCGGGCCCATTATCTGTTTTTAGTATTTTAGGCTTTCCCCATGCAGCCCAAGCCGCAAGGCAGTGATTGATAACATTAGATGTCTTTTCTCCCGTTTCTGCCGTGGCAAAAACAACTTGAGAACAAGTATCTACTGAGACATGGACATATTTGACAGACCCAAATTCTGGGATGTGTGTTACATCCATTTGCCAGATATGACCCGGTCTGAGTCCTCGCGGGTTAATCCCATCGGACCGCTGGGGGCGCATCACGGCGCAGGTACCGCAATGCCGGACAATGTCTCGAGCCTGGGCCCTGAGGATCTTAAAGTGAGCTGCCAAGGGCTGAGCATTGACATGAAATTTTTTGTGAAACTGTTGGGCTCTCTCAGCCGGGGATGAGAGCGTACATATCCATATTGGGCGCGTGGCTGCATCTACCATTGCATTGCCCTCCGAGAGCGGGCCTGGGAGCTGGGTATGTGCTCTGATATGAGCCACATAAATTTTGTGGGTTCTATTTTGTAATTGTGTCTGGATAGTTTGGAGTATAGTGAACACCGAAGAGGTGGAATTTATCGGGCCCGCGGTTTCCAGAATCTGTAAAGCATTGACTACATATTTGGAATCTGAGAGGATATTAATATCCATGGGGAATCTTGTAAGCACCACTGATACAATTTGTAATTCCACTAGTTGGGGCTGGTCTGGTTGGAACTGCACCAACACAGGTTTAGAGCCTGATATCATATATGCTCCAATTCCTGTCTTTGACCCATCTGTAAAGACTGTGGGAGCCCCTATGATGGGCTCTTGAACAGTGGATTTTGGAAAAATGATTGGATGTGATGTGACAAATTGTAAAATAGGATCCTTGGGGTATTGATTGTCGATTGTGCCCTGGAAAACACACTTGAGAATGGCCCACGCATCCAGGCAGGCTGCCAACACTAAAATTTGTTGGGCAGTATAGGGCACCCACACAGCCCCGGGGTGTACCCCGAAGTGCTGTGTCATTTTTAATATAGCCTCAGTGGCCAAGGTGGCCACCGAATCTGGGTAATGTTCAATGCTTTTAGCAGGGGTTGATGGTATGGTTGCCCTCCCTGGCCGGCGAGGACCGGATAGATCCCGTACGGGCCCCAGTCAATGCCGGGGACATCTCTGGTCCCTGTTTTCTTTATGACCTCCCACGTGGGGCCGTGGAAGGTACGGCAAGCAGAGGGCAAAGGGCCATCTTGGAACGGGGGAGGCGGCTCCCAGGGCGGGGCACTGGGCATAGGTCCGCCCTCCCCGTTGCCCTCCCCTAGCGGAGGCCGGCCTAGGCTTAACTCTTTGAAGTCATCATACAATTTCTGGAAAGGATTAGAAGTCTGCCACGTAGCAGCCGTAGCGCCACGTCTCGGGGAGGGGAGGCCCTCTGTTGGCGCCGAGCCTTTATTGACAGCAGCCTGAGGCCCCCGCTCTAACCCCTCTGTCTCTTCCGCCTCTGAGTCTGAAGAGGAAGAATCCGACCCCGCCCTAGAATTAGCCCTCGAGCTCTCTGAGCGAGCCTTCTCAAGCGCCTTTTCAAGAGCCTCACGGGCCTCCAAAAGCGGAAGAGATCCGCTCGGGCCCTCCTCCACTTTGAGGCAATATCTAACCATCTCCCAGAGGGGGCGTACGGAGGGGTCAATTACTCCCTCTTCCTCAGCAAAACTGATATCATATCCTAACTTTTCCCAGCAGGGTAGAGTAAGGTGCCCAGTGGGCCAAAACCACGGGGCGATCTCATGTATATTTTTAAAAAAATTTTGAACAATTTTAGAACTCACCTTAATGCCACGTGCTTTTAGCAAGTCTCGCATCGGCTTGTGCATCGGGGCACTGTCAGAGTTCCCCATTGTGAAAACGAAACTGCTCCAGTGACACCGTCCCCGCTGTGAGCCCGCCCGATATATGGGCAACCCCCGCCTCAGCAATTGAGAGCGGAATTTCCCTGAAAGTGTGTCCACCCAGGGCCAGGTTAAGCCTCCCGCTTACCTGAAGGTACGTACCGTCCTGTGACTCGATGCAGCTCCACCAGACCCCGCACGAAGGGTGATCAGTTCCCCGTACGGGCCACCAAATGTCGCGCGCTTCTGCTCGTCCAGCGAGAAGAATCACACAACACGAGTCGGTGAAAGCTTGCTTTAATCGTTCACAGCTCCAGAGCCTTTACACACGTCCGCCCTGTGGCGGCTTCGTCCGTGCTCTGCCGAGATCTCCCTCGAAAAGGCAGAGTAACATGTTTTTATAAGGAGAGGGGCGCCAATAGCAATACAGCAGGAAATGAAAGCTCATAGGCTAAACTCATCAGTCTCTAGGCAGACTCACACATTTACAGGGCGCGGACAGCACTGACCGCAACCAGGAAGCAGGAAATAGGCGCCATCTTGCCCAGGTCGATGGGAGGGGTAATTTAGCACAGGCCTTGGGTCAGGCACAAGGCCGCGCCGGAGGCCTGATTGTGATGTTGGCCTCCAACAACCAGGAAGAGTACATCTTGCTTCCCAGCTCCTCGCTTAAGTCTCTGCCTCCTGTCTGTCATGATATGGGCAGCTTCCTCTGCCCAGGCCCTTCCACAGTGTCTCGACCATACAAGGACCGGAACTTCCGAAATGCGAGCCAAAACGAACCTCCTCCCCTCCTTTAAGTTGTGGGTGTCAGATATTGTGTCCCAGTGACAAGTAAAGTGACTAAGACAGGTCTATCAACTGTTCACTGGATAAACATAGGATATATTTATCTGGTGGAATGCTGTTCAGAAATAAAAGGCAACAAAACTGACACTGACTACACCACGTTGTTGAAGAATCTCAGAAGGATGGTACTGAATCAAAGAAACCAGACACAAAAGACTACATAGAATATGATTTCTAAAAACGGAACTACAGGGACCCAAGCACACTCACTTCCAGGTTCCTGGGGACAGAGGGAAGTGCTGGCTGCAAAGGGGTGCAGGGCTGCGTCTCAAGGTAATGGACACATTCTAAACTGTGTCTGGGTAAACTCAGCCCGCTGTACCACTGAAGCTGGTGAGGTTTACAGCATCCGTCACACCTCCACAAAGCCCTGAAGAGACTCTAGGTGCAGCCATCTTAAGGCGTTAGTGGGCAAAGAGGGCATAGGGGTTTTGTGGTAAAGAGTAAAGGTCACTCTGTTGGATGCTGGTCATCATCCCATCCCCCAAAATCAAGCCCGATGGTGGCAGGGCAGACCAGATGCCACAGGGGCAGGCTGAGGCTGTTCTGGTGATGGGCAGAACCCGGGAGTGCCACTGTGGGAGTTGTCACAGACTGTACTGCCCACCCTTGAGCACCTCTCCAAGGCACCAAGTTAAAGGAATGATTCTTATCTCTTAAGTATACATACCCTGTCTCTAAAGTAAGACTATCAAACTTTCTGAACAAAGCAACAGGAACAATCTCTTTGCCGTGTTGGTGAGTCATGGACATGACAGTTCTTTTTGTGTTTGGCTGATGCACACATGCTGCCACAGGCATTCCTGACACATGCCCTGTGCCCACATGCAACGTGACCCCACTGACAGAAACTGTCCAGCAGTACAAATCTGTAGACAGCCTCTCAATGGGGAGCAATGACTAAAGGTGCAGGTTTCTTTCTGCTGAACAAATTCTAAAACTGATAGTAGTGTGGCTGCACTTCCCTGTGAAGGACAGGACTGTCCACTGCACATGGGTGATCACGAAGGTATTTCAACTACACCTTAAGAAGGTTATTACTATCTTTAAAGAGCATACAGCAAGTTTCCCTGGGGTAGGCTTGCTGGACAGGTGACAGGGCTTGTCTGAGCCTGGGCCACACCACAGCCTTCCCTGCCTGGCAGTGCCCAAAGTCTGGAGCCTGTGCAGATGGCCAGGGTCAGAGAAGCCAGGTGTTCAGGCCAGCCAAGCCCTTCCTCTGACTTAATGACAGCAGCACGTTTCAGCACAGCCCCTGGAAGGCTGTGGGCAGAGGACACATAAAGGGAGGCGTAACACAAGCCCACTGGCACTGTTCTCAGAGCTGCCCACCAACTCAGGGCGGTGAGCAGACTGGCCTTCCTTCCTCAAGCCTCTTTCTCACAATGAGGCCTACGGTCAAGGCTGCAGCTTCTCAGCTAAGCCCAGACAACACCCACCCGCCACACGTGTGCGTGCATGCACACGCTCTGACCACTCTGTCCCTCAGTACCCAAGTTTTCTGGACTTGACCCTTATCCATCAAACACCTCAGGCTGCATGAGGAGCCGCAGGCAGGCAGGCTGAGTGTTTTCAGTTGGGCTAAGGTTTCTCAAGCCTGTCTCCTGTGTGCTGCACCCAGGGCCTGGTGCTACCCAACAAGGCACAGTGACACTTCTTCACAGTGCCCACTCCAGGCCGCCACCTGCTTTCTTAATGATGAGTTCTTTCCTTCCACTTTTCCCTCACTGTTTCTGCTATTTAGTGGTGGGGACCATTACAACAAAGTTTTTTTTTTTTTTTTTTTTTAAATGTGGGTACTGGGAGTCGACCTCAGGACTTCGCACTTGCCAGCAGGTGCTTGTGCCACTGAGTGATATAACCAGCCCTTTTTCCTTTTCCTTTATGTGGGTACCGGGAGTCGAACTCAGAACCTTGCACCTGCCGGGCAGGCGCTTGTGCCGCTGAGCTATCGCACTGGCCCACAACAAAGTTATTTTAAAACAAACACATTTGAGAAAGGTGAAAGGAAAACATTAAACATTGAATATCGTATTAACTTTACAGTCTATTTACTTCCTGTTTCACATCTTAACACTGATGTAAACAGGAAGTTTTTACCTATCTCTGCAGAGACTCAAAAGGGACGGCTAGAAATGCTGGCACTAAGACTTGCCACAGATGAACACAAGCCAAGACAACTGGAAGGAGCTAATCCTGCACTTCACATGACATACTATTTTTGATAATCAACGGCCTCGCTAGAGATGCAACACCCATCAGCATCAAGACATCCACAATGAGATGAGGCCTTTGCAGCATGTTATGTACTGAGTTTTAACTGCCCTGGACAACAGGAGGACAGGGCAATGCCACAGACAACAGGGACAAAGCTGACTTTCAAACAGGAACCAACCTGAAGCTGGGCTGAGGGTCCAAAGCCTGCACGTGAGTGACAGAAGCCCACCTAAGGGGCACCTGCTGCACAGCAGCCCCCCTCCCCCCGAGTCCATCAGCAAGGCGCTCTCACTGTTCCTAAGTAATATACTGCAGGCTGAGGGAGGAGGAGCGCAAGTTTGAGGCCAGCCCGGGCCACTTAGCAAGACCCTGTCCGAAAATAAAATGTTAAAAAGGGGTTGGGGATGCAGCTCAATGGAACAGCAATTGCCTAGCATGCACAAGGGCCCTGGGTCCAATCTCCAGTACTGCTGAAAAAGATGTCATTATCCATTCAAATCTTCCAAGGCATGCATCTTCATAACTAAACTTTTCATGAAGCAGGAAAATTGTCCTGTTGAAATACAGCCTCTCAACCTAGAATCTGAAAAGCCTCCCTTTCCTTCCACTCTGAATTTTATGAAAGGAAAATCTAAAAGCTAATTTGATGAATATGAAATAAGTCTCCAAAATCCAGCTGTGGAAACTAACTTAGCAACACTGTCTACAGCCAGCTGTGCTGCACGAGCCACGTGTCGCAGGCATGATATGCATGGCTTTTGCTCACAGAGGTCAGAGGGCAAGAGGGCTCTTCAGGATGGGAAACTCCAAGAGCCAGGGCTGTCCACTGGCTGTGTTATGCTGTCATTAGAGTGTGTCTCCAATACAAAGGCAGGGCAGGGCTCACCAAGTCCAGGGAGTTCAAAGAATGATGTGAAGACACAACAGGTGCAAAAATGAAATACAAGAATGACACACTTGTTTTAACCTCAAAACATCAGAAAAAGTCTAAGCGTTGCCAACTCCTCCCAGTCAAATAGACACAGCTGTGAATGGAGCTGCTTGGTGACTTCCAGCCTGGCACAGGATATGAGGGAAGAGCAAGGGGCAGTGGAGCCCCAGCACCTGGCTTGCTGATTGCCAACATGCTCCCTGCCAAGGCTCACTGTACTGTGATGCTGAGAAAAGGGCAGATGTGAGCAGCATCAAAATGGAAGAGCCGGGGCCGGTGAGATGGCTCAGCAGCGTAAGCACCTGCCTGGCAAGCGCAAGGGCCCGAGTTCGACTCCCGGAACCCACGTACGAAAAAAGGGCCGGTGATATCGCTCAGCGGCACAGGTGCCTCCGGGCGCGCGAGGTCCTGAGTTTGACCCCCGTTACCCACAAAAAAAAAAAGAAAAAAAAAAAAAAAGATCAGTACACTACTATGCAGTAAAGCATAAGCTTTAGAATAGTCACATCATCGTAAACAGAAATCTTCTGAATTCACTCTAAATTATAATTTGGAAAACAATTCTTTTAAAAGTATTACCTAAATGTACAAAGATTGCCTAGACCCCAGGGAGTCTGGAGAATGACTGCTAGTGGGTACTGCACAAGGTTTATTTTTGGATGATGAAAATGTTCTCAAGTTGTGGTGATACTTGTACAATTCCATGAATACACTCAAGGCAATGAATTGTACACTTTAAGGAACAGTGTATGAACTGCATCTTATCAAAACTATTGTTTAAAAATATCTACATGGAATATACTACAATTCAGCCTCTGGTAAAAAAATATATATATCACATAATTATGAGTTCATACTCCAAGGGACCTTTCATTGTCCATATTAACAATTTGATTACTCAGTGAATTATGAAACTTTCCAGTATGAATCAAACCAAAATTTTTTATTTGACTTTATCTGGTTTTTATCTTTGTGTGTAGAAGTATTTGAAGATGTTCAGAAAATGTCTATGTCCAAAAATTACAACACCAGAGAGCTTATCTAGCTTTCCCATTCTGATCTATACGGTATTATCAAAAAATACAGTGTCCGCTGAAGATCAATGGAACAGATTAGAAGATGCTGAAACAACCCCAGACATACTAAGCCACCTTATCTTTGACAAAGGTGCCAAACACATTCGCTGGAAGAAAGATAGCCTCTTTAATAAATGGTGCTGGAAAAACTGGCTCTGCACATGCCGAAGATTAAAACTAGACCCATATCTTTCACCATGCACTAAACTAAATTCAAAATGGATCAGAGATCTAAATATTAAAACAGAAACATTAAATCTGCTGGAAGGTAGGATAGGTAAAACCCTTGGAGACATTGGTGTAGGCAAAGACTTTATGAATAAAAACTCAACCGCACGGGAACTATCCCAAAGAATCAATAACTGGGATCTCATCTTATTAAAAAGCTTTTGCACAGCAAGAGAAACCACCAACAGAGTGAAGAGACAACCCACAATGTGGGAAAAAATGTTTGCCAGCTGTTCCTCAGACAAAGGATTACTATCGAGAACATATAAAGAACTCAAAAAAATCAGACCTCCCAAATTTAAAGACCCACTCCAAAAATGGGCATCTGAGATGAATACACATTTCTCAGATGAAGAAATACTAATGGCAAACAAATATACAAAAAAATGTGCAACATCACTAGTCATTCGAGAGATGCAAATTAAAACAACACTGAGATACCATCTCACCCCAGAAAGAATGGCTACTATTAAGAAATCAACTAATAACAAATGCTGGAGGGACTGTGGGGAAAAAGGAACCCTTCTTCACTGTTGGTGGGAGTGTCGACTGGTACAGCCACTGTGGAAGTCAGTGTGGAGATTCCTCAGAAAACTAGGGTTGGAGGTCCCATTTGACCCAGCTATTCCCCTTCTGGGCATCTTCCCAGAAGAATTAAAAACATCGTACCACAGCGATATATGTGCACCCATGTTTATAGCAGCACAATTTGTAATAGCCAGATCTTGGAAACAACCCAAATGCCCATCAACTGAGGAATGGATAAGAAAGATGTGGTATTTTTATACAATGGAGTACTATTCAGCCATAAAGAAGGATAAACTGGAGACTTTTATAGGTAAATGGATGCAACTCGAGAAAATACTCATAAGTGAAATAAACCAGAAGCACATGTGTAAGCATCGTATTATCTCTCTAGTATGAGAAACTGAAAGAGTAAATAAGATCCAAAATGTACAATAGATATGGTGAATCAAAAAGAAACTGGTCAAAAGGAAAGAGAGACTGGAATAGGGAAAAGAAAGAAGGGAAAGGGAAAAAAATTGTATATATATATATAAGATGGTTAAGATAGATACACTACCATTTTTACTTAGTTCATTGAAGAGTAAGGTTTGTGCCAATAATGTTTCGACAATTGAATGCTAATGTCTGGTGTCCTGAATAACTAACTTAAAGATAGTAATACGTAATGTATTAACCATTGTTACCCTCCTATTATGTTGTTTTGAAAATTTGTTCTTCTTTTGATTTGTTTTGTTTTTTTCTTCTCTTTAAAAAAAAAAAATACAGTGTCTGTTTAAATAAAAACAATTTATTACAGGAAAAGACATACTGTCATTAATCCTCCTTAAAATACTTCCTCTCACTTCAAACACACTTATTCCATCATTCTTGCCACATTCTGAAGCAGTTCCTGAAGTCCTCTTTCATCAGTGTTTTTAGCTGTGCTGTCATGGCTGCCTTGATGTCCTGATTTGATTCAAAACATTTACCTTTCATGGCCATTTTGACTTTGGGTGAGCACCAGAAATCGCACAGTGTCAAATCAGGTTAAAAGGTGAACAAGGACACATGGAAATGTTTTTATGGGCCTCCCTTTCCATTAGATGGCACTTGCATTCACTGTATTTTTGATCACATCTTGTGAAGACACTCACAAAAGAGGATTCCAGAACTGCTGATGGGATAGGCGTGTTTGAAGTGAGGGCAAGTATTCTGAAGAGTAACGGCAGTGTGTCTTTAAGTGTAATAAACTTTTTAAATTTAAATGTTCACAACGCATTTAGATCACACCTTGTATAACTCAATACTGTGCTGAAAAACTACTAAAGCAGCCCATCTCAATTAATGGAACACAGATGATCACTCTCTGTAAGGCAAGGCGCAAAAGTACTTTTTATACTTCAGACTGCAGGCTAATTTACACCAAATAAAGTAAGTCTAAGATAGAATAAACATTAAAAACCAAAATGTAAACTTCAAAATCAGCACCTATGTTTCCCTGAAATAAAACTGAAAATAATTACAAATAAAACAGCAGTCCCCCCCAGCCAGTTACATTACTGACTCCGGCAGGTGACGGGTAAGCAACTCAGCGTGAAGTCGCCGCCGCCACCCAGGGTCGGGAAGGACCGCACGGAGATACGCCTAGAACTTTCTTTTCCTGGTCTGTGCTCCACAATTCTAAAATTTAAGATCATTTTGTTCTCACAAATCATCACAGTGACATCTGTCAATGCAATTTTTAGACAAATTTCAGCGTAAGAGCAAAATTTTTAAACAGTACGAACAAGGAGCCTGCGAAGCCGTAGCACGGATCGTACTCACGTCCACAGTCACGTTCTGATACTCTGACGGCATCGGAGTCTGCGCCACCTCGTTATCCAGCTGCCTCCAGTACCGAGTCACGTCCAAGGCAGAGCGCATGCACAGCGGACACCGGTAGCCTCTGCAAGAGAAGCCGGAGCGCGGCGTCACTCACGCACGCACACGGTGCGAGCCAAGCGGTACAGCAGCCTCCCCAAGGCACTGTCTCTACCTCAAGGTAATCTCCTAGCAACCTGGGAAACCTCACCGTAGGAGGGTTAAACGACATCCTGTAACTTACGGTATTTTTTTCCTCCTGTCTTTTTCCTCAGTTCTCTAAGACAGAATCAGGCCACGTTCTTCCTAGAATACACTTCATACACTTAGAAACACTGAAGGAGCCGCTCCGCAGCTGAACAACCTCAGTTCCTTACACATTCCTGCAAAGAGGAGATTGAGGTCCTTCAAAATTATTCAGATCGTATTATTTCCTTTCTAGAAATTTGAAACATGTTCCCTCTCTTTGGTTATTAACATTTCTGCTCATCAATTAGCAGAATCAAAATACATTTACACAGTCTCCTCTCCCTAGGTACTTCTCATCTCATTTTAGTTCCACTTTTAAATCTCTTTACCAGTTTTCCTTGTAGTTCATCACTGGATCAACTTAATGACCTGACAAAATTTTAGCACCATCCCTCAGTGTTTTCACAATACCATGAGCGCCTCTGGTAGAGACTGGGTTCCTTGATAATCATGGCTAAGAAACAAGAGGTATCTGTCTTGAGTTGGGGGAGGAGACAAGGCATACCTGGAATTCAGGTACAGTCACATATCCTCAAGATGGCTTGGCCAAATTAACACCGTTCATCTACTCTACTGATCTCAACATAAGCATCTCCCAGGCCTAATAATGTATAAGCAGCAGTCGAACTTGCTCCCCACCTCCCTACTCACACACACAAAGGAAAGACATCTTACAATTATAATTATTTAAAATTCCATCAAAACTCACTCTTTCAACATTTCTTCATAACATGTTCTGAAAGAAAATACAACAGTATTTTAGTAAAACAAACTCCCATTTCCTCTCCAAAAACTAACTCCACTATTTTCAAACATCTTTGAGAAGAAAAAAGTTATTTTTACCTATGTAAAAGATGTCCACATGGCAAGACATGAGCAACAACACGGGACGTGTGAATGTCCTATGGAGGGAAAATGGGAGTGCTGTATGGAGACTATGCCAACACCCAAGAATTCTGAATCAAGAAGGGAGACTTCCAAAGTGAAAAGTGTTTTACCTTACCTTCAAACATATTGGACAATTCTGCCGAGAAACATTTTCAATACACTGTTTAAAAGAGAAACTCAGATTAATGAAAGCTTAAACAGATAAAAATGCCAGCTATAACAGTAGTATTGATAATAAAAGCTAATAAAACCAACTTATTAAAAACAATAGCTAACACTAATACGTGCTTCTCATATGTTAGTTTAAGTCTTTAATTTTCACGTCAGGCTTGACACAGTACCTGAAACAATAAAAATACTCAATAAACCTTAACACTGCGTATCACCTGCATTTTATAGACAAGGAAAGTAAACCAGGGAGTCAAGATATGTTATGGTTTACATCTAAAATGTACCCCCAAAGGCTCAGGTATTTGGAAGGTGACTGGATCATGGGGCCACTGACTTGCTGTTAGGAGGTGGGGTCCACTTAGGGGGATGCTCTTGTCCTGGCTTCTCCCCCTCTGCTTCCTGGCTGCCAAGGGGTGAGCAGCTGTCCTCCCCTATGCGTTTCCACCTTGGAGCCAGCTGACCATGGACCAAAACCACTGTAAACTATGAGCCAAATAAACCTCTCCTCCTCTAAGTTGTAGTTGTTGGGTATTTTGTCCCAGCAAAAGAAAAGTTGATCAATACAAAACACCTAAGATAACAAGACAACAAGATGTGAAACCTTTCTATCTTATAAATGTTTTACTAGAAAGCCACTGCCCAAATTAGTAGGCTAAACTAATTAATAATCTCTTGGTAACAACAGATCATATAGAGATTTACTACACGCTGTTCAAGTACAATACCCGTATTAGCTCAATTAATTCTCTGTATTAGCTCAATTGATTAATTAATTAGGCAAAATTACCACTTCATTTTACTGATGAGCTAGCTGAGACCCAGAGGTGGTACATAACTTACAAAGTTACACAGCAGTAAGAGGCAGAATTAAATGTGAGTCCCAGCAGACTGACTGCAGAGCTTGCTAATTAGCTTTCCAGACTCCACATCCACTCAGATACCACAAGATAACAGAAAGCACCCTGCCATGATTACTCCCAGGTTTTAAAGCAAGTATTTGGACAGCAGTCAGGACCACTTACTAATATACAGGCAAAAAAAGATAACTAAGAAATAGCAAAACAAAAAAAATTCATAGGAGAAAATATACAAAGCCCTTTAAAGACAACAGAGAACAGTGTGGAAAAAAACGTTCAACAGCAATAAATTTTAAAATCTGGATGTAATCACAGCATGGCTATTTACGAACCCTTTCGATATGGACGATGGGGCTGGGACCAGGCTCAGTGGAGCGCTGGCCTGGCATGCCTGAGGCCCAGGCTCAACCAGCTCAACCAGCTTGACTGAAAAACGGTAAAATAAAGAGCTCGTGGACAAGCACTTCTTTTATCTTATTCTCCTTTTTTATAAAATAAAACTCATCTCACTCACACACACGCATTTTAACACCTCTGTGATCACAACACAGCTGACAATTGCTGTTGCGAGATGAGATGAGATGCACACCCACAACGACACGAGGATGCAGTGGGCTGGACGCAAACACTGTGGTTTCTCTGGACTCCAGCCCCATACCTCAGCAGGAGACTCAGCTGCTCGCGAGCCTGCCTCACTTTCCCCAAGCCTATGCTCACAGAGCCAAACTCGATCTTTAGTCTAATGAATCCAGTTACACATTCTGTACACCCACTACTCGTCTTCATTTTCCTCACCACTCATTACAGCCCAGGTATCCACTTCATCTCTGCAAGACTCTCTTATCCTTTCCTTCTACTGAACCTGCCGGCACTACGCAAATCACTTCAGTCTCTTTCCAGTTACCATGTCTCTCTCCTCATACAGTGCTGCTACTCACAGTTCTCTTGATCTAGAATTTCCTCTATTTGTAAAATATGATTTATATTCCATACTATGCCAAATCCCCATTCTCTAAATTCTTTTAATAGGTACAATCAGTACTATTAAATGTTTTTATTAGGTAGTTTGTAAATGAAAGAGGCCGTGGGGTCATGATAAAAATTCCTATATCCAGATTAAAAATCTTTATGTATTAGGAAAGGAAATACAAAAATACTAACTTTTCTTAGAATGCTGTGCAGGTCACACTGTCGGCACTGCTGTTTTAATCTCAGAAGCAGGACCGATGGTGACACATACCCTGACTTATGAGCTGTCAACATTACACTAAAAACTGACGAAACATTCAAAACAAACTCAGATCTGATCAACTCAGATGTTCTAGGTACGTTTTAGTATCTACTTAATACTGCTTTTTAGGGGCCGGTGAGATGGCTCAGTGGCATACGCGAGGTCCCGAGTTCGACTCCCGTTACCCACATATGAAAAAGGGCCGGTGATATCGCTCAGCGGCACGGGCACCTACTGGCGCACGAAGTCCTGAGGTTGACCCCCGCTACCCACAAAAAAAAAAAAAAAAAAAAAGCAACAAATATACTTACTTGGTATTTTCTGAAAATTACCATGCTTCCAAAACATATTAGAATTTAAGCTCCTTTTTGAAAACATTTTAATACTTTAAAAATTATGCAAACTGAATTACATACCTTATGTTTTCCTTGAAGATTCATAGCTAGGCATAAGTTACATTTCAAACAGTGGAAAAAAAATCTTCCTTTGGACCAATCCTAACAAAACATATGAAAGCCAAAAGATCAGATTTTTTTATAGGGATACTTTGTTCATAATATAACACCTAAAGTTAGTCCCACCGTAAAAAAAAAAAAAAAAAAAAAAAACTTAAACCACACTGATACGGCATAAACTCCCATCTCTGCAACATTCCTCTCTCCAAATGTAAGCACCTTAAACAGAATGGTATCTACCCACCTAATGCCACTTTGTTTTGTTTTGTTTTCACTATACGATTACATCCATAGGAGGAGGAAGAGAGAGAAAAGAGAGAGACACACAATTTGGGTTTTAGTCCTTACAGAGAGATTCTTCCTATAGATGATGTTTTGCAACCTTTTCATTTAACAATATACCCTGAGGATTATGTCTGACTATAATGAACCACTTTATTTTTCTTAACAAATACATACAACTCTTTCATAATAACAGCATTAATAGTTATAGATACTATATATCATTATTTTAGAAAGCATCCCTATCCCTTTACTGATAAAATTTATGATCTTCAGTTGCTACGATAAAAAATTAAGCACCTTGTCAAGATACATTTTTTAAACAAGATTCCTAAAAGTAAAGCTACTGAATCAGGAGGTTATTGGATCGCATTGTGACGCTGCCAAACTGACCTCCAACAAGAAAGTATCGATTTACCTTCCGACCCACAGTGCACAGCAGTAGAGGGCACTGTCCCCACAACCTGGCCAACACCTGGTACATGTATGACAGATAAATAACAAATCTGCATCTCTCAAATTACAAGATAGAATATATTTTAATGCTTATGAACCATGTGGATTTTTTTCTGTGAATTTTCTGTTGACATGTTCTGCCCATTTTTCTATTGAGGTATTTTGTCTTTTAACAATTTATAGGTCTTTAGACAGCCTGGATACTGATATGTTACATTTATTTTGCCAATTGGTCCTCTCTCCTATGGTAGCTTTCCTCCTCCCCTTTAAAGAGAGGGTAACACTGTATGGCCTGTGTTGCTCAGGCTTGCATCAAACTCAAGGTTCTCCTGCCTCCTACCTTACTTGTTAGGTACAGGAATTCTTTTTTTTTTTTTTTTTTAATTTTTAAAAATTTATTATAGTAAGAGATATATTGCCATTCATTCACCCCCCCGCCAAGTATTCCATCACTCTTAGATACGTACAGGAATTCTAAATAAGATTAATAGCTGATTTCAGAAACTAGGTATAGAGGCCTGAAGGCATAGGAATGACATATTTAAAATTCTGGGGCCGGTGAGATGGCTCAGCGGCTTAAGCGCCTGCCCGGCAAGCGCGAGGGCCCGAGTTCGACTCCCGGAACCCACATACGAGAACAGGGCCGGTGATATCGCTCAGCGGCACGGGCGCCTCCTGGCGTGCGAAGTCCTGAGGTCGACCCCGGTACCCACAAAAAAAAAAAAAAAAAAAAAGAGTTCTAATAAAATTTGATAATGAAGAATTATATATTATGTGTAATATAAATACACATATACCATATACATTCATGACTTATTTAAGATGGGTATACATTCTGGAAAAGACACTGTTATGCACATTTCACAGAGTACTGACACACACTTAGACACAGCTTACTACACACCTACGCCATATGCTACAGCTGCTGTTGTACAAGAACTCCATCACTGACCAAAATGTCATTACGTAGCACTTGACTGTATGTTATAAATCAGTGTAGACCTGGCAAACAGATGAAGATGTACATCTGTTGAACTAAAAAGACAATGTTTGAAAAGGTCTTTTTCTTTTAAACACACATAAATGCCAGTGACTGCACTGCAGAGGAGTAAAAAGCAGATTCTCTTTTGAACAAAAGCTCCTGCAAAAACAGGGTATCTATGTGGTAAATAAAGCTATTGTACCCTTTCCTCATACCATATAACAAGTCATTTTTAGAAGTAAGAAAGACCTAAGTATAAAAGCAAACTATAAGACATTCAAAGGTTGCTTTAGGAAAGGAAATTATTTCTTTTCAAAGCCACACAAATCAATATTTAAAACAAAATATTAGTAAACTGGACTACATTAAAATTAAAATTCTATTTATCAAATGAAAACACTAAAAAGTGCAAAGAGAAATGACAGAGTGGGAGAAATTATTTGCCTCACATGTGATGAAACATTTTAAGTAAGACAGGAAAGGATAAACAGAAGTCCTTGAAGAATAACAGTCAAAAAAACCTGAATAGCCACATTATATAGGAGATGGCAAATGATCAATAATCATCAACAAGGGCCGGGGATATAGCTCAGCAACACAGCACCTGCCTAGCAAGAGCAAGGTCCTAAGTTCAATTCCTGGTATCAAAAAAAAAAAAAAAAAATAGTAAAATAATCATCAACAAGCTCAACATCTTTAAAATTCAGAGAAACAAAAGCAAATCACATCAGATAGACAAACATACACAATATTGACAAAGACATGGAACAACTAAGTTTTCATGAAATAAAGATGGAGTGTTTTTATCCTTTTGGGGAAACAGTTTATCTGATAATAAAACCATTCTACATGAATGCCATGATAGTATAGGACAGTGATAGCAAACCTAATGCATGCGTGCCACAGCCGGCTGTTGATTATCACTGAAAGCTCTAAAAGGTTCGCCATCACTGGCAGGATACAGCAGTACTGATGCAAACAAGTGAAATTAAGCAGTTGAGGGCAAGAGAAAGTACATTCAGGAAGAAAAACAAGGTGTGGGGCACTTCCTATCAGCCTGCCACATTCTGGGTCTAATAGATCCAATTTAAGAAGCACTACGGTAAATCACATGAATTTCATATAATGTCACATGCATGTGATAATTCATATGTATGTGTGTTTCACAATCAGATTACAGAATTCATAAAAAATAAAAATTTACACAGACATACAGAAAAACTTGACTACACACATCGTGTTTAGATCATAGAATTCATTACAACAGTGATCATTTCACCCCAAATTAATCTACAGTATCCCATCAAAATTTCAATATGCTTATTCGTAAAGCAAGGAACCAAATCCTAAAAACATTCAAATTCATCTAGAAGCTTAAAATACATGCATATATGACATTAGCCAAGAAACTTCTGAATTATAAGACCGATAGTGGTAGTTATTTTTACCGGACACGACCATACATTATGAAACTAATTAATACAATAATGAAGACCAATACTATAAACAAAATCCATAGATGAACCCATATGGATGTAGGACTTGTCTGCACTTTCAACAGAAAGGTCTTTATGAAACAGAGCATATCAGGGATGGCATTAAATGAATGGATAAAACGGCCCAAAACGCAGAACCTGGGGCTGTGGACGTGGCTCAGGGGTCAAGTGCGTGCCCGAGGTGCGCGCCCCGGGTTCTACCTCACCACCAAACATTCAAGTAGAGAATATGGGCAAGAAGCTGGAATTTAAGGAACCTGTCGTCAGACCGGTAGAAAATTAGGTCTTGGGCTCTGAAATGAAGACGCTGCTTCCCGCACACTTAGAAACCCAACGGGAGGGCCGGTGAGATGGCTCAGCGGCGTAAGCGTCTGCCTTGCAAGCGCGAGGGCCCGAGTTCGACTCCCAGAACCCACATACGATAAAGGGGCCGGTGATATCGCTCAGAGGCACGGGTGCCTGTTGGCGCGCGAGGCACTGAGGTCGACCCCCGGTACCCATAAAAAAAAAAAAGAAACCCAACGGGAACGGGCGAGCCTGAGGGACACCGCAGCCGGGCCGAGCACCCCACGGGCTGCGCCCCGCAGCCTGGGGACACCGGCGCGGTGCCGCGCGGCCACAGGGCTCGGCCGACTGGAATCGCCCCGGGGAGGTGGCGGGACGCGAACGACGCCGCTCCGGCCCGTCTCCCCGGAAGGCGCGGAGCCGCCCAGGGCAGCTAGAGACGCGCGGGCCCCGCAGAGGCCCGCCCCGCGGAGTCGAGTGCTACAGGGCCTCCCGCCAGGGTGCGGACGCAGGCCGCGCGCTCACCGTTTCCAGCTGCCCGAGTCCCAGCCTTCTTGCCTCGGCCCCCGACCCCGGCAGGTGACAGGGAGAAGAAGCAGAGGCGGAGCGGCCTCGAACTCCAGAGCCGAAGACAGCGGACCGGGCTCAGGGACTTGGAGTGCGCACTCCGAAGACTGAGGCCCAAGGCGGAAAGCCCGCCCTTTCCACTCTGGCTGCGGGCGTCATTGGACAGTTCTCTACCTCTGATTGGACAGAGTTTCAGGTCCCACCCCCATAGGCCCTGACTGACAGGAGACGGCCTCGCCCGGATTGAATGGGGCCGGGGGCAGGTTCTCAGCTGCGGGTATTTCTTTGCTTGCCTCGCTGAATATAAAATTCAGGCTCGGGCTGAGGCTGCTTTTGAGGCAAGAATTCGTATACGATGGAAGACCTAGCACAGCCATGGGGACACTTGCGTTTGACTCTTATTTAAGGTCATATCAGACCCAGGCAGATTGGAGGACACCAAAACCCCAGCACCCTGGGTGCTGAGGTTGGAGGATCCCAAGGTCAACCCAACGCGGGCAATTTAGCAATTTAGCGTTGCTAAATTATTGACTCACAATAAAACCAAAGACTGGTGTTCATGCAACTGCGTTTAAGGCCCTGAATTTTATCCCTGATACCACAAAAACTCTTATCAATGTATTAATTACTTATGTGTGTATATTATTCACAAATGGAAAGAATATAATGATAATTATTTTTAAATTTCACTTAGCTTGTCTGGGTGGTCTTGGGAGGAAGTAGGTTGAGATTTGAAATGAGATGCAATCCCCTAAATCAGCAATATCGAAGACAAACTGTGAGACAAAGTGTAATTTATCTCTTACTACTCACATTTTAAAACATTAACAAGGCAGGCATGGTGGTGCATGCCAGAGCCTGAGGCAAAAGAATCACAAATTCCAGCTTGGCCTGGGCAACTTAGTGACTCCCGGAGACTCTCCTAAAACTAAAATGACTGGCGGTGTAGCTCAGTGCGAAGGTCATGCGTTCAATACCCAGTAGGTAGGTACATACACACATATTAAGACACAGGTGAAAATGTTACCGGGTTTTGGGGTGGTGGAGTCTCTTTCTGAAGGTGGTTTCTAGGTTCTTTCAGTCTCAAACAAATAATTGAGTGAAACAAGCAAAAACAGTGGCAAAGTTTCACATTTATTTGAGGTAGAAAAAATTTAAAATGAAGGGTACAGAAGGCTCTGCAAAGCAAGTCTGTGCTGAGTAAAAATAAAAATAAAAGAAAGAAGGAAAAAGAAAAGTACAACCTAGACAATATAGGGTGAGCTAATGTGGGTGGCATGTTAGTGAGCTCTTCATGCTGTCTTGTCTCCTTTTATTCATTCCACACATTGTGGATTATCAGACATGCAAATAGGGATCCTGAGAATTGTTTTGTGCACCTGACCTGCGATCTGATCACTCCTCCCTTTCCAGCCAGTAAGCAGTAGGGAAAATAACTGGATCCCTTGTGTTGATGAAAACACCTGTTCTATAGTACTAACTTCTGGACCACAATTCCCTGAGAAAACACACATTTCTACAGACTCTGAATAGGCCCATTAAGTACTTCTTTAAGGGTGATGACATTTCACTCCTCTGATCCAGGAGCAAAGACTACATCAAAAACCCACTAGAGACTTCATTTCATATAGCAAACACTTGATGTCACTGTAGCTCTATGACTCATGGCAATTGTCTTTTCTTTCTTTTTTTTTTTTTTTTTGGTGGGTACCGGGGGTCGACCTCAGGACCTCGCGCACCAGCAGGCGCCCGTGGCTCTGAGCACTATCACCGGCCCTTTTTTCGTATGTGGGTTCCGGGAGTCGAACTCGGGCCCTCGCACTTGCCAGGCAGGTGCTTATGCCACTGAGCCATCTCAACGACCCTGTCTTTTCTTTTAACACATAAAACATTTTAAAATATGGCTTGTTTTATAATCTTAAAATAACTGCATTAATGTTTCATTAGTAAGTGATTAAAGTAACAACCAACAGAGGAAGCAGAGTGCCAGTCAGGTGCCTTTGTCAATACAGAAAAAAATGTCATAGACCAGATATACATTAAGCCAGACAAAGTCACCTCTATACCACTTTCATCCTTCTCATCAAAAAAGTAGTAGGTATGACTTCAAAAAGCACAACAATCAGAGCTAGCCATTCCTACAGTTTCAGATGCAAGCCCAGAACTCAGGAACTAATTACAATGCCATGTTATCTATGCAGAAAATATACTAGTACTGCCTGAATAATACCTAAACAGTGGGGATTTCAAAAGATAATACTATGAAGCAAAAACAGTAAAGCCTAGAAGAGGATTCTGATAGCTCAGGGAAGACTGGGTGAGGGCAGAGACTGGTGACCAAGTCTTAGGTTGGCATAAGGAAAAAGACCCATTTAGACATCACTCCACCTAAAACAGGGGCTCAGAAAAAGCTACACTCTGAGACAAGGGTGAAACAGTACAAGTTCCAAAAGCCCACAGTAAAGGATAGTACACGCCTGCTGCTAAACAACCACAAAAAAAAAAAAAAAAATTTGCACTTTTCTTTAAAGATACTTCAAAAGAGTTACCCGTATCAGACAAACACCCTTGAAACCAATTAAGAATATAATCATCGGGCCGGTGAGATAGTTCAGCGGCATAAGCGCCTGCTTGGCAAGCATGAGGTCCTGAGTTCGACTCCCGGTACCCACATACAAAGGAAAAAAGGGCCGGTGATATCGCTCAGCGGCACGGGCGCCTGCTGGCGCGCGAGGTCCTGAGGTCGACCCCCGGTACCCACACACACACACAAAAAAGAATATAATCATCACACTTTAGGGATTTTTAAATGTATTTCAACTTATCTATCAAAATCTCAGAAGAGATAAAAAAATTTCTGTCTGAAATATGCAATTTAATGTCACTTCCCTATGTACAGTATTTTCTGTGAAAACATAAAACTTTGTTAATGTTCTTCAAACTCCCCAAGTTACTCAATAACCACAAAAGTAACTGAAAGCAGTGGCAGCAGACAGGATCAGGTCTTAATCTGAGCCTCATGACCATGCTTTACCACAAGGTTCAACTCGAGCAAGTCCTGAAGCTTCCCAGAGGAAAATGAGCTTCCTGAACCCTGCAGTCTCCGCTCTCCTGAAAGAGCAGGAAACTTGTAGTAAATTTCTCCAAGACTATGTGAGCCAACTGCAGGAGGGAGTTTCCCAGCTGTTACTTAAGGCAAATATTACTTCCCTGAGTCTTAAGTTTCCTCAGCCAGAAAATAAGATTCACACCGTTCCCCTCCCAGCGTTCATATGAAGGAATGCAAGGTCATGTATGCAACTTCAAAGAAGCGCTAGTGCCCAAACAGCTACGCTTGGTAACTGCTGGTTGGTACCATTCCCACTTCACTGCAGATCTCTCCAGGGACCATCTTCCACCCACGCTGGACATGGAAACTTCAATGGAAACCTCAGTGGTCACAGAATTGTGGGGAAACACGAGAAGACATGAAGTAAGGGCAACTACTAAATAACAGTTTATGGCTAACAGCCAGATTATCAGCGAAGCACATGCAACCTAAATGAAGCTTCTGACCTACGCTTCCAAATCAACTAGAATGGTCTCTGTAGATTTCCATCCACATTCCGAACCTTTGTACATCCCATGTAGATATTAAATTTTCAGGGGTACTGAGTTTGACAAAGAAATTATATTAACCACATGTCATACCTCTACATCACTATCACCAAGAACAAAGATATATATATATATATCGGGGGTCGACCTCAGGGGGTCGACCTCAGGACCTCGCACGCCAGCAGGCGCCCGTGCCGCTGAGCGATATCACCGGCCCCTTTTTTGTATGTGGGATCCAGAAGTCGAACTCCGGCCCTCACGCTTGCCAGGCAGGCGCTTACGCTGCTGAACCATCTCACCGCAAAGATATATATTCAAAATATTAGAAGGCAAAAGAAAGAAGGGGAAGGGAAGAGTGTAGGTGAGGGGAGGAAAAACCCCACAGAGGGAAACAGTGGGAAGCCAGTGTTCTAATATAAACATGACAAGCCCAATTCTATCACTACAATGTACTTTCTGACTTCAGTACAAAAATCTTTTCTGACCATCTGGAGCTACTTCAGGCACAAGGCCAAAACGTTGTAATTCCTTTTCAAAGGAAATGACAGATCAGTAACTGCCACGTTGCTAAAGCACAGCCAAAGGGAGCGCCTCATACCCAACTCAATGCTCCCTGGAGTTCTACACATGTGCTTCCAAATAAACCTGCCCACTTTCCAACATTCCAAACTGAAGACCAATCATGTCACTTCTGAACAAGGCAGCTTTTTTTTCATAGGTGATCTTATTGCCCTGTTTCACAGACAGGAAGTAGGATGTTCTATAAGTTTCACTAAAAAGAGCCATCTCTGAACTAGACTGAGGCCTACATAGGTTCATCACTATTTCAAAAACGGCACAAGGAGTCCACCAGAAATTTTAAGAGTCTGACTCCTGTAGAGACTGAGATGTCCATAAGGCTGCAATAAGCGTGAGGTCACATAATAGACAAGACCACACTGCTGAACTTCAAAGCAATAGTGACTTAGGAAATCAGTGGCAACTTCTTTTTACACCCCAGTGACCAGCAGGCTCTTTCTTCATCCAGGATACCATATGAACAGCCTGCTATGTACTGGGTACTACAGCAATGGTGAATGAAACCAAATCTCTCAGAATCCCTGCCAAAAATATAAATCTGTTGAGTCCAAAACTAATTTCATGTAATATGGCACTGATAGGAAGAGCCACTTGAAAGTTCAGGAGTTTAAATTTGATCCTTTTCCCCAGGAGTATACTAATACTAATTCAAAACGTTTGTTTGCACACCACAGACCCGAAGGATCCGGTCAAGGGCTTGGAGCCCACGGCAATGTCCTGTGCAAGTCCGTACCAAGGATCTGCACCAGGGAGGCACAAGGGCCAGTGCTGGAAGCCGGAAAGTCTGTGTCAGCATAGTGAAGGATCTGTGCCAGAAGGCTGAGAGATCCTTCACCGGAAGCCAGGAGACGACGTCCACGATAAAGATGAGGATTGATGCTCTCCTGAAGGAAGAAAGCAGCCAAAGCTCCTCTGAAAGAAGCCACTGAAAGGCAGCTTCTTCAGAAAAATCAGCAGCAAGCAATCTTCCCCTCCTGTTCTCCTTGCATGCCATTCTGGCAACAATCCTCAGGTGGGACTTCCATGCCCAGAACCATGCTGACTCAGTTTAGCTGGGCGTTCCCACTCAAGTTGACCATTAATTAATCCACCACAGATACTATGTTTACCAGTCAGCTTTCCCATGGCTGGGACAAGGTAACCCGACACCTACAACTTAGAGGAGAAGAGGCTTATTTGGATCATTGTTTCCAGTGCGTTCAGTGTATGGTTGGCCGACTCCAAGGCAGAAATGGCATGGTGGGAGGACCTGAGGGAAAAAAGCTGCTCCACCCATGGCAACAAGGAAGCAGACAGAGAAGGGCGCATCCAAAAACAAGAATATACCCTTTCAATTTAGGCCCCCGTTACCCATACCTACAACCAGGCACCCTGCTAAAAGCATACGAACTCATCAGTGGAATAATCTAGCAAATAGCATAGCACCCCCATGATGCAATCCAATCCAAAAGCCCCATCTCTGACCATAGAAGACTTCTGGGGGAAATGTTAATAAACCATAACACTCTAACCCTGGCCCCCAAAAGACTCATATCCATCTCATTTTGCAAAATGCATTCACTCCATCTCTAAGACACAAAAGTATTAACAGTTCCAGCATTGTTCAAATCCAGTCTCCTGTGAGACTCAAGGCAAATTCGTAACTGTGAGCCCCTACAGAAATCAGAAAGAAAGTTAAATATTTCCAACATACAATGGCAAAGAGTAAACATTCCCATTCCAAAAGAGAGAAATATGGGGATAGAAAGGAGTCAGACAAAAGACCAAAAGCCAACAGGGCAAATATTAAATATTGTAACTTCATGTCCAGCACCCAGGGCAAGTTGTAGTGAAATGTGAGTTCTAATGGGCTTGAGCAGCCCCATCCTTATGCTAGTGGCAGCAAACTTGGGCTCTCTCTTGGGCAGGCTCTGCCCACTACCTGCATTTTTCCTCAGCAGATGTTCTACATTTCTGGCATCTCTACTTCCTGGGGGTCTCCACTGTACCAATGGTTTCACTCTCATAGCCCCATGCACTTCCCCCTCAGGGGCACACTGCCTGGCCTCTGAGGCCTTCCTCCAAATCCAAGTGGAAGGTACCATGACCCCACAATTCTTTTATTCTGCATGTCTAACAAACAAGCACCACATGGATGCCACCAAGTTTTGCCAACAGCTCAAATAGCAACCTAGCCCCCTTGGACCATGGCTTCTGTGACCATTTTTTTTTTGGAACTGGGAATCAAACTCAGGACCTCACACTCGCCAGGCAGGCACCGTGCCACTGAGCTATACCCCCAGCCCTTGGAGTGGCTTCTTAGTGCCTGGATGGCTGAATTCAGGGATACACTTTGCCCTAGAACAAAATTCAGACTCTCTAGGACCTAGAACTGAGGTACCTGCAAAAGAACTTAGTGAAAAGAAAGAAAAAGTAGATTTCCAGAAATTGGGAGGGAGTCGACAGGAAAACTAGAAACTACAGAGGAGCTGGAGAAATGGAGAAGAATGCAGAGAAAAGAACAGAATGTGGCAGTCTGGAAAGCTGACTCCAGCTCCCGGGGAGGGGGCCCTTTCTCTGCCCACACAAAGGAAGCTCCGGGAAGGTTGGCGGCTCCAAGTAAAAACAACAGACTGCATCAGCAGCACCAGCAATAAGAAAAGGATATCGGAAACTGCAAAACCAGCATGGGATTTTACTCTGAAAGCAAATCATTCTGCATGACGGCCTACAGTAGGAGAAGAAATCTAGTGCATTGCCCACCATGGTTGAGAACGTTTAATTAAAAGCCATTTGGGGAAAGGATTAATTGCTTAAGACTGATCTACAGAAAAGCTACAGAGCAACTGTAATTCACGGTTTCTGATATCACCCTAACACAGTGGCTTGGTGGGAGATGTCCACAAGAGACAGTCATGGAGAGAGCATGGGCTAGATGTAGAACTCCCTAAAATGTTTAAGTTCAGCTTGGGAAGGACACGGAGCCCCACCCTCCATGGTGACAAGTCACACAAGTTGTGTTGCTTTCAGAGGGGGCTGGGCCTGAAAGTGCTGGCATTAGGTCCAGCAGTCAGTTCGACCCCCTCCCCCACACACACACCGCCTACATCCAGTAAGACATCCATCAGTGGTCTGTTTGCTTTCTCTATTGCCAACTCGAGCAGGAATGCACCTCGTCTTGGACAGTTGTCACAACCTGGAGTGTATGGATGGAGGGCCCTTGGGAGCAGGAGGTCACCTCATGAATCCACAGGCTGTAAAGCTAGGTGAAGATTCTGTGACTTAGGGTGCATAAAGGAACAACAAAAATGGGAGCAACTGGAGTGACTGCAGCCCTAGGGCGGAAATCATTGACCAACCACACTCGGTGGAAAAGGTGGAGCAGGATTCGGTATTCACACACAAGAAGGGTGAGTGTGGAAACAAAACAGACCCCAGCAGTGACTCACTATACCTCCCCCACATCTGGTATTTTCCAACCCTGCAGACCCTGGGAAGAAATCTCATTCAAAACCATGGAGATTTTTTTTTTTTACTTGTTTCTGTCTCTCTTTCTCTTTCTCTTTTTTCTTTTCATTTTTTCTCCATTGTGTGTTTTGGGGGGGTTGAAGTCTTTTTTTTTTTTTTTTTCCTTTATCTTACTCTCTCATTTTTGGTTTTCCTTCTTTTTCTTGTTTGTTCTTTCTGGCACATTTATCTAATTCTATTAATTTTCTTTTACTCCTTAATAGGCTCCTTTATTGCACTTTTCTCTCTTCCTTCTCATCTTCTTTCTCTTTATTTTTCAAATTTTACTTCTTTCATTCTCCCCCAATCCCTCCATATCCTTGCTAGTAGTACTATTAAGCTTTATTAATCTTTACATTTTAGTTAATTCTATGCTGTTATTATTGAATTCTTTTCTATTAGGGTGATACAGTTGTTGGAATTAGTAGATATTTACTGTATGTCAAACTTTGGGTCTGTCTAAATTATAATTATAATTATAAATCTCTTCCTATGGTTAAGGGTGATACAGTGGTACCTTTTGTTATATAGTCATAATACATGATACAGTGGTAGCCAGGATCAATAAAGAACTTCTCAGTGACATCACACAGTCTAAATACCATAAGTCCAACATGAGGACAGAATCTTAAAAGCTGTTAAAAAAATAACAAATTTCTTTTAAAGATAAACTTATCAAAATTACAGCAGACCTCTCAACACAAACCTCAAAGGTCAGGAGAGCTCAGAGTGAAGTCATTCAAGCCCTGAAAGAAAACAACTGCCAGTCCAAACTAATATATCCTGCAAAACTATCTTTCAAAATTGATGGAAAAGCAAAGTTTTTCCATAACAAAGGAGACATTAAGAAATTCATTACCAATAAAACAGCACTCAAAAAAATTTTTCAAGGATCCTACAAAGACACCATAGAGCCAATGATGCCAAAAATTCTAATGGAATGAAAATACCATCTGGGTGAGCAGTTACCTGTAAGGGAGAAAAAAGAATGAGAAATAGAAAAAGAAAGCAATGACAAGAGTATCAGTGTTTTAGTAATAACTCTCAATGTCAATGGACTCAATTCCCCAATTAGAAGATATAGATTAGGAAGTTGTATCAAAAACAAAATCCAACAGTATTATGTATACAAGAAACACATCTAATCCAAAATGAAACTCATAGACTAAAAATCAAAGGACGGAAAATAATATTGTGTGTGATAGGACTGCAAAAACAAGAAGGAGTAGCCATCGAAGTTTCACACAAAGTGGATTTCAAGGGAAAATTGATCACAAGAGGCACAGAGGTCACTACATACTGATTAAGGGATCAGTTCAACAGGAAGAGCTAAGAATTATAAATACGGGCCTGTGAGATAGCTCAACTGCATAAGCGCCTGCCTGGCAAGTGCGAGGTCCTGAGTTCGACTTCCCGTACCCACATATGAAAAAAGGGCCGGTGATATCGCTGAGCGGCATGGGCACCTGCTGGCAGGCACACGAGGTCCTGAGTTCGACCCCCGGTACCCAAAAAAAAAAAAAAAAAGAATTATAAATATATATCCACCACACAACGGTGCACCAAACTTCATAAAACAAACACTATTAGACATAAAAGATCAGGTAAACATGAACACAATTATAGTGGGGAACCTCAATACCCCACTATCATGACCAGATCAACTAGAGGACAAAACAGTTGGAATTAATCCACATGTTTGAAAAAATGGACTCAATAGATATCTATAGGGTGTTTCACCAAACAACAATATAATATTCTTCTCAGTCACACATGCAACCTTCTCCAAAATACACCACATACAAGCCCATAAAGCTTGCTAAAGTAAATGAAAAGAACCAAAGTTGCCCCATGCATATTATTAGATCATAGTGCAATTAACTCAAAATCAACAGAAAAAGAAACCAAAGCAATTACGCAAAGACATGGAAATTAAACAATATACTCTTGAATAATCAATGTATCATGGAAGAAATTAGACAGTGCCTACAATAAAACCACAATGCCAGTACAGCATATGAGAACCTAGGGGACACAATGAAAAGATCCCAAAGAGGGAAGTTTAGAGCTATGAATGCCCACCTCAAAAACACAGAGTGAGCCCAAATAAATAATCTAATGCTCCACCTCAAGGCCCCCGGTTGTCTCTCACCCGCTCTGTGGGGAAGGGTATCACCTTAACCTAGATACCTCCATTCTGGGTGCCCGCCCTGCCCCCAGCTGATGCCACAGTCCATTGGGGAGCCCACTGCACCAGAGCACAGAGGACTCGAGAGTCCAGAGTCCACCCTACAGTGAGATTCTGTTCCTGGGTGATCATCTCTTCTTCAATCAGTTCTGTCTTTTGGGTAGGAAATCTGCTGCTCTGTGCTATGGGGAATCGAGGGACTAGGGGCTGGCTTGATTCCTGTGTCCCCTGGGCTCTAGTGCGGTGGGCAGCTGATGGGCCTAAGAATCTTGACCCACCTGGGCTTGGAAATTCTCCTCCTTGCTTGAATACTATGGAAAAACCTCAACTAAGGCAGATACCTTCTAAGACAATTCTTTTTTACCTTTGCATTTGTCCTCATCTTGCTTCTTGATATGAGGGCCATTAACTCGGGAATAAGCTAAGTGTGACCTAACTGAGGAAGTGCTGGGTCTGCAAAGGAAGGGAAGGGCTACGTGCCAGAGGAGCTGCGTGACCTGGATGGCACAGACCAGTGGGATCAGGACAGCATTCTTGGGAAAGCACCTTGAAAATGCCTTTTTCAGGGGAGTTGGGTGAGATACAAAGCTGCAAATTGGACAGTTTGCCAAAATGTGAGCAATTTATAAAACAGGACTTAGTACTTGGGCAAGGGCTTCAGAATTCTGCTCTTATTAACCTGCTGTTACAAAGTCCTCTGGCATTATGTCAAAAAGCAATGGCCAGGGCCAGCGAGATGGCTCAGCGGCGTAAGCACCTGCCTGGCAAGCGCGAGGGCCCAATTTCAACTCCCGGAACCCACATACGAAGAAAGGGCTGGGGATATCGCTCAGTGGCACAGGCGCCTGCTGGCATGCAAGATCCTGAGGTCGACCCCAGGTACCCACAAAAAAAAAAAAAAAAAGCAATGGCCCACATTGAAAGAAGCAGGGCATGAAGGAAGGGAAGAAAAAGCACAGAAAAGTGAGCTACCTAGAAGGTCATAGAACCTAGGAAAGCACCCAGCTGACAGGTTCCTTGGGAGGTTGTTATGGACTAAATTTTGTCCCTTCCAAATTCATTTGTTGGAGAACCGAACACACATTAAGGTCTGACCCAAAATGATCTGCAAAGCTCTCATACATTCAGTGGTGGGGCTCTTGGAAGGTTCTTGGACTGTGGGACACTACATTCTTCAGCAGACTCATCCACTGACGAGTTCCTGGCTGGATGTGCTGCGAGGAGGTGGGGCCTCGTGTGGACGTGGATCACAGGGGTTTGATCTAGAAGGGTGTATTCGGATCTCTGGCTGCTCCGGACCCTCTGTCTGCTGCTTGGCTGCTACGGGAGGAGCAGCCTTCCTCCACCACACCCCCACCATGCCACTTCTGCCTGGGGCCAGCGAGCACACACTGAACCCCTGGGGAGTGTGACCCAAATGCACCTCTCCTCCCACAACTTGCAGGTGTTGGGTATTGCGTCCAGCAGCAGGAAAGCTAATTCACAACCCTTCCTGATGTGACGTTTGGAGATAGGGCCTTTAGTAAGAATTTTTGAGCAAATATGCCTAGTGTTC
Organism: Erethizon dorsatum; assembly: GCA_028451465.1. NCBI lineage: Eukaryota > Metazoa > Chordata > Mammalia > Rodentia > Erethizontidae > Erethizon > Erethizon dorsatum. The sequence goes on along the minus strand of CM051832.1, from coordinate 109,634,673 downwards.
AGTGCTTCTGGAAAAGGAGAACAACCAGAGGCAGGTTTTACGGTGTAAAGGAAGCTAAAAGTGGCTAAGCCGCAGCCTGGATCTAACGGAAATTACTAAAGTTGAGAAGAAGCACACATTAACCCTAATGGATGAGGTATATTCTATAACAGATGAGAGGTAAAATAAAGCAATCCCAGAGTTTAAACTCTGTACGGGACCTAGATGTCTCCAAAGGTCAGGTCAGGGGCAGTAACATAATCATGGAGAGTAAGACATTAAGTGTTGAGAAGACAATTCCTCACAAAGACCAGGTTGCATGAAACTAATGGTTATCTCGGGAAGTGGTAAAGAGGAGTGACAAGAGATGGATGTCTGCTTGGGAAGACACCTAGGAATGGTCCTAGTAGCAGGACAAACCCAATATATGCTAGAATTACATGGCTGTATGAGATATTTTCAAATCTACACCTATACTCCAATATGCATCTCACATGTGCCTCTACATAATTTAAATACTATGAAGAAGATATTACATTTACTACTTTCTAAGAGATAAGCACAGTAGTGAGCCTAATCCTCGATGGTACTGCTATATCATCATCCCTGGGCAGACTTAGTGATGCAGTGTCCTTAGACACATAAAAGGCTTCCCTTTGTTTAATCGATATCATGTATGTTCTATTTGGGTATGAAGTACAAGATAGGAAAGTACAAGGTAACGATAGAATTTCCATCAGATAAAAGATAACCATCAACTTAGTGACTGGGTCTTAGCAGTGCCGCAGTGCTATGAATTCTGGGTGGGTCTCAGAACTTTATGGATGTCATGGAAGGTCATAGAACACTGCCAAGGCTTCTGTCGTAAGTGATAGCAACCGCAGTGTGTACTGAGCATTAATTATTCTGGAGTATGTCCTAGTGAGCTGATAGCCTCTTGGGATACACTCAGTTTTTTGGTTTCACAAATTTCATTCTTTATCATCATCAACTTACTTTTCGAGAGCAGATTACAGATAGAAACTTACCTGATATCGGCAGTTCTCCAGAGCTGAACCATGAAGTGTAAAAGGAAGAAGAAACATCTCGAACCCTCACTGTTAGAACAACCTGAAAAGAGACCCAGAGGTAAGCGTTAGCATATTCTGGGAATAGGGAACCAGGAGTTGCCTTCTAAATAGGGAAAGAGAGGATTTCTAGTTCGTGGTGCAGTAGCAGAGGAGAGAGAAAGAGGGAAAGAAGCGACTGAAGGGGAGAAGTACGTGCATGTGTGTGTGCGTGAGTGTGCATCTTCCTGAGAGGAGGTAGTCTGAGAGTGAAGAAAAGGTTGAGATGACCCAGGTCTTTTCTCTCTGGCGTAAGGCCTAGGTTAGCTATGTAGAGTCACTCTGGGTTTCTGTGTTACACTATGCAGTGTAGATTAACTTTCCCTTTAAAAGTGCATTTTCTGTCATTTGACTTCTTCCCAACTTTTTTGGTTTCAGACTGTGAATACGTTCATACAGGGCTCCTGTGCGAAATGTTAGAAAAAACAGGACACACACATACACAAATACATAAGCTCACGTGAACACAAACACGATTTAACCATGAACAGTAAATTAGGGTGATGTGATTTGGCACTTCATGGAAAAATTGGAAATTAAACATTTGTGGTTACCTTGGAGACTGACAGCAAACAAGTAACTCCTAGGACGCAGGAACACAGCTCAAGGGTGGGAGGGGACAGACTGGAGCCAAGCCCAACATTCCAAAGAGTGGCTCAGTTCTCTGCGAGTACTCTGACACTTCCAACAGAGTTTGAGGGCTGTGTTTTCCTATGGTTCCTTGCATGGAGTGGCCTGGAGAGTGATGTCAGCTTCAGTTCACCTTCAAGAAATGACTACATATTCAAAGATGTTAACGATTAGAAATTACAAAATGTCTAAAGCACATACTCACACTCACGAACCAAAACACAAAACAAACTAGGCCAGGGGAAGATAAATATTACCCTCCGACATAATCGTCCCCTCACTATCTACCAAACCAGATGGTCTCTCAATAACACGTCGCAACCTGACTTGATTAGAACAGACCAAGTTACAGTAACTGGTACACGACGAGGCTACATCTTCAGGAGTATGAGCTCGGTATGTGCTGTCAGTAGGACAACTCAAGGGCCGAGATGGAAGAAAACACGGTTGTCATTGACACAGAGCATTCAGAGAGACCTAGGATCATTAACATCCCATTCCACTGCAAAAGGAAAGCTCACGGAGAGATGTAGAGGTTTCTATGGTCGTAGAAGTGGCGTGTGGAGGAAGTGGCATAGAAGTGGCCTTCCTTTGGAGGAAACATAATCACACGATCACAGTTAACGACAAAGCAGCTCAGTTAAGTACAGCACAGTAGTTTAGACAAGCTCAAAGATGGAAGCCAGCAAATAGAGTGATCTTACAGAATTAATATTATTTTCTACACTTAAACTTTTAGTAATAGAAACCATACTATTTAACTATTTACAGATGTTCACTGACCGTGTCAAATGCTAGACTCTTATTACTTCCTTAAGGAGAGATAAATACCCATAAACACCTACCTAGAACCATGTCTCTCGCTTTCTTTTTCAGAAGAGTTAGATTTTCAAGAATATGATCTGCAGGGAAGAAACAATGAAGTGGCCCCAACTCAAGACCAGGAAGAGAGCTTTACTTATTCCTCAAATCGCTTCTCTTATGAAGACAAATTCACTGGTGCAGGTATGAAGTAATGATTAAAGAAGATACAGAGAGTAAGCTAGGGTCCAGTTATATCACAGAATTGAGTTGAATGCCTCTGCCAATCAGTTGATTAAGGGCTGCCCAGAAAGAAATTGAAAATACTCCTCCACATAGTTTTATACAAGCAGCAGTAATAAGCAGCAGTGGAAACAATAAATACCAAAAGGAAAACGCAAGAGAGAACTCCAAAATCAGTGGAGTACTGGGTTCTGCTCAGGAAATGGTGGGAGAGTTACTGAGGAGGTGAAAGTGTGATCAGAGACACATGGGGCGGTAGGTCAGTGTGAGCCAGTGACGAGTACGGTAGACTGCCAGGCCCAAAGTAAGAGGCTCCTCACAAGAAGTGCCCTGAGATACAGTGCAGACATACGCAATCCAAGAACACATCACGTCCATATGTTTTCGTAGCCAGTATCCTCCGACGTATTGCTACGCACACCAACCTGCAGTCCCTATCCTCGCCTCTCTTTTCCTTATACAATTCCAGATGCACAGGAATTCTTTACACTCGGTTTTTATTCCAACCTTCCAAACAGTGCTAAGTACTCTGACTTCCTGATGACACTACATTATCTATGGGTTTTTATTTGTCAGTTTTGTAAATTTTGTGTGAATAGAAGGGCAAATTCTATACTTCGTGCCTGGTTCCTTTTTGTTCATGTTTCTATGTGGGGATATATTCATGTTGCAGATGACTGCTGTTTGTTCATTCTCATTGCCGCATATATTCCACTGCGTGAATAAAAATAATTAACTGATTACACTTTGTTGAACATTAGGATTGTTTTCATTACGGAGTAAGATGATGTGTTGAATATTCCGTTGCCTATATTTTGTTATACTAACACATTTTTGCTTAGTAAAATTAGTAGATTCTGTATTTCTATATTAACCAAGCAGAATGCAGTATTTCTTTTTATTTTCTACTTCATTATTGGCCACTTAATCTTACACACTCTACTCTGTACCCCCATGTATTTTAGAGCTTCACATACTTCTGTATTTTTTCTCTTCAAAAAAAAATTTTATTAGTATTTGTTTACAACACATACTGAATACATACAATGTAGGGAGTCTATATATACATATATCACATTTTAATTCTTTTTACATCCCCTTCCTTCCTCTTTCCCTCCAACCCTAGAGCCCCTACTTCCATGTTTCCTATCATTTTTATTTTGATCTGTAACGTCCGCGGAAGAGGGGTCCGAGAAGGGAGACGCTCCGAGAACCACACAGGCTCTTATGTAAAAGGCACGGGGTTTATTGAAAGGCTACACTAGCGTAGGGTCACCCAGCGAATGTGCTAAGGCGACCACGAAGGGCAGGAGCAAGGGGTTTCTATAGGGTTGGGTATGGTAATGAGGGATAGGCAAGCGAAGTTTTACAGAAGCCAATCGCAAAGAGTTAAAGGGTAATTAATACATTCATTGGTTACTTAGGGGAACCTATAGATAGGGGAGCTTAGCAAACGGGCAACCAATCAGTTTGGAGGAAAGGCTAACAAAGGAGACAAAGGAGCCCGGGCGCGGGAATGTAGCCCACGCGTGGGCTTGGCAACCAGCCAAGTCACATGACTTCCAGGAATTTGCCCTGAGACAGAGTAACAGAAACTTAGTCTAATAGGTTAGAGCCCAATAAGTTAGAGCCCTAATGGCCATCGCATAGTTCGGCCTAACACATCAGAATTACAACTTGTATAACTTTTATACGAATCTTTCAACAAACATAACTTTATGTCACATCAAACTTCACATTCCCCCCTTTTCTTAGGAGAATCTTTAATCTTAAAGATGGGAGTCTTGTTGGAGGGATTGGTATTGTTGTCTAATAACCATAAGTTTGACTGTTGATATTTGTTGTCTAATGAAGGTAGTTATTCGATTTAGCACACATGGTCCTATAGTGACCAGGAGGAGTATTACTAAAAGGGGGCCCGCCAGCGGTATCAAGTAAGGGAGGACGCCATCCCATAAACCTCCATAGGGTGTTCTGGTTTCCCTTTCTCTCTGTCGTCGTTTTAGACGTTGGTTTAATCTGTCCATGGACTCCTTGACCACCCCTGAATTGTCGGCATAAAAACAACATTTTTCTTGTAAGGCAGCGCATACTCCCCCTTCTTTCATAAAAAGGAGGTCTAGTCCGCGTCTATTTTGTAATACCACTTCAGACAGGGAGGTTAGAGAGTCCTGGAGGGCTTTTATGGACATTTCTAATTCCTGTAGATCTTGATCAATTACTTTTTGCATTGAATCTATATATTTAGTGCGCTGAATGAGCGCTGCGGTCCCTGTACCCACACCGGTGGTGATTCCCAGGCCAGCTAGAACAGCTAAAGTTAAAGATATGGGTTCTCTCTGGTACCTGGTTGTTGCCTTATCCATGATTTTTTCAAAAGACTCGCTAGAGTAATATATGATCCGAGGAAACAATTTTACCATTACACAATAGTGAGCTGAATTGTTAAACACCTTGGTAGAGACACAGTGGGTGATTCCAGTGTTACAGGCCCAGCGGGTCCCGTCTAGGGGGAGTAAATATCCTGTTGATGTAGAGACATTACGAGTCTGTAGGCACAACTGTCTTATACTTTTTGGAGGTGTCCCTATGCAGATCCCTTTCCCTGAGACTTCAGAAAGGGTGAGGCGGTGATTACCATTCCAATCACAGGAATCATCTGTCTGTAGGCTTTGGTAAGTGCCATTAATTGCAATGCCCTCATAGTATGGGGGTGCCGCAGATAAGCATAGCCAGCAAGATTGTGTTAGGTCACTCTGGGTATAATTCAACATCGAATAGGCTCCCAATATAAGATTATATAATCTATCTACTGTTTCAGCTGGCTGCCTGGTTGGGAGCTGGTCTGGCTGGCGTATAAAGTCGGACTCAGTCTGTGAGGATAATGCCATAGCAGAGCTGGACACATTAAATGAGGCAGTGTTCATGGGCATAGGAGTGGGGGTGGTTGTGGCCAATTTAGGGGCTCGAGTGAGTTTGGGTTGAGTCTTGGGCTTTAGGACTGGATTTGGGCCAATTGCAACCTTCGGTTTTATGTCTTCTTTTTTTATGAGAATAAGGCTTCCCCGGTTGTGCCCGTAATGGTGTTGTTTCCATAGTCTAAAGCCCCATGTTCGCCCTGTTAACCAGCCAGGGTCATTTAAACTTCGGGGCTTGAGGCAGAAGTTACAATTGAACGGGCAGGACCCAGAAGTCCCTTTTTTCCATTCCCCCTGTAGATATCGATCAGGAGATGGGGGTTTCCAGCCTGTGGCTATTGTCTCACAACCCCAATAGGGACAATAATAGGACCGTATGTCATTGCAATAGCCCCTGCCAGGGTTAGAGGCAGGACACATGTATATATGGCTGTCGCGACAGTCAGGCTTAACTGTATAGGGGCCACGAAGGAAGTGACAAGGTAACATGCACAGATTAGGCTCTCCGGGGCCCTCCCAGGCTAGAAGGGTGTGGTGGTCTTCCCAGCTAAATATTGTCCATTTCCACAGTTGGTGTATATTATGTCCCATACAGAGGGACAGCAACCCATTTAGTATTAACCAGTACATCTTAGACAATTAAGGACACTCAATCCGGTTACAGTAATCAGGTAAGTTAGGATGAAAACAACTTTTTGGGGGAATTCCCAGTGTTGTTCATGTAAAACAGTCCAAAAGACTATAGCAAAAATTAGAATCAGAAGAGCAAATACAATTATAAATGCCAACGGATAACAATGCATGGAGCAGTCTTATGGATTGCGGGTAAGCTTGATCTTAAGAGGGTCTTGAGTCTTTTGGAGGATCCAGGAGTCGGTCTCCGACGGGGGAGCTGTGGGCTTGAGGTGTGAAGCGTGTATCCAGGAAGCAATGCCGTCCACTTTAACAGCTGTGGGGGTTGTCAACAGCACCTGGTATGGTCCCTTCCAGCGTGGCTGGAGAGTTTCAACCTGGTGTCGACGGACAAGCACCCAGTCTCCAACCTGGTATGGATGGGGAACAAGGGTGTCTCCCGGTTGATAAGCCTGGGAGAGTTGCATCCACAGCGTCCGTCGGACCTGGTCAAGAAGCAAGAGTCTATCAGCGAGGGGGGTAGGCAGGGCAGCATTATAAGGCCAGTTGTTGAGGTCCTGTATTGGTGGAGGCGTCCCGAACAGGATTTCAAAGGGAGTTAGGTGTGGGGATACAGAATAGGGGGTATTTCTAGCTCTAAATAGGGCAAAAGGTAGGAGCATGGTCCAATCTTTATGACCGGTCTCTAGAGCCAATTTTGTTAAGGTCTCTTTAATCATCCTATTCATTCTTTCTACTTGTCCTGAACTCTGGGGTCTATATGCACAATGTAATTTCCAATTTATCCCCAGGATCTTGGCCACTCCCTGACTTACCTTGGACACGAACGCCGGCCCATTGTCTGACCCGATTACCTTAGGCAATCCGAATCGAGGAAATATTTCTTCTATTAACTTTTTTACTACTACTTGGGCTGTTTCGGTCTTCGTAGGAAATGCTTCAGTCCATCCAGAAAAGGTGTCTACGAACACTAGTAAATATTTGAATCTACATTTTGTGAACTTAATCTCAGTGAAATCCACTTCCCAGAATTGTCCAGGTTTAGTCCCTTGTAATCTTTTTCCTCGTGTTACGGGAGAGGGGTGAGCATTAATCAGTTGGCAAGCTTTGCAGGAGGTGGCCACTTGTTTGGCCAACTCCGAGGTTTTGAACAATGGGAAATGGTTGGCATATTGTTTGGCCACCAGTGTAAGTTTCTTAGCCCCCAGATGAGTTAGGCGGTGGGCCTTTTGTAGAAATTCTCTCAGGTCGGATTCTTTTATGAGTGGAAGTGGATCAGCTTTGGCCAACTCTCCCTCTGTAGAATCAGGAGTTTTTAAAAGAAGTTCAGTAGGCCCCGACAATGCGGCTTGCTTAGCCGTTTTGTCTGCAAAGTTATTTCCTCTCACCACTGGATTATCTCCCTTCTGATGGCCATTGCAATGTACAATAGCTAATTTTTGGGGTAACAGGATAGCGGACAAGAGTCTTAATATCTCCTGTTTATTTTTAATCTCTTTTCCCGCTGAAGTCAGCAACCCTCTTTGTTGGTAAATGGCTCCATGAACATGGGCAGTGGCAAAGGCATAACAGCTGTCAGTATAAATTGTCACCTTTTTGCCCTTGGCCAGTTCTAGGGCTGTTGTGAGGGCAATCAATTCTGCCCTCTGGGCAGAGGTGTTTTCTCTGAGTCCCGAGGACCAAATGACTTTGTCCTTTGACACTACCGCCGCCCCCGCATGTCTCTTACCGTTTAATATGTAGCTGCTGCCATCAGTGTACCAGGTTACCTCTGCGTCTGGAAGAGGTTGGTCCATCAAGTCGCTCCGGATCCCAGATTCTTCAGCCAGAATGTCTTGGCAGGTATGGAGGATGTGGTCGGCGGAGGTAGCGGGGAGCAGGGTGGCCGGATTGAGAGCGGCTGGCGAACCAAAGGTTATTCGGTCCTTGTTTAGCAAGAGGCTTTGATAATGAGTGATCCTAGCATTAGAGAGCCATCTATCGGGTGGCTGACGAATTATGCTCTCTAATGCATGAGGGGCCACAATAGTGAGGTTTTGCCCCAGAGTCAGTTTGTCCGCATCTTTAGTTAATAGGGCGGCTGCAGCTATGGCTTTTAAACAGGAGGGCCATCCGCTTGCCACTGGGTCCAGTCTTTTTGATAAGTAAGCCACTGGTCGTTTCCAGGGTCCCAATGTCTGAGTTAAAACCCCTCGGGCAACATTTTCTCTTTCCTCTATGTAGAGAGTGAAAGGTTTGTCTATGTTTGGTAAGGCCAAAGCTGGAGCGGACAGCAAAGCCCTTTTAATATTATCAAAAGCCAGTTGTTGTTCTTTATCCCACACAAAAGGAGTCCCTTCTTTAAGGAGTGGGTAGAGTGGCGCTGCCAGGGATGCAAATCCTGGAATCCAGAGACGGCAGAAGCCCGCCGTTCCTAGGAACTCGCGTAGTTCTTTGCGTCTTTTGGGGATGGGAATCTGAGCAACAGTTTGTTTTCTGGCGTCTGTAAGCCATCTCTTACCATCTTTAAGCAAATACCCCAGGAAGAGGACTTCCTTTTGACAAATTTGAGCCTTTTTTGCAGAGGCTCGATATCCCATCTTACCCAGCTCCCGTAGTAGGCCCCTGGTCCCAGAAAGGCAGCTCGATTTTGTCTCAGCCGCCAGCAGGAGGTCATCGATATATTGAAGGAGGGTTACCTCTGGGTGTCGGGTTCGAAAACCCATCAAGTCTCTATGGAGTGCCTCGTCAAATATCATCGGAGAGTTCTTGAAACCCTGAGGGAGGCGTGTCCAAGTGAGTTGTCCAGATGTGCCTCCGTCGGGATCAGTCCACTCAAAAGCAAATATCAATTGACTGTCTTTATGGAGAGGCAAACAGAAGAAAGCATCTTTCAAATCCAGAACAGTATACCAAGTTTTTGTGGGACTGAGCATGCTAAGCAGGTTATATGGGTTAGGCACTGTAGGGTGTAAGTCTTCTATTCTATTATTTACTTCTCTCAAATCTTGAACAGGCCGATAGTCATTTGTGCCTGGCTTTTTAACGGGCAGCAATGGGGTGTTCCAGGCGGATTTGCAGGGTCTTAAGACTCCTAAATCCAGAAATCTTTGGATATGCACCTTTATGCCTTGATGGGCTTCTTTATTAATAGGATATTGTTTGACCCGGACTGGGCTGGTGGTGGCCTTTAATGTGATTACCACCGGGGGTTGTAAGGCAGCTAGCCCTAACCCAGCCGTCTCGGCCCAGGCCTCAGGAAAGTCACTCATCCAATTCTGGGCTAGGGCAAGCACCTGGGGTTGGTCATGAAGTCGATATTCATCCTCTAATGACAAGGTTAACATGGTTGTCAATGGCTGGTCCACCAGAGGGTTTTGAAAAACAACCTGTGGACCCGTAGGTTCGAACGTTATCTTAGCCCGGAGTTTAGTCAATAGATCTCTGCCCATTAAAGGAGCAGGACATTCAGGTATCACTAGGAAGGAGTGCTGTACAGTTCCTTTTCCTACGTTTACTGTTCTCTGAGTTGTCCATGCTCGATATCTGCTACCATTGGCCCCCTGAACTAAAGACCTCTTGGGAGAAAGAGCTCCAAGTGGTGCTTGCAAAGCAGAATATACAGCCCCTGTGTCTACTTCAAAATTGACAGGGGTCCCCTCCACATTGAAAGTTACCCTGAGTTCGGGGAGGGGATCCGAACCCCGTCGCCCCTAATCATCTTCTTCTTCTAGGGCTAGCAAAGTGTGCTTGGAAGTTTTTGACTTTTCTCTCTCCTGTTTTCTCATTAATTTGATACATTCTCTAATGCGGTGTCCCTTTTCTTTGCAATATGCACATTGGTCAGGGTCTAAAGGAGGGCGTCGTGGTTTTTTCTTATCTTCCTGTTCCTCACTCTGAGCTGCCTTAGTAACTACAGTGGCCAAGATTTTTCCAAACTCTCTAGCTTGTCTTTTTTCTTTCTTAATTTCTTTTTCCTCTTCTGTCTCCCTTTTAAAATACACTTTTTCTGCTTCTTTAACTAAATCCTGTAGATTAAAAGTAGGTAACCCTTCAGAGCGTTGCAGCTTTTTTCTAATATCAGGGGCCGACTGCCCGATAAAAGTCATAGCCACCGTTCCTTGCATTTGCTCACTCTGAGGATCAAACGGCGAATACCTGCGATAAGCCTCCATTACTCTCTCTAGAAATGCCGCAGGGGTCTCTGTAGGCCCCTGAATTACCTCTCTTACCTTAGCCAAATTAGTAGGGCGGCGAGCAGCCGCCCGGAGACCCGCCATTAGAGTCCGGCGATAAATGGACAGATGCTCCCTACCTTGAGGCGAGTTAGGGTCCCAGGTCGGGCGATTCAGGTGAAAGAGATCATCAATGAGATTCTGTAGCGGCGTAGGTTGACCATGGGGTCCTGGAACGAGTTTGCGTGCCTCAACCAGGATACGTCCGTGCTCTTCTGTCATAAAAAGGGTACCTAGGAGTTGTTGACAATCGCCCCAGGTGGGCTGATGAGAAAACATCAAAGAATCCATAAGATTAGTTAACTTAGATGGATCCTCGGAGAAAGGAGGATTATTACTTTTCAAATTATAAAGGTCAGAGGTGGAGAAAGGCCAGTATTGGAGAGCTGGCATTTCTCCCCCATTACCATCATCTATAGGTGGCCCATAGGGCCGGAGGGGTAGGGTAACGGCTATGTCTCTATCGCGGGAGTGTGTTCTTCGCGCCGGTCCTTCGTCATCGGAATCCGACGGTGGTGAGGCTGGAAAAGGAGGGGCTGATGGAGGCGGATCAGCCACGGGGGGGGGGGTGGAGGAGCCCTCCTCGGCGGGACATAATTAGGGGGGGGTCCATGTCCCAGCCAATCAAGTCACCCTGTGACTCGGGCAAAACCGCAGGGCGTGTATGGGCGGGAAGCGCCTTAGGTCCCTCCGCCGGCAGGGGGGACAGAAAGGGTTTTACCCAAGCGGGCGGATTTTCACTGAGATCTTGCCAAACTAGGATGTAAGCTTGCTGGTCAGGGTGCCCCCGAGGGCCTTCTCTGAAGATAACTTCTTTAACTGCTTGGATCAGGTTTGGATTGAAGGAGCCTTCAGGCGGCCAGTCAACCTGAAAAAGAGGCCACTCAGAGCGGCAAAAAGTTATCCACTTCCCCTTATTCACTAGGAGAGATAAATTGTGAGCAGCTTGTTTGACCTCTGACCAGTGGGCCAGTGTGAGGTCTAATGGTCCGGAGATGGTTTGTCCCATTGTTCTGTGGAGAGAATGTAATGATAACGCTTGCGCCAGGGAGTGAAAGAGAGAACAAAAGAGCGAAATGACTCCGATACGAAACACACTCAGCAGTGACTGCTGAAACTAACGGGTCTGAAACCCCAAAATTACTCCGCAGAGTTGGGGCCCAATTAAGGGCCACCCCAAACAAACGGAGAGAGAAGGAAAAGGAAATTCTCTCCCAAACGACACTGCAGCGTCAGGCAAATGGAGTCACGAGCGAAGTCAGAACAAAAGAACAAGGTATAGTCGAGAGGCGGAAATATAAAGAAACGGCCGTACTTACCCCAAGAGGTGCAGTGTCGGCCGTTGAAGCCTCTCCCCTGGCCCCTCTTTAGTCCTGGGCGAGCCCCCAAATGTAACGTCCGCGGAAGAGGGGTCCGAGAAGGGAGACGCTCCAAGAACCACACAGGCTCTTATGTAAAAGGCACGGGGTTTATTGAAAGGCTACACTAGCGTAGGGTCACCCAGCGAATGTGCTAAGGCGACCACGAAGGGCAGGAGCAAGGGGTTTCTATAGGGTTGGGTATGGTAATGAGGGATAGGCAAGCGAAGTTTTACAGAAGCCAATCGCAAAGAGTTAAAGGGTAATTAATACATTCATTGGTTACTTAGGGGAACCTATAGATAGGGGAGCTTAGCAAACGGGCAACCAATCAGTTTGGAGGAAAGGCTAACAAAGGAGACAAAGGAGCCCGGGCGCGGGAATGTAGCCCACGCGTGGGCTTGGCAACCAGCCAAGTCACATGACTTCCAGGAATTTGCCCTGAGACAGAGTAACAGAAACTTAGTCTAATAGGTTAGAGCCCAATAAGTTAGAGCCCTAATGGCCATCGCATAGTTCGGCCTAACACATCAGAATTACAACTTGTATAACTTTTATACGAATCTTTCAACAAACATAACTTTATGTCACATCAAACTTCACAGATCCTAGTATTTTGCGCCTTATATCCTAGGCTCGAGTCAGGGAGCGGGAGAGAATTCCAACAACTCGGAGGGCTGCTCCAGAGTCTCTTCTGCAGGCCAGCGCATGCCTGGGAAGCGCAAAGGCAAACGCAAAGGTGACCTGAGCACCACTGAGCTGCTTGTCCAAAGCCTACTGGCCTCACTTTCCCTTCATGTACAGCAGAGAGGCTCAGGGCAGAGGGACTCTGACTACACCGGGGAGGGACATGCAGGAAATACACCATCAAGAACAGAAAAAAGCACTTCAGCACAAGTTTCCCAGGGAACACTGAGACAGGTGTAGGTGAGGCAGTGGAGCCTGCAGAGGTGTGTAGGGAAATGCTCAGCATCTCCCCATCAGATCAGCATAAAATCAACCTCACGCACTCACATGTCACACTGCTTTATACTAAGGATAGGCCCCTTACTTCTTTCCTCCTTCACTCATTCTTATGTCCCATTCCTTATTAGCATTACATAGGCACCTTACACCCTCATGCCTGCATACAGCCATTCTCACTCCACCACTTTACACACGAGTCCCATGAAGAACTACATATCTCTCACACGGATAACCTGTTTTAACTCTACATGCTACACAAAACACAAGAACACTCGGATGCCCTTTAACAGGAATATTTTCTTGCCAAATCATTACTTCTTTCACATGCTTTCAGCCCTTCATAGCGCTGCATGTTCTGAGGTGATAAACATTTCCACATGTGGCTCCTTGTAGCACACACAGCTTGCGGTCACACCAACAGTCACACAATGGATCACAGGCACTGCTATTCCACACGCACCCATAATTACACTCATTACCATTCGCTTTTTCAGTACCAGAAACAGTCACCAGATACCTGAGGGTGGGGGTGGGGGTAGAGACAATCTACCTCCAGGGGACACACCACAACTCATTTTCCTCATGGCCATAACAAGTATGCACTTCACATAACATTCCCCACAAGCACTCCCAGAGTGGCCATCTTATCTCATTTTTTAAATGAATGACCTTAATATGTTCCAGGTCTTGGATCCGCTGAGATGCCTTTACATCAAGGCACGATGGAGAGGGAGAGAGTCTTTTTAAATTCGCATTCCCCCTCACCTTGCCCCTTGGCTAGTAACTCAAAATCGTCCTCAGAATCTGAAACAAGCTATGAATGATTACTACACGTGTGTCCCAAAGAAAAGGGGTGCAGCTGTTTGTGGGGATGCAGAAGAAGACTTGGAGCTGCCCCAAAAGAGGAGAAGAATAGCAAGAAGTACCATTCCTAAGAAGCCGCTTCCAAAACTCAGCCTCCCTTATGGAAGAGACACCTTAAGTGATAGTGAGGATAGGTCAGCCAGTGAGATCCGGGAGGAAAGGGAAGGGAGTGAGAGGCCATCACGGCCTCAGGATCAGGAGCCAGGGTGCAGCACCCAAAGCCCTGAAGAGCTGGAAGACCTGGAAGGTGGCTTCAGGCCTATGGGGTGCCGTCAGCTCTTCCCCACTCTGGAATTGCTGAAGAACCACCTGGAGCCTGGGGGCGAGGAGGCTATTGCCCGCCTTAATTTTCACCTAGCTTTTGACGAACTAAGGCAAGAAAGGGAAAAGATGATCAGGAGGCAGAACAGTGAGATAAACGCAACATCTAGCGACTGTCAGGGGCGTCTTTCCTGGTTTTTGGTAGTTTATTTTGTGGCACTTTTCGTAGTTCTTTTTATAATTTATCAACAGGCCAATCTTACTTCTTGATGCAAATGAGAAGCAATAATTTATGAGAGCACCAGGAAACCTTTTTTGTTTAATTCAAAAACAGACCCAGAGACATCAAATAAGACACCTGATCACTGAAGATACTATGCTCTTGCTCATGCAAGACCCAACTCCTTCCTCTGTGCCTGGATGCCAAATTGGAAATTAAACATTTGTGGTTACCTTGGAGACTGACAGCAAACAAGTAACTCCTAGGACGCAGGAACACAGCTCAAGGGTGGTAGGGGACAGACTGGAGCCAAGCCCAACATTCCAAAGAGTGGCTCAGTTCTCTGCGAGTACTCTGACACTTCCAACAGAGTTTGAGGGCTGTGTTTTCCTATGGTTCCTTGCATGGAGTGGCCTGGAGAGTGATGTCAGCTTCAGTTCACCTTCAAGAAATGACTACATATTCAAAGATGTTAACGATTAGAAATTACAAAATGTCTAAAGCACATACTCACACTCACGCACCAAAACACAAAACAAACTAGGCCAGGGGAAGATAAATATTACCCTCCGACATAATCGTCCCCTCACTATCTACCAAACCAGATGGTCTCTCAATAACACGTCGCAACCTGACTTGATTAGAACAGACCAAGTTGCAGTAACTGGTACACGACGAGGCTACATCTTCAGGAGTATGAGCTCGGTATGTGCTGTCAGTAGGACAACTCAAGGGCTGAGATGGAAGAAAACACGGTTGTCATTGACACAGAGCATTCAGAGAGACCTAGGATCATTAACATCCCATTCCACTGCAAAAGGAAAGCTCACGGAGAGATGTAGAGGTTTCTATGGTCGTAGAAGTGGCGTGTGGAGGAAGTGGCGTAGAAGTGGCCTTCCTTTGGAGGAAACATAATCACACGATCACAGTTAACGACAAAGCAGCTCAGTTAAGTACAGCACAGTAGTTTAGACAAGCTCAAAGATGGAAGCCAGCAAATAGAGTGATCTTACAGAATTAATATTATTTTCTACACTTAAACTTTTAGTAATAGAAACCATACTATTTAACTATTTACAGATGTTCACTGACCGTGTCAAATGCTAGACTCTTATTACTTCCTTAAGGAGAGATAAATACCCATAGACACCTACCTAGAACCATGTCTCTCGCTTTCTTTTTCAGAAGAGTTAGATTTTCAAGAAGATGATCTGCAGGGCAGAAACAATGAAGTGGCCCCAACTCAAGACCAGGAAGAGAGCTTTACTTATTCCTCAAATCGCTTCTCTTATGAAGACAAATTCACTGGTGCAGGTATGAAGTAATGATTAAAGAAGATACAGAGAGTAAGCTAGGGTCCAGTTATATCACAGAATTGAGTTGAATGCCTCTGCCGATCAGTTGGTTAAGGACTGCCCAGAAAGAAATTGAAAATACTCCTCCACATAGTTTTATACAAGCAGCAGTAATAAGCAGCAGTGGAAACAATAAATACCAAAAGGAAAACGCAAGAGAGAACTCCAAAATCAGTGGAGTACTGGGTTCTGCTCAGGAAATGGTGGGAGAGTTACTGAGGAGGTGAAAGTGTGATCAGAGACACATGGGGCGGTAGGTCAGTGTGAGCCAGTGACGAGTACGGTAGACTGCCAGGCCCAAAGTAAGAGGCTCCTCACAAGAAGTGCCCTGAGGTACAGTGCAGACATACGCAATCCAAGAACACATCACGTCCATATGTTTTGGTAGCCAGTATCCTCCGACGTATTGCTACGCACACCAACCTGCAGTCCCTATCCTCGCCTCTCTTTTCCTTATACAATTCCAGATGCACAGGAATTCTTTACACTCGGTTTTTATTCCAACCTTCCAAACAGTGCTAAGTACTCTGACTTCCTGATGACACTACATTATCTATGGGTTTTTATTTGTCAGTTTTGTAAATTTTGTGTGAATAGAAGGGCAAATTCTATACTTCGTGCCTGGTTCCTTTTTGTTCATGTTTCTATGTGGGGATATATTCATGTTGCAGATGACTGCTGTTTGTTCATTCTCATTGCCGCATATATTCCACTGCGTGAATAAAAATAATTAACTGATTACACTTTGTTGAACATTAGGATTGTTTTCATTACGGAGTAAGATGATGTTTTGAATATTCCGTTGCCTATATTTTGTTATACTAACACATTTTTGCTTAGTAAAATTAGTAGATTCTATATTTCTATATTAACCAAGCAGAATGCAGTATTTCTTTTTATTTTCTACTTCATTATTGGCCACTTAATCTTACACACTCTACTCTGTACCCCCATGTATTTTAGAGCTTCACATAGTTCTGTATTTTTTCTTTTCAAAAAAATATTTTATTAGTATTTGTTTACAACACATACTGAATACATACAATGTAGGGAGTCTATATATACATATATCACATTTTAATTCTTTTTACATCCCCTTCCTTCCTCTTTCCCTCCAACCCTAGAGCCCCTACTTCCATGTTTCCTACCATTTTTATTTTGATCCTAATATTTTGCCCCTTGTATCCTAGGCTCGAGTCAGGGAGCGGGAGAGAATTCCAACAACTCGGAGGGCTGCTCCAGAGTCTCTTCTGCAGGCCAGCGCATGCCTGGGAAGCGCAAAGGCAAACGCAAAGGTGACCTGAGCACCACTGAGCTGCTTGTCCAAAGCCTACTGGCCTCACTTTCCCTTCATCTACAGCAGAGAGGCTCAGGGCAGAGGGACTCTGACTACACCGGGGAGGGACATGCAGGAAATACACCATCAAGAACAGAAAAAAGCACTTCAGCACAAGTTTCCCAGGGAACACTGAGACAGGTGTAGGTGAGGCAGTGGATCCTGCAGAGGTGTGTAGGGAAATGCTCAGCATCTCCCCATCAGATCAGCATAAAATCAACCTCACGCACTCACATGTCACACTGCTTTATACTAAGGATAGGCCCCTTACTTCTTTCCTCCTTCACTCATTCTTATGTCCCATTCCTTATTAGCATTACATAGGCACCTTACACCCTCATGCCTGCATACAGCCATTCTCACTCCACCACTTTACACACGAGTCCCATGAAGAACTACATATCTCTCACACGGATAACCTGTTTTAACTCTACATGCTACACAAAACACAAGAACACTCGGATGCCCTTTAACAGGAATATTTTCTTGCCAAATCATTACTTCTTTCACATGCTTTCAGCCCTTCATAGCGCTGCATGTTCTGAGGTGATAAACATTTCCACATGTGGCTCCTTGTAGCACACACAGCTTGCGGTCACACCATCTAACAGTCACACAATGGATCACAGGCACTGCTATTCCACACGCACCCATAATTACACTCATTACCATTCGCTTTTTCAGTACCAGAAACAGTCACCAGATACCTGAGGGTGGGGGTGGGGGTAGAGACAATCTACCTCCAGGGGACACACCACAACTCATTTTCCTCATGGCCATAACAAGTATGCACTTCACATAACATTCCCCACAAGCACTCCCAGAGTGGCCATCTTATCTCATTTTTTAAATGAATGACCTTAATATGTTCCAGGTCTTTGATCCGCTGAGATGCCTTTACATCAAGGCACGATGGAGAGGGAGAGAGTCTTTTAAAATTCGCATTCCCCCTCACCTTGCCCCTTGGCTAGTAACTCAAAATCGTCCTCAGAATCTGAAACAAGCTATGAATGATTACTACACGTGTGTCCCAAAGAAAAGGGGTGCAGCTGTTTGTGGGGATGCAGAAGAAGACTTGGAGCTGCCCCAAAAGAGGAGAAGAATAGCAAGAAGTACCATTCCTAAGAAGCCGCTTCCAAAACTCAGCCTCCCTTATGGAAGAGACACCTTAAGTGATAGTGAGGATAGGTCAGCCAGTGAGATCCCGGAGGAAAGGGAAGGGAGTGAGAGGCCATCACGGCCTCAGGATCAGGAGCCAGGGTGCAGCACCCAAAGCCCTGAAGAGCTGGAAGACCTGGAAGGTGGCTTCAGGCCTATGGGGTGCCGTCAGCTCTTCCCCACTCTGGAATTGCTGAAGAACCACCTGGAGCCTGGGGGCGAGGAGGCTATTGCCGGCCTTAATTTTCACCTAGCTTTTGACGAACTAAGGCAAGAAAGGGAAAAGATGATCAGGAGGCAGAACAGTGAGATAAACGCAACATCTAGCGACTGTCAGGGGCGTCTTTTCTGGTTTTTGGTAGTTTATTTTGTGGCACTTTTGGTAGTTCTTTTTATAATTTATCAACAAGCCAATCTTACTACTTGATGCAAATGAGAAGCAATAATTTATGAGAGCACCAGGAAACTTTTTTTTTTTTAATCCAAAAACAGACCCAGAGCGATCAAATAAGACACCTGATCACTGAAGATACGAGACCAGTTCCAAAATTCTACCACAAAAACACACACACTATGCTCTTGCTCATGCAAGACCCAACTCCTTCCTCTGTGCCTGGATGCCAAATGCAGACAAGCAGTTGCAGTTCAGCTCCAACGCAAACATTTCGAGGGGAGAAAATGCTCACAAAGAAACACCCTTTCCACCTCCTAAAAGAGAATAAGAAAGCTGGCGCAAATTCCATTGAGAACATAGCTTCTCTATATTTTATTTATTTTAGCTTGAACATGGCTCATAACCTCACCACGCAGCCCAGAACTGCATCCGTTTAACCTTATTACTACCCATATTCAACATCCACAAATACACACATGATGCAAAACATGTCAACATACAGAACTTCAGTAGTACAGATTGTAATGCCCCATCCCCCCTGCATTCACCCCCAACTCATTTTCCT
This sequence comes from Erethizon dorsatum, assembly GCA_028451465.1. Taxonomy (NCBI): domain Eukaryota; kingdom Metazoa; phylum Chordata; class Mammalia; order Rodentia; family Erethizontidae; genus Erethizon; species Erethizon dorsatum. The sequence goes on along the minus strand of CM051832.1, from coordinate 109,615,672 downwards.
CAAAATGCTCTTCGGTAATACTCTGATGTATTCTCTCTAGCTGTTTCTATAACAATGAAGACAGACTTTCTTCCACGTTGCCCTGTGATATACCTCTCAGCACATTATCTGGCTTGAACATAAAATTATTGAGGAAAGGGCAGGTAAGTGCATGGATGAAACCAAAAAATAACTAAAACCCAATCTTTGGCTTCTCTAAGGTTGTGTGCCTGTAGGTTCACAAACATATGCAGTCATACTAAGAAGGAAGATAAAAATGTATATAGAGGCGCCCCCAAAATCAGAGTGCAACTTTAATCTTAATAACTTTGAAATCATAAGTCTTACTAATTTTTGGAAAACATCATTTGTGCACTGAATTATTCACCTGTCATGTAACTTGTTTAATTTCTGGCACTTTCACATATAATTTTTAATTTATTTTTGTCACTCTTTGTCATCTCCCATCGAGGAACAAAAATGAAAAACTGAAAATTTGGAAGGTATTACTGACAATTCCCAAACTTATGTGATGTGATCAAGAATATTGTGAATATTTAAATTTTAAAAAATTATTATAGTTAAACACTCATTGCTGTTAATTTCTCTCAAAATAATCCCCCTGGCTTCAAACACACTTCTTCCATCATTCTCGCCACTTTCTGAAACATTTCTGGAAGCTCCCTTTTTTTTTTTCTTTTTTTTTTAAATGTGGGTACTGGGAATTGACCTCAGGATCTTGCGCTTGGCAGCAAGCGCTTGTGCCGCTGAGCGGTATCGCCGGCCCTTTTTTTCCCTTTATGTGGGTTTCAGGACTCGAACTCAGGACCTCGTGCTTGCCAGGCAGGCGCTTATGCTGCTGAGCTATCTCACCGGCCCTCTGGAAGCCTTTTGGTGAGCATCTTTAGTTACGCTCTCTTGATGTCCTGAATCAATTCAAAATGTGCCAGTCCAGTAAAGACGATGCACTTTACCTTTTGAGTTGATTCAGGACATCCTGTTAGCCAGGATAGCATAAGTAAAGACGCTCAGGAAAGAGGACTTCCTCGGCTGGTGAGATAGCTCAGGGGCATAAACACCTGCCTGGCAAGGGCAAGGTACTGAGTTCGACTCCCAGTACCCACATACGAAAAAAGGGCCAGTGATATCACTCAGCGGCACGGGCGAGGTCCCGAGTTGGACCCCCGGTACCCACAAAAAAAAAAAAAAAAAGAGGACTTCCAAAAATGCTTCAGAAATTGGCAAGAATGATGGGATAAGTGCATTCAAAGCCAGGGGGATTATTTTGAGGGGGATTAACAACAATAGGTCTTTTACCATAATAATTCTTTTACATTTAAAATTCACATTATTTTTCAATCACACCTCATATTTAGGGGAAGAGAAATTAAGAGTGAAATGTGCAAATGACAATGACCTTCTTTAGAAATTGTATCTTCTATCCTAAGTTTATCATTATTAAGACTGAAACTGCCAGAAAGCATTTGGGACCCCTACTTAGGTGCATATTTAATTATCTTTCAACAAATTCATTTATCCATTATTCTGTCCTTCTCCGTTATCTATTTGTGTGAGAGGTGTCTGTGCTAGTGCAAGTGCACATACGAACAGGAGCCAAAGAATGGTTGCAGTTACTTTATCTGCCCGGTACTTAATGTTTTCTTCATGGGAGTCGCCACCATCCCGCCCCACCTGTGGGCAAATGAGTCTCAGTAGCCAAATGAGGCCCATACTTCACTGCTTCACTTGGTGACTGACCTATCTATACATGTTGGACACTCTCTAGTGATAGCCTGGAAATTTTAAAGAGAAGATGGGGATGTTGACTTCTAGCTTTGAACGATCTTGTGTGTGCAACTCTAAATAAGGTCTACAGTCCTCAAAAGCTGGTCTTTGTCATTCTTTAAAACACCTGTTTTAACTGTTACTTTAATTCACTGAGCATCTCCTCTGAAATCTTCAATAAAGTTTTGTTTTGCCTCTAACATCTTGAGTCAGTTACTATTTCTCACCTATTGTACCTTATTTGATGCAAATCAGCTTTAACAAGATATTTTCTTCTACTTTAACAAATGAAAAGTCCCATGAAGTAGTGCCATATAATCCTCACACTCTATAATGAAGCAATAAGGGATGTATTTAACCTCAGGAGAGGCGATATGTCCTTCACTGATTAGGGAGATGCATGAAGAACTTTGGAGGAAAAAAAAAAAATCTTCAATACCATAAACCTGTAAGCTTAAATCCTTTCCTGCCATTTACCATCTCATAGTCTTTCTGAATTAGCTGTCATGTCTTGGAAAGAATAATACTTAAAAAGACAGTATCTGTGAAGGTAACAAGGCACGGGTAAAAGCGACTATAGAGGTGAGATGATAAAAATCAGCCTTGAGCCTGAAGATGCTTTTCCTTCTGACAGCCAGTGGGGATCTGGTGTCGGTGAGAGCTGTCACACTCCTGGCCCTCAATGTGCTGAGGGTGGGGCTGGATAATTAGCCCCAGCATTTCCTGGCTACCTCTGTGGCTGCCTGAACAGGTTTTCAGCCCAATTCCTGACAGCTGCTATGTCCTTCACTGTACCACCCCTCTGGACCATTGTTACTACCTTTCTGAGGAATGGTGGAAGGCCCCGCCCTCATGAGGCAAAGATTGAGGACCCAGAGCACACTGCTGATATCCCCAAATCCCTGAAGACCAACAGGCCTTGCTCACATCTGCCCTCCCACCGAGAGACTCCTGATAGCAGGGACAGTCACCATTATGGCCCCATTATGTTCTCAGAAAGGGGGAGCTGTCAGTCAAGCAGCTGCTTCTCCTGAAGTTGGGCTGAACTGTCAGTACAACAGCTGTAGTAGCTCTCTCACATTCCCCAACACCATCTCATCAAATCCATTCCATCCCTTATTGTAGATGGGCTTTAAAGTTCAGCCTGTTTCTTAGCACGGTGTTGCCCAAATGTGTCCTCATGTTGCTAAAAAAGCTAATATATTTTGTAGTGGAGTCAATGATGTCCCCCAAAAAGACACGTGGAAGCCCTACATCTTGATACTTGTCATGAAGTAAAGGAAGATGAGGTCAAGCTGGATTAGGGTGGGTCCTAAATCCAATGACTGGTGTTTTTCATAAGAGAAAGAGAAGGGAGACTTGAACACGGAGACACAGAGGCGTACAAGGATGAAGGTGATGTTTCAATGGAGGCAAAGATTGGAGTGAAGCTGCTACAGGCCAAAGAATCCCAGGGACTGCTAGCCACCACAAGACACTGAAATAGGCAAGAGGGGATTCCGCAGAGGGAGTAAAACCCTGCTGAAAGTTTGCCTTCAGACATCTAGACATCAGCACTTTACAAGAATAAATTTCTGTTAAGTCGCACAGTTTGTGGTAACTGTTATGACAGCCTTGGAAAATTAATACATACACAAATGGCACTTTTCTTTTTTTCAATCTCCAGGATGTGTACCCAGTTTTTCCTGGAAAAAGTTTTATATCAAGAACAAAAATTTCCAGGCAACAGAACAGCTTCAAAAGTATGAAAATTAGTAGTGATAGGAGAAAAAGACTGAGGAAAGAGGATAAACAAAAGAAGGCATCAAAGGAGATGACAGCCAAAGAGAAACCACACGGGCAACTGTGGGCATCAGCAAGGTCACAGCTGGCAGTGTTGGCCAGACTCAGCTTCCAGCAGGTGGGACTGACATTCACAAATGCTGCAGAAGACAAGCATCGTGAAGTCGGCCTGTTTAAGACAACTGCAAAAGTTGCGCAAGATCAAGCTAGAGGCCAGGACTGGAAATGCCCACGTCATGTCACATTCCTGCTAGGTATTTGATCGTTCCCTCCATCCTACCTCATGGGGGCTCTGGTTTACTCTCACTTCCAAAGGGCTAGTTTGGCAGGCAGTGGGCATTTCTACCCAGATCGTTCCTGGCAAGTTGTGCTTCATGTAAATTTCCAATGTCAATCTGTAACCAACCTTCAATCGGCCACTAGTGCATCACCCTCCTTGTGTAGCACCTCTGGGCAGTTGGGTGATTGCCTTCCTACCTCCTATATCCTAAGGTTGGAGTCCAAACCCCAGGAATAGGGCAAGGCGAAAGGACCAGCCGTGTGGAAGTGCCACTGGCCACACACATGGACGCTCAGAGGACTTATGTACTATCTGCTATTGCAAACAACTGTGGCTCCCTCCTCCTACCTTAGATGAGGGGTGAAAACTGTGGACCACACGCAGTTCAAAGCAAACTTTTAACCTGTACCTGGCTATTTTTTTAAAGACACCAGGCCAGCAGATGAATCTAAAATACTGTTCAGGAATCATTTTTAAGCTTCCTCTCCATGCAGGAGTTTGAACTAAGCCTGTGGGATTTTTAAGTCAGAGATCCCATCTGTTAGATATACAGAACTTGGTGTGGAAGAAGGAATCATGTGACCCTTTCAACACAGAGGTGGATCAAGGGGAAGAACAAAGCCAGTGGGCAGGCAGGTGGAGGACACATCAATCAGACAGACTCAGGTGGCCCATTCTGTGCCAGCTGCTGGGGAGACAAAGCAGTAAGAAGTGTAAGGGTTCTCCCTTGGGGAGAACACAGTCAAAACATGTTCAATGTATGTATCCAATACCTGGCAATTTCTTTCCCACCTCTTTTCACCACCCACTTCCTTGCCATTGACCTCTATGTCCTTTTTTTTTTTTAACAATTTTTTAAAATTTTGAGATAGGGTCTTCTTGTTACCCAGGCTGGTCTGGAACTTCTCAGTTTAAGTGACCCTCCTATCTCAGCCTCCCCCGTAGCTGGGACTACAGGGAAGGCACCTGGAAATGGGCTTTGTTTTTTCCATAGTTACCATCACTCTTTGAAACAATCTTTGGAAATGAGAGTTGTCAGTTTCTTTAAAAAATAAACTTACTCTTCCCATATGACCCTGCAAATCCACTGATCAATCCTCCTATCATGGCAGTTGTAGAATCCCCACTTCATACTTGAAGAAACTGGAAAAGGTAGACTGACTACATCAAAGTCAAACTGAGCAAGTGGAGGAGCTCACGTGTGAACCCAGGTGGTCTGGACCCAGAGCCCACGCTCTTCATCCCTTTAATGACTGGCTTCTCCCACTTCTGTTGCGCTATACATCATTCATTCAGCAAACATTCGCAGAGCAACTGTGAGCCGACAGGCACCATTCTAGAGGCTGGTGATGGTGCAGGCCAAGTTCTTATGGAGCTCCCTTTCTAGTGGTGGAATAAAACAATTAACAAATAACCAAATAAATGGGCAAATGACACACGAATGTCTGTTTTCCTCGCCTTTCCTTCCTTTTCTCCCTCTGAAAACATTTGAATAATGACAACATTCTGTTTCGATTTACTGACTGTAGGAAGATGAACAACAGTTTTCAGCCATCCACCAAGGGTTTTCAAGTGTACCTCAATCACAATCAAAGCATTCGATCACCACTAACAATAATTTCCTGTTGACTAGTTGGAGTGTTATTGTTCTTTTTCTCTCCTATTTAAGCTTCAATCCAAATTCTCTACACTAAAATTTTTAAATTATTTTGGACAGTTGAAAGGTTAGCCCTAGCACTGTGATCATTAAGGAAAAATTAAAACTTTCTAAATTTTAGAAGACACAAGGACAAAGAAGAACCTTCACAAAGTATTAGATAACCCTTAATTAAAATGAAGAAATTCCAGGTTTAGATGGTTTCCATAAAACTTAAAGTCTCTGAAATCAAAATGTCCCTTCCCATGTTTTCCCCTATAGAGAAATAACCTCTAATCTTTAAGTATCAGTAGCAAAGTAGAATGGAAGTGTTAATAAGAACTATTCATACAATCACCTACTAGTCCAGTCTCCACTTTTATGACTGTCCACCCCTTTTATAAGAACAAAATGCCTCCTCATAGCAAGCCCCTCAGGAAACAAACCACTAATTTCCATGAAAACCCAACAACAAACATTTAAAATTCTTATTATTTCATGTTCTTAAGTCACTTAATTTTGGAGGCCTTTCTGTCCTGTATTTCTTTTAGGCTGAAGACACAGGCTAATTATCATGATTTAGGGCAATCTTTCTTCCTCTTCATTAACTTGGTAAGAAGAAACCCACACGTTTCCCAAATATGGGGAAGGGTAGAAGTGATGGAACCTTCAATTTTCCAAATGTTCCATTAAAATTAAGAAGTTCAAATACTTTTGACTGGATTACATTAAAACTCTATAACCCTATACACACAGTCACGCAAATCTTCACACATGCAAGGCAAGAAACTTTTATTATTGGAAGGAAGTTGGCAGAACAGGGTGGGTAGTTTGACACTGGATGACAACATCAATTATGCCAGATGTAGTGCTGCAGTAAGCTAACTGCAGGTCCCCAATTGGCAATCAATTGTGACTGTGGCCACTAATGGGCTCCATGCCTGCCAAGTTACACATGACTGTTAGTTGTGAAACAGCTTCCTTTCCATGTGTCTCAAAACAGACTTCAAGTATCTTATTTTTTCGGCCCTTCAGAGCATAATGGATGCTATAAAATTGCTGTGAAATCATGCTCACAGTCAGAAGATTCTATAGTACAAACAACTAATCTTGCTGATTCTAGAACAAGTTACGGACATGAAAAAGCATGAAATAACAGACTGCTATGAAACAGAACTAATCTGATGTCTTTAAGTAAAGTTCTAACTTTGAGCTAATTTTTCCTTTTTAAAGAGTTCCTGGATCAGATGTCACTCCATGGCCTTGGTACACATCTGTTCTCTCTCTGTGCATGGGTGGGGATGATCTGATATTTCCAGGCACACATTTATATATATGGTTGCTTTCTAAGATATGGAATCCACAGAATCTGTAAATAGAGAAGTAGGTCTGAATGTTGGCCTTCTGGAATTTTGGAACCACTACCACCTGTGAAGACGGACACTTCAGCGGGAGTCACGATAGCCACAAGCCATGGTTTGGCACCACAGTAGTATCAACTGCATAAAGACCTCCTCAGTTCAGAGGCATCCTTGCAGTTAAGTGACTGGGAAAACTGGTGTCTAACATGAATGGCAATTCATTTGCAGACAAGTGCACTTCAATCCATTTTTTTGCAAGACCATAACTGAAGTTTCCCTTCAGTCACCACCCTGTAATATACCCCTTGCTTGAAGATACAGCTCAGCATTCCCCAAAATTCATGATAGAAGACCTAGCTTCCAAAAGGAACACAGTTAAGGTCATATGGTAAGGGAAGGAACTAGGAGTAAAACACACACACATGCATGCACACACACACACACACACACACACACACATGAAAAGTGACTTTATTTTGCTGTATGAAATAACGAGAGGGTCTCAGTAAATTTACACTACAGCACCATTCACCAACTACAAGGTAGGGTCAGATCTAAAACCTCAATGGAAAAAGTCACAGGTATGGATCATACCAGTGTGAGACTAATTCATCACAAATGCCTTTAAGTTATGCTGAACTGCTCCTTAAAGCATCATTAAGCACCTACTACAAATAGGGAAACTCACTCATCATCACAACTTTCATTCCACAAGTAAACCATAATTCTCTTTCCAAGAAATCAAATCACTTTCCAGTGATACGTGGTTTCCCATTCTGAAGGTAGTTTTGCCAAGTAGAGAAGTCGAAGTCGACAGCAACTAAATGATTTACCCACCTTCAAACAAAGTTGGTACAGCAGCCAGGAACAAGGAATATTTTTGCCTTAATATCCCAAATCCACTTTCGCACACAGTCTCAGTATGTCCTCATTTTGTTACACAGTACTTCAGAATTACAAACAGGAGCTGTGCAAACAGGACCTGTTGTAAATGCCTCACAGCTCTGCTGATTGCCAATGCTTGGAGGAAACCTTCTCTCCATAAGAGCCTTTGAAAGCAAACTTCCAGACCCAGTGTTTAACACAGTAGCTAGAGTACTTCAATTCCCTCACTTCAGTGTTAATGATCACAGTTCAGTCCCATAAACAAAAAAAGATCTGTTTTAGTAGTGCTAAATAAGAGGATTGTAGACATGTTTAATTATGTCAACTGAGTGGCTGAGATCCAAAACCTGCCACCATCTGGAGGCCTTTGCCTTCCTGCATTTCAGAGCCCCACCATGACTGAGGGAAACAACCATGCCAGCCCTTCTCATCAACATAAAGGGAAGATGAGATAATTAGATTTCAATGCCTCCTGAATGCTCAGATGAAGGCACTTTCTGGCCCAGAGAGTTGATTAGCAGTTTTCAAGGAAGCAACCACATATTAACTTTAGTGAGATGCCTGAGGAACCACAGGGGACAACCACTCAGTGTAGAGGCAGTGCCCACTTCTCATTTGCCACTCTCCTGTGCTTTTCAGTTCAGCATCACATCCCACAGTATCGTCGCTGCCCCTGGGGACACAAAAGGGGAGCCTACAATCCCTCTGAAAAGGCCCAGAATGGAGCCCAGGGTGGGAAGAGACGGGTAACTAACAACAAAGCACAAAAGACAAAACAGAAGACCCTGGGAAGAGCTATGGAGGCTGTCGTAGTTTGGAGCTTACATGGTAGAGGCCTGTGGTGATGTCGGGAGGTGGTGGAACCTTTACAAAGTGGAGTCTGGTGGAAGGAATTCAGGTCGTGGGGGGCATGCCCTTAAAGGGGACAGTGGGTCCCAGCCCACCCTCATCTCTCTCTGCTTCCTTGTAGCCAGGATGTGAGCAGCTCTGTTTCTACCACGTGCTCCTTGCCATGATGTTCTGCCTCGCCACAGGTCAGACACAACACAGCCAGCTGACCATGGGCTGAAACCCAGAGACAAAATAAATCTTCCCTTCTTTAAGTTGATTTTCTCAGGTATTTTGTCATGGTGACAGAAAGCTAACACAGAGAGTACAGGGTGAATTCCACTGGGACGAGCCTGAGAGTCAAGAAATGTAAAACCAGGCAAGCACCCTGTGATTGGGGCAGAGGCATCGTCGGGGAGATGTCCAGGCAATAGGGACACAGAAAGGCCTGCTGTGTGAGCAGCAAGCTGACCACTGTCATGTGCACCGTGCCACAGAGGGAACAGAAGATACCCCGAACACCCTCTGCTCTCAAGAGACACACATACTGCAGTAGTCATTCCCAGAGGAAGTCTCTTCAAAACAAGCAGGAGGGAAAAACCCTAAAATGTAGTTAATATGTCACAAGAGTAAGCAGTAGGGAAAATAACTGGATCCCTTGTGTTGATGAAAACACCTGTTCTATAGTACTAACTTCTGGACCACAATTCCCTGAGAAAACACACATTTCTACAGACTCTGAATAGGCCCATTAAGTACTTCTTTAAGGGTGAAGACATTTCACTCCTCTGATCCAGGAGCAAAGACTACATCAAAAACCCACTAGAGACTTCATTTCATATAGCAAACGCTTGATGTCACTGTAGCTCTATGACTCATGGCAATTGTCTTTTTTTCTTTTTTTTTTTTTTTTGTGGGTACCGGGGGTCGACCTCAGGACCTCGCGCACCAGCAGGTGCCCGTGGCTCTGAGCACTATCACCGGCCCTTTTTTCGTATGTGGGTTCCGGGAGTCGAACTCGGGCCCTCGCACTTGCCAGGCAGGTGCTTATGCCACTGAGCCATCTCAACGACCCTGTCTTTTCTTTTAACACATAAAACATTTTAAAATATGGCTTGTTTTATAATCTTAAAATAACTGCATTAATGTTTCATTAATAAGTGATTAAAGTAACAACCAACAGAGGAAGCAGAGTGCCAGTCAGGTGCCTTTGTCAATACAGAAAAAAATGTCATAGACCAGATATACATTAAGCCAGACAAAGTCACCTCTATACCACTTTCATCCTTCTCATCAAAAAAGTAGTAGGTATGACTTCAAAAAGCACAACAATCAGAGCTAGCCATTCCTACAGTTTCAGATGCAAGCCCAGAACTCAGGAACTAATTACAATGCCATGTTATCTATGCAGAAAATATACTAGTACTGCCTGAATAATACCTAAACAGTGGGGATTTCAAAAGATAATACTATGAAGCAAAAACAGTAAAGCCTAGAAGAGGATTCTGATAGCTCAGGGAAGACTGGGTGAGGGCAGAGACTGGTGACCAAGTCTTAGGTTGGCATAAGGAAAAAGACCCATTTAGACATCACTCCACCTAAAACAGGGGCTCAGAAAAAGCTACACTCTGAGACAAGGGTGAAACAGTACAAGTTCCAAAAGCCCACAGTAAAGGATAGTACACGCCTGCTGCTAAACAACCACAAAAAAAAAAAAAATATTTGCACTTTTCTTTAAAGATACTTCAAAAGAGTTACCCGTATCAGACAAACACCCTTGAAACCAATTAAGAATATAATCATCGGGCCGGTGAGATAGTTCAGCGGCATAAGCGCCTGCTTGGCAAGCATGAGGTCCTGAGTTCGACTCCCGGTACCCACATACAAAGGAAAAAAGGGCCGGTGATATCGCTCAGCGGCACGGGCGCCTGCTGGCGCGCGAGGTCCTGAGGTCGACCCCCGGTACCCACACACACACACAAAAAAGAATATAATCATCACACTTTAGGGATTTTTAAATGTATTTCAACTTATCTATCAAAATCTCAGAAGAGATAAAAAAATTTCTGTCTGAAATATGCAATTTAATGTCACTTCCCTATGTACAGTATTTTCTGTGAAAACATAAAACTTTGTTAATGTTCTTCAAACTCCCCAAGTTACTCAATAACCACAAAAGTAACTGAAAGCAGTGGCAGCAGACAGGATCAGGTCTTAATCTGAGCCTCATGACCATGCTTTACCACAAGGTTCAACTCGAGCAAGTCCTGAAGCTTCCCAGAGGAAAATGAGCTTCCTGAACCCTGCAGTCTCCGCTCTCCTGAAAGAGCAGGAAACTTGTAGTAAATTTCTCCAAGACTATGTGAGCCAACTGCAGGAGGGAGTTTCCCAGCTGTTACTTAAGGCAAATATTACTTCCCTGAGTCTTAAGTTTCCTCAGCCAGAAAATAAGATTCACACCGTTCCCCTCCCAGCGTTCATATGAAGGAATGCAAGGTCATGTATGCAACTTCAAAGAAGCGCTAGTGCCCAAACAGCTACGCTTGGTAACTGCTGGTTGGTACCATTCCCACTTCACTGCAGATCTCTCCAGGGACCATCTTCCACCCACGCTGGACATGGAAACTTCAATGGAAACCTCAGTGGTCACAGAATTGTGGGGAAACACGAGAAGACATGAAGTAAGGGAAACTACTAAATAACAGTTTATGGCTAACAGCCAGATTATCAGCGAAGCACATGCAACCTAAATGAAGCTTCTGACCTACGCTTCCAAATCAACTAGAATGGTCTCTGTAGATTTCCATCCACATTCCGAACCTTTGTACATCCCATGTAGATATTAAATTTTCAGGGGTACTGAGTTTGACAAAGAAATTATATTAACCACATGTCATACCTCTACATCACTATCACCAAGAACAAAGATATATATATATATCGGGGGTCGACCTCAGGGGGTCGACCTCAGGACCTCGCACGCCAGCAGGCGCCCGTGCCGCTGAGCGATATCACCGGCCCCTTTTTTGTATGTGGGATCCAGAAGTCGAACTCCGGCCCTCACGCTTGCCAGGCAGGCGCTTACGCTGCTGAGCCATCTCACCGCAAAGATATATATTCAAAATATTAGAAGGCAAAAGAAAGAAGGGGAAGGGAAGAGTGTAGGTGAGGGGAGGAAAAACCCCACAGAGGGAAACAGTGGGAAGCCAGTGTTCTAATATAAACATGACAAGCCCAATTCTATCACTACAATGTACTTTCTGACTTCAGTACAAAAATCTTTTCTGACCATCTGGAGCTACTTCAGGCACAAGGCCAAAACGTTGTAATTCCTTTTCAAAGGAAATGACAGATCAGTAACTGCCACGTTGCTAAAGCACAGCCAAAGGGAGCGCCTCATACCCAACTCAATGCTCCCTGGAGTTCTACACATGTGCTTCCAAATAAACCTGCCCACTTTCCAACATTCCAAACTGAAGACCAATCATGTCACTTCTGAACAAGGCAGCTTTTTTTTCATAGGTGATCTTATTACCCTGTTTCACAGACAGGAAGTAGGATGTTCTATAAGTTTCACTAAAAAGAGCCATCTCTGAACTAGACTGAGGCCTACATAGGTTCATTACTATTTCAAAAACGGCACAAGGAGTCCACCAGAAATTTTAAGAGTCTGACTCCTGTAGAGACTGAGATGTCCATAAGGCTGCAATAAGCGTGAGGTCACATAATAGACAAGACCACACTGCTGAACTTCAAAGCAATAGTGACTTAGGAAATCAGTGGCAACTTCTTTTTACACCCCAGTGACCAGCAGGCTCTTTCTTCATCCAGGATACCATATGAACAGCCTGCTATGTACTGGGTACTACAGCAATGGTGAATGAAACCAAATCTCTCAGAATCCCTGCCAAAAATATAAATCTGTTGAGTCCAAAACTAATTTCATGTAATATGGCACTGATAGGAAGAGCCACTTGAAAGTTCAGGAGTTTAAATTTGATCCTTTTCCCCAGGAGTATACTAAGTAGGAAGATGTCAACCAGCAATGACCATAGACTTCTTGTAAATATTTTCTGCAGGTTTCACACAAACAAAAGTTCTCTCTGAAGCTGCTCTTAGCAGTAAAGCTCAATCTTATCCTATATGGAGTTTTACAGATGAGCAAACAGTAGCTAAGTATGGATTATAAAATTAAACTGCAGGCAGATTAGAAATAGAAAAAACAAAATGGATCACAATGCATGTATTCACTTGGGCCGCTCTAGCAAATACCTTAGACTGTTAAATACCAGAAAAGGGGGCTGGGGTGGGAGGGAGTGGGGAGTGATTGCTTCCCAGTAACTCTGGGCAGGGACCAACTTTAGGACCCAGCTTCCATTGCTTGTTTAAAGAAGTATTCCAAAGGAAGTAAAACCGCACAGATTTAATGTTAGCATAAGCCTGATGAGCTCTGAGAAACACCTTTCTTAGTATCCCTAAACAGGCAGTCAGTCCGATAAATAAGAGTTACATTTCTTAGCCAGAGTCCCCCAGTAAGCTGCACATGCATCACATTAGTTTGTGGAACCAAAGGCAACTGCTAGAAAAAAGAGCAGAGATCTCTTTGCTTCCTTTCTTCATTAAGATTGTGTAACAGGTTCCAATATAACCATTTCCTGTCTACTGAACAAAGCAAATTCATGGACTGGATAGTTTATGAGATGACTTAATGGAAGAAACCAACTAGGCCATGTCTTACCGCATTTCACTTTTAAAAAGAAACAAAAAAGACGGGAAAACATAGAACACTATTTTGTTGAATGGCGGTCATTCCTCCTTTAGTCTTCTTCCCACAGATTGTAGAGGACACATTCAAAAAGGAATTTGCTTCAAAAGAGCTCTAAAACAATATACCTATCATCTCTACCTTTAAAATTCATTATTAAGGGCCGGTGAGATGGCTCAGCGGCGTAAGCGCCTGCCTGGCAAGCACGAGGGCCTGAGTTTGACTCCTGGAACCCACATACGAAAAAAGGGCCGGTGATATCGCTCAGTGGCACCGGCGCCTGCTGGCGCATGAGGTCCTGGGGTCGACCCCCGGTACCCACAAAAAAAAAAAAAAATTCATTATTAAAAAGTAATGTAAACCTAGGCCGTATTGCAAGGAAGGAATTAAAATACAACTTTATGAGTTGAGAAGCATCCAGGATTAAATTAAGAAACAAAGGAAGAGAGAAAGACAAAAATGCAACCTTAATTCCCAATGATTTGAGGTCAAAAACACTGCCTTCATTTCCCTCAAATAAATCAGACCTTTCTGAGTAAACTAATTTGAATGGGTTCCTGATATCTATACTACAATAATCCTTGACTGGTAAAAATCTTTCTATCTGCGCATACTTTCAGTGATCTCAGACATTGCTTTTGGTTGAAAATGTCATATACTTCCACAATAATCTGGGGAGGCTGAGGCAGGAAGAGCCTAAGTTCAAGCCCAGCTTAGACAACTTGGAGATTTAGTGAGACCCTATCTCATGATTTAAAAAAAAAATACAAGAAGACCAGGCCCTGAGGTCAATCCCTAGTACCAAAAAAGAAAAAAACAGCAGTAACAATAATTTGCTGTCTAGAAATGGAATCAGAGTATAATCTGGAAATTAAAATCAAACATAAGTTTTCTCCTGGTTCAAACACAAGGCATCTCAGTGTCAAAACAACCTATGTCTTGCTCTGTCCTTAAGCCATTCATTCAACAAACACTGAGCACTAAGTGCTTGCCAGATGCCATATACAAGAAAATAAGAAAGTCATGGTGCCTCCCTTCAACGAAGTTATATCTCAGCAGGAAAGTAACACAAAGAGGAGTCAAAGTCTCCCTGTCCTTTCCCTTTCCACACCTTCGCGTGAGGCCAGGCTGGGCTACATAGTGAGTTCAAGGCCAGCCTGGACTGCATAGCAAGACCCTGCCTCAAAAACAAAACAAAAAAAGAACAAAAAAGTCTATACGTGTTCAATAAAAGAGCAGTGGAAACTAAGTTACCTGTAAATTAGGAATCTTAACTCTGAAGGTAGTATGACTATGATGTACAAGAACAGGTTCACATGTTTTAATCTCTGTAATAATAATAACAATTTTTTCTCCGTTTTATATAAACTACGAAGTGACTAAATGCCCTAATGAATATACAGGTCATCTTCAACTTCAATGTTGCTTTTGAAAAGCAAACTAATCTAAACTGCAACCAAAACTTCCTCCAAGCAAGTTTCCAGCAGCCAGAGGGAAATGTGAGCAACTGGGCAGTTTGCAAATGTGCTAAAAAGCCCAAAATCGGGCTTGTTCTAACATTTATCAAGAAAGCTCTCTATACACCTAACTTCCAGGAGTCTACTCATGATTTCAATGTGAGTGAAAGCCAAATGTCCCAAGAATTGAGATTAAGAATTTCAAGTTTTAATGACACTCCTCTTATTCCAGCCCAAAAATCAACCTCTATGCAGTACTGTATGATTTTGGTTTTTTTTTCTTTTTTTGTGGGTACCGGGGGTCGACCTCAGGACCTCACGTGCCTGACAGCGGTGCCCATGCTGCTGAGCGATATCACTGGCCTTTTTTTGTATGTGGGTACCAGGAGTTGAACTCAGGACCTTGTGCTTGCCAGGCAGATGCTTATGCTGCTGAGCTATCTCACCGGCCCCGTATGATTTTTTTTAACCTCTATGATGTTTTATTTTCTCCCTGCAAGTCAGAAAATTAAATTTGCTTCATTTCCAGCCAGGGGTCAAACAAATCTAATGGGTGTAGACAGCATTCATTGCCTACTGTAAAATAATGGGATTGCCATTAATAACATGGCCCAAGGCTTGCACTGAGGTGGTGCTCTGAGGAAACTGACCTTTAATTTTTATCAGTTAGCCTACACTGACTGCCTGGTTTAAAAACTAAAAGTGAACATTATTTTTTCCCCCACCATTATGGTCTAACGCTGGCTCATTCACTCACGTAGCAAGACAAGCTCCAATCTCTATTATCCTTTCCACTCAACTGTGTTGATGTCTAGGAAAAAAAAAAACCTGCCAGTAAACAACCAGCTGAAACTCAGTTTTGTTTTTCATCTCTTTTATTTTTTGGAGCTAAGCTTTCAATTTACAAGATGTTGGTGAGGTCTAAGCACTTCCAAAGCACAGAAAACTACTCTATTCACTGACACCTCTGCCAAACATTCTCTATGTGCTTAAAGAAATGAACATCCAAACGATGAACAGCAAAGGGGGCTAAGATTTCTAGAAATACTTCCAGGTCTTAACCTGCCCAGCACCGCTCCCTGTAGAGGTGTCTTGACGCTATTACAGAGATGAAGAACGCGGACTAAGAGGGAGATCCAGAGATGAAAGGCAGGTTCTGCGAGGCCCAGGGTTTCACCCACTAAGGTGGTGAAATTATGTAAGAAAGAAGTGAGTCCAAATAATTTAAAATAAACATAAGCAAATGAAACACTCAAACCCTAAAATTAAAATACACTGTGTTCCTTTTTAACACATGCAATTCTCTTTATACATCTTGAGGTATAAAACTGACTTTTAAAAATTAAACTCTATTAAAAATGAGTCTGACCCCATGCCTCCATCATGACACATGAGGATCTGCCATCAGCAAGCTCTGAGAGCTGGGACAGCAAAGGCCTCCTGGCCCTGACCAGCATTAAGGACCACATCTCTGAGAGCGTGGCCTGCTCATGGGATTCCTGTCATTTACAGCAGGCACATGAAGAAAGGCAATTCTAACAATCCTCAACACTCTGTGGAAAAAAAATCTCCAGAGAAGCAGAGTCCCCGCTGGACCCTGAGGAACATTTCTGTGAGGAACCAAGGAACTCCTTCAAAGGGGCATCCAGTCTTGGGGGCTGCACCTCCACTTGGTCTCTGTCCTCTCCACTCCACACAAACACAAGGAAAGAAACAAGTCAGGCCTCCCTTCAGAGCCCTGTCCTTAACTCACCTTGAGTGCACTGCTTTCTAAACACGGAGTAGAAAGCCAAATGATTTCTAACAAAGGAAGCATTTAGGGATGCCAGCTACCCAGGGTTAGCACGGGCTGCCTCGGAAAGCACAGGGCTCCTCCAAATCCTGAGGTCACCTTTAATTAACCACAGGAGCTGCTCTCTGAGTTCTCGGAAAGGGACTCCCTCCAGTCAGTTCCACGCTCATCCCAGCCCTGTGGCTGCCTTTGAAACAACCCAAACCAACACACACTGCCAACCTGGAGAGGAAAGGATCAGTATTAGAAATAAGACTTGCCTTTAGGTACGTCTTACCCTTTATAACTTAAAGACACCAAGGATGAACAAAACCATATTACTAGTGAGTGACAGGACTCTCACAGAGCTTTTCAAATTGTCTGAATAACTTCAAAATTCACTACCATTTCTTAACCAACTGTTTCAGACTTTTCCCATTCACTATATTGAGTTTCTTATACATTACTTCCTATGAAGTATACTTCTGTTCTCTGGTTTCTCTCATTCTAAGCATAAACTGCTATTTTTTGCGTGTGTGTGTGTGGTTACTGGGGGTCGACCTCAGGACCTCACGTGCCAGCAGGTGCCCATGCCGCTGAGCAATATCACCGGCCCTTTTCTTGTATGTAGGTACCGGGAGTCGAACTCAGGACCTCACGCTTGCCAGGCAGGTGCTTATGCCGCTGAGCTAACTCACCGGCCCGTAAACTGTTATTACAGAAAACAATCCAGGAACTTCACCCTCTTGGGAGATGTCCAGATTATTATTCTATCAAAAGTAAATTTCAGGGTTCTGAGCAATAGACAGGCTGAGTACTCGGAAGACATTAAAGTAGTACTTGGCCTTTCAATACATGCAGCTACCTGAGAACACAGACACTGTGCCAGGACTGCAGATACAACTAGGATCATTAATGTGAACTACTGACAACTAATGTGATATTGTGGAAAGAAGTTCTGGCTTTAGTCTAGCTGACAACTGTCAAATTTTCTAACATCTTTTGAGCACATCTTCTCAACTTTGATTCACATGGTATATACCAGCTGCTGCTGTGAACACTAGAAACACCTATGGCAAAAAAGAAATAGTATCTACCTTTTAGTAAGTATGTACTGAATACACATATGGATAGAATACAGATTTACACAAAAGTGCCTGGGAAGTGGCAGGTGCTCAAAAATTGCTTGTCAATATTACTACACTTTACCTCTGACTTGTCAGTGTTTGGAAGCATAGGGCACAAGTGTCCTCATTTCCATATAAAAATGTCAGTTTGGCCACTGTTTTATCCAACCCCCTACCCCCACACACATTAGGATAATAAAAACCTTCTATGATTGAACCCTTCAATTATGCCCTGATTCCTAACTAATTGAATACCGATATCTGGTACTCTGAGTAACTAATTTAAAGATAACATTATGCAATGTATTAACCATTGTTACCCTCCTCTTATCTTGTTTTGAAATTTTGTTCTATTTTTTTTCTCTTTAAAATAAAAATTTATGGGCCGGTGAGATGGCTCTGCGGCGTAAGCACCTGCCTGGCAAGCGTGAGGTCCTGAGTTCGACTTCTGGTATCCACACACAAAAAAAATAAATAAATAAAAACTAAAAAAAGAAGAAAAAAACAAAAAAAGAAAACCCACAGAGTGGGAAAAAATTTTAGCCAACTATCCCTCAGACAAAGAACATATAAAGAATTGAAAAAAAAAAAATCAGGCCCTCCAAATTCAAAGACCCAATCCAAAAATGGGCATATGAGATGAATACACTATTCTCAGATGAAGAAATACAAATGGCAAATAAATATATGAAAAAACGTTCAACATCACTGGTCATTCAAGAAATGCAAATTACAACACTGAGATTCCATCTCACCCCAGAAAAAAATGGCTATCATCAAGAAATCAACCAATAACAAATGCTGGAGGGGTTGTGGGAAAAAAGGAACCCTTCTCCACTGTTGGTGGGAGAGCAGACTGGTGCAACCACTGTGGAAATCAGTGTGGAGATTCCTCAAAAAACTAGGACTGGAGGTCCCATCTGACCCAGCTATTCCCCTTCTGGGTATTTTCCCAGAAGAATTAAAAACATTGTACCACAGCAATATATGTGCACCCATGTTTATAGCAGCACAATTTGCAATAGCTAAATCTTGGAAACAACCCAAATGCCCATCAACCAAGGAATGGATAAAAAAAAATGTGGTATTTTTATACAATGGACTACTATTCAGCTATAAAGAAGGATAAACTTGAGGCTTTTATAGGTAAATGGATGCAACTAGAGACCATACTCATAAGTGGAATAAATCAGACTCACATGCATAAACATCTTATTGTCTACCTAGTGTAAGAAGCTGAAAGAATAAATAAGATCCAAAATCTACAATAGATATTGTGAAGGGAAAGAAACTGCTCAAAAGGAAAGAACAACTGGGATGGGGAAAAGGAGAAAGGAAGGAAGGAAAAAGAAAAAAAATATATATATATACACAAAATAGCCTAGATAATTACACTAATTTATTTTAGTTCATTGAAAAGAATGGTTTATGCTTATATTGTTTGATCAATTTTGCATGCTTATATCTTGTAATCTGAGCAACTACTTTGAAAATAACAATACACAATATATTAACAATTGTTAATCTCCTATTATCTTGTTTTGAAATTCTGTATCATTGTTTTTGTTTTTTTCTCTTTAAAATAATAATTTTAAAAAGTTAGCTATAACCTGCTCATCCATATGCTGCAGTAGAGAATTGTATTAGGTGGGAGGAACTCAATTGAGAGCCATGGGAATTCTTCAGCCAACTCTTCTTCCAAATCTTATGGGTGGGCAAGAGCACTGTCCACGACGAGGAGAGCTTTGAGTGGTAAACATTTTTTTTTTTTTTTTTGGGTACCGGGGGTAGACCTCAGGACCTCGCGTGCCAGCTGGCACCCATGCCGCTGAGCAATATCACCGGCCCTTTTTTTTGTATGTGGGTTCCGGGAGTTGAACTCGGGCCCTCGTGCTTGCCAGGCAGGCGTGTAGGCCGCTGAGCCATCTCACTGGCCCTTGAGTGGTAAACCTTTGTCCTCTAGATATTTCTTAACAGTAGGAGAGAAAGCCTCCCTGATCCACTTAAGAAAAAAATACTCTTTTTACCCAGGGTTTTGTGTTAGATCTTCACATGACCCCAGCCTATTCTTCATGACTTTATGTTTTCTGAACACTCTAGGGGTCTCTGAGTGATAAACCAAGAGAGGCTTTATCTTGAGGTCACCACTTGCATTGGCACATAGCAAGAAGGTTAGCCTATCCTTCACAGGCTTGTGGCCTGGCATTTGTTTCTCTTCCTGGGTAATGTATGTTCTCCTGGACATTTTCTTCCAGAAGAGGCCAGTGTCATCACAGTTGAAAATTGATGAGAGCAAAAGCCATTCCTCTGTGTCATCATTTCAAAGTGGTGTATAAAATTTTTGGCAGCCCTTTTATCAGCACTGGCTTCTTCACCATGCCTAGTTATGCTATGAACCCCCGTTCTTGCTTTAAAATTGTGAAACCACCCCTTACTGGTACAAAATGTTTCACTATTATCACTTGTTGATGGATTATCCTTTATGAGGTCTGCATTTATAGCCCTAGCTTTTTCAAAAATTATAGGCTCAGATAGGCTATAACTGGCCATCTGCATTTTGTTTATCCACACTATAATAATGGCCTTTCTACCTCACTGAACACTGTTAATCGTGATTTACTAATTTGAGTAACACCTTTAGCAACACCAGCTTCCTTATACAAATCTTTTCTCTGTACGATTGCTGAGACGGTGGATTTCGATATGCTGTACATATTAGTGAGGTTGGTCACACAAACACCACTCTCATGTTTCTCCACCATTTCCTTCTTTTTGATTGTGATTGCTCTCTTTACATACCCTTCTTTCCTTAGCTTCTTTTCTAGCTTTTTGGGG